>JARJEI010000003.1:13164866-14417613 GCA_029955415.1 Lottia scabra
ATGCAAACTGTAATAACACCGGAAGTTGACGCTAGACATCAAATATGAAAGGATAAATGAACAGCCAAAGTCAATGACCTTTGATCCTAAAAAGGTCAAGGTAAAAAAAGGTCAAGGTCAAAAACGAATTTTTTTATTTTTTTTAACCCTGTTCCCTTTTTGGAACTACAAAGCCGAAATCTATGAACCTTTAACATAAGCTTAATAAAGCAATGCTGTAACTGAATGCAAGGTCATTTTTTGAAAAAAAATTAAACTTTACCTTTTTTTTTGATAAACAAAATTTTGACAAAAACAAAATTTTACCCGGATGTGCCACGCCCACGTTAGATTTTTTGATGTGACTTTATTTATATTATTAATATCTTACTATGGCTAAATTAGCAAGCCTTTGCATGTATTGGTTAACGAGATATACAATCATAAATGTCAAAAAAGGTCAAAATCTATCATCGGAAATTTTGAAATTAATAAACCTTGCTCCCTTTTTTGAACTATACAGCCAAAATAGCTGAGATTATGATATAATATAGCTTAACTAATGAGGTTGGTGTGTGCAGAAGCATTTTTCAAAAAAATGTAGTCTATATGGATTTTTTCCAGACAACAAAATGTAAACAAAATCAAAATTTAACCCGGATGTGCCACGCCCATGTCAATTTTTTCTTACGGATACATTTATATGTGGTATGTTCAATTATGTTCCAATTTTCAAGTGATATATCGTTCGAAAGAGCTCATGAAGCCCATTCAGAATATGCAAAAATGAACCCTCTAGGTTAATTAGGTCACGTGTAGGAGCAGTACAAAGTTGCGAATTTGGCTATTTTTGGACACCTATAAAACCGGAAGTTGATATCGGAGGTCAAATATTAAAGTATCATTTGGTAGCCAAGGTCGGTGACCTTTGATCTACTTAAGGTCAAGGTCATCAAAGGTCAAGGTCACGAGATATGAGCCTTCAAAAACTGAAAAAATTCAACCGGAAGTTGCCAAAAAGGAAAATCGAAATTCAAAAATCGGCTACCTAGAGATTGGTCGCAATCGACTATAGTTTCGAAAAATACAAACATCACACACGTCACACTTACCACCAAGGCCCCATTTTTCGTTTTATAAAAATGTATCAAATCAACATGGCGGACAAAGTATTTTTTTCGGACTAAATTTTATTTTAAAATCGACTGTAGAATTACGATTAAGAACGATATACATAATTTCGTTGAAATATTTCAATTACACCGGAAGTTATTCAACCGGAAGTGAAAATCGATTTTCCCCTTTAACCAGAAGTGACGCCAAAATTTTGAATACGTCAAATTGTTTACATTTGTGACATGCATCTTTTATTAAAATTTCTGATTAATCCGAAAAAAACTAAAAAGTAGTCCAAAAATTTCGAAAATCGGCCGAAAAATGTATACTACGAATTTTCGAAATTTGAATTTTTTTAACTCGTATCACATCGAAATTTAGTCACAGATTCCAAAAATGAAAACCCGAGCAAAATCGGCGCCAAAATGTAGCTTCCAGGGTCAAAAAACCTGTTTTTACTGATGTTGCAATGTGCAACTTGCACTTTTGCAAAAATGTTCCAATTTATATTTATGCAATACCTCGAAAAAAATGGACCTCAGAAGTTGCAAAAAGGTTGCTGCCGCTGTTGCAGTTTAGGCTGGGTGCCCTGTGTAAAAAACGAAAAAAAAAACATTTCGAAAACAAACTGGGACTTTGCGGTAGCAAAGTCCCACAACTAGAACTGTACAGTTAACAGTACTGGTGCAGGGCGGGTTACGACATACAGGTACGATGGTGCGGCAATATTCGATTGTACATGCACTGTGCTGATAAATCAATGTGTGAAAAATAAATAATACCTGTTTAAACCTTTTTACCTGTTCTTCAGTCTGTTTGTAAGCACACCGACCACCTTGTATATGTCTAATAAAACTTCCAAAAATGAAGTAATAAATTTTTTGTTTTGGTTTTTCTATGTTCAGTTTGCGCATACGACAAATACAATAATGGCATGCGCACTATACATAATCACATAATAATGAATTTGATTTGAGAAATGAGGAAGTTGGCGATGCCCATAATAATTCAAATCTTATTATATACAAACATGTCAATTTTGAATGAATTCGGTTCAGAAATAACAAAGTTCGTAATGTGCAAGCGCACAACATAAATTCAATATCTCAATGAAATTTTGAATCTGATTATACACATACATTTCGATTTTGAAGAGATTTGGATAAGAAATGAGAAAGTTACGACATACAGGTACAGCGGTTCGGCAATATTTCGATTGCGCATGCAATCTGTACTAATGTTAGATTGTTTTGGCGCCATGTACGAATAATTTTTTGAAAGTTAAAATACATATGATGGGCTTATGCTGTTGTTGGTCTGACCCAATTCGTGATATAGAATTGAGACAATATCACGAATTAACGGTAATATAAAATATCTTATATTACCTCATGGCACGCAAGCTTCTCCACCACGTCAAGGTCTCAGCATTAGGAGAAGAAAAATGTGTTGAATTGATATTGACCCTACTTATTCTTATTAAGACAGTTTTTATTGTGCATATTTATATGAATTTATAATATAAAGTATCAAGTCAATGTGATATTAATTATTGTAAAAAGAATTTATTCACAATCATTTTATTACTTATGCAATAAAAAGATAAAATAACTTACGGTTTCAAGGTTTATTTTAAAATTTTCATTAGTATAGATTTCACAGAATTATTCGGTTTTTACAGAAGGTTTTTATTTTATAAAAAAGTTAATTGAAATATATCTAAAGTATACCTTACTATTTCTATGTATCTTCTTGATCAAAATTCAATTTTCTTTAAAAGATTTATTTGGAAACGAAGAGTTCTTATTGTTAATTAAGCAGTTGGGCCTATATAGTTTCGGTGGTCGACTTTATATTTTTGCAATTTTGCAGCTGTAGCTTTTAAAAAATTTAGGTGAAGTTTTCTCAAAAATCGGGCGTTAATTATATTTAAATTTGTTTTTTTAGTTTTCGAGGATTCCCAAAGCATAAAGACGTTGTAAATCTTTCTTTATGTTTTAATATTTTGAGCGTTTGAAAATTATCATCTGGATATTTTTAGTTCAAACTTTCATATACGTTAAGAGGGCACATAGATTTAGGGTTTGTTTGGAGGTTTTCATAAACTTTATTAAAAAAAAGATTTGATTTATTAAGGTTGGGCCGTCCCTTTAAGTCTGAATAATAATTAGTTTTGATTGATATATGAAATATGTTGCTAATATTTATAATATGATAATGAAATTATGTTTATAGTCTATATAAAATACGTATTGGGTATTTCGTCGATCAATTTCTTGAGAGAATCACTTGGAGAATGATATTATTATAGTTATTGATTATAAGAGGCATGTCAAAATCATATGCAATCTTATCAATTTTTTTCTCTCATAAATTTCATTTTTTATGTTATGTATGGTTTAATATATATGTAGTTTGATTTATGCAATTTGAAATGATAGCATATTCTTAATCTTTCATAGTTTTAATGATTTATATGTTCATTACGAATAATTCAATGATGCTTTCAGAATTTAATCCATCATATTACATACGTTCTTAAAGGTCAATATCAATTCCCGTTTGTGTTATATGTTAGTATGAAGTTAGTTTAATTAATGTCAATCGGTTATATTGTTATGTTGTACTTATGTTAAATTTGGGATTAACTAAGAAAAAATGAAAAAATACAATTATTTATACATGTAGTAAAATTCTAGGCGGTTCTGTTATTACTGTTAAATTATGGTATCTTTTTTTTTCTCTCGAACAGTTAGTACATTAGGTACTTTAGTTAATGCTGTGCTCTAAGGTTACTGAATATTTAATACATGCATTAGTATTTTCAATTTGAAGTGCATATAACATATCTATGTTGACAATGGCCGAAAATTAACTTTCCGTAACGATCTAGTTGTGTTAGATTAATAAAAATCTTTGAACTGTATTGTTACTATTTTCTAGAATTGCAGGGTTAACATCTTATAAAGTTTTTTCTCCATTTTATGTACTTTGACTGACATAAATCATCCCCATTTAATCTTTGTTATACATCATTTTTTTGTTGCTGTCGATTTTTTTTTTGTTGAGAGTCGTGTTTTGATCTTGCATTGCTGCTTCTGAGTCTTAATTCGATTAACTTTTGAAATAATGTTTGAAATGGTCATATTAGTTGATATGGAATAAATATATTACTGTAAAGTAATTTTAATGGCCTCGTGGTAGCTGTAATAAGTAGGGACAATGGTAATGTGAATACGTTGTAAGTCAATCCCTTTAATATAAACATGGTCTATACACGAGTTTCCTTCTGTGGTACTTTCAGTTACTAACTGAGTAAATCCATAATTGTTAAAACTTCTTTTTATAGAATTGAATCCTTCAAATAGATTTTCATTAAAATCGCCCATTACAATATAGTCCTGTCCAGATTCTTGTAATTCGTGTAGTAGTTTTTCCAACTGCAGTTTAAATAATTCTAACCTGTAGATTGGTGGCCTGTAAATGGTTATAACGGAAATGTTCTTATCTGGTATATTCAAAGCTACATATTCTATATTAAGCAGGCCCAATTTTATTATGTTACATATTTCTTTTCTGTGATAAACAGCCACACCGCCATGTTCTTTGTCTTTGATATATTTGAATTGTTGACTTTCATCATAGCTGGTACTTCGTGGCTGATTGTGAAAAGTAAAATCATCTATTCGTATTTTTGCAGGTTTTCTTACATTATTCAACCACGTCTCTGTTAAACAGATAATATCTGATTTGATAATTCTTTTGTCATTCTTTAAATCTTCAAAATGAGTTGTTAATCCTTGAACATTAAATAGTATGATGTTAAGGTGGGAAGGGAGTGGTTGTTCTTCAGGTTCCAGATATCTTGGCATTTCGGTTATAGCCTTTTCTATTTTTTCATCGCAATAAATAGTTTTCTCATCAAAATCTTGAATTGTTAATCCGTTTAATGTCTTGACTCGACTCAAAGCTACATAGGCTTGACCAGCTTGAAATATTTTGTGTAAGGAAATAACAGCTCTGTCTAGACTAAGGCCTTGTACTTTATGT
This sequence comes from Lottia scabra, assembly GCA_029955415.1. Taxonomy (NCBI): domain Eukaryota; kingdom Metazoa; phylum Mollusca; class Gastropoda; family Lottiidae; genus Lottia; species Lottia scabra. The sequence continues at coordinate 13,170,012 of JARJEI010000003.1, forward strand.
ATTGTAACTGCATATGCTAGCCGTAAGGGAAATTGTCTACGAACGTCACCTTTGTAATTGATGTGTGGGCTTTCATGTCTTTCAATGGGAATACTTCCTTTTTGTATATATGGTGGTAGATGTGTTTTATTTGTCATGTCAATTTTAGCATGATCAAATTTAACATAGATTTTAATCGGCTGACTGTTACTATCGTTTTCAATGTATGTTACTTTACCAAAACTTCCATTTATTAATCCTATTGATACGTCTAAATTTACAACTAACATAACACTTGAACCAATTCCTATTTGCAGTAATTCAATTAAAGGTGTGTCGCTAGCTTTTACACAATGATCTTTCAGCTGCATTCTTCCACTTCTGGCATCCTTCGTATAGTCTAATGCATTGATTGATATTGCATCAGGACACTTTTCTGCATTTATCTTGCTGTTATATGCGTTTACTTGGTCATTTGTTGAAAAAATATGTAAGCAATCATCTTCTATTCCCGTTACTCGACTTTGCAGAACATCAATGTCAGATTGTAACATCTTTTCTCCTTTCTTTCTTTTTCTTATTCTATTCAAGGTCTGAGCGAAATCAAGATCATCTCTCTGTCTCATTATTTCCGTCAATTCTACAATTTTGAAGTTTCCATTCCATAAATCGATAACACTATTATGGCACAAACTTGTTGCTTTTACTGGTTTTAATTGCCACATGTCTCCGAAACATATTATGCAGACATTACCAAATAAATTGTCCATGTCGATTCCTTTTATTTGACACAATCTTCCATGAACGTAAGCAAGTAATTTATGATCAACCATCGATATTTCATCTATTATAAGAATTTGTAAATTGCGATATTTCAGTCTTAAAGTGTTAATTGTGTCGTTTCCTAATGGTTGATATGGCGGGAAACTGAATCCTTTACGTATTGAGAATGAGCTATGTATGGTTGATGCCGAAATATTAAATGCACTTACTCCTGTTGGTGCTGTTAACAAAACTGTAATATCTTCTAAATCGTCAGCCAGTTTTTCCAAAATTCGTGAAGCTTCATATTTAATGCATTTGATTAGATGAGATTTTCCAGTACCTGCAGATCCAGTGATAAATAATCTTAATGGGTTAGGATTCTTTCCGTGTACTTTTTCTAAACAGTATTGACGTATTTTATAAAATACCTGAGATTGTATACAATTTAAAGATCTCAATAATGGCGTTGCTTCAGATTTAGAAATTCCTGTTATATTTGATTCACGACGAATTCTAGCACTGTTTCCTTTATCAGATATTAAATCAGGTATTTGTGGTTCATTTTCACTTTCATTGTCAATTTCTTTATTTTCAGCTCGATACATTTCTGATTCAATTCTTTCTTGTTCTGTTTCGGGAGCAATTCTAGCCCAAGCATCTTCTAAATCGCCAGATTTGTGTATGATTTCTTCCAATGAATCTATATCTATATCTGTCTCGAATAGTTGTCTATTGTTTTCTACAATGTCTCGAACTTGTAAAAGTTCATCTGATAATTTCACCGATCCTGATTTGTAAAATTGTTCATGTGTTTCAAAACCATGAGGTTTCAGTTGTGCTTCAAATCGATATGGTAGGAATAATTGAAGACTGCTCAGATAATAATTTTCTGGATCTTTTGTTACTGAAAATCTGGCATATCTTATTATAGCGGGTGATGTCCTTGATCGTTTTATTATGTATCCCAGATCATTCTGTAGCTCATAAGCTGGGTTTTTGTCATTGGTAAGATTTGGCTTTTCAGAGGTCGACATTAGTCTATATTCTGAGCAAAATGTGCCAATACACATATCATTAAATGGTTTTCTTTTAGGTCGTGCTAAATATCGTTCGACCCAACCGACCATAAACATTTTGCCGTCGGATAGGGTGCCATCTTTAGCTCGTCTTTGTAATTCTTTAAGTGGCAGCGTAATTTTTATATTATTTTTTCCTGTTGGTATGAATTGTACTTTTCTCGAAAATCTTTTTAGTGGTAAGCCTAACACTCGTAAAGCGCTCTCTGGCCCCGATACTTCTCTTGAATGTAAGTATGTTGTAGAAATTTTTCGCATGCACGATTTGGCGTCCAAATTGTTTTGCTTAGCTTCTTTATATGTTTCTCGTAATAACATACCCATTTCTCTTTCAGCTTTGGTTATGTATGAAACTATGTATACTACGCAAGCATATGCATCAAGTACGTATTGAATATCTAAATTTGCGTTCCACGCTTTTAACATGTTTGGATTATATTGGTTTATCCAAGATGCATTCACCTCTCTTTTATGAACAATGTAAGTCTTTCTTGTAAGTTTTTCACAGGCTTGTTCAAAGTGTTCCTGTGTTAGTCCTAATGAATTAAATAATTTTGATGAAGAATCATATGTTTTATCTTGGGAATTTAATTCTTTCCATAATAATTCCAAAATTGCTTTGGCTTGAGCAGCACTCATATTGTTACATTGTTTTGCACTGTTTACTTTTTCATTTTTATTATCATGCGGTTCGTTGTTTTCTTCGGGTCGACAAATGAAAGTTCTTCCTGAAGGAGGTCTTGGGAAATTATATCTGCAAGTTTTCTTATTCTTTCGACATGATTTGGAATGCTTTGCGCTATGTTTTTGAACATTAGAAACAATTTCATACATTTCGGGGTCTTCTTTTTGATCTGGTAGTACACAGGATATATATCGATTGACAAATTCCACAACTTTTTCGTCGGGATCAATGTCCAATTTAGGCGCATCAGCAATGTATACTATACCATGTAAATGAATAGCCCCTCTACTTTGAATTTCTGAGCGAAAAAAATAATCTACAACTTTACCTATCACATTTGCATCTAGTAGTACTGTTTTCAGAAACAATTTGAATCTTTGATCAAAAAGCCTTGTGATGGTCACGGGGTTGGATCTTAATAATTCACGTTTTTGTAACCAATTCAAATCTTTAACCTGTACATTGGATCCTTGTTGTTGTAGAATGGTTGTTAAAAATGATTCAAATCTCATCTCTGAACATGAAAACGACAGAAAGAATGTTGGTATACCAAGTTGTCTGATCATAGCAAATAAGTCTTTTTGCGTTGCTTGCCAAAAAGCGGGACTTCCTCTGCAGTTTTTCATAAATGTAAATCCTGCATCTGATCGTATTATGTTCTGTAATGGTTCGTCTTGTGTTAACATTTCTGCAGTAATTAAATTACCCCCCATTCTAGCTTGTCTTAAAGCAATAGCTGTGCCTGATAAGATCTGATGAAGTTCGTAAATATATTGGGCATAAAAAAGATATTCTGTACAGGCTGCAAAGCGGGTGTCAGCTGACATTAATCTATTTTTCAAGTATTTTCCTAAGGTAATGCGGATATCTCTATTTTCTGAAAATGTGTTTTTTCCTTTTGGAAAGAGACAGGGGAAAGTACATGCTTCGTTGGTTTTATCCATTAAAAGTCTTACTGGTCTATTATTTTCTGCAGGAGATATAGAAAATACTTTATCAGCATTATTCATTATATTTGCTGATACATCAACAGGCTGTAAACAAGAGCTTCCAGTTGTATCACATGTATATCTTCCAATATTTTCATCCACCAGGTCTAAATCGGATTCTGAATCTGAATCAGTAGAACATGTATCGTTTGTGTTACTTGTCAAATTATCAAGTACAGATGAAATGCTATCTTGTTCTTCTTCCCATTCTTTATTCAAAATTACATCAGAATAGTGACTATGGTGGTGTTTCAAATATGTTAACGCTTTTTTAATATGATTTTTCGTGATTGTCTGAAATTCGTAATGTCCTTTTTTAGCTAATTGCTTTTTTAATTTAATTCTAATTATTTCATCGTCATTTTTGCATCTTGGTAAAATATTTGTCATTTCAGTTAAATTTGAAGGAACGCAGACAGTTTCTCCAATAACTTTTTTATCATTCTGTGGGGAAACTTGGACCATTTTCAGAAAAACAATATTTTTAGCTATCAAATGTTTCTCTATTTGATTCAGGCATTTCAAATCATCAGGTATTAGTCCTGGGTCCATGTCGTTTACATGAGACTCTGCTGGTATTTTACCTTGTAAGATTTTTCTATGACATGTAATACATATCCAAAGAGATTTATAATTGTCAGAGTAAGAGCATGTATCCAAGCAGTGGATATTGCAGTGATGAAGGTAAGTCTTAGTTATACACTTTTTAGCAACCATTTGAATCCTCTTGGTTTTCTTTTTGTACAATTCCTCGTGACATTTTTTGACTTGATTTTCAAATAATAATCGATGGCATACGGAACATACATAGATTGGTCCTTTTGAACTGTCTTTTTGAAATTTGTGTAAAGCTTCGGTAATGTTACTTTTATTTCTATTTTTCGTCTCTTTCCTGTTCTTGTTCGATTTTTGTAGCTTGGTCCTGTGTGCAATATCTATTTTATACTTTTGAATACTTCTTTGTTTTGCTTTTTTCTTAAAAATATTATCTTTTTGATATTTCTGTTGTAATTTTTCTTTTAATATGTTAATGTACTTATTTTTCAATTTAATTCTCAACTCGTTTAGATACCTCTGTTTAAGCTTTAATTTTAATGCATTTACATATTCCAATTTCATTTTTTGCTGTAATTGTTGTTTATACTTTTTACGTAGTTGAAATTTCAAAATTAATATGTATTTTTTTCGAAGTTTCAGATCTGTCCCAAGCAACTTATATGATTTTTTTCGTTTTTTCTTTAAATACGTGATTTGCTTCTTTGTTTTACCTTCGTAATATTTACGATTTACAGGATTTTGATGTATATTTTTGTGTCCATGTGTAGTTTCTCTTTTTCTGTCTGACCAATTGTGACCTCTTCTGCGTTTCCTCTTTTTGAACGTTTGCCAGTGATTTTTATGTTGCGTACATTTGTCTCTGACAATTTTTCTAATATTATTATTTTCACCATTATTATTACACCTCTGAACATCTTTAACAACTTCATAATGGTTGCCATCTTTGTGGTTTAGATAGATAGCCTCTGTAGAATATTTAAAAGTAGTGTGCATAACAGGAATTTTTAACCATTTCTCGTCGGTATAAGTATAAATGTCCGTTTGCAATAAATCAGCAGCAGCAAATAGTTCCATTTCAGTGCTCCATGTTCCGAGTTTTCTCATTTTTGATTTTCTGATATAATCAGACACAGAAGAATATTGTTGTGGTAAAAAACCTTCATATTGTTTATTGTTCGATCTCATATATTCTACAATGGCTATTCGTATTTTCCCATGAAATTCTTCACTGTCTGTTAAAGAATATGATATACTTCTGAAGAAACAATTACCGTCGCCTTTAATAGATACATATTGCGTTGGCTTTGATAAGACACATTTTTCTTTTTGTGAATGTGAATTATCAGCAAATGATAGTTGGAATAGTTTACTTAGCTGTACTCTTTTATTTAAGGATAGTGGTTCAAATACAAAAGAAGTTTTAGTTTGATGGGTTATAGTAATGTTGTGGTCTTCATCTCTTATTAGTTTCGAGTTAACGCCTCCAATAATCATGTCATTTATTTCGGGTTCGGGTTCTGGGCTCTGATTCACATTTGTTAAGTTACGAACATTAATTCCAGTTATTTCATATTGTTCTTGCTCACTACACATCATAGATTGGCTTAGATGTAAGCAATGCATATAAACATCAAATATATTACAATATTCAATCAATACACAAGTACCGGATGCATTTACTAGTCCTTGCTTATCTCTTCCATGAGAATCAAACACAAAATATCTATCTTCCTGTTTCATTACGGCAAATGTATTATTTTTAAATGTTACAAAGCAAGCTTTAAAGATGAATAAACATTCTCGAAGAGCTTCACACAAAGGAGAGCCGAAATCAGTGTCCGAGTGTATTAATAAACCGGCTAGTGATTGTTTGTCGATATTTACTTCAAAGCATTTACCTTCTAGTTCTATAGTTTTGAGTAACTCGTTTACAAGTAGATATTCGTGTTGGATGTGTGGCAGAGTTTGTATATGCCTATAATATGCATTCCCCAAGTCTAATATTCTGTCTAAAGTTGCGTGTGACCATGATCTAATATTCTCTATCTTGGTATAAACAATGGCTATTAAAGAATTAGGGACGCATTGTTTTCCAGCATTATTGGAATATCTTTCTACGTTTCCTTGATTAAAAGTACCAGATATACAGACTCGTTCATCTTCAGATTTAAGAACTCTATTTTCAATTTGGTTAGAGTTGTGTGGTTTTATATCAGACGTTTTAAACTGTGACTTGTTTGTTTTATTTTTTCTGAAATTGGTTATGCAAGAGCTGACATGTCTTTTTTTACGACCCATTGTTATATATCTTATGGATGAAATGAATCCTTTTTCTATCTTGATTTAATATAATACAAATACGTTTGTAATTTATTTCAAAACATCGAGGATTGAAAAGGTACAAATATTATGTTATATGTTAATATCGGTTAGATGATTTTAGTACATGTTTTAGATATTTAGTAATTCTAGGAACGATTTATGTTTGAAGTAAGGAGTTAGTTTTTTACTACAGGTTTTCTGATCTATTTTCATTCAAGTTCGTTTGGTTTGTAGTAACAAGTACGTTTGGTTTTTAGATAGAGGTTCGTATAGTTTATAGTTTTGTTTTGTATCGGCTATTTCTAAGACAGCAGATCACCGAATCCACTGAATAGCAATTCTTACTTAAGACAGTATGTGCCACGTACTGAATTTGGCTAGATTGCTTCAACGTAAAGTATTGTAGCCACTAACTTTACAAGCTGAAATATTCTGTGCGGCTTTTTGTCTAGACAGCAGACCGCCGAGTCCACTGAATGGCTGTATAAGCCAGATATATTTTACTGCGGCTATTTCTAAGACAGCAGACCGCCGAGTCCACTGAATGGCCTTATAAGCCTAGTTTAGTCTGTTGCAGCTATTTCTAAGACAGAGGACCACCGAGCCCACTGAATGGCAGTAAATTGTCAAAACAATAGTGTGCCGACTTTTGTATTCGATGGTTACAGATAGACTGGGTGATGATAAGGTATATCAAAATGTCTCTTTTGTATTCTTCTTCTTTCTGAAAGCAAAATGCTATAGTTTTAATTGTAGTGGTGGTGCCTTGGTTGGGTCCTTATAGAAGGTTAACTTGATCTTTCAATATTCCATTCTTTACTTTTATCAGTCCATCCCTAACATAACCATTGTGGAAAAGAAGTATCCTAGCTTTTTGAATAGTTTGAAAAAATGTGCGAAATAAGCAATCATACATATTTCACGTATGTTATTTTATACAGTCCTAGAAACAAACGGAGAATCTTTTATTTATATAGTATCACTTTATGACTATCACGCATAGATTTTTCAGATCATGAATATATATATTTAGGAATTATTTCACAATAATGAACCGGCAGAATTATTCTGTTAAGTAGAGCTGTAAGAGAGTGGTTTCAATTGGAATATCTAGACATAAACAGTTTTTGAATAAGAGTTAATGTGTTCAAAATATTTGAATAGTATATTGTATGAACTATCAATTAGCCAGATTTGTCTTATGGTTTATAATAATTTCATTCAATTTTTGGTAGATAAAGTTTAAGTAGATGTATGAAATATTCGTCACACGAATCAGCTAACAATATACACTTTGCATTATGTATTTTGCATTAGACACTTTGCATTACGTACTTTGCATTATCAAACCTTGCATAATAAACTTTTACGCAATAGAAAATAATACTTTATATGGAATGATGACGCATTCATTTGCATACGTAAAGACGGCAGAAATGTACGGAAATTAATAAGTATGCATGTGCATTGATGGTCGTTGACATTTAAGATGGGTGCTCCCTTATTAACGATAAATACCTCTGACAAGACTGATAGGAAATAATTTGCAATATGATGTTACAAACAGTAACCCCCATCCCTGATTGGATGTTTGCTCCAATAGAACTACATAGTTGGCTACGGGCCTGAGTTTCTATCTTTAACATTATATTACAAAGTCTTTACCATCAGATTCTTGAAATAATTCAAAAGTTTTTATCGTTAATAAGGGAGAACCCATCTTAAATGTCAACAAGACCTAGTATCATATTATCATTATTATCATCATTTCTTCTGATTTTTACGTATGCAAATGAATACGTCATCATTCCATATAAGATATATGTGATAATGCAAAATGCGTAATGCAAAGTGACTAATGCAGAATGTAAAATGCAAAGTGTATAATGCAAAATGCATAATACAAAGTTTAAATAGTTAGCTGCAATCTTGTGACATTTTATCGTATTTTGAAGTATACTTATACTCTTATACATTTCTCATTTTTACACATCGATCATTGTACTTTACAGCATTGACAAATGCATTTTGTAATTACGACATTGGTATTTTAATGTTTCAACACAATTAACAATTTTGGCAACGTTATACTTCCATAGATTGTTTGTAGGACTGTATATTATACCTCATGTAAAATTGGGAATACATTTACATCATGAAGTGTTCACATATTCCAGTTATGCCTATTCTAGCAAAAGTCTAACCACTACATACCTATGATATTATTGTGTCATATCGATACACCTCCGGACATTGATAGTGTAGAAATAACCAGTAAACTTCGATCAAAAATATGAAGTAGAAATTCGGTATGTATGGAAATTGCTGGATCAATCACCAACTGCTATGTATCGTCTATTAATTCAAGATAATATAAAGAAAATTCAATTTGAATCAAAACTATTTTTTATGTTCGGATTATACGATGATACAGGTATTGATGTTTTTATCGCATTTCTGTACTATTAATGTGGATGATACTGATCAATATTAGTTTTGTCTAAATCTGTCAAAAATTGTGCCTTCCAGAGTGTTTCCGAGCTAAATATTCAACACGTTTTCAAAAACAAAGGCAAGAAATGTATTTTATAAAGTGATTTCGAACTAACGCGTTTTTAAGAACAAGAGTAAAAATTCATAGTAAATATTTTTCGATTTCGCTGGTTTTCATTGGGTTCATCCATGGGTAATAACAAACTCACACACCAAGTTTCGTCAAATTCCATCAAGAATTGTGCTTTAAAGAGTGACTACAAGTAATTGTGGACGGACCGACGGACGGACAAGGGTGCAGACAGTATATGCCATCCAATTCATGTGGACTTATACAAATTAGAGTGGAAATAATTTCTTGTTTAAAACTGATTAATATGAAACATGTATTGTTATAATTCTTAATTGGTATTTTTATTTCATTAATAATTGAATGTCAAGACACCAATTTATGTTTCAGAAAAAAAGATAAGCCAAGTCTACACGAATGATCCATAATCTCCAGACCACCTGAAATCCGAGTCTTTAAGAGGCGAAATTTGTCGCGTCTATACTACGGTAATTGGATTAAATTACGACAGATAAAGCCTGGAACAGTACTAGTATCGCCACCTATTATGCCAATAGCTAACTGTCTTTTTAACTCTTGACTATTATGACTCTAAGTTTATACCGATTTAATTACGCTGATGCTTAATATACCATCCAATTGTTGCAGTATTTATTAAACTTGGGGTAAATGTATCTCGAGTTTTTAAACTCGGTTTATGGTCCGTGTAGACACTTAACCCGATATTAAACAGACCGTGCTATTTTTATTATCTTATACGACCCGTGTTAAGAGATGAATGAGTTATACAAACATAAACCATTATAAACTGGAGCTTGTTAATTGATTTGTTAATTAATTTCAATTCTTTAACTATTTGCCTCACAGTAACACTTTTATCATTTTCGACCCCTCTGCATAATAATTTTGCATTTAAAACTGCAACAAAAAGGGGGAATGGGTACGATATAGGAGTAGATATATCACCAGCAATATAATATGATTAATTGAATGGAAATATTTTAGGTAGATCCAGATATAACAAACTAACTTACCTAAAACTGTAATTTTAGTTTTCCCCAATATCACAATGCCAGGCTTGGGTCCATTACAAAGGATAATCAGAAAAAAAAACTATTTTTCACTTTCACTTTCAAATTAAACAGAAAACGAGTATCAGTAGATTATAAACCTGCACATACTATCTAGTCTGCAATTGATTCGATCAAGTAATTAGCATCAATTTATTTGAAACACTAATCTATAATGTTGCATATATTTGTGTCTTTAAGAATGAATGTATAAATATTTCAATGCATGTGGAATTGATGCAAATTAAACAGAATCATATTCTCTACAAACATTGCTCGTAAAATGTTGCATATCTGTTGTCATTAAAAAGGAATTATATATTTATACACAGGCTGTGGAATTGATTCCTTCGAGTACACAGTATCAATTTCACTTCAACGTAGATGTCTACAACATTGCACAAACGTATGTCATTAAATACAGTAATACATTTTACATTTGCTCTTGAATTGATGCTATAAAGTAAACACTATCAGATTCTTCGCAAACATTGATGTCCATAACAATGCACATACGTGTGCCATTAAAAGTTGAATATCTATATTTTCACATTGACCGTATAATTCATTTCACATAGTATACAATTTAAAATGGCGATTTAATAAGTCCACGCTATCTCAACAAGAAAAGAAATGAAAGATGTATGATAGATATTCTATATACATAGGGTCGTTTATAGTTTACTAAACATGTGGTCTTCATTTTAAAAATCAGTTTCTTATTTTTAGACTATTTATATTAATTAAAATACAGATAGAATATAATATGTGTATCTAAACTGATTTCGAACTTTCCATTTTTTATATCAACAGATGATTAATATATATTAACGCCTGTCTATTCAAGGCAACCCTAGTGATAGGAATTGTTTATAACCAGTCGTACCAACAAGCCTGGCTACCTTGATAGGGTGACTTAGTTTTATTGTTTTTGATTAGCTGATAATGTGCCATGTCAAAAGATTTAATACAGAGTACATACCAGGTTACAGGAATGAAACTCAGTAAACTGGAAGAAGACAGTCTTGATTTATGACATTTAAAAATAGGACTTGGTAAGGAGTTCATATTGAAATCTTGGTTTCAGATACAACTGTATTGTTGTATTTCTTTCTCGAGTAGTAAAATTGGAGATGGTTCTTCTAATTCTTCAAAATTAAGCTTATCGCTTTTATTATAGTGATACTTTTTAATATTAGCTTAATATACATGTTTGATTCAAATAATGGATTTGATAAAATCAACTTCAGTAACTACTTCTGCAATAAACAAATTCTTTTTTTGGATTTATCAAATTATACAGTATAGTTATGACACCAGACAAGTTGCCCAATGAATATAACTCTTATTCACCAAGTTTGCTACCAGAGAAATACTTTAATAAGTAACGTATTAGAATCGTAAAAAATTGTCAACTTTCAATATCGTGTTATGTACTCTCGGGATCCTAGATTAGAGATAGAACAAGGGCGGAAACACTGTTTATATTTGAATATTTTGTATTGCGTCATAATTTTCCCACAATGCATATCAATGCATAGACCCGCGATCTTGAAGGTAGTTTTTGATTGGCTGAAATTTTCGTCACTTGAAGATGACCTCCTTATACAAGTCTTTAGATTACATGGAGTCGACAATCAAAAAATAACCGTAACGAAATGTAATATAATTTTAATTCGATTGCATGTATTGTGCATTATATAGTTATAAAGGTGCTGTTCTTGGTGGCACAACCCTCAGCTTATCACCTATGAAATTACCGGAATGCCGAAAAATTCGAGATAGAGCATTGACCATGTGTGACTCTGTTACAGAAAGCACGCGTCGGACATCAAAAATGAATACATCACGTTACCTAGCTATACATGTACATACCAAATTTCGTAAAGATCGCATAACACACAAAAAGTTAGCATTGTGCATTTGTATTTTCATTCAAATCACTATTCGAACATGAAGGTATATTCAAATTTCGTAGAAAATCGGTTCATAAATAAAAAAAAGTGGGTCAATTAAGCAGTAAGCGTGGCTACAGAGTCTTTCAGTAAGCTAAATCTACAGCATGACGCAATTTAGTCCATCCTAGACATACCTAAAATGCGTTAACTGGGTGTAAAACATATCTAACAAAATCGAGGTAGAGAGTAGAGAGCCTTTAACTTGACTATGTCAAATTTACTGACTTTAACAATAGTGATATTGTTTATAACAGTCAATTAACCGGCACTGTTGCACTTTCGGGCCTCTCGGGTTCTAATTGAGCTAGCAATCTGAAATTTGGTAGGATGATTTATACATATGTTCTGATTATTCACAGTAAATTTGGTGTCATTCCGACGTTTCCTTCTATTTTAAATTATTTTTCAAAGTTTCGAAGTGAATGATATTTCACCGATAATGGCGAATCGACAAGCGGATTGTTCAGTTGTACTTGCTTTGTCATTCCATTCTCTCGGGACGATTCGCAACAAAAAAATATAATTTGGAATCATTTAGAGATGTTTCGTAACACTTTAAATATGCCGAATTGTTAAAGTTTAACAACTGAATGAAGACGGAAAATGTTGTCTGGTTGGTTTGAAATTTTCTGACGTTGATCAGGACACATTACTCTTTCGCATTAGCACGTTTCATGTCGATATCGCGATCGGAATTGATCGAGGGGCGATGCAGCAATAGGGGCATAGGGGCATTACTTTAACAATTAATTAAAAATGGAAATGGGTGCCTGATCGGTCTGAATTTTTTTGTGAGTAATCAGGACATATGACTGTGTCACATTGTCATGTTTCGTGTCGATATCGCGATCGAAAGTCATCGAATAGGGGCAATTACTTTAACACCCGATTTAAAATGGAAATAAGTGTCTGATCGGTCTGAAATTTTCTGTGAGTAATCAGGACACATGACTGTGTCACATTGTCATGTTTCGTGTCGATATCGCGATCGAAAGTCATCGAATAGGGGCAATTACTTTAACACCCGATTTAAAATGGAAATAAGTGTCTGATCAGGACACATTACGGTGTCACATTGTCATGTTTCGTGTCGATATCAATATTATTTCCATCTTAAATCGTGTGTTAAAGTAATTGCCCCTATTCGATGACTTTCGATCGCGATATCGACACGAAACATGACAATGTGACACCGTAATGTGTCCTGATTACTCACAAAAAATTTCAGACCGATCAGACACTAATTTCCATCTTAAATCGGGTGTTAAAGTAATTGCCCCTATTCGATGACTTTCGATCGCGATATCGACACGAAACATGACAATGTGACACAGTCATGTGTCCTGATTACTCACAAAAAATTTCAGACCGATCAGACACTAATTTCCATCTTAAATCGGGTGTTAAAGTAATTGCCCCTATTCGATGACTTTCGATCGCGATATCGACACGAAACATGACAATGTGACACAGTCATGTGTCCTGATTACTCACAAAAAATTTCAGACAGATCAGACACTAATTTCCATCTTAAATCGTGTGTTAAAGTAATTGCCCCTATTCGATGACTTTCGATCGCAATATCGACACGAAACATGACAATGTGACACCGTAATGTGTCCTGATTACTCACAAAAAATTTCAGACCGATCAGACACTAATTTCCATCTTAAATCGGGTGTTAAAGTAATTGCCCCTATTCGATGACTTTCGATCGCGATATCGACACGAAACATGACAATGTGACACAGTCATGTGTCCTGATTACTCACAAAAAATTTCAGACCGATCAGACACTAATTTCCATCTTAAATCGTGTGTTAAAGTAATTGCCCCTATTCGATGACTTTCGATCGCAATATCGACACGAAACATGACAATGTGACACCGTAATGTGTCCTGATTACTGACAAAAAATTTCAGACCGATCAGACACTAATTTCCATCTTAAATCGGGTGTTAAAGTAATTGCCCCTATTCGATGACTTTCGATCGCGATATCGACACGAAACATGACAATGTGACACAGTCATGTGTCCTGATTACTCACAAAAAATTTCAGACCGATCAGACACTAATTTCCATCTTAAATCGGGTGTTAAAGTAATTGCCCCTATTCGATGACTTTCGATCGCGATATCGACACGAAACATGACAATGTGACACAGTCATGTGTCCTGATTACTCACAAAAAATTTCAGACAGATCAGACACTAATTTCCATCTTAAATCGTGTGTTAAAGTAATTGCCCCTATTCGATGACTTTCGATCGCAATATCGACACGAAACATGACAATGTGACACCGTAATGTGTCCTGATTACTCACAAAAAATTTCAGACCGATCAGACACTAATTTCCATCTTAAATCGGGTGTTAAAGTAATTGCCCCTATTCGATGACTTTCGATCGCGATATCGACACGAAACATGACAATGTGACACAGTCATGTGTCCTGATTACTCACAAAAAATTTCAGACCGATCAGACACTAATTTCCATCTTAAATCGTGTGTTAAAGTAATTGCCCCTATTCGATGACTTTCGATCGCAATATCGACACGAAACATGACAATGTGACACCGTAATGTGTCCTGATTACTGACAAAAAATTTCAGACCGATCAGACACTAATTTCCATCTTAAATCGGGTGTTAAAGTAATTGCCCCTATTCGATGACTTTCGATCGCGATATCGACACGAAACATGACAATGTGACACAGTCATGTGTCCTGATTACTCACAAAAAATTTCAGACCGATCAGACACTAATTTCCATCTTAAATCGGGTGTTAAAATAATTGCCCTTATTCGATGACTTTCGATCGCGATATCGACACGAAACATGACAATGTGACACAGTCATGTGTCCTGATTACTCACAAAAAATTTCAGACCGATCAGACACTAATTTCCATCTTAAATCGTGTGTTAAAGTAATTGCCCCTTTTCGATGACTTTCTATCGCAATATCGACACGAAACATGAGAATGTGACACCGTAATGTGTCCTGATTACTCACAAAAAATTTCAGACCGATCAGACACTAATTTCCATCTTAAATCGTGTGTTAAAGTAATTGCCCTTATTCGATGACTTTCGATCGCGATATCGACACGAAACATGACAATGTGACACAGTCATGTGTCCTGATTACTCACAAAAAAATTCAGACCGATCAGGCACCCATTTCCATTTTTAATTAATTGTTAAAGTAATGCCCCTATGCCCTATTGCTGCATCGCCCCTCGATCAATTCCGATCGCGATATCGACATGAAACGTGCTAATGCGAAAGAGTAATGTGTCCTGATCAACGTCAGAAAATTTCAGACCAAACAGACAATATTTTCCGTCTTCATTCAGTTGTTAAACTTTAACAATTCGGCATATTTAAAGTGTTACGAAACATCTCTAAATGATTCCAAATTATATTTTTTGTTGTTGCGAATCGTCCCGAGAGAATGGAATGACAAAGCAAGTACAACTGAACAATCCCCTTGTCGATTCGCCATTATCGGTGAAATATCATTCACTTCGAAACTTTGAAAAATAATTTAAAATAGAAGGAAACGTCGGAATGACACCAAATTTACTGTGAATAATCAGAACATATGTATAAATCATCCTACCAAATTTCAGATTGCTAGCTCAATTAGAACCCGAGAGGCCCGAAAGTGCAACAGTGCCAATTAACCGACATACATTACATATTGTTCTATATAATACTATAACATAGGAGAATACTATTTTCTTAAGTATGCAAGTAACATAGAAGTGTTGCATATTTTTGAAAACCTCGGGATCTCAGCATTACGGATCCGCAAAGAGAATTGCTATATCTAAATTTAGGCTCTTGTAAACACGCTTTAAATATGCTAAACCACCTTTGAGTCATACCTCTAAACCAAAAAGCACGTGTCGGACATGAAAAATGAATACATCATGTTAAAGCTCGCATAAATCTTTATGAGATCTGTAAATATCAAGATCATCTGAGGTCAAGTTCTCGAGATAGAAGCCTTTAAAGTTTGGGATAAGAAATAAAAAAGTTGGCGACGCGCATGCGCACTATACAAATTCAGTATGTCCACGATATTTCGAATCTGATTATACACACACATGTCAATTTTGAAAAAAATTGGATAAGAAATAAGAAAGTTGATAATGCGCATGCGCAGTACTCAAATTTAACATTTCCTCTGGATTCTGAATCTGATTATACATGTACATACCAAAATTCGTAAAAATCGAATAACAAACAAAAAAGTTAGTACCGCGCATGCGCACAACACAAATTTTGTATTTCCTTCAAATCACTATTCTAACATGAAGGTATATGCAAATTTTGAAGAAAATCGGTTCATAAATAAGAAAGTGGGTCAATTAAGCAGTGGGTGTGGCTATAGGGTGCTTCAGTAAGTTAAATTTTCAGCATGAGGTAGTTTAGTCCATCCTAGACCTCCCTAAACTGCGTAAATTGAATATAATTCATATCTAACAAAAATCGAGGTAGAGCCCCTTTAACTTGAACATGTCAAACTTACTGACTTTATTAATAGTGACACTGTTTAAACAATCAATTAACCGACATACCTATTATTGCCCCATGTTAAAGTATGAGATATAGAAATATGCTAGTTACATAGAAGTGTTTCACATTTTTGGAAACCTGAGGATCTCAGCATTACGGATCCGAAAAAAATATTGCTCTATCTATATTAGGGCCCATGTAAAAACGCTTTAAAGATGCAAAATCACCTTTGAGTCACACCTCTAAAACAGAAAGCACGTGTCGGACATGAAAAATGAATACATCATGTTAAAGCTCTCATAAATCTTTATGAGATCTGTAAATATCAAGATAATCTGAGGTCAAGTTCTCGAGATAGAAGCCTTTAAATTTTGATCAAAATCGCAACATTTTCTTAAATTAAATTTTGACATCGCCAAATCTGATATTATTTGAAACCTTTTAAAGAGTACATTAAAAATCAACAAACATTAGGGTGTTATTCCAGTTAGGTTTTGCGCTACAGCACTGGCAATATGCTAAAAAAGCCATGTTTGGAGCCCTATAAAATAAGTTTAAGTGGTCTGACCCCAAAGGTCAAAGGTCATCAGAAGGTCAAGGTCGCAAGGTATCATTGTGAGTAATATGAAGGCCATCCAAGGTCAAGGTCATGTGATACAAGCATCTAAACTTTGGAAAAAAACATTCCGTTATACAAAAAAGTCATAATCGAAAATCGAAATTCGGCTCTCAAGGAAGTGTCGACAAATCTTTAATGCTCCGATTAACATCAAAATCGTGAATGTCTGATTACAAAATTCTTCTGAATAAAAATTTTGGAAAAATGACTCTAACCAATATGGCGGCCAAACTATAACTTCCGGTATATATTTTTTTGGTCATAACGGTTTGTAATAATAACACTAACATTATGCACACCCTAATTTTATCATAAATAAGTTTTACCGGAAGTGATGTAACCGGAAGTGATATCATCAAAACCGGAAGTGATGCAAAAATTTTGAGTGTGGGGAATCTAACAAAAATCGAGGTAGAGCCCCTTTAACTTGAACATGTCAAACTTACTGACTTTATTAATAGTGACACTGTTTAAACAATCAATTAACCGACATACCTATTATTGCCCCATGTTAAAGTATGAGATATAGAAATATGCTAGTTACATAGAAGTGTTTCACATTTTTGGAAACCTGAGGATCTCAGCATTACGGATCCGAAAAAATTATTGCTCTATCTATATTAGGGCCCATGTAAAAACGCTTTAAAGATGCAAAATCACCTTTGAGTCACACCTCTAAAACAGAAAGCACGTGTCGGACATGAAAAATGAATACATCATGTTAAAGCTCTCATAAATCTTTATGAGATCTGTAAATATCAAGATAATCTGAGGTCAAGTTCTCGAGATAGAAGCCTTTAAATTTTGATCAAAATCGCAACATTTTCTTAAATTAAATTTTGACATCGCCAAATCTGATATTATTTGAAACCTTTTAAAGAGTACATTAAAAATCAACAAACATTAGGGTGTTATTCCAGTTAGGTTTTGCGCTACAGCACTGGCAATATGCTAAAAAAGCCATGTTTGGAGCCCTATAAAATAAGTTTAAGTGGTCTGACCCCAAAGGTCAAAGGTCATCAGAAGGTCAAGGTCGCAAGGTATCATTGTGAGTAATATGAAGGCCATCCAAGGTCAAGGTCATGTGATACAAGCATCTAAACTTTGGAAAAAAACATTCCGTTATACAAAAAAGTCATAATCGAAAATCGAAATTCGGCTCTCAAGGAAGTGTCGACAAATCTTTAATGCTCCGATTAACATCAAAATCGTGAATGTCTGATTACAAAATTCTTCTGAATAAAAATTTTGGAAAAATGACTCTAACCAATATGGCGGCCAAACTATAACTTCCGGTATATATTTTTTTGGTCATAACGGTTTGTAATAATAACACTAACATTATGCACACCCTAATTTTATCATAAATAAGTTTTACCGGAAGTGATGTAACCGGAAGTGATATCATCAAAACCGGAAGTGATGCAAAAATTTTGAGTGTGGGGAATTATTTGCACTTGCTGTAGGTCTACATCATAGAAGTTTCATATTGATCCGTTGAAAATCAAACAAAAAATCATACTTCGATTAATTACGGCAAGAAAAAGTGACGAACGATTTTCATGTAATCGAATATTTTAAAGTTCTATTATATGTCCTTTGTTACAAGAAATACGATGAAAGTAATTTGAGCAAAATCGGTTGATAAATACGGTCTCTAGAGCCCATTTTATGTTTGTTGCTAATGTCGCTTAATGTTGCTCAGAAAAATTTCGTTTTACATTCATATTAAATTTAGCCACAAGTCAGAAAACGTCACGAAATCTGTTTTTTAGTACATAGTACCATTGCTGAGAAATAGGTGCACCGACCGACGAAAAAAAAAAAAAACTAGAACTGTACAGTTAACAGTACTGGTGCAGGGCGGGTTACGACATACAGGTAGGACGGTGCGGCAATATTCGATTGCGCATGTACTGTACTGATAATTCAATGCGTGAGATCAACAGGGTAATGCAATTGAGCCTATGATTATAGACATACATATCAAGTTTAAAAATATTTCAACAAGTTGGCAGTATATACGTATACATACCAAGTTTCGGTTGAGAAATAAGGAAGTTGTTACTGCGCATGCTCACTACACAAATTCTTTAAGTCCATGAAATTTCAAATCTGATTTTACACAAACATGCTAATTTTGAAGATATTCTGATAAGAAATAAGTAAGTTGGAAATGCGCATGCGCACTGCTTAAATTTGATATTTCCATAATATTTCGAATCTTATTATACACATGCATGCCACTTTTGAATAAATTTGGTTCAGAAATAAGAAAGTTAGCAATGTGCATGCGCAAAACACAAATTCAATATCTCCATCATATTTCGATTCGGAATATACATATGCATACCAAGTTTCATGAAATTTGGATAAGAAATAAGAAAGTTAGCTACGCGCATGCGCACTTCACAAATTCAAAATGTCCATCATATTTCTAATCTAAATATACACATACATACCGATTTGGATGAAATTTGGATAAGAAATAAGGAATATGATATTGCGCATGCGCAGAACTAAATTTAACAATTCCCCTGAGTTTTGAATCCGATTATCCGTGTACATGTCAAGTTTCGTTAAAATCGGATAACAAACAAAAAAGTTAGCATCGCGCATGCGCACAACCCATATTTTGTATTTTCCTTTAAATCACTATTCGAAAATGAAAGTATATGCAAATTTTGAAGAAAATCGGTTCATAGATAAGAAAGTGGGTCAATTAAGCAGTGGGCGTGCCTACAGGGTGCTTCAGAAAGTTAAATTTTCAGCATGCCGTAGTTTAGTCAATCCTAGACCTCCCTTATTGCGTAAACTGAATATAATTCATATCTAACAAAAATCGAGGTAGAGCCCCTTTAACTTTAACATGTCAAACTGACTGACTCTATTAATAGTGACACTGTTTATACAGTCAATTAACCGACATACCTATTATTGCTCCATGTTAAATTATGGGATATGGAAATATGCAAGTTACATAGAAGTGTTGCATATTTTTGGAAACCTGAGGAACTCGGCATTACGGATCCGAAAAAAATATTGCTTTATCTATATTAGGGCCCTCGTAAAAACGCTTAAAAGATGCAAAATCACCTTTGAATCACACCTCTAAAACAGAAAGCACGTGTCGGACATGAAAAATGAATACATCATGTTAAAGCTCTCATAAATCTTTATGAGATCTGTAAATATCAAGATGATCTGAGGTCAAGTTCTCGAGATAGAAGCCTTTAAAGTTTGATCAAAATCGCAACATTTTCTTAAATTTAATTTTGACATCGCCAAACGTGATATTATTTGAAACCTTTTAAAGAGTACATAAAAAATCAACAAACATTAGAGTGTTATGCCAGTTAGGTTTTGCGCTACAGCACTGGCAATATGCTAAAAAAGCCATGTTTGGAGCCCTATAAAATAAGTTTAAGTGGTCTGACCCCAAAGGTCAAAAGGTCATCAGAAGGTCAAGGTCGCAAGGTATCATTGTGAGTAATATGAAGGTCATCCAAGGTCAAGGTCATGTGATACAAGCATCTAAACTTTGGAAAAAAACATTCCGTTATACAAAAAAGTCAAAATCGAAAATCGAAATTCGGCTTTCAAGGAAGTGTCGACAAATTTTTAATGCTCCGATTAACATCAAAATCGTGAATGTCTGATTACAAAATTATTCTGAATAAAAATTTTGGAAAAATGACTCTAACCAATATGGCGGCCAAACTATTACTTCCGGTAAATATTTTTTTGGTCATAACGGTTTGTAATAATAACACTAACATTATGCACACCCTAATTTTATCATAAATAAGTTTTACCGGAAGTGATATAACCGGAAGTGATATCATCAAAACCGGAAGTGATGCAACAATTTTGAGTGTAGGGAATTATTTGCACTTGCCGTAGGTCTACATCATAGAAGTTTCATATTGATCCGTTGAAAATCAAACAAAAAATCATACTTCGATTAATTACGGCAAGAAAAAGTGACGAACGATTTTCATGTAATCGAATATTTTAAAGTTCTATTATATGTCCTTTGTTACAAGAAATACGATGAAAGTAATTTGAGCAAAATCGGTTGATAAATACGGTCTCTAGAGCCCATTTTATGTTTGTTGCTAATGTCGCTTAATGTTGCTCAGAAAAATTTCGTTTTAGATTCATATTAAATTTAGCCACAAGTCAGAAAACGTCACGAAATCTGTTTTTTAGTACATAGTACCATTGCTGAGAAATAGGTGCACCGACCGACGAAAAAAAAAAAAAATAATCAATACGAAAACAAAGCAGGGCGTACGAAGTACGCCCTGCAATAATCAATACGAAAACAAAGCAGGGCGTACGAAGTACGCCCTGCAAAAAAAACATTTCGAAAACAAACTGGGACTTTGCGGAAGCAAAGTCCCACAACTAGAACCGTGATAACGGTACTGAGCAGTGCGCAATTTAAACATCCTTGAACGGTTGCATTTTAGTCCTGCATATAAATCAGGTCATGTGACAGAGCGATTTATAGTTAAAAATCTCAATTTTCAATCGGCTATTAAACCGGAAGTAAACATCGGAAAACACAAAGTAAAACATCATTTTATAGATTTTATCGAGGGGAATAGCTTTGGTTCAGATCAAAAGGTCATCAAACGTCAAGGTCACGAGTTTTGAGCTTTGAAAGTGTTTGCTATTGCTGAATTTCTAACCGGAAATAAAAAAACTTTTAATCGAAATTAGGAAATCGGCTGTCACCATTTTGTTAGTAATATATTGAAGATGCCATAGACATCAACATTATGTAAATCGGATGATATCCTGATCACTTATATCGATTTAAAGAAAAGTTGGTCATTTCAAGATGATGGTCTACTAGTTACTTCCAGGTCCAAATTTAATCCTTTTTTTTCTATGAATGTTATGTCATTTTATATCTTCAAAAGAATGTGTCGACTCTCTTTAAAAATCCACAATTTAGGAACCACATGTTTTTTCGCGCCAAAAAAGCCACGCAGTTACTTTAGAACAATGTACAAAATTTCCAAATTAAAAAAAAGGCAAAATGATTAAAATATCTACTATTATATATCAAGTGGAGATAAAGCATAATAAGAAAAGACGACTTTTTGTGACGTACGTGAATTAGGTTCAAACTGACAATTTTCATTTGGCTATAAAACAAGAAGTAAATACTGGACAACAAAAATGAATTCACCATTGGATAGATCTCATTTTGGGCAATAACTTTTGTTCGGATCATAAGGTCAACAAATGGCAAGGTCACAAGTTATGAGCTATAAAAGTGTTACAATAATTGCTGAATATCGAAATTAGCAATTCAGCTGCCTTCATTTTGTTGGCAATACATTGAAAATGCCATAAACATCAAAATTATATAAATCGGATGTCGATTTAAAGAAAACATGTTCATATCAAGATGGTGGCCAACGTGTTACTTCCGTTTACGATTTTGTCATATTTTTTTCTTTTTTAGTCATGTTCTTTCATATCTTAAGAAGAAATTGTTACCTATCTTATGAAATCCGTAATTCAGATAACACGTGTTTTTTCCCGCCAAAAAACACGCAGAGTTACTATAGAACAAAGAACAGAATTCCAAATAGCAATTTTGATCAAAATATCTAGTGTTATATCACTGGAAAGAAGAGTTAAAGCGTAATAAGAAAAGAAGATATTTTGTGACGTGACGTCACGTGACAGAGCTGTTCAAAGTTCAAACTAACAATTTTTAAATGGCTATAAAACCGGAAGTAAATATTGGACAACAAAAATGAATACATCGTTGGGTAGATCTCATCATGGGCAATAACTTTTGTTCAGGTCATAAGATCACCCAAATCCAAGGTAACGTGTAATGAGCTTTGGAAAGTTTTGTCATTTCTGAATATCTTTTACCGGAAATAGGCAAACATCATAATCGAAATTAGCAAATTGACTGTCATCATTTTTGGCCATAGATTGAAAATGCCCTAGACATCAATATTATACAAATCGTATGATACCCTGTTCACTTCTCTCGATTTAAAGAAAACATGTTCATTTCAAGATGGTGGCCAGCGTGTTACTTCCGGATACGATTTTATCATATTTTTTTCTTTGTTAGTCATGTTCTTCCATATCTTAAGAAGAAATTGTTACCTATCTTATGAAATCTGTAATTCAGATAACACGTGTTTTTTCCCGCCAAAAAAACCACGCTGAGTTAGTATAGAACAAAGGACAAAATTCGAAAAAGCAATTTTGATCGAAATATTTAGTGTTATACATTTTTGGAAACAGGAGATAAAGCGTGATTATAATAGAAGATAATTTGTGACGTACATGAATTAGGTCACGTGACAGAGCTGTTTAAAGTCAAAACTCGACATTTTCAAATGGCTATAAAACCGGAAGTAGACATCGGACAGTAAAAATGAATACATCAGTTGATAGATCTCATCAAGGGCAACGACTTTTGTTCAGGTCACAAGGTCACTCAAGGTCAAGGTCACAAGATATGAGCCTTCAAAGTTTTGACAGTTACTTAAAATTTTAAACCGGAAATAAAAAAAATTCTGAATCGAAATTCAAAAATCGGCTTCCCATATTTTGTTAGCAATCGACTGTAGATTCCATAGACATCATTTTTATTCAAATCGAATGATTCCCTGATTCTGAATATCGATTTAAAGAAAAATCAGTCATTTCAAGATGGCGACTGATATGAAATATCTGGGTCAGATTTTTTCATTCCATATTTAGACAATGGTTATTTCTAGCACATAACACAAAGATTTTTTTGAATATCTTAATTATTCCGGAAGTTGAAATTTCAACTTTACAGGCGAATGACGTCAAAACCGGAAGTGATATTAAAATTTTGAAAATACCATTTAGTTAGAAATCAAAATGTTTATACACCTGTAAGTTTTCAAATTGATCGAAATAAAATTACAAAAGTTAGAAAAACGGTTAAAAAAAGTGCTCCAAAAAGTCAGCAGAGAATGTCTAAAAGTGCAATTATGTTGAAAGCTATTATGTAGTCATTAGAATAATGAAATAAACAAAAAAGGTTTTATCAAAATCGGTTCAAAAACAGAGGTAAAAAAGGTAAAAAACATAACATGGGGTTTTCTGTCATATGTCATTTCCGGTTAGACAAAATAACGCCATTTTACATTTAAGCAACACCGAGGAGTTAGTGATTGTAGGAAAACATGTGAGATAATGTGTGGCATGCTCCCTTCATACCGAATTAGCGTGACCAGAAGTAGACAAAAAAAAAAAAAAAAAAAACTAGAACCGTGGACGGTACCGAGCAGTGTGTATCCGGTGTCGACCATGGGTGAAAAGTTACATCTTTCGACCCAAATTGAGAGATTTACAGCAAAAATCTATATTTGTATTCGTTGATTTAAAAGTAGAAATAGTTAATGTTAAGGATTGAAAACTAAATGGAATAAATAAAAATTCCAACCCACAGCACATACGATTTGAATATAGGACATTCTTCAAAGGCTAATTTGAATTTGGATTGACCAAACAAATTTACTTCACAGTCTGCAACTGCTGCTCATAATCCAATCAAAAGTTTGTCGTTAAAAGAATAAATCATACTCTTATGTTTCTTTACAAAAATATTTCACCTTGAACAGTTTTATACAACGTATATAAAACTAAATTTTTAATACTATTTCAATAAATCACAATCACATTATATTTGAAAAATATAATTTCTTCTTAAGAAATGTATTGGTATATTCTACAGTTAGATTTTACTACCAAACTGAAAAATACTGAAAAAGATCACTTATAGTCTTGATACAATAATAACTCTAAATACTAAAAAACGCAGAAAAATTGGCGTGAACATGTAGGAAAATTAATGCTTATAGGCCTATGGGGTTGAACACATTCGGATTATTCATAATTTCTTGCGAAAAGCTTATTTGTTGAAAATATGACAAATTAATGAATCTAAAAAGGTTTAAAGAGACTAACCAAAGGCACGAACCTAACATATTATACACAATTATGAACACATATAATACCGTTTTCCCCGATGAATGGAGCTTTATAACAAAACTATTAAATTATGTACATCAGGACCATGCGGATATGTACTTGTTTCTGCTTTAATGACGTACTTTATTACTTAAATCAGAGCCTCCAAAAAAATTGAAATGACATTGGGGCATTATGCATCAGGGGAGGTAATCTAATTATTAACTGTGGGTTTGAACAAACATAGTACACTGTCAACAGTATGTGTAAAATTTCTTGTAAATTACGGAAGTTGAAAATCTTAATTGAAAAGCGAATGACGTTAAAACCGAAAGTGATATCAAATTGTTAAAAACAGATTTTTGTTCGCAATCAAAGTGTCTATCCAACTGTAGTTAGGTTTTCAGATTGATCATAATGAATTTGAAAAAGTCGGACAAAATACGTACATTTTAAATGGCAGAAGGAACAAATCTTCTAAATTCCGAAAGGCGGAATTTTAATTAAAAAATCTTGTATTATATCCCTGGAAAGAGTAGATCAAGCATTGATGGATTGAGAAATGATTTTTGACGTATGTAAATTAGGTCACGTGACAGGGCTTTTTAAAGTTGCAATTTTCAAAGGGCTATAAAACCGGAAGTAAGCGTTTTGTCTCTGAAAATATTATGCCATTAAATGCTTCTCATCGAGGACATTAATTTTTGTAGAGGTCACTCAGTCACGAAATATTTACCCTGAAAGTTTTGACAATTACTGATTTATTTCAACCGGTAATTAAAAAAAATCAGAATTGAAATTCAAAAATCGGCTTCCCATGTTTTGGTAGCAATCAACTGTAGATTCCATAATCATCAATATTATGCAAATTCCATAACACCCTGAGGCCCCATTTTGCGTTTTATAGAAATATACCATTTCAAGATGGCGACTGATCCGTTACATCCGGGTCACATTTTAACACTTGTATACTTCTGTGTCTACAAAACAAATATACTGCAAAAAGTATTTTTCGAATATCTTCAAAATTCCGGAAGTTGAAAATTCAACTTTAACAGCGAATGGCGTCGAAACCGGAAGTAATAATAAAATTTTTGAAATAGATTATTGTACACAATCAAAATATCTATCTATTTATTATTTGTCAGATAGATCAAAGGTCAAGGTCAAAAGATACAGGCCTTCAAAATATTGACAAAATTTAACCGGAAATTGCAGGAAAACCAAATCGAAATTCAAAAATCGGCTTCCCGACATTTTTTAGAATTGTTATGTTCTTTTATTTGACACCAGATTCGTCAAAATCGGATAAACTGTTTTTTCTGAATAAAATTTGGGCACTTTTTACAAAAATCAAAATGGCGGCCAAACTATAAATATTTTCTTCCCGTTTTTTCTTCTCATTTTTCAAAAATCGGCTTCCCATGTTTTGGTAGCAATCAACTGTAGATTCCATAATCATCAATATTATGCAAATTCCATAACACCCTGAGGCCCCATTTTGCGTTTTATAGAAATATACCATTTCAAGATGGCGACTGATCCGTTACATCCGGGTCACATTTTAACACTTGTATACTTCTGTGTCTACAAAACAAATATACTGCAAAAAGTATTTTTCGAATATTTTCAAAATTCCGGAAGTTGAAAATTCAACTTTAACAGCGAATGGCGTCGAAACCGGAAGTAATAATAAAATTTTTGAAATAGATTATTGTACACAATCAAAATATCTATCTATTTATTATTTGTCAGATAGATCAAAGGTCAAGGTCAAAAGATACAGGCCTTCAAAATATTGACAAAATTTAACCGGAAATTGCAGGAAAACCAAATCGAAATTCAAAAATCGGCTTCCCGACATTTTTTAGAATTGTTATGTTCTTTTATTTGACACCAGATTCGTCAAAATCGGATAAACTGTTTTTTCTGAATAAAATTTGGGCACTTTTTACAAAAATCAAAATGGCGGCCAAACTATAAATATTTTCTTCCCGTTTTTTCTTCTCATTTTTTGAGTCATAATGATATCTATCTATTAGTATCAGTTTTTTTGACAACCATGTGATTTTCGTGGAGTGGGTCAACCGGAAGTGAGAAGTTTGATATCATGAAAACCGGAAGTGATAAAAAAAAGTTTAACCGAGGAAATTTGTTCTCTAATGTGATCTGCTTGAGCATCAGAATTTTTGATAAAATCGGACGAATAGCACAGAAAATAGAAATTTTGGCCAAAAACAGCAAAATTCGACTCAAAAAAGTGTGCTATGAATTTTCAAATTTCGATTTTTTTTTCACTACTATCCCATAAGATATTTGCACGAGATTCAAAAAACGCGACTCCGAGAAAAATCGGATCAAAAATGTGCTTTCTAAGGCCAATAAACCATTTTTTGCACAGTTTTTAATATTGCACTTCCGGTTGTGCAAAAATGTATCAATTTACATTCATGCAGTAATAGACCATATACAGTGAAGTAATGCATTGCAAATATTGCTGTAATTATCACAGTTTCTTCAGAGTACCCGGTACAAAATTAATTTTTTAAAAAATTATGAAAACAAAGCAGTGTGTTCGCGAGAACACACTGCAAAAAAAGTCATTATGAAAACAAAGCAGTGCGTTCGCTAGAACGCACTGCAAAAAACATTACGAAAACAAACTGGGACTTTGCGGAAGCAAAGTCCCACAATGAACTGTAGAGAACGTATTTATCAACCGATTTTGGTCAAATTACCTTCATCGTATTCCTTGTAACAAAGGACAAACAATGGAACTTGAAAAAATTCGATTATATGAAAATCGTTCGTCACTTTTTCATGCCGTAATTAATCGAAGTATGATTTTTTGTTTGATTTTTAACGGATCAATATGAAACTTATATGATGTAGACCTATGGCAAGTGCAAAAAATTATTCACACTCAAAATTTGTGCATCACTTCCGGTTTCAATGATATCACTTCCGGTTACATCGCTTCCGGTAAAACTGAGTTATGTTAGAAATAAGGTAAACATAATATTAATGTTGCTTTTACAAACATTTGTGATCAAAAAAATATTTACCGGAAGTGATAATTTGGCAGCCATATTGATTTTGGTCATTTTGCCAAAATTGCTATTCAGAATCTATTTGTTATCCGACTTTCACAATTTTTATGTTAATCGAAAGATTGAATATTTGTCTACAACAAATGGGAAGCCGAATTTCGATTTTCGATTTCGCCTTTTTTGTATAACGGAATGTTTTTTTCCAAAGTTTAGAGGCCTGTATCACATGACCTTGACCTTGAATGACCTTCATATTGCACATAATGATACCTTGTGATCTTGACCTCCTGATGACCTTGTGACCTTGTGAATAACACCCCAATGTTTGCTGATTTTTAATGTACTCTTTAAAGGGTTTCAATTTATATAAGATTTGGCGACGTCAGAATTCAATTTAACAAAATGTTGCGATTTTGTTGAAATTTTGAAGGCTCCTATCTCAAGAACTTGACCTCAGATCAAGTTGATATTTACAGATCTTATAACTATTTAAGAGGGCTTTCACGTGATGTATTCATTTTTCATGTCCGACACGTGCTTTCTGTTTTAGAGGTGTGACTCAAAGGTGATTTTGCATCTTTAAAGCGTTTTTACGAGGGCCCCAAGATAGATAAAGCAATATTTTTTTCGGATCCGTAATGCTGAGTTCCTCAGGTTTCCAAAAATATGCAACACTTCTATGTAACTTGCATATTTCCATATCCCATACTTTAACCTGGGGCAATAATAGGTATGTCGGTTAATTGACTGTATAAACAGTGTCACTATTAATAGAGTCAGTAAGTTTGACATGTAAAGTTAAAGGGGCCTTACCTTGATTTTTGTTAGATATGAATTATATTCAATTTTCATATACCTTCATGTTCGAATAATGATTTAAAGACAAATACAAAATATGAGTTGTGCGCATGCGCGATGCTAACTGTTTTGTTTGTTATCCGATTTTAACGAAACTTGGCATGTACACGCATAATCGGATTCAAAACTTAGGAGAAATGTTAAATTTAGTTCTGCGCATGCGCAATATCAACTTCCTTATTTCTTATCTAAATTTCATCAAAATCGGTATGTATGTGTATTAGTAGATTAGAAATATCATGGACATTTTGAATTTGTGAAGTGCGCATGCGCGTCGCTAACTTTCCTATTTCTTATCCGAATTTCATGAAACTTGGTATGTATATGTATATTCCGATTCGAAATATAGTTGAGATATTGAATTTGTGTTTTGCGCATGCGCATTGCTAACTTTCTTATTTCTGAACCAAATTCATTCAAAATTGGCATGCATGTGTATAATAAGATTCTAAATATCATGGAAATATCAAATTTATGTAGTGCGCATGCGCATCACCAACTTACTTATTTCTTATCGGAATTTAAACTTGATATGTATGTCTATAATCATAGTATCAATTGCATTACCCTGTTGATCTGGAGCATTGAATTATCAGTAGAGTGAATGCACAATCGAATATTGCCGCACCGTCGTAACTGTATGTCGTAACCCGCCCTGCACCAGTACTGTTAACTGTACAGTTCTAGTGTATGTTTTTTTTTTTTGTCTACTTCTGGTCACGCTAATTCGGTATGAAGGGAGCATGCCACACATTATCTCATATAATTTTTTACTATGCCTAACTGCACGGTATTAGGTGAATATAAAATGATGCATTTTCGTCCAACAGGAAATGACGTATGGCCAATAAGCCCAATTTAATGTTTTTACCATTTTCATCTCTGATTTTCAACCGATTTTGATGGAATTTGTTTTGTTTATTTTATTAACCGATTGTCTTCAAATTGGGGGTTTAAAAACATGCATTTTTAAAACTTTGTCGCTGACTTTTTGAAGCACTTTTTTGACAATTTTTTCAACTTTTGCAATTTTATTTTGATCAATATGAAAACTTACATATGCATAGACATTTTGATGACAAACAAAATGATATTTTCAAAAATGTTATATCACTTCCGGTTTTGACGTCATTCGTTGGTAAAGTTGAAATGTCAACTTCCGCAATAATGAAGATATTCTAAAAAATCTTTTTGCAATGTTCTAGTAATCATTATTCACAAAATATAAAATGATAAAATCTGACCCAGCTGTTTCATATCGGCCGCCATCTTGAACTGACTGATTTTACTTTAAATCGAAATTCAGAATCAGGGAATCATCCGATTTGAATAAAAGTGGTGTGTATGGAATCTACAGTCGATTGCTAACAAAACATGGGAAGCCGATTTTTGAATTTCGATTCAGTTTTTTTTTTA
This sequence comes from Lottia scabra, assembly GCA_029955415.1. Taxonomy (NCBI): domain Eukaryota; kingdom Metazoa; phylum Mollusca; class Gastropoda; family Lottiidae; genus Lottia; species Lottia scabra. Next base: position 13,200,446 of record JARJEI010000003.1, read on the forward strand.
TTTCCAGTAAACAATTTTCAGTAATAGTCAAAACTTTTAAGGCTCATATCTTGTGACCTTGACCTTGAGTGACCTTGTGACCTGAACAAAAGTCATTGCCCTTTATGAGATCTATCAACTGATGTATTCATTTTTGCTGTCCGATGTCTACTTCCGGTTTTATAGCCATTTGAAAATGTCGAGTTTTGACTTTAAACAGCTCTGTCACGTGACCTAATTGATGAACGTCACAAATTATCTTTTATTATTATCACGCTTTATCTCCTGTTTCCAAAAATGTATAACACCAGATATTTCGATCAAAAGTGCTTTTTCGAATTTTATTCTTTGTTCTATAGTAAATCTGTGTGTTTTTTTGGCGGGAAAAAACACGTGTTATCTTAATTACGGATTTCATAAGATAGGTAACAATTTCTTCTTAAGATATGGAAGAACATGACTAACAAAGAAAAAAAATATGATAAAATCGTAACCGGAAGTAACACGCTGGCAACCATCTTGAAATGAACATGTTTCTTTAAATCGAGAGAAGTGAACAGGGTATCATCCAATTTGTATAATATTGATGTCTAGGGCATTTTCAATCTATGGCCAACAAAATGATGACAGCCAATTTGTTAATTTCGATTATGATGTTTACCTATTTCCGGTAAAAGATATTCAGAAATGACAAAAATTTTCAAAGCTCATTACACGTTACCTTGGATTTGGGTGACGTTTTGACCTGAACAAAAGTTATTGCCCATGATGAGATCTACCCAACGGTGTATTCATTTTTGTTGTCCAATATTTACTTCCGGTTTTATAGCCATTTAAAAATTGTTAGTTTGAACTTTGAACAGCTCTATCACGTGACGTCATAATATCTTCTTTTCTTATTACGCTTTATCTCCTCTTTCCAGTGATATATAAAACTAGATATTTTGATCAAAATTGCAATTAGGAATTTTGTTCTTTGTTCTATAGTAACTCTGCGTGTTTTTTTCACGGGAAAAAAACACGTGTTATCTGAATTACGGATTTCATAAGATAGGTAACAATTTCTTCTTAAGATATGAAAGAACATGACTAACAAAGAAAAAAATATGACAAAATCGTAACCGGAAGTAACACGTTGGCCACCATCTTGAAATGAACATGTTTTCTTTAAATCGACATCCGATTTATATAATTTTGATGTTTATGGCAGGCATTTTCAATCTATTGCCAACAAAATGAGGGCATAAGATATTCAGCAATTATTGGAACACATTTAAAGCTCATAACTTGTGACCTTGCCATTTGTTGACCTTATGATCCGAACAACAGTTATTGTCCAAAATGAGATCTATCCAATGGTGAATTCATTCTTGTTGTCCAATATTTACTTCTTGTTTTATAGCCAAATGAAAATTTTCAGTTTGAACCTAATTCACGTACGTCACAAAAAAATCGTCTTTTCTTATTATGCTTTATCTCCTCTTGATATATAATAGTAGATATTTTAATCATTTTGCTTTTTTTTTAATTTGGAAATTTTGTTCATTGTTCTAAAGTAACTTACGTGGCTTTTTTGGCGCGAAAAAACATGTGGTTCCTAAATTGTGGATTTTTAAAGAGAGTCGACACATTCTTTTGAAGATATAAAATGACATAACATTCATAGAAAAAAAAGGATAAAATTGGACCCGGAAGTAACTAGTAGACCACCATCTTGAAATGACCAACTTTTCTTTAAATCGATATAAGTGATCAGGATATCATCCGATTTACATAATGTTGATGTCTATGGCATCTTCAATATATTACTAACAAAATGGTGACAGCCGATTTCCTAATTTCGATTAAAAGTTTTGTCTATTTCCGGTTAAAGAAATTCAGCAATAGCAAACACTTTCAAAGCTCAAAACTCGTGACCTTGACTTTTGATGACCTTTTGATCTGAAAAAAGCTATTGCCCTCGATAAAATCTATCAAATGATGTTTTACTTTGTGTTTTCCGATGTTTACTTCCGGTTTAATAGCCGATTGAAAATTGAGATTTTTAACTATAAACAGCTCTGTCACATGACCTAATTTATATGCAGGACTAAAATGCAACCGTTCAAGGATGTTTAAATTGCGCACTGCTCAGTACCGTTATCACGGTTCTAGTCTATAATTGTACATGTAGTAGTTGGCAGTGCTTTATTGTCTGCAGGTGGGAAAAGATTATTCAATGCTAGTCGAATTTTAGTAAACATTTTCTGTTACTGTAAAACACAAAAATTTGTATTCACATGGAAAGGATATTTTTTACACGCCATCATCTCGCTATAAGGACGTATTATTATTGTCGTCACTCCTGCCCGTCGGTCGGTCCGTCCGTCCGTCAATTGCCCTTAAACGCTCTAAAAACTGGAGTTTTTGATGGAATTAAATGAAATTTGGTATGTGTATACATATTCATAAAACGAAGATCAAGTTTGAATTTGAGCTTTTTTCGATAGTTTGAAGCAGAGTTATTGGCCTTGCCCCAAAGTCTTTAATATGCTATTACTATCTTAGTTTTCAACCAATTTTGTTTACTCCTGATTAAATTTAAGGCTTTATGGGCGTATATGGCTGTGGTCCACTATCTTTGAGATATTGGTCAGGATCGTCGTATTTTATAAACATAAACGCCGTATTTTCTAGAGCTCATTCCTCACTCAAATATTAACAATTCAGTATTCGAAAACCTCCTAACCACAAACCTGTACCTTTTAAAACGTAATTTGTGGTCCTTAGATTGTTTTTTGTTTTACCACACTTTTTATTTAAATGGGTTGCTGATTTCAAATCTCAGAATGAAACTATGTCAACTTCAACTATAGAATATGCTGTCTAGGCCTATAATATCGCAAATCAAAACTTCTCATTTAAATCATTAAGGTAAACGAACAGGGGATTTTTATGGTCAGAATTGTTAGGTATTAACAATTCATCGTTAAGAAACTGGCGGTAAACAACCTAACTTGACCGTCCAGCGTCTTTACCACGGGTGGTCTCAAGATTCCCCTTTTAAGACGCCACATGACGGTCACTCAGTATGAGGTGGACATTCTATACAACACGATGATTATTTAGTTTAACAAATAAACGTTTAAGACTTTAATCCTAAAAGTTTGTTAAACTATGAGTTAACAATCTCGTCTGAACTAAACTCTGTAAACCCCTTGACGTCTGCTATTGATTTGCACGTGATTTAAATTCTTTACAGTGTTGCCAGATGTTACTATTCTTCACCTTTCCTGACCTTCCACCATTTTGACAGGTGAATTATAGCGTGCACCGCATTTCCTTCAATATCTAATCGTGTGCAAACTACGCCATATTAGAAACCAATTAGCTAGTATCAGTTTCAACCTTTGGACAAACAAACTGTTGATATTGGTGTATTTGTGATTTTAATGATTTTCGATGCATCTGGAAAATCTCCTCTCCTGCAATAAAAAGCGAACAAACCCAGATATTGAAAAGGCAGTTGCATTAGTCGGAAGACCAAAGAAATCAAGCAAACAAGAGTCATATTTAATGAAACATAAATTTACTTTAAGCCTTATTGGTGACACTTACTACATCAATGTACGCCATTCTAATAACCTTTCCGACGTCTGTGGCTCTTTCACGATTTATGACGTCACTTTTTATTTTGGAAAAGGAAATTGGAATGGCGCAAATTGATGCTATCACTGTTCCTGATACACAAAGTTTAGAAACCACTTTACATTCCCTTTAAGGCTTAAAGTATATTTCTAATTGCACGAAAATCAAATAATTCTTTCAATTATATCCCTACATTAATATGTATCCTTCATTTTCTGTATATATACTACGAGTCGTATGTTTTATGCCTCCTGATAGCTTTTAACCATTATGACAAGACAACAACCTGTTCTCCCGCATGTTTAGCCCAATCTTTGACATATACTTCAACCACATCCATCACAAGTTTGAAATGTGAATGGCTGGGTTTCCCGGTATTTGGGACCTATTGAGAACATGTTACTTAGTTTACTATTCGAAACTATGTTAGGGTCACCGGTAACAACATGTCCAGCGAGCTGGAACAAGACGAAGGGTTGGTGACGATATCTTGAGCTATAATGTTATCTGAAGATACCTTCTCCCAAGAAGTGACCATCTCTCTTTTCAGTACCTGTTCAGTCAGTTTGTCCACCATGACTCCGGGTTATATGAGATTGAGATTCTCTTAAGGAAAAGGTGTCCTGGGGTTAACGGGACACACTGACAGAATAGGAACTTAAATGCAGGATTGTGGCTTCTTAAAGATGGCACCTTTAGTTGGCCTTCGTTACAGTATTTCAGGGCGAAAAAGGTTGAATATTGTTGTTCGACTTTACGGAGGGCACATTGAAAACCGGTTGTTATCCCAATTTGCTCTGATATTGAATTGTTTGACATAATAATTTGTTCTGTGCAGTTCTTGAAGAAATTTTAGCATCTTGAGGTATTTCTGTGAGAATATTGAAAGAGATCAGATCAGTAAACGGCCGAGATAATTATCGTCGGAGTTGGGGACGTTTTTTTTGAAACGAGATATATACAAAGCCCGATTTGGGTCATCAAAAATGCCGAACAATGCCCTTTAATAAAGAGTCCGTTAGATTAAAAAACAGAAAAGCATGCTCTTCAGATGATGAAATCTATGAATTCCAGTAAAATCTGTGCATACGACACATGTCTGTTACAACTAACTATGATAAATCTATATTGTAAGTGTTGTATAATTTCCTGCTCTGTAATTTAAGTGTATCATGACAGCAACTTATGTTTTACATATTATGTGTCATTCCGTCCGTCAACATTTGCTCGTAAACGCTCTAAAAACTGGAGTTTTTGATGGAATTGAATGAAATTTAATATGTGTATACTACCATATCTCAAAGATAGTGGACCACAGCCATATACGCCCATAAAGCCTTAAATTTAATCAGGAGTAAACAAAATTGGTTGAAAACTAAGATAGTAATAGCATATTAAAGACTTTGGGGCAATCCCTTTAAAGCTTAAAGTATATTTCTAATTGCACGAAAATCAAATAATTCTTTCAATTATATCCCTACATTAATATGTATCCTTCATTTTCTGTAGGCTATATATATACTACGAGTCGTATGTTTTATGCTTCCTGATAGCTTTTAACCATTCTGACAAGACATCAACCTGTTCTCCCGCATGTTTAGCCCAATCTTTGACATATACTTCAACTTCATCCATCACAAGTTTGAAATTTTGTTTCCATGGGAATGGCTGGGGTTCCCGGTATTTGGGACCTTTTGAGAACATGTTTCTTAGTTTAGGCCTACTATTCGAAACTATGTTAGGGTCACCGGTAACAACATGTCCAGCGAGCTGGTATAAGAATTTAGATTCAGAGCATGAACAAGACGAAGGGTTGTGGTGACGATATCTTGAGCTATAATGTTATCTGAAGATACCTTCTCCCAAGAAGTGACCATCTCTCTTTTCAGTACCTGTTTAGTCAGTTTGTCCACCACGACTCCGGGTTATATGAGATTCTCTTAAGGAAAAGGTGTCCTGGGGTTAACGGGACACACTGACAGAATAGGAACTTAAACGCAGGATTGTGGCTTCTTAAAGATTGTACCTTTAGTTGGCCTTCGTTACAGTATTTCAGAGCGAAAACGGTGGATATTGGTTTTCGGTGGAGAAAACCGGTTGTTATCCCAATTTGCTCTGATATTGAATTGTTTGACATAATAATTTGTTCTATGCAGTTCTCGAAGAAATTTTATTCGATGACTCTCATATTCTCAGAGTTGGACGATAGCATCTTGAGGTATTTCTGTGAGAATTTTGAAAGTGATCAGATCAGTAGGCCTAAACGGCCGAGATAATTATCGTCGAATTTGAGGACGTTTTTTTGAGATATATACAAAGCCCGATTTGGGTCATCAAAAATGCTGAACAATGCCCTTTAATAAATAGTCCATTAGATTAAAAACCTTTACAAAAAACAGAAAAGCATGCTCTTCAGATGATGAAATCTATGAATTCCAGTAAAATCTTTGCATACAACTATGATAAATCTATATCATCAGTGTTGTATAATTTCCTGCTCTGTAATTCCAGTGTATCATGACAGCAACTTATGTTTTACATATTATGTGTCATTATCAATTACAATCATTTTCAGGTATGTCTAATTAAAAATGCATTTAAAGCACGAGAGTGTTATGAATCGAAAGATAAATAGACAGTGGGCTGATGGTCAAGAAAATTTGTACATCTTGCTTTGGTTTATTTCCGGTTTTCCCGATTAGTTTTTAACTGATCATTAATTAGTCTCCAGTAGTTGCGAATATGGATATGATATCAATGGTGAGGCATTGAATTCAAACCATAATATATCAATGCTCAATGCTTAATCGTGTATTAAGAAATGTATATTGTACGGTATCATATTGGTGTTATTTATACATCACTATTTGACTTAAGGCTATATTTATCTTGGTAATCTGATGATATATATTATATTAACACTGGACATGGTGTTATTGTGTTCTCAGATAAAGGCGTTCATTTAACAAGGATTAAACACAATCTCTGGACATTCGCACATTTGGTAGATGGAAAATGAAATTTGCCCAAAGTCCCGAACCTTAACCAGCAGAATTTGAAGACTTTTGCCGAACCAAACCAATGGAGCTCACAATGGGTTCTTTCGAGTGGTACCACACAATGCACGTGCTGGCAAGTCCATCTATTTGATTTCTGTATAGTTATTCATGTAGTAGGAGAGTGAAGGGTCCGGACTTCTCTCTATAAAGCTTGGTCACAAGATTCATTTTATATGTATAGGCTTGTATTTCTTTTTCTTATTACAAGAAGAAGAAGAAGAATTAGTTTATTAATGTGTCACATATCGTACAACTATAGTAAAATACAAAAACGTTGGCAGAATATAAAAAAAGTACGATATCGGGCCTTTGAGACCTATGAGACACAAATTAACAATGTATTAAATCATTTAAAAATGTATAATAAAAACATCTTAAAATCATAAATAGGCCTATACATGTATGCAAAACAGCAGAAATATATCACAGTTTGAAACCAGTTTTACGTTTGATAAAAACAAATATAATATTTAAATATATACGGAATCAAAATAATAACATGACATAGAAGCATTATGGTAAAATATCAAAATAAAACAGATCGTATCACTATAAAAGTTGAAATATTTAAAAAACGCAGTATTTTCTTCGGAAAAACATTTTTTTTGAGGTCCTTGCTAAACTTTTTGCCAGTGAAGGGCAAGTCATCAGAAAACATATTTGGTTGGCAGGCGATAAATAGGCAAAGTCTTGGAATTCTGCAGAGGCTACATCCCATAGATGCGTTCTAAGGTCAGAGTACTTCGGACAGATACACAGAAAATGCGTCTCGTTCTCTATTGCAGACAAATCACAGTAGCGACAAATTCTATCATGAAGTATTGTAGCCATTTTAAGGGCAAACACCAAAACTAGGTCAAATTGCTTAACTAACAATAAGTACTTCCTGTTTGTAATTAACCCTTTAAAACCAAATTCAGTTTGATCAAGAAGGTATAATACAATTTTACAATAAGCATACTTTAAAAATACACTCAGGTAGCATTTGCGTTCCAAAAAAGAAGATGGCCCTTAAAATAATCTATAGAATCAGTCAGGTGAGTTCAAGTCTGCATAAAATGATTGAAAACATGTTAATTTGAGTTCCAATTAAAACATCTGTTTCTTTAATTAATTTCACCTGAGATTGACCTAGAAGATTATAATAGATCTTGATAATTTTGTCAGTTGACACATAAAGTCTTGTAATATATGGATATTAGTGTTTTGAGTGTGACCATAGGAATTCATTTCTGCCACTTTCAAATCCAAAATGGCTACCATTTCCAAAATGGCTGCCATATATCGTACATATTTTTACAATCTTATATATTATTTTTTTATTCTTTTCCAATTTTCTTGGAACCTAATGCCTTAATTAGAACTTAAAATGTATTTTGGACTAAATGAGACACTAGAACATCGTATCAAGGAATGCTTGATAATATGCTTCCTTGAAAAATTTCGTCCAGAGAACATGGTTAGTCAAAAACGAGACGAGGTTTCGGACTGATAATGACGTCATTAATGTTACGTCATCTGACGTCGTCATTAACAACGCCAACTTCCGATGTAAGATCCATGGATAAATTTTAACGATGTTTTTAACCAAATATTTGGTTTTTGCTTTGACATGTTTTCTTGTTACTGGAATACGGTCCTCACATTTAGAAAGAAGTGATATAGAATCGGATTTTCAGGAAAAAAATAATGAAGAAATTGGTGACATTCAAAATCAAAAAGGGCACAGATCCAATATGATTTCAAGTGCTCAAGCTCAAGACCAAGACACTCAACAAGTCAATGTTGAAAATAGAGGGAAACGTAAGAAGAGATCCTATCGTCCCTATCGACCCTATGTACCCTATCGTCACTTTCGTCGTAGGCCTAGTTCTAATAGATATTATAATTTTCGTAGGAATGGCGCTCCTGTATTGAGGTATTATAATCCTAATCCTATAAAATGGCATTTTCAACCTGCTGTACCAACTCGTAAACGTTTTAATCCTATTATTCAGGCTGCTAATCCTACTGAATTTTTGAACAAAGCGAAAGCGATGGGGCTGACAGAAGTTAATGGAAGAATTCCAACAAATTTGATTATGTACAAATCCTATTTACAATCAGCAATGGGTCGTGAGAGAATGAGGAAAGGACAGGAAAGAAAAGTTAAGGAAAAAGAACTTTTTAACAGTTTGAATAGAAGACCACATAGAGGGAGGCGTAAGAAGAGAGCCGTTCCGCGACTAAATATATTCAGGGATAATTAGTGCTAATTAGATAATGCTAAATTAAGAAACACATTGATCTTATCTTATGATCAACTTTATGCCATGACATTGACAACTGAACTTGTAACTTGTATCAAAATTTATTAATTTAGTCATGAATCGACACATCTGGTACACAGTATCCTATATAGAAACTGTAATTGAATTTTTGTTGTTTTTAAAGATAATTTGATATTGATTTTCATTTGATTTGATAAAATAATCTCAATATGATGTAGGTTAAATGTCTGGCACAAAATAATTCTGCATTACTGATCATCAAAGACACAATATTCTTTTATTTTCCTATTTCCATTCAGAGAATAGGAGTATTTTGGAACGTTTTAAATGAAAATGACTTCGGTTGATAGCCCCACATTTCCTACACATATTATTTGATTGAATCAAATAAAAGAACACAGCCTTTCAAGGAGTCAATGAGTCAATAAGTACTACAGTAATTAATTAAGTCATAATTAAGATATCTAATATTATTTTAATATAATATAATAACAAACAGTATGATCAACCTTTAATTAATATCTTACCATTTATAATACATTACTCATATTAAACATGCATACATAATTTTAAACATGCATACATAATTTTAAACATGCATACATAATTTTAAACATGCATACATAATTTTAACCAGACACGAAGGCGTTTCACTACAGAAAGTGTAGAAGTCTGAAACTTCTTGACTCTTTGTTCGACCCTGTATTTGTAATTGACTTTATTCTACTATCTGTGTCACATCCAACTGTCAAATTATTCGAATTATTAAAGCATTTAACGCCTTGGTTTTCAATTTGTTTCCTCAAGTGTCCCTGAATATGCACAAGCAAATGACCATGTCCTCTGAACAGAAATTGGTTGAATTTCTGCCACGTTGGTGGACACACACAACCTTCCTGTTTATGACGATAACATGTGTGCATAAAAATTGTGGCCCAGGTATAAAGAGTAATAAACACTGGATAAATAATAATCCAGATAATACAATATATTACATCTTTTTTCAGACCTACACCTTAGTTTGTGTCCCCAAGGTTGTTCGTAATGTCCCTTAAGTTGAAAAACCAGGATTTAACGTATGGTTTACACACCATCCGAAAACTAAAACTAAAAGACAATACCAATTCAGCATACACCATCAAACTAGCTAGAAATTTACGAGCCAACATTTGGCAAATGTTCAAAAGAATCTTAATGGTGGACAATTAGAGTTTTTATGAGTAAAATGTAAAAGATTTGTAAAATGGGTATAAAATGTGAGGTGTAAAGTGGATACAATGTTGTTTTTATTTCTTACCATTTGTGCTTGAAATCAAATCTGACAACTGAACGAGGTAGTTATTCTGATTGAAGGTTAAAGGCATACGAAACATATTCATCTAGGTAGCACTTATATCTTTCTCGGGAAAGAATCTTGCATTTTCTGTCGTCAAATTTTATACGGATGTAGGCTACGAATACAAAAGATAGTGGACCACGGCCATATAAGCCGAACGAAAAAGCCTTAAATTTAATCAGGATAAAACTAAACTTTCTCAAACCTTTCGATTTAGGTCCAATAACATCACTTTTAAGTTTCAACAAAATTGGTTGAAAATTAAGATAGTATTAGCATATTCAAGACTTTGGGGCAAGGGCAATAACTCTGCTACTAACGGTCGAAAAAAGCTCAAATTCAAACTTGATGTTTGTTTTCTGAATATGTATATACATACCGAATTTCATTTGATTCCATCAAAATTCGAGTTTTTAGAGCGTTTAAAAGCAATTGATGTTGATAGAAGCACTTACTGTATAGAGGTTAAAGGGCGAAAACTCCTCAAAACTGATGAAAAAGGCCCAAATCTTGAAAAAGCTTTAATTTTAATCAGAAGTAAACTTAACATTCTCCAACCTTTCGATTTAGGTCCAATAACATCCATTTTAAGTTTCATCAAAATCGGTTGAAAACTAAGAGAGTAATATCATATTTAAGATTTGGGGCAAGGGCAATAACTCTGCTTGTAACGATCGAAAATAGCTCAAATTCTAACTTGATCTTCGTTTTATGAATATATGTATACACATAACTCTAGTTTTTAGAGCGTTTATGAGCAAATGTTGACGGACGGACAGGGGTGCCGACAATATACGTCCTCATAGAGAGATGAGGGCGTATAAAAAGGGTAATGCGAAGAGGTGTATTATAATCTGCCGGTTAGTTTATGTTACAATTGTTATTTGCAGAAGACAAAATACACGTAAATAGAAGAAAGTGGGCGACTTGATGCAAATATCGTCATTAAATATTACCACTTTACCCTCTACGGGCGACCAAGCATAAAATCAAGCATTCATTTGATTTTAAATCATTAAGAAAAAATGACAAGTGCTTCATTAAGTTATAAGATAGTATCGAAGAACCATTATAGTAAGAATTCCAAATCTTGAAAGCCAAGATAATACCAAGGAAGGCTTTTTTGTCTGTTATATTACTTAGTGGACATCAAATAATGATTTGGTTGATTAAGATGCATTGAAGCAGGAATATAAATAGCCAAAGTGGACAGTGGTCAATTGACCAGTCAATTAATAAAACATAAATCATTCAATCCTTAAGTAATAATAATTTACTCTTATATTTTTTTTTTTTTTGAGTAGCGTTCAGTAGATAGACCACTTTCTTACAACCACGCCCGTCGGTCCTTCAAAGATATCATTTTATATGACACAATTCATCACAGTCTAATTAAAATCAGACCCTAATTTCGTTCGTTCGTTTTTTTTAAATCCGGTTTTTTAACCACTACATTAGGGTCTGAGAACGAGACGCGGCAACAAACGTTCGCGTTAACTTTGACCTAACCTTGATAAAAATGACCTAATAAACTAGTCTACAGCACTTAGGAATCCTAGAATGCACCTATTGTTCGAGAACAAAATCCCAGCGCAGGAGAGGGCAAATATCTGATTGGTTAAAACAAAGGTCATGAAGGTTAGGTCAAATTAACGTGAACGTTTGTTGCTGCGTCTCGTTCTCAGACCCTAATGTAGTGGTTAAAAAAACGGATTTAAAAAAAACGAACGAACGAAATTAGGGTCTGATTTTAATTAGACTGATGATAATCAGAAAAGTATTTTTAGGAGTTATTGTCCTTGTTCTTTAAAATGGATTTAATCTTTGTTTCGTAATCACTCAAAACTCTGTGAAATTGGATGAATCTTATTTTTTTGTGGTATTGTCTTTGTTACTTGAGACTTGTTCAATTTCGAACTTGTAAACGTCCGAGAAAACACAATTATTAATAAATCTAAATTAAAATTGGTTCATAATCAATCAAAAAATAACTCTTACAGAATGTAAAAATATTTGTTTCAATTCTATGAGGACTATCAGTGTCCCAGTACACATACACTTACAGAAAAAAGTAAGTCAAGGCTAGGCTACGAGATGACCTATGTTGAAAATGACGTGTTTGTGTATTTCATCAGCCAAATAAATCTATTTTATGTGATTGAAAATATTGTTTTATTATTTTGTTTGTTTCGTTTTTTATTTGAAATTAATTATTTTAGATTGTATATAAACTGGTCCAATTTAACTAGATTTATTCATCGTCTTCTATTCGTCAATAGACAGTTTAACTATGATGGCACCACGACATCTTTTACTGATAGTTCTAGCTTTACTAGCTATCACTGAAACATCAAGTCATCGTTTTAACAGTAAGTTATATTATAATATCTTAATTACATGTAAAAGAGGTAGGTGATATACTGTGTTATTATCAATATATAAGAAAGTAAAGAAGCGAATAGTATTTGGATCAATTTTAGGGTTTGTACCCGGGATTCCCGTTCCCGGGAATTCCCGGGATTCCCGGAGTTTCTGGCGAGTACTCATTCCCGGGAACAGCTCCTCATTCCCGGGAATGGGAACATAGATTTTTTTCACGTTTATTTCACCATTGACAGTGGTAAATTCTGTCACCTGGAGGGATACAAATCACCCAAATTTCCTCCATCCAAGCCTCACAGCCCTAATCCGCCCCTGACGGCAGTGATGGTTGTGATACCCAAGACATCTGTTGAAATTTCTTTGGAAAAAAACCTTTAATAACTATCGACGAGGAACTCAAGTAATGTCAGAAAGAGAATACATGTATAACCACTTTCATTTGGGAATTTAGGTTACTTGAGCAGATAGGCCTAAAGACTTTGACATCGAATCTGGAATTTATACATAATGCTCTGAAGTCAATCAATCCGTAATCAGTCGCAGCGGAATAAGGTTTTCTGTTGCAGGCAATTTTGCTCTCGCCTAGGGGTGAAATCATTGTGCGCGTTGGTCTTCCTAAAACATTGGTTAGATTCGTTGGTAACATAATCAACTTCCACCTCCACTAATCAATACTAAAACCTATTTGCATATAGGTTGGGTTCAAAAGTTGTTCTTAAATATTGCGAAATATATGAAAATAAAATTTGATATGAAACTACATAGATATCTTTAGCTATTATGTCCTATATTTTTGTAATGGTTGCTAGTTTGACTAGCTCTTATATGTTGAAATTGATTCCCGGGATTCCCGGGAATCCCGGGAATAGCATAAATTTCATTCCCATTCCCGGGAATGAGATATCCGGGAATGCTGCAAACCCTAATCAATTTATGCCTGACCAAACAAATCAGTAAGATTATCGTGTATTCTTTACCGTTGCCCACTATTCTTTCGATTGGCCCGACAGCTATCGACTACTAAATTCGTCAGGCCATTTTCCTTTTGGGATGGTTTTTTTTTTTTTGTTTTGTTAATTTTTATCTATTTTATACCACATACTAATTTATTACAATTCTAACGATTCTTCAGAATTATAAATCAATAATTCAGTGGTAAAGCAAAGGCCTTGTCGTTAATTCGTTTTTAAAAAGTCTACGAAAGTTATCATTCTGTTTCGACATCTCAGTCGTGAACATTGCGATTAGCATCAAGAAAACCTCTTCTTTTTCTTTTCGTTAATTGCCAAATATCAATTTTAAAACATAAAAGTGTTTTTCTATATATAGGGTGGCTAAGGTGGCAAAGATGGCGTCAATGTCGGGCTTTGCCTACACTATGTAATGGACAAGTAACCAGAAATGGTTGGAATAAAATAGACTACGTATGTAATACTGGGTTCAGATTAGCAGTAATGGCTGACTGTAAACGTGGTAGATCTTGGACTCCACGCGTTACTTGTGAAGGTAAGACAATTTAAAATCATATTTTCTGAAGGAAAGAATAAGCTTGAATATGGTAATGAACTCTATAACTGACAACTCAATATTTACAGCTTATTATGTACACTGCATCATTAACATTTCTTTGTTTGTTTTGACAGAAATATTATGTGAAGGTGATCCACCAATAGTCAATGGTTCACTAGACACTGCTATTGAATCTAGAAGTATTGGTGCTGAATATAATTTTACATGCAATGCTGGATTTAAAGGAATGGGGAAAGTAGTATGTAATGAATTTGGAAAATGGGATATTGGCGAGACTGAATGTACAGGTATGTATTAATAAAAATCCGTACAAGCAAAACAATTCCGTTCAAAAATCGCATTCAAAAACCTGTCAAAATCGAGAGTGATAGATGTATAGCAGCGGCCTACCCCAAATGGAAGTACCATCAGGTGTATTCGAAAAGAGTAAAACTATCTGATTCGCGCGCGACACCCGTCAATACCATATAGGTCAACAATATGGGATACAACCATGCCATTCCACCCCCCCCCACCCCCTCCCAAACCCTTCCCACCCCCTAAAAAAAAACCCAAGCTATTAATAATCCACAATTTTCGCACAACTAAGTTACTCTATCTACTGTTACTCTAAAATCGATGAAAGGAAGTTTCTATTTTGTTTGAATTTTAACTGCGGTTTAAGTAGCATCGAGTTTGTAAACTTTTTCATTTCTTCTCATTAATTTCTTTTTCAGAGTGCGTTGCCCTGAAGGACAGGGCCTTAAATGTTCAGATTAGTGGAAGCGGTATAGCAACTGAAGCACTTTGTACACAAGCATGTAATAACAACAACCCTGTTGCATGTAGTTTTTCCACTTTTACAAATAGGTGCACCCTCTATCCACCGCCATTCATCGCTGTCTCTTCTCAACCTACTCTTCAAGATTGCATTAATGCTTGTAACTCTAATGCCGCTTGTAAGCTTTTGAGTTATCGGGGTCCTATAAGGCGCGATTGTTATCTGACCGACTCCGATGATATTGGTTCGCTAAACTCGGTGGCGGTAGCACCTAGCACAGTACTCGGTAGAGACTGTCAAATCTAAACAATATCGTTATTGAATAAATCTAGAAAATGTTGATATTGTATTGTATTATATTTTAACTACACCCCCCCCCCCCACCCCTCTTTAGTACAAAATATGTTTATATTCTTTAACTCCCAGTTAAGTTCCAGAGGTAGCTTCAGCCTGGGTCTTATTTTGACGAAACTTGCACGACGTGAACATAAATTCATTTTATTCTAGTGAATGCATAATAAAACTACAAACCCATAGCCATGTAATCTACATTCATCTTCAGCCGGGACTCGTTTGATTGGGTTATTAACCCGGGCCAAATTACATATTTTGAACAGCTGTAATGGGGTCAGGAAGACCTCTGTCCAGTATGATAGCTATGATTTAAGTCGTTTTGTTCAAATAATTTTCTACCACAGAAATCTGAGAGAAAATTATTGAGGAAAGGGGCCATGCAATACAATCGACCATGGAAAGGGAGGAAATACTTATGTATTGGGCCTACTAATATAAGAAATAAGCAGTTTCCCCTTTTCTTAATACTGTATAATGATTAATCAATGCCCAAATCGAGGTGAATAAAAAATTGATAACGACATTATGTTATTATTGTTCTGCAGAGTAAAGGTTGTAAAATTTATTTAATATAAGTCTGAAAGTAGTTGAATCAGAAGACTTTTGACAACGGAATATCGTACTTTTGACGCCTTTAAATTGTAGCTGTAGAAATAAATGTGGAGAATAGAATTCTTCGTCAAACTTAGCCAGTATACATCGGGTGATTTTACTAGTAAAGTTACCCCTTTACCAATAATAACAGAATAACATATCCCCTTACAATCAATGTAACTTGAGGATTTGGGCTACAAAAGATACCAGCGATCTATTGACAATAAGATACCTTGTTGTTGACACCGTCCATTTACGAATTGGGTGACTGTTGGATATCAGCCCGAGGGTCACCTACATTCACAGAAGACTCTCAAGCGTTGTACTTACTAAAACATGAACCAAGCAGAAACGACCAGAACCAACCAGAAAACGACCAACGAAAAAGTGAACCGACCAGGAACCGAGCTCAAACCAATTTAAACTAAATTCCAAGCAAGATCATTAGGCCAATCAAGTAATTAATTTTCCACAAAAATACACTCAATGACTGGTCGTTTCTATCTGGTTGTTTCATGTTTCAGTAAGTAAGCTTAAGCGTAGCTGACCTTAGGGGTAACACACTTTTCCAATTTGTCTTCCAGAACGAAGGAAACTATATATGCTCTCAGAAAAAAACAATGTTTAATTATTATGAATGGCGAATGGTTGCAATGCCAACGCTGCTTATCTATGAAATTATATTAAATGATTAACCAATATTGTATATAGAATGCAATCTGTATTATAAAAATTTTAGTCTCCGAACCTGGAATTGTTTTGGTATTCTAACCCATTATAATGTTCACAACTCTCCTTCAAAATATAAACCTTCAAATTCCCGTGTAGTCATAATAATTATGAGTGTTTGGGGATAGGTTTAAGAGACTGTGGGACGAACACAAGAAAATTTTGAGAATTAGATACCCGAAAACATAAATTCTTAACATTTCCTGCTACAAAGACTCCCCTAGACTCAGTAGATGAATTAATAAATCTTTTTTAAAAATAACACTTGGGATTTTTTTTAGGGGGGGGGGGGGGCAAGATTAAAATATGAAAGCCCCCCAAGCCCCCCCTTGGCTACGGGCCTGATGAGGGGTGGGGGGGGGGGGTGTAGTTAATATATAATACAATAGAATATCAACATCTTTTAAAGATTTATTCAATAACGATATTGTTTAGATTTGACAGTCTCTACCGAGTACTGTGCTAGGTGCTACCGCTGACGACCTTAGCGAACTAATATCATCGGAGTCGGTCAGATAACAATCGCGGATCATAGGACCCCGGTAACTCAAAAGCTTACAAGCGGCATTAGAGTTACAAGCATTAATACAATCTTGAAGAGTAGGTTGAGGAGAGACAGCGATGAATGGCGGTGGGTAGAGGGTGCACCTATTTGTAAAAGTGGAAAAACTACATGCAACGGGGTTGTTGTTATTACATGCTTGTGTACAAAGTGCTTCAGTTGCTATACCGCTTCCACTAATCTGAACATTTAAGGCCCTACCCATCAGGGCAACGCACTCTGAAAAAGAAATTAATGAGAAGAATTGAAAAAGATTACAAACTCGATGCTACTTAAACCGCAGTTAAAATTCAAACAAAATACAATTTTTTTTTCATCGATTTTAGAGTAACAGTAGATAGTGTAACTTCGTTGTGCGAGTTATGCTAAAATTGTGGATTATTAATAGCTTGTTTTTTTTAGGGGGGGGGGGGGGGTGAGGGGAAGGGGCCCCCTCCCTCCTCTACCAGTTGAAATCAATATTATGTTTACCTACCGATAATGGTAGGCCTAATGGTATGGTTGTATCCCATATTGTTGACCTATATAGTAGTGATGGGTGTCGCGCGCGAAACAGACAATGCTTACTCTTTTCGAAACACCTGATGGTACTTCCATTTGGGGTAGGCCTCTGCTATACATCTATTATCTATTACTCTCGATTTTGACAGGTTTTTGAATGCAATTTTTCAACGGAATTGTTTTGCTTGTACGGATTTTTATTAATACATACCTGTACATTCAGTCTCGCCAACATCCCATATTCCAAATTCATTACATACTACTTTCCCCATTCCTTTAAATCCAGCATTGCATGTAAAATTATATTCAGCACCAATACTTCTAGATTCGATAACAGTGTCTAGTGAACCATTGACTATAGGTGGATCACCTTCACATAATATTTCTGTCAAAACAAAAAAAGAAATGTTAATGATGCAGTGTACATAATAAGCTGTAAATATTGAGTTGTCAGTTATAGAGTTCATTACCATATTCAAGCTTATTCTTTCCTTCAGAAAATATTATTTTAAATTGTCCTACCTTCACAAGTAACGCGTAAGGGGGTGGATATATCCATTTGAAAGTCACACCATTTGAGCATTTTTATGCACCCTCCCTCCTCTACCAGTTGAGATCAATATTATGTTTACCTACCAATAATGGTAATGGTATGGTTGTATCCCATATTGTTGACCTATATAGTAGTGATGTTTGTCGCGCGCGAAACAGACAATGCTTACTCTTTTCGAAACACCTGATGGTACTTTCATTTGGGGTAGGCCGCTGCTCTATTATCTATTACTCTCGATTTTGACAGGTTTTTGAATGCAATTTTTCAACGGAATTGTTTTGCTTGTACGGATTTTTATTAATATATACCTGTACATTCAGTCTCGCCAACATCCCATTTTCCAAATTCATTACATACTACTTTCCCCATTCCTTTAAATCCAGAATCGCATGTAAAATTATATTCAGCACCAATACTTCTAGATTCAATAGCAGTGTCAAGTGAACCATTGACTATAGGTGGATCACCTTCACATAATATTTCTGTCAAAACAAACAAAGAAATGTTAATGTGTACATAATAAGCTGTAAATATTGAGTTGTCAGTTATAGAGTTGATTACCATATTCAAGCTTATTCTTTCCTTCAGAAAATATGATTTTAAATTGTCCTACCTTCACAAGTAACGCGTGGAGTCCAAGATCTACCACGTTTACAGTCAGCCATTACTGCTAATCTGAACCCAGTATTACATACGTAGTCTATTTTATTCCAACCATTTCTGGTTACTTGTCCATTACATAGTGTAGGTAAAGCCCGACATTGACGCCATCTTTGCCACCTTAGCCACCCTATATAGAAAAACACTTTTATAACAACAGTTTGTGAAACCTATCGCAATTCGTAAAGAGTTGGTCAATTTTTTTCAGTATTTACAATTTCGAATTGATAGATGAAATAATGTCGGAAGCAATATCTTGATTCCTCTGATAGGTCATTTTAAAATTGATATTTGCCAATTAACGAAAAGAAAAAGAAGAGGTTTTCTTGATGCTAATCGCAATGTTCACGGCTGAGATGTCGAAACAGAACGATAACTTTCGTAGACTTTTTCAAAACGAATTAACGACAAGGCCTTTGCTTTACCACTGAATTATTGATTTATAATTCTGAAGAATCGTTAGAATTGTAATAAATTAGTATGTAGTATAAAATAGATAAAAATTAACAAAACAAACAAAAAACATCCCAATAGGAAAAAGGCCTGACGATCTTAGTAGTCGAAAGCTGTTGGAGCAATCTAGACACCAATCGAAAGAATAGTGGGCAATGGTAAAGAATACACGATAATCTTACTGATTTGTTTGGTCAGGCATAAATTGATCCAAATACTATTCGCTTCTTTACTTTCTAATATATTGATAATAACACAGAATATTACCTACCTCTTTTACATGTAATTAAGATATAATATAACTTACTGTTAAAACGATGACTTGATGTTTCAGTGATAGCTAGTAAAGCGAGAACTATCAGTAAAAGATGTCGTGGTGCCATCATAGTTAAACTGTCTATTGACGAATAGAAGACGATGAATAAATCTAGTTAAATTGGACCAGTTTATATACAATCTAAAATAATTAATTTCAAATAAAAAACACTTATTCTGCAATAAAACAAGATTTTCAATCACATAAAATAGATTTATTCGGCTGATGAAATAAACAAACACGTCATTTTGAACATAGGTCATCTCATATCCTAAAGTGACTTACTTTTTTCTGTAAGTGTCTTCATAGACTCGGAGTGGAAACTGATATTTTTACATTCTATAAGAGTTTTTGTTTGATTGATTATGAACCATTTTTTTGAGCGAATTTTAATTTAGATTTATTAATAATTGTGTTTTCTAGGACGTTTACAAGTTCGAAATTGAACAAGTCTCAAGTAACAAAGACAATTCCACAAAAAAATAAGAACACAAGAATCCATGTCAAATATACCCATTCAGAGATAAGATTGAAAGAGAAGGCATTATAAGAGTAAAATAGTATTACTAAAGGATTGAATGATTTATGTTTTATTAATTGACTGGTCAATTGACCTCTGTCCACTTTGGCTATTTATATTCCTGCTTCAATGCATCTAAATCAACCAAATCATTATTTGATGTCCACTAAGTAATATAACAGACAAAAAAGCCTTCCTTGGTATTATCTTGGCTTTCAAGATTTGGAATTCTTACTATTATTGTTCTTCGATACTATCTTATAACTTTATAAGCACTTAACATTTTTTTCTCAATGATTTAAAATCAAATGAATGCTTGATTTTATGCTTGGACGCCGTAGAGGGTAAAATGGTAATATTTAATGACGATATTTGCATCAAATCGCCCACTTTTTTCTATTTGCGTGTATTTTGCGGCAGATTATAATACACCTATTCGCATTACCCTTTTTTGTATTCGTACATCCGTATAAAATTTGACGACAGAAAATGCAAGATTCTTTCTCGAGAAAGATAACTGCTACCTAGATGAATATGATGTTTCGTATGCCTTTAACCTTCAATCAGAATAACTACCTCGTTCAGTTGTCAGATTTGATTTCAAGCACAAATGGTAAGAAATAAAAACAACATCGTATCCACTTTACACCTCACATTTTATACCCATTTTACAAATCTTTTACATTTTACTCATAAAAACTCTAATTGTCCACCATTAAGATTCTTTTGAACATGTGCCAAATGTTGGCTCGTAAATTTCTAGCTAGTTTGATGGTGTATGCTGAATTGGTTTTATACATGTTCAATTTAACCATCTTAATACATTATTAATAGAATTAAGGGTGTCACGGTTAGTCTAGAACACGAGATAATAAATTATAGCTTGAAACGCGAAAAATTCATTTTGGGGCTACAAAGGTATTGTCTTTTAGTTTTAGTTTTTGGATGGTGTGTAAACCATACGTTAAATCCTGGTTTTTCAACTTAAGGGACATTAAGAACATTTCCTTGGGGACACAAACTGAGTTATAGGTCTGAAAAAAAAATGTAATATATTGTATTATCTGGATTATTATTTATCCAGTGTTTATTACTCTTTATATCTGGGCCACAATTTTTATGCACACATGTTATCGTCATAAACAGGAAGGTTGTGTGTGACTACCAACGTGGCAGAAATTCAAACAATTTCTGTTCAGGGGACATGGTAATTTGCTTGTGCATATTCAGGGACACTTGAGGAAACAAGTTGAAAACCAAGGCGTTAAATACTTTAATAATTCGAATAATTTGACAGTTGGATGTGACACAGATAGTAGAGTAAGGTCAATTACAAATACAGGGACAAACAAAGAGTTAAGAAGTTTCAGACTTCTACACTTTCTGTAGTGAAACGCCTTCGTGTCTGGTTAAAATTATGTATACATGTTTAAAATGAGTAATGTGTTATAAATGGTAAGATATTAATTAAAGGTTAATCATACTGTTTGTTATTATATTATATTAAAATAATATTAGATATCTTAATTATGACTTAATTAATTAGTATAGTACTTATTGACTCATTAAAAGGCTATGTTCTTTTATTTGATTCAATCAAATATGTGTAGGAAATGTGGGGCTATCAACTGAAGTCATTTTCATTTAAAACGTTCCAAAATACTCTTATTCTCTGAATGGAAATAGGAAAATAAAAGAATATTGTGTCTTTGATGATCAGTAATCCAGAATTATTTTAACCTACATCATATTGAGATTTTTTTTTCAAATCAAATGAAAATAAATATCAAATTATCTTTAAAAAACAACCGGAAAAATCCAATTACAGTTTCTATATAGGATACTGTGTACCAGATGTGTCGATTCATGACTAAATTAATAAATTTTGATACAAGTTCAGTTGTCATGGCATGAAGTTGACCATAAGATCAAATGTGTTTCTTAATTTAGCATTATCTAATTAGCACTAATTACCCCTGAATATATTTAGTCATTTGTGACAGTTATATCATGATAGGGTGTCACCGGTCAGTTTGACCATTTGTTCTTAGTTCAGTTGGGTACACACTACTTTATTAGGTTAGACTTGACCGTTACATCATGAGGTTATGACAGTGAATTGACATTCATTAAATTAATCTGAACTAATGAATTCAGAATGTCAATGCAAATTGAAGAAAAGAATCAGTGCTACATGAACTCTCACAATGAAACTTTGAACATGACAGAAGGTTTCCTCAAGAAGATCCAGTCTTTTGAATTATGTTTATTTTGTAGATTCTACTTTTGGTATTATCTGTCACATTTCTGTTAAATCCTTAGGATATTTTAGAAACATTCAATCCAGTATTACAGAAAATCATCTAGTTTTTGGAATGGGACAAGAAACCGAAACCTCGTGTGCTATATAGTCCCTGGATAAATGAAAAACGAAACAAAAAAATCTAGTGGTCTGATCACATGTTCAAAAGAACCCAATAAGGATCAGAAAAATGTATGACGTAATTCCCATTTTATTTGAATTCTTTGAGTGAAAATATTGATTCTGACCGCAACGTGCACTGATTGCAGAATTCCCGAATTCCTACTGATAGACTTTTCCTTACTTCGTATTAGATCATTGAACCATGATCATATTATTAGTTTGCTTTATTAGCCTTTCTCTAACAACTTAGAAAAAACTTTCATTTTCTATTCAAAACACAGAGCAGTATATCTCATTAACTTCGCTGTTATTTTAATTTTCGTGGCGTCTGCCATCATGGCGAGATGTCTGTAGATTTGATATTTTTAGATAATTTTTGAAGTTGATTTATAACGAGCAAACAGTGCAAAAATAATAGAGAGACAAACACAACAATCGTTCTAGCAATAATTCCCTCTCTTGACATTGTTTTCACAGTTTAATGAGACATGCTCCATTTTCTATCATCATATTCAAATGTAACGACGCATGCAGCGCAACTTATCCATCTAAAACTCACCATGTGTCCGAAGGGTCATCCTAATTATCACAAGGGTCATTTACATTGATGAATTCGAATCAGGTTCGGACACTTAGCGAAAGTAATCTATGCCAGATGTAGATCTGTTTAGGTATCGACACAGGGGTTCACTTTTTTCTGTTTTGTGATGGACGATGGACTATGAAACTGTCCACTCCTGTCTTCTTTCTCTCTTTCATTTATATCGTTGTGAGTTTTCTCTCGATTTGTAGGAGATGCATAGGGTTAGAATATTACAGAGAAATTACTTCTTTGGAATTGATTCGCCAAAAATATTAATGCGATTCAGTATATACAATGAACAATTCCATTTTCTTATTTATCGGTGCAATTTGACACATTCAAGCAATATTGAGGATCGGGGAGAACATTATCAACTTCCTTTGCATGGCATTTCAAATAATTTTATTGTTATATTCCATCAATATACCATATTGCAGGTGCGTGTGAAAATAAGAAGTGGTTCATCTATAAATTCATTTATGACAAACATAAAAAGACATGGACACATAACGTCGCCTTGTGCACCACAATCTCTCATTGACATTTATCTAATTAACTTCATATTTATGCCAATTTAATTTATTTTTATCTGTGTTTTTTATGGGATATTGAATCTTTGATCAATTCATTTATAATAAAAATCAATTTATGTATCCAAATTGATTCACCTTTTGATTTATTCCCAAACGCACGTCAAGTGAAAGTCATTTTATAATAAAAAAGGCTTTCTTCTGAACAAAATATATGTTGCATTTTTTGAAAGATATTTCTAGGTTGTAAAATTCATATAAATCACTTTTAATCATTTGTAAATTAAATGATTAAAGGCCTACTAGTTCTTTTTTATGATTTCGAATGCACAAAAACTTTTTTCAAATCTCTTATTCACGTTAAGGAAAAAAGAGAAGAAAACGCCATTGTTGTCATGCCGGTAAAATAAGATAAGCTATTTGGATAAGAAACAAAAATCTGCAGATCTATTTACATTTTTTATTGATTTAAGGTATATGTATCATTGTCAACATTATGTTTGTTTACATTGCATGTTGTTACCGTCATGTTCCGTTCTGGAGTGACCTGGTCATCTACATTGTCAATTTCATGACACTTTATGTTTTACACTTTGACGAATGTCTCCTGTTCAGGCCTAAAGCTGTAAATCAAGTTTTTTCTTAGAGCCGAAGTTTTGATATTCATATTATTCAGAAGTCGTCAAGTACAGACAAGATTTAAACTAGATAAGCATACCCTTTGTCAGTTGTTCGTATTTGATACCATCTGGAAACTGCGGGTGTTGTTATTATGTTTCTTCCTTTCCGTTCAAGCCGCTAGTCATATCAACATATCTTTTGGACGATCAAAAAATTAAATTAATTGTACAATAAGAGCTTGAATATCAATTTTGATTGTTTTAACCTAGTTTCATTTACAGTAAATTGTAGAAGATGGCTCTATAACCAGGGTTTCAACTTGGGGGACATGTCAAAGACTGGGGACATTTAGACATGTCTCCAGGGGATATTTTATATTTTGTTTTATCTTGAAACACCAGTGTCCACTGCCTGCAAAAACCAAAATTTAAGTTTGCATTAAAAGGAAAAATGCTGTGACTATATAATTATAATGCTTCGAAATTGCATGTTTTCGAAGACTTCTGCGGACATTTCAGGGGACATGGTCATATCCCTATGCATATTTTGACACTTGAGAAAACCAGTTGAAAATGCTCTACAAAGTTCTCATATAGCTATTATTGTGTCCATGTTCTCCTGAAGACATGCTCAATTAGTATACACAAAAGTTCAATGATAGAAAAATACATGACTAATATTGGCCCAATTTTCCAGTCATTACAATTGGTAAAAAGAGGTTAGCATTATCAAGATAAACAGATTTTCTCATTTTCATTAGAAATTGAAAAGAAATCTCAGTGAATTGAAACGAATAGTGTATTGTATTTGTGTTATTTTGGCTATATTTAGATGTAACACAATTAAGGTAAGAGGTTTCAAGCTGTGGTGTTTAATTTTGACCTGTCTTTAAACCGATCAAGATCTATCTTTAGGGTGTTTTGAATGAAAATATCGCTATAATGGTAACAACTTGAGGACGTTAATATAAAATTAAGCTGATTTAAAGTAAATTCAGCAAATTTTCAGATTAAAATTACCAGACATATATCATAAACAAGTGTTCAAGATGTTATATCGCTGTCAATACGATCATATTTAACTATTTGTCGATTCTATGATGCTCCTTTTTTTTATTGATACAGTAGGGAAAAGAGCAGCATATTTACTTAATTGCTTCGACAGATGCTTCAGAGAATGTTCAGATGTTCAGAGACGTTCTGTGTATTGATTCGAAATTACCGCCGTTTATAAATTCAGTTAAAATACAAACTGCACGAAAAATGTTCTCGTTACATGACATTGTGAATTATATTCAGGATAGACATAAATGCTAAGAATAGGTCATTTAGCGTTTTATGTGACAGTTCTGATTTGGAAACCGATTTATTTATACAAAATGATGTTGATTTATCGTAAAAGTTTGACTGAACAAAAAGTTAAAATGTCCCAAGCCGACCAGACCAACGTCAAATACCTCTGATGCTAAGAATGACTTTACTGGTCGTATACTCTGCTATAAGACCACCTTCAGTTACCGACCATTTTGTTTTTTCCCTTGAGCGGTCGTTTAATGCAGTTTCTACTGTAAATATAACCTCTCTTCAACCTATCAGAGAATTAGGTAAATTGCCATTAGTCGATAGATCTATCTATCTGACTGGGTTGACATGACAGTCTTTTTGGTCAACCACAATTAATTTAACTGACATCAAAGCTGTAGAAAAGAGATTAGTGGACCTGATAATTACATATTAAAACCTATTTTATTTTAAATATAGGTTGGTCAAACACATACCAATGTCCAGTGACAAGTGACCGCTAATTTATCATTTTAAAAAGACGATATCTCACTACTTGGGATATTACACAAAATAGTAAAGCTTTGTTCCTTCAAATCTCTGATCTCTGAAGTTGAATTTATATCGGAGTCTTGATAAAAATGGATAATTAGTGCATTAAAAAGAAAAAAAATCCGGAAAGCTGCCCCCTTGCCCCCGTAGAAACGCCAATGTTGCCATAACATCCATCCACGACCAATTAATGTGACAAACTAACGAAAACTTTGAAGAATAGATCGATATTTATTTAAGATTCATAAAATAAATTGATGAATTGAAACGTCATTACGTAAAATAACTTTCTAAGCTACTGTCAATACTGCAAGTCACCAAGAAACGGTTCCAAGAATGTTGACATGTTAGTTTAAAGGTGTGACACAGACCCGAAAATTAAACTTGAATACAGGGTACACCGCATGAACGTTTTGAAAAATGTGCCAAAATTGACCACAATGGCCTTTTAAAGCTGTTATCAAACATAACAAGTTAAATTCTTTAAAGTCCAGCTCTACGCCAATTACGCAAGTTTTCACAGCTTGAAACCTATACTTAACATTTGGTTAAATTACTGTGAAAGGTGACAAAGGCGAATCTTTATTACGCCAAAACACTCAAAATAATCACCGAATTAGTGATGGTCACTAACTTTTAAGCCTCGAATGTTATTTTTAAATCCCAGTAATTATTGAGAGATTTTCTTTATGTCGCACAATATTCAAGTCGGTTGAGGCTATATTGTTGTGGACAATGTGGCAACCCATGTTGATTTTTTAATAAAAAGTTATGGTTTTTTTTTTAGACGAAATAGTTCTTTGAACATATGATCCTTTTACCGATTTTTAAAGAAATATCGTATATCATCCAAACCGACATTTTGACCTTAAATTTCTAGCAATCAGTGATTTATTTCGGTGTATGTGACGACACAACACTACACAATGAGAAAGAAGTGATTTCTTAACATTCGGGATACGTTTACAAATAACTCAAATATGAAGAATGTATTTTGGTAACGTAATACCAATCAAATCATCAGATTTACAAATTAGTTTGTAATAAAATATTTAACCCTTTGATAAGTTTTTGACGTGAAAAGATGTCTTGAAAAGAGGGAAGATTAAAAATATACGTAACTGGGGACATCATGCAGAGATTAAGATGCTAAATACGGGTAATTTGCACAATACGTTAACGTCTCCATTACAAATGGCGTCACTTCCGTCGTCATCCCGCAGCGATAAATGTGAGATAATTATATTGGGCAGTGATTGGCTATGAATAAATGATTGACATCATCTGACCAGTGTCAATCAAGGGAGGTAATTAAATCTGATTTTATGTCTTATTAAAATATACCAGTATACTTTAAAAGGATTCGAACCCCAAGGGTTGGTATGAGATTTCCTTTTAAGTTGCAGCTGATGAATTAAGATCGATGGGTGGCTGTCTAAATGGACAGGGGTTTTCGACCCCGTTTTACTTACTCTTACGTGTAATTCTATATGAAAATTACGGAAGAAGTTAATCATAAGGATTGTGAAGGGCCCTTAACCGAATTTCAGAACCAAGATATCACAATTTCTATAATAAAGGCGATGTAATAGATGCCTGAGTTTCACTGAAAAGTGATACTGGATGAGATTCATCACTACACTGTTAAAAATATATGTAAATATACAGTTCAATTGTGGTAAATAATTTACATTGTTGAGTAAAAAAACATCTTTTGTATTTTTACCGTATAAAAGATGTAATCCAATGATACTCAGAGCATATGTAAATATACAGCTAAATTGTGGTAAATAATTTACATTTTTTAGTAAAAAAACATCTTTTGTATGTTTACCGTATAAAAGATGTAATCTAATAATACTTAGAGCATATGTAAATATACAGCTTAATTCTGGCAAAATGATTTACATTTTTGAGTAAAAAACACGTGATATCAGAATGCTCCGTGATTTTGGCAATCAAGTTCGGCCCAGTGCTTTCCGGAAAAATGGCGGAAGATAGATTTACAACTCGAACTCTTGTTAGAAAAGAAGAAAAGCAGGTATTTTGAATATGATTCTTTAGTTCCACAATTTGATCACCAAATTTCATTTTAGCAGTCAATAAAGTAGGCCTAACCTATGTCAATTTGATTTTGATTTGAACCAAAAATATTGTGTTAATTCTGAAATTTATAATTTACATGATCTGACTGACCACATCAAGTTTGAATCGATTTTTTCATGAATTGAAATATTAACCTGAAAATAGTTCTGAGAGTCTTAGATTGTTGAAAACAATATATATTTGGAAATTTTACACAGGGGAAATTTCAGTCCAAAATATGGTCAATTTCACATGAAATTTTTAGGAGGGAAATGTATCTATTCCATATTGAGAATATTCAAAACTTTCAATTCAGACCTCATTGTGGCCAGAGGGAACTTAGGTGTCTATATTTCATACATAATTATCTTTACCTTGCTGAATAAAAATCAATGCAATGGTCTTGCTTCTCAGGAAATATTTAGCAATTTCAATTATTATTAATTGTAGGTTTATGGATAAAATGCTTAGTCTATGGATTCAATGGAATAAACAGAGAAAGAAGGGTTCTGTTGATTTGTTAGGTCACAGGTAAGTCCACTGATGAATATAATACAATGTATACTCATATTGACCAAGCCTGATGATCTCAATTAGATGTTTATGAAAGATAGAATGCTTATTCTTTTGAAACACACTTACAGTGTACAGTTTCATCAGTGTCCAATTGATAGTTTTCTGTAATCATAAAGCATGCTTATGAATATTGAATAATTGCAAAGTAGAACATATCAGCTTGTGTTCAATTCATCTGTCCACTAATGTTTAAAACAGTTATTTTTCTTTTCTTTTTTCAATTTGAGTGTTTTGATTTTTTTTCTAATAAGTTATGTATCAAAAGGGATAAAATTAACCTAAATTTTTCAGTTGTGTACAAATGGCCTATATTTCCAAACATGACTGAAATGGGTAAAAAAAGTTTTGTATTTTAAAAGTTACATGTTGACAATGCTGTACTCTAAAACCCTATCATTCAAAGACAAAATTTTAGACAATAATGTTTTATGTTCCATGAGCTTATTAATGACCATAAGTCACTGTCTTTATACATTTCAGGAAACTATAAGAGAATAAACTAGATAGACCAGCATCACCATCTCCTTACATTGGATATTCATTTATCAAAAATTAACAGTGGATACTTTTAAGTTGCAAATTGTTTCAACAATGGTTTAAACTAAAATTTAGTCAGATTTTGATAGACCACAGTAGAATTTAATGTATACAATATTATATAATTATCTATTTTGAAGATAAACTGGTGTTTACATGAATAAAACTAGCTACATTTACATCAAATATCTTCTTTTATTTAGGTATAGATTATGTAGAAATAGAAATTTCGTCCAAGGATAGAACTCATTTTAGTGCATAAGCATTACATACTTTTACCTCCTTTATGTTTTTTTACTACAAACTGACTGGCAGAAAGTTGCCAGTGCTTTGACTGTAAAATTACTTAAATGTTAATTTACTTTGCTTGTAAATTTACATACGTAGTGATTTAACATAACAGTCAATTTACTACTATGTTAAATCACATATTATGTATTTTTCTTGTGGTAAAAATACTTTATACAAGTAAAAATACATTCAATGTAAAATTACAGTCATTATTCTGGCAACTTTCTGCCAGTCAGATTGTGGTAAAAATACCGAAATACTTTTAACAGTGTAGGCAACAAAACTAACCGTCTCAATATTAGACGAAGTCTTTTTTCCAAATTTTTAGACTGAAATGGAAATTTCTATCGACAGAGACACTAGCGGGTTCAAGTCTTAGGAAAAACAAAAAACAGTTTTCATTCCAGATCAGATATTAATTATAAAGTAATTGAAAAGTTCTAGTTCATCCACGCACTTGTCTTCTTGTTTGTACAGTAGGAAAACATGAAAAAATTCCTACATGTATGTTATGTTTTGTTAATTTCAGCATTACTGACAATCGTATGAACATCATGTAGAGTTTATGATTAATAACCTCTATTTAACTCATCATAAATCTTTTTGAAGTTGGAAGTTTTTTCTGTTTGTTAACCACATGTACTACAAATCTGATATGTAAACTAATCTACAAACATCACATATAACTTGTCTTTTTTAACCAAGAATTTATAAAAAAAATATAACAACGTCTTGACTTCTGTCGGCTCTAATATTAAGTTGTGGCAATAGTTTCGGTTCATGAAAAATAAACCGGTTTTTATATTCCAGAAAGGCTTCTTTCTTTTTATTGAATATTTGGGAAATGATAAAAGGGTCAATACATAAGCATTTTGGCTAACAACTCGAAAAAAATATGAGCAAAAATATTTGTTTCTGAATACACACAGCAAAAGTTCGACAACATTTCGGCAACATGTTGTCGAAAATGTTGTCAGTGTGTACAGTACTGTAGAGCTGTAACTCTATATGGTTGTGGCTTAATTTTTTACATCACACGACAGATAGATTTTGAAATTTGTATCCAATTTCTGATTACAACAAAAACTTTATTTGAGCAAAAGTGAATTTCGACACTTGCTGAAAAGTATTGTATTAATCCTAACATTCACTCGGAAAGTACTTGTTAAGCTGTAAGTATGTAGTCGTTTTCAAAATAGAGAAAACTGAACTTAACCGACATAATACAGTTTCGAATAAAATCATCATACACTATATTTGATGGATGTTTCTGCACGCATTGACGAATCCCTTTACTGATGCCTGAAGATAAGTTAACTACGATTCCATCATAACACACCAAATATAATACAGACTGACATATATATGTATCGAGATAAAAATCTGTATTAAAACTGTCAGTAACACCATTATTTGTCATATTTCCCCTTTGCTTTAAAAACATATTAGAATATTCAGCATTCTGCGCTCTATGATAAATCTATTACATGTGAGCGATAACATTTTCCTTGCAACTTATCATTTCGTATCAGATGAACCCATATCATCGAAAGAGTCATGATCCCATAGAACAGTTAAAGGTACTTTCGCGATTTCTATATCTTTCCTGACCATAATATGAAAATGCAAGCCCTTGGTCTGTGGTGTGATTACCTTGATACCTTTTTGTTTGGATTGAGTCATCTCTCTCGGAGATTCCAGGGAGACATTTAACAATAGCAGTCCCTGTATTGTAGGAAGTGGTAGGAGACTTTCGAACAAAACACTGACTGATAAGGGAAGATATTTTCAACTGTCCTCGGAGCTTTTGCACTGGTCATCGCCTTCAGCGAATCAAATGCAGATTAAAACCTTATTTTATGCAATAACATTTTAACAAAAAAAGTGTGTGGCAACACCTTTAACCAAATGCCGAATACAAAAGAGGTTGATAAGAGGCCAATTACTAACAACTTTTATCTGATCTCTTTTGATTTTCAAATTAAAAATGACGAAAAAACAACGATGTAATAAGGTTAAAATTACAAAGCAAGGAGTTTTATACGTCAAATTAATCAGAACAGACATGGTTTTAGATAGCATCGTGAACAGGTCAGAAAATAACACAGACTAAAATCAGTTTAATGTAAACTGAACAGACAGGTTGATCAGTGATAACCCACACTTCTGGTTTGATTAACCCTGTATCTGCTTCCAGGACGATTCCACACCAGGCGGTGCCAATTACATAATTAGTTGGTAATACACACCAGATACCAACCTGTTCTCGAAAACTAACTGTTGAAATTGACCCACTGGATAAAAGAGTAAAGTCACAGCCATCACTGACATTTGAATGCTGTAGATATGTTAGGCCTGGTAAGGTAACTTGTTGGTCATTAGCAGCGTCTAAATTCCCACTAACAGCCTTACTGGCGTCAAAGAAGATTGCGTCGATGGAGATGTTTTTTTTATTCAAACCATATCGAATCAGCAATTCTGTGGTTCTAAAGACAATAAGTTAATGTTATGTACTTTGATGAGGACAGCACTCTATCCCTCGACAATTGGAAATCGAAAATAGACTAATGCCGCTGTCCTTCCAAATTTACCATCAAAGCACACTATATGGCGTTTGTCCGTCCTCATCAGCCAATACAGGTGTAGAAAAGCAGGACGTAAATCTCCTTTTCATTTCATTTCATTTTGTTCAGACGTAAAC
The DNA here is from genome assembly GCA_029955415.1 of Lottia scabra. Classification (NCBI taxonomy): domain Eukaryota; kingdom Metazoa; phylum Mollusca; class Gastropoda; family Lottiidae; genus Lottia; species Lottia scabra. The sequence continues at coordinate 13,232,812 of JARJEI010000003.1, forward strand.
AGTGGCCACAGCTATAATATCATTCCAATTTGTGGGAACTGGTTCCTTAATATTTTTTACATATTTTCATCATCTGTCCCTGGAGTATCTCTGTGATACCAAATTTTTCTTCTTACAACCACGAAAACGGGGCCTATATAGCTGCTATATCGTCATGATGTTACGTACGCAGTTGTCCAACATGATGCGTGGATGGGTACCTCCCTCCCCCCAACCCCCACTGATTTGGTTCAAATAATTCCTGTGGTAAATTGATCCGTCAATTGTATATTTACACTTAAATCTACTAGATATAAATGCCAGTCGGAAAGGAGGCGCTTTGAACCAACAAGTTTTATTAGCATCTTAATTTCTATTTATCTAGGATACGATGTCATGACACAGTGGCTCGTGTTGGCCTCCTCCCTCTACAAATTCACCTCTCGTCCACCTAATACGTTCTTAATTCCACCAAGGAAGGGATGTTTTGTACAGACAAAACAGTTTATTTACATTGGCCGAATGGAGCAACCTTATCCAGGACCTGGATTACTCTTTATTTGCTCTCCACCATTGAAGAGCTATCAATTATTAGGAGAGTACTTTATTCGCCTCATTGTATGAAAACTACTTGAAGACCAAACCTTGTTCAGTTTGTTATTTTTGACGGTGTGATGAAGTTAATTTAAAGAGGTTTGGTTGTGTAGTTAAAAGCTGTAAACAAACGCTGAACGCCTTCAGATATCCTCCTTTAATATCAAATAGTAAATTCTGATAGTAAAACTGTCTTAGTGAATGCACTGGATCAAATTTTTGCCTACTATACTGGTTATATTATGGATCCTAACATTAAAACCAAAAATTCTTTTAATGTTTCTTGGTTTGAAGAGGAGGAACAGTATCTCTGTAAAATTTTAAAAGTATCATTATGCATCACGCAGTCGTCGGTTACAAGCAAGGGCGTGAATTTGTTCAACATTTTGTGGGGGACGAATCAGAATAGATTGTACACCACAAAGGGTCGTCATAGGCGCGAACCCGAACACATTGTTCCCCTTAGAAAAAAAAATGGAAAAATTTCGGGGTTTGGATGTTGAAGTCGACCACCCCCCCTTTAACCCTCCTCCCCTAGTTACAAGCGCGAACAGGTCCTATGTAGATTACGTAAAGTAAAGTATTTTATTGTATTAACCTTTCACTACTTCAGTATCAAATCAAAGCAGATATCTCACACGAATTACAAAGCCGAGTTGGATGTAATGCTATAGTCACAGTTTACATCGAAATAGTTTTACTTATCAAACATTCAATTACATCAAAATATATTAATCCACAAAAGTTTTCTCACTTGCCTGTTTATTACATACATTGTATCTCGAGCCTTTTTAGCGTTTATATGCACGTAGTAAACCCTATCACCACATCGCTATGATAGTTCGACAAAACCTTGAAATGGAATGTCTCATTGGGAATATAACAAAATACAAAATACGATTTGATTTATAGTATGTATATATGTATGTTTTCTATATAAGTCTCTCTAAAATACGAGTCGTATGTTATGCTTTCAAAGGCTAATAATTCTGGATACACTTGAAGTCTGAAATTTCGAGAGAGAGCTGTGAACAAAATTACTGTAAGCTTAGCAAAATCAAATCTGAATTCCGGTATGATTGTTCAACAAATGATGAACGTGCTCCTTTAAAGGTATATGTTCAGTAACTGTTCGACCAAAAACTTTTAGTCTCAGAATCTGGAATCTTTTAACTAATCTTATCTGTAATAATGTCCTGTATCAGCGTTTGAAAGTCAAAAATACGAATCGTCGTTTAGTAAGACTATCCTTATATAGAAAACACAAATACAGAAAATGACAGATAAATTTAATGATTAGATACGGGTTCAATTGAAGAGATTGGGTGATATTTTGACAAGTTTTTTGATTCTGAAGGCCCATTACATATATTCACGACCCAAATCGACTTTCGAAAATGCTGAACATTCCCCTTTAAGATAAAAGCATTCATAACTGACATTGTTGCGAAAAAGCTGAACAAAAATTAAGACACGATTTTATAAATTCCTTAACTATATAATCATTGCTCTCATTTCCTCTGACAACAAACATGTCTGATAATGAAAGATTTTTTGCCTGATTAGCATTCACATTTTAATTTTACACATTGCAAATTTACATACTGGATTGTCAAACAAGAAAATCAGGCTAATTTTTCAGTACAGGACGTGTGGTGTTTACATAAATTAACCGAATCCGTCGTAATACGATGCATCATTGCTTTTGAACATTTTTCAAGAGCTTTCTTTGCCCAAGAGCAAAACAAAGTTCATTTTTTTCTGTTTATTTTAAGGATGAAAATTTAATTTTGAGTACCTTGTCGTTTCTTATTTCCATATTATTTTTGAAATCTATCTACTCCAAATGGTTACACGGATGATGAAATTACATTTATGAAAATAATTCGAACATTACCCGATTTCGAAAAAACAGCACCAGTTTTCGCTAAGAAAGGATGCTTTGAATCGCCTTGTGACAGCTTCAATTTTTAAATTGATCCCTCTGGATGAGTAGTTCGTGGGAAATACGTAGAAATGTTTCAATATGCACATCTTGAAGGCTGATGCGAAAACTTTGACAATCGAAATGAATGAATTTTACGGCACCTGACTGAGTTAAAAGATATTTAAAAAAAAGTAAAAAGCCTTACAGAGTGCGCTCTTGAGAAGTATTTTTCAACTGAGGTGGTAGGACTATGATGATGTACCAGTATCATAATTTATTTGATATTTATATAATCATGACAAAGGGTTTAAGAAACCTATCCAAACGAACAGGGTTCCACAGAAGTTAAGAAAGAGTCGAAGACGCTGGTTAACTAATATCATTATTAGTTAGAATAAGACAGTTAGAATTACGAAGTATATTACAATGACCCGGGGCAAAATGACGTGGAAATAAATACCATCATTAGCATTAAGTGGATTCAAATAATGGACATTTTAAATCTGTTTAATTCTCTTGAATAATGACACGTTTGAGTTACATTTAGTTTGGTGAGTTAACGTTGACAAATACGCGAATGACACGCGAACATAATAAACAAACACTTCGGTATTTATATTATAAATTGACACATAAATTGGTTTAAATAAACTGAACTAGCCTTTCATTGTTTGTATAATATTTGTAATGATGCAATTATGATTAGATTTCGAATCAGAAGCGTTTCAGATAGATAGATTTACCCTTGCGGGTCGTAATGGTAAACCAATGCAGAAGTGTTTTGTACCAAAGGTTATATATGATATCATCTGAAAAAAGTTTCTTTTATAATGATAACTAAGGGATCCCTATCAAATGTGCCCTTTTATATACTAACAGATGTGTTTTTGATGTTTAAGGTTCAAAGTTTGATATTTTCATACCAGTTTTAGAATGATTTCAAATGACAGTAAAATTGCATTTAAATTTCTTGAAAATTCCCGTTCTCTTTATAGAGGAATAAATTTTGAAGGTATTTAAGTTTGGCAGGCTTTTTGCAGTACTCGTTTCTTCGTACGTCATTAGCAAAAACGCTTCTTTCAATGTTTTTAAATTTAGTTTTATACCTTGTTGTATTTTTAGTATGTATTAATGTCTGCAGATCAAAGATTAAAATTCACATACTTATACCAAGTTAATAATACAATGTCAATAAATTTCAAGATGTGACGCCATGCCAGTGACATAAATGTCAATCACATAACCAAAATGAAGACATAATACACCCTTTTGATAGTCAGACCAGGTAATTTAACTGTTTTAATATGTCTTGAGTAAGAAATAAATGGTAATATATGAGCTAGATGTGTGATAGAGCTGTGGTTTCACCTTTGTTTTATGTGCATACTTTATATGCAGGTATGCAATTTGTTGAAAATTCAGTCGAGGGTTGTATAATGACTTTATAGCATAATGTCACTTAAACTTTTGATGTTACTTAAAGTCTTCAGGGGCCTTATTCTCCAAAACTTAACTTAAGATGATTTTAACGATCCAGTAATCTGATTGGTCAGTTACTAAAATTGATTTTGATTAATTTAAGTATTATTATCCAATCAGATTGCTGTTTTTCTTAAAATCTGGATTTTATCGGAGTTAAGTTTTCGAGAATAAGGCCCATGAAGTTGTAAGTGATATAGAATCTGCGAAGCCAGATATTACCGCTGAAAACAAATACGACTTGACAGAACAAGCTGAAGCATCACGTTAAGAACGTCAGAAAAACAATTGTTGTGGAATTTCGGGAATCAAGAGCGTCACAAAATTAGTATATAAATCTACTGCAGTCATGCCGTTAAGCACGGTCAACATTGCTTTTCTGTGGACTTCGAGTTTCACCAGTTGAATGGTGCTAATCTTGCAATCAAACTTCTATGTACAGAAAACTTATAGATTACTTGCCATGTCAAAGTTCACAGTTCGGTTACTTTGAAATTTGATGTTTAATTTCTGTTTCAAATTCCTTAGCATCTCAGATTGCTACATGGAAAGTTTTGCCTACAAATTGTCAATGTGAAATCCGCCTTTTTTGAGTATCGGTTTGATTTGCGTTTTGTCGCCATTGTGTGCTCACGTGCAATGATACTCGCTACATCACGCGAACGAGAAGAGTTTTTGATGGGCTTGGCTACGAAAACAGCAACAAAAGGCAATCATTAAAGTATTTTATACGGATTTATAAAATACGTGCAGATCTCCTTGAACTACGCTACATGTGGGCAGATTATCGTGACCCCGAAGGATTAAAGAGGGTACAAAATGTCCTGACCAGTTCGTACCTAATGAACCTATGGGAATATATTCTAGACAATTTTTATTTTGAAAAATAAAAAAGCACATCTATTATAGGTTATTATGATTGAAACTATGCATGTATTGGAGACAAATCCCAAATAAATCATGGCATGTATTGGAGACAAATCCCAAATAAATCATTGCAATCCATCAACAAACCGTCAAATTGGCGCCAAATTTTCTCGACGACATTGAAAACCGGACCCACCCAATCCAACTTCCGTCAAGAGACATATATACCTGTATATATTCAGAAGAGACTAATATATTGAAATATTAAATCTTAGTGACTTTTTCAAAGCATAAATGTCAATTATTTTTGTCGAAATGTGTCTTTAAACTTGATTTAATTGTTATGATTTTCATACTGTTGACATCTTGCTGATATAGTTTCAAAATAGATAATAATTTTGACTGAAATTTTCATTTTCATATTTGCACACGAAAATTTATTGAGAAATCGAAACTTTTGATGAAGCTAAACTTACGTTTAAACAACATACATCTTTCAAAATTATGAAGATTTAAAGATTAAAAGAGAGTTTATTAACTTGAATAGTGGTTTCGTTTCGTTTGAAATGACAAACAGCACACGAGGAAGTTGAAAATAAGATTAATTCATCCAAATTCAAATCATTGCTTTTTTGTAGAATATGAATATTTAAGTACATGCGTACGAATAATTTGATATCTAATATATACAATCAGAGCATCGACAAAGTTCGAAATTGATTAACGTTACCTTTTCACGTTAATATAGAGATAACTATGTTTGGTCGTACTTTACACAATTTCGTTAACAGTAAACGCCAAAGTTCTACAGAGTTTCTGGATGCTTAAGGATTATGGACTGTATGATTAGGGACAGTTCTAAATAACCCAGAGATAAAGACCATCGCCTGAATCCTCAACACATGGAAATCAAAGAAGTTGATGATATTAATGACCCCGAATACGATTGTCACTCCAAACAAATCCTTTAATTCTAATGATAAAAGTAAATGATGTCAAAAGTCAAACGTAACGCTGTAGGCTATACCCTAATTACCCTTTCATCTTGCATGTCACTTAGCTCTACTACTGCCAATTACCTGGTAATTTTATTAATTTTCAACATGTTAACCCTGCCAATATTAGCATGTTAACTTTGTTATGACTTGTAATCATTTGTTAATCTAAAGACGAACTTAAGTCGTGAAAAATGAGATTTACCGTTACAGAAGGTGTCATGTGTAACCAGTACTAATCACATGCGTCTCTCGCCACCTGGTGACAAATGATACACTTCCGGTTGAATTTGAGATTCAAGGTTTTGCGACTTTTAATGATACAATCCCACTACCAGATGGTTCTTTCTCATGCAGAAATGTAAAAATAGTCATTTAAACAATGCTCAATTTAAGAATGGTTGTCGTGGGTGTTTTTTTCGATTTGCGTTGGCGTGTGAATGTCTGGTGACCTTGAATGAGCCATCTTGATTGCAGTTGAGAGTAGATGTGTATTGGTTTTCGTTGTCAAGAGGGTTGGCAATAGGGCAGCTAGTAGAGGGGGTCCTGAAGCACCCAAGTTATCGGCTAGAGTTGAGCAATACCACAATAATACCGCAAACAACACAGAAAAATCGACCAATACGAAATGTATAAGAGTTTCTCTACCCCATTAATTGTGCTTATTGTACCGATATAAGAAATATTAGCGTCAATTAAAGGCATAGAAATGTTAAGAAAAGTAAAAATTCGCTGAAAAGCAATTGAAACTACCTTAAAAGTGAAAAATATAATTTGTGTGTAACAGATCGCCCGTTAAACGACGATCATGTGGATTTACTATCGAATGAATTATATTAACCAATATTTGTAAATTAACAGGTTAATATGAACTCAATATGTTGGCTTAAAAAATAACTTTAAGATAGTGGACCACGGCCATATACGCCTAACGAAAAAGTCTTTGGGGCAAGGGCAATAACTCTGCTACTAACAGTCGAAAAAAAACTCAAATTCTAACTTGATCTTTGTTTTCTGAATATGCATATACATACTGAATTTCATTAGATTTCATCAAAAATTCTAGTTGTTAGAGCGTTTACAAGCAATTGATGTTGATAGAAGCACTTACTGTATAGAGGTTAAAGGGCGAAAACTCCTCAAAACTGATGAAAGAGGCCTAAATCTTGAAAATCTTTAATTTTAATCAGGAGAACACTAAACTTTCGATTTAGGTCAAATAACATTCCTTTTAAGTTTCATCAAAATCGGTTGAAAACTAAGAGAGTAATTGCATATTTAAGATTTGGGGCAAGGGCAATAACTCTGCTTCTAATGATCGAAAATAGCTCAAATTCGAACTTGATCTTCGTTTTATGAATATATATATACATATCAAATTTCATTTGATTCCGTTAAAAACTCTAGTTTTTAGAGCGTTTACAAGCAAATGTTGATGGACGGACCATCGGATTTGGGGCAAGGGCAATAACTCTGCTTCTAATGATCGAAAATAGCTCAAATTCGAACTTGATCTTCATTTTATGAATATGTATACACATATCAAATTTTATTTGATTCCGTCAAAAACTCTAGTTTTTAGAGCGTTTACGAGGAAATGTTGACGGACGGACCGACGGACGGACCGACGGACGGACGGACGGACAGGGGTGCCGACAATATACGTCCTCATAGAGAGATGAGGGCGTATAAAAACTATATGAAATATTTCATACCGCCTGTTAATGAGTTTTTCTAAGAAGTTTGGGGGTGGGGTTTCGGGGGCAAGGGAGTCGCTGTAACTACAAAAAAGTTTATCCGTATCACTATCGCCAAAGCTGCTAATAATATTTAATTTTCAGGGAAGGGAGGGTTTGAATCTCCAAAATGTACAGTCCCTGTATCCCTGTTAATATATATGTTTTCCTTTTTTTCTGTGCTTTCTTCTCGAACCTACAGTATGCAGTGAAGATACCATTAATGTATGCTTTCCCTTACTGAAACACTTCTCGTCCTCATGGTTTCATTTTATTTCAGTTTTATAGGGTGGTCCACTGTTGATGAAATGCCAGATATGTACCCATATAGTACAATCATATAAAGTACATACCGTAGAACTTAATCTTTTTTCTGAATAGCATAAGTTATTGTCTTTGACACCTTTTTACTGCGCTGCAATTTGCTACGAAAATACTGGAAATGCTTATAAAATGTTTAAATCTATTTACAAACTTGTCAAATTCATACCCCTTGAACCCATTATAATACTGAGTTTATATTTCAAACCACTGAAAACATTTCATACCAATTATTGTATATTTTACCAAAAGGTTATAGCAACAATTATTCTGCATAATTTCATATTTTACACTTTTCGACATTTTATAATGGTTTTAAAAGTATTTCCAAATTTCTTGTAATTGTTTGTTCTTAAAGTGCCTGATGCATAAAAAGTGTAATGCATGCAAGTTGTGGAATTCAGAATTTAAAAATAAAATGGGTGTAGTGTATTTTATGTCTTTATTACAATTACCAATGCACCAATGTACTGCTTTTTCAGCCTAATTGGCACATATTGGTGTTTTTTTTATTGTATTTTTGCTTATAATTTACACTGCGTCTGAGTATGTACTAGCACTCGAATATTGGTTCATGTTCAGAATAGCTACAAGTGTCAATGTATTGAAAATGTTATTCTTTAGTGACATTAAACGTTTACTTATTATTACATTTAAGTAAGAATGGATATTGAAATAATAAAAGTGAAATTTGAAGTGAAATAAAACGATATCATTTTACTATTGATAATAACACTGTAACACATGAATCTGGTCAAACCAAATAGCTATTGTATTCTTACAGGATTCATAGAAATGTGGCAAATATGACATCAGTCATCCAACAGGGACCATGTTAGCATTCTTAATCATGGGTCTTAATTATTGTTGGATAGAGAGACAGAGAGTAGAAAAATCTTGAAATATGCTTTCACAAAAGTGGCTACAAGGAACATTCGTTCAGTAAGCAACCAATAGAAGTTTCCGGAACACGCTGTGAACAAAATATATTTGGTGCTCTTGGTCAAATCAGCTATTTACATCAGTATTTTACGTTCAAATTCTGCACCTAAGAGGACAATTGATATGGAAAACACCCAGTAGTATAGGTTGATATTGACATCATCCATCAGTATAGACTGAGTGAATTATTGTCAAACAAGATATATTTGCTCACTCTTTTTCGATTGACTGCCGTTAAACGATGCTTTAGGACACGGTGATTAAGTTAACTGTACAATCTGGACAGCTGTACTCTTTCCAATGTCTTCCCTGCGATTGGTATCACTGACGAGGGGGAACCGGGTTGAAAAATCCGACTTTATGATCTCGACTTAAGTCACAGCTTGCCTGCTTCATTCTAGATACTGATCATTAAATGTGAAAGGCAAATCTTTATAAAATCTTAATATTGTTGTAATTGGTTAGTCTGGAGTAGGCTATGCTAATTCTTTCAAACTCTGCTGGATTATGCTAATTCTGTTTTAACCCTTGCTTGTCGACATCTCACAAAAATCCACAGTTTGAAAAATAAATGTAAGTCAGTAAACCAACAAAAAATCCCCATCTTTAAATGTCATTAATACGTCTGAAGGGGTAATTAAATGTTATCAAAGTTTGCCTCATCGAGTATTGTTTTACTTTACCAAAGGTCTAAGGTGAACGATATTTGTATGTAGAAAGAACGTTCGGGCCAAATATAGACCCAACCTACAAGTATGTTTACATCGGATTTTATTACGTCAGGGAACGTAAACTTTCCGACGGGTTGGGGCATGCCACCCTAACCATTTTTACGCTTACAATTTATGTCAGTTTTATGTCTTGTTAACATCCGGGTAGTCGAGACATTTGGCGCCAAAACATACGTAAAAAAGATAATTGACCAATCGTATATAAGAAATAATATACTACCAGGTACCACGATGGATACAAATATCATGTCACATTTCCTTTTTTGAAATAAAAATATATACAAGTAATCTAACAAACATATGCACATGTATAATGACCGATCCTCAATCGCGACAATCGTTAATAGATTGTATACGTCACATGAGGTCTGTATTTCGGCGTTGTGTTGTAATGATGGTAAAAAAAAATGTGTCTTCCAAAAGTACATACTAATACGTAATTAGAAATTCATGGTCGAAAGCCATATTGTCGGTCATGAAAAAATACATGCAAATAAAACTATAAGAACGTGGAAGGCGCCTCGGGCTAACACCAACATCCGACACCAATTCTTACAAAAGTTTTCAAAGGTCTCTTTTTAAGTAACAAGCCAAAATAGAGGATAGTTTCTGAAAGGACATTCTTCATGTCTCCATGACATCAAATGATAGGCTTGTCTCGTAATATTTTGACAGACATGGATTACTTTGACGGCGGATGAATATCCTTGAAAGTGAAAACTGATATGTATTCAGGGGCGTCATGATAATAATATTAGGTAAGAGTGGGGAGGTATTTTAATCTGTTATTTGCGGTGTGGTAATCGTTTACGATGAGATGCTTGTCTTCTTTTTTCAAGGGGGTTCAAATATCACAAAAACAGCCGATGAAATGGTGAGGCAGATACCCATGATTATGCTTTTTGTAGTTTTGAAAATCATTTTCTCTAATGGTCATGATTTAATCTTACATTCAATTCCCTGAGAAGATCATCCCACCACACGAGTAGGCGAATATGCCCTCTGAATAACCCAAACCGGAACGGTTCAGCAATTTATAAAGAGAAAACACAAGAAAGCTTGCTGTAAGGCATAGAAAGTTCTTTCTCCTTCCGTGGAGAACGTATTTATTCGCTTTCATCTTGAATAATCCAAGACAATAGGGCTAATGTCATCACATTGGGATTGGATATATTCTGGGCTTCTTCTGGACCATTCTTCTGGCGTATTGCAAAGTTCCTACATGTTTCTAAGAAAAAACAGCAAGAACAAGCTGATGTCGTGGGCGCCATATGTTTTGTTATTCTCGAAATCAACAATGAAGGAAATTATTTGTAACCAAGAAACATGGATTTTATAGCTTATATCAATCATATTAAACTCCCGTTGTTTTATTTATCCCGTATCCTTTCATCTTCAATCTATCTTACTGTTTTATTTGTTCTTTTGTCTTTCATCTCGCGTCTTTCCCACTGTCTTCATGGTCCAATATATTTCATATCTTTTTAACAAGGTGTTGGCCTAGCAGGTTTCGATGGGAGAAAGGCAGACAATTGGCTTTCATTTACTCCTAAACGTGTATGGGTGAACTATGCATATTGTTTTTAATTTATTGCAAAAACTAAAAAAAAAAAAATTCAAATCGGCAAGCATAGTCCAAAAAGTATATTCCAAAATGATTGTCAAAAATAATACTTAAGCCATGGAACGACTATCTTGCTGCACAATATGTCGCTAAAAGACTGCAAGAATCAAAATTGCAAGAAGAAATTTCAATCCAATACGAAGTAACTATTTATAAAATGATTAATGCCAATAAATGTAATCAGGGACATGAGCCAATGACATTTGACCATGTACAGTCCTTCGTGTTTAATCTCACGGCTTATCTTCTCTTGATTACGTACTAATTACCGCTAGGTGGTATCGTGTAATATGAATTCGCGGGGTTTCAATGGTTCATGCATGGTTGTACATTATCGTCTGCTACGAATTTTACGTTTTAACCGGACAATTTATGAGTGTAAGATTTTTTGAAACGAAGTTAATTTAAAGGAACTATTTAAGGATTTTTTTGTTTTTCCAGTGATTGCTGATATTGACATTCTAAAAATCAGGATTCCAGATCTTAAAGAGTTGATTCCTGTTTAAGGTAAGACCGAATAACTTTCCATTCTTATTATAGGCCTAGTCATTAATTTGTGGGTAACGATATTAACATGTGATTTTTATTAGGATATATTAATGTTATTTTTGGAAATTTAAAGTTATGACAATTGAAGGGTACATTATGCAAGAGTAAGCTATGCATTGACTGTTAACCAGTATAAGATGGAATGCAAGTGCCTATATCGTCTTATTGTTCCCAAGATAATTGAAACCGATGACGGTTGGAACTTGGCTTCAGTTCATGAAAAGTGCAGGATATATATGCAATATACTTGTATAAATGTTTATATTTTATATAAACGTAACCTACATTTGTTTTTAAAGTGATGTGCTTGCATACTGTTTGGATCTTACAAATTGATAATGTAGTTAGTTGTAAAGGAAGTAACGTCATCTGTGAAACCAACAGGTATCACGACAATCACCAATTTGAAATTGAACACTTCTTGAAACTGTTCATTCGTCTAAAGAAAATTTACTTCACTACATCCGAACTGTTCTTTTCTCAATTTTAGAATCTGAAACCACCGCTTTAAACAAAGGTTATATTTATTTGCCCTGAGTTCTAATTACTATTAAACTATTTTCCCTGTCCTTTGAAATAAAAATCAAATATGTTTAGTCATGTGATACTATATATTATTTCATTACGTCAATCGAATATTTTGAATCAAATAACCTCCTCAAGACAAACAAACTGAGGTCTCTGGACAGGAAATAGGGTTTCACAGTTAGTAGGCCTATATGTATTGGCGCATTTGAGGTACGTGGGAACACTGCTTAAAGAATATTTTGCAAATTTTTATGGTTTTCTTGTTTGAATCATTGCTTCCCTAAGCAAGCGTTCATCGTGCCTTCTTACTACGTTCTTCGAACACACAGTCGTGATTGGTATCGAAATGGGACCCTCAGACAAAGGACAGAATGCATAAGTTATGCGATTGCGGTATATCCCTATCTGCTCTGCTCGGATAATGAATCAAAACTTAATTACATGTATATCAAATGCACATACTCAGTGAACCTGAAAGTGCTGCAACGGACCATTCTGTATGTCCTTCCACATGCGACAATGCTTGTATTCTGGAAACTGGTACACACAGAGCAAACTGGTTGAATTTTCTAACCCAGGAATCTCACAATCACCAAGATTCTCATTATCAGAAACCAACAGGTAGAAAAGGTCCTCGAATTTCTAAGTTGTTATCCTTGTGAAATATGAATGTTTCTTTAACTTGTCTAAAAACACCAACAAAACTATCCTTTGTTTTGTCAGAAGTCTTGAAACACTATAAACCCTAGAGAGTTACATCACAGTAATCGAATCCTACTTCAATAATGTAGATTAGATGAAAGTCGTGTGCTTGACCCTTTCTTTAATCAAGTAAGATTGGTCAAGTGTGGACAACCCTTCGATAACCCTTTTGCCTTTATTCAAAACCTTGTTGGACAAGATTGAAACGTTACTAAGATTCTGTTTTATCTCAGGTTTTCGAAGTAGAGTAACCTTCAAAGAAACGTATTCCACTACTATACAACTATTACTCTCGATTTTGTCATGCGATATTGATTAACGAAATAATTTTGCTTGTACGAATTTTTATTTCAAGTGAATGAAGTTGGAGGGAGGGGGAGGGTATATGTTCCCAGTCTAGAATAATACTGCCAGTTGAATAGCAGATAACTACTAATACAGCTACTGTTGAAATAGTTATAACACTTCTGACAGACAACTGTACACTTGTCTATTGGTCTTTGAGCACAAGAGAATATTGTGATTGGTAATGGTTACCACAGAGGTGGAACGTTTTAGCAAGTAATTGTCCTAGTGCAGGCCTTCTAGATTAATTTTTGCAAAGTGCCAATAATCCATTTTATGAAAAAATATAAGGGTTAAATAAAGCTTATCTAGCATAGCGATCATAGTGTTTACAGGAAAGGGTCACTTTTGCGGTTAATTTTGAAGAGAATTGCAGCCCGGATTTGGCCCGCGGTCCGCAATTTTAGAAGGCCTGTCCTAGTGTACCTATGCCTGAAAAGGTTTTTTGGGATGAACTGTCGGCTGTTTGTTCTCAGAAACTAAATTAGTTGGAAAATAAAAGATAAAGGTGGAACCCCTTTCTCACATTGCAATCAGTAATTTAAGATTTTGAAATTCTTGATCACAAGGCGGCCATTACACATCATTATTCAATGACAACCAAGGCGTGGTATGTTTGATTAAAGCATTGATATGTTTGATAACATTGAAAAATACATGTCACATCTTAAATCATGATTGATATGCATCCATGCATCAAACATATTTGTATTATGTTGGAAAAATGCTATCAATGAACCTTTTTTATTTAAGGTTCTTTATAAAAAATTAAAGTTAATCATCCCTAATTTTATTAAAGGCATTGTAGATCAGAAAAATAAAAATTCAGGAAGTGTTTAATATCGACAAGGATATATGAAAGCATATCCACACAGAGGTTTATATTCGTGCCTTTTATATAACTTCCCGATTCCCTGAACATTTTTCAGAGAGCACAAGTATAGCAACTGAAGTTAATCCAATGACATTGAATTGTAAGTATTTTTCGTGCCTTTGTATACGTAAAACTGAATATAAGTAAGGGAAGGGCAATACTAATTTATTATTCGACTATAAAACTTACATATTGGGCCTTGAAAAATCCTGTCTATATATATAGATCTAAATTTACTAGTTTTCGTGTGAGAAAAAATCCTAAATTTTAATAAGTAACATGTCTTTGAAGACGGGTTGTATATGTCGATGTTTTGTTATGACTTAGGTCAAATTGAACCTTATTAAAAAGAGAAGTAGATTTTGAAAGAGTCATGAAAAATGGCCTTAGGCTTGTTGACTCTAATCATTAGTATTACAGTGGTGCAGTACATGGCGGTTATTTGAGAAAGCCCTACGGATTTCATCTACAAGCAAAAAGAAACCTAAGGTACGGAAGATCCGAATCTGCAAGACCTTTAGCGATTGCATGACAAATATATTGCATATCCATATCGCAAAAATGACCTCTTAGGGATTTATAGTGCATACAAAGAACGTGAAATTTATTCTTTGGTAACTCATTTCTGATTTTACCCTTACCGTACTACTGGTTAATCTGGCTCTTAAAGGGCAAGGGAAGAATCAGACTTGCCGTATCTTATTTAACTATATGAAAACAGACGAATTGTATATGCATTGGAATAATTGGACAAAACATGGTCCAAATTTTGTGTTTATATTTCACGGCTAATGACCTAGATATACAATTAAACAAGAAATCACCTGAGTTAAAGGGTGAAATTGCATTTATTAATAGATTTGAAATCATCTTATGTTTTATAAAACATCAACAGTTATACCTTTTGGTAAATAAACTGGATACACCTTTGTTTTGTAATAAGGCAATTGATCAACTGTTTGAGAGTTGTGCGTTTTATGTCTCTGTATCTGATTGAAGTTCATAATGTGCAAAACAAACGACCTCGATGTTATATCCTATTGAATTGAATTGCCACAATAAGGCTACCTATGAACGCAAGAAACTCATGTAAGGAAATCCAATTGTGATAGTTTGGTCGGTTTCTAAACACAAGGTCGTCAAAGAGTTAGCAACGACTCATTAAATACAAATTCTCTGTTACGTTTCTGTATTTCAGACTGAAACAGAACATGGATTTTCATTTCGGACATCTGTTTCACGAAATTTTGGCGCCAATATTTTTTCCAGAAATGCTGAACGGGCTGAAATATTGACTCATACAAAGAAACATGCAATGTATATCATTTCGTTTTTACAATTCCTTCAACTTAAAATTAATACCAACCATGTATTGTGCCATTTTATGAATTTTTTGTATTGTTTCATGTATCTATAAAAACTTCAATGCTGTTTCAATCAACTTCGCCTCGGGGTGGTAAATAAATTAAAACAAAATGACATTAAATAAGAAAAACTATACCGAATGTGTTTACTTATTGCATGCAGGTAATTGGAAGGATATGTCTGGTTCCACCCAAAGCTTCAGGCATCTGGTACTAAGCATTTGATAACAATTTATACTAGCCGCCATAATTGGTTCTGTTTTGTTGCAATTATTCCTGCAGGTTAAGTTGATAGTTTAATGAATTATATAATTGTTGGATTAAATTTTTAGTAACTTGAGCGTCTTTCACTTTCTTGCAATAATACAATTATGTTTTAAATATATTTTTTTGTACTGAATTTGAAGTTCGTAAGTGTCTGAACACCATTTGGCTAATAAACGATTCCTCAATCCTCAGTTTGAATAAAATGTTCCTTTTCTGAATTCTACAAACGCGATGAAGACACCAAGACGCGATGAAGGCACCATCCTTGAATGTATGCATAGATAATATTGTTTTGGGACAGATAAATCTCTGCAGCTTGACGTTGAAATCAGTTTCACTAATAAGTGTTTACTTCAGTTCAGTTGAATTGCAGTTGCCAGATGTAACTTTTAAATCTTGTTTTTAATGCTTTTACATCCTTTACATCCTAACCACCATGTTTTACCATTTGAGTAATTGTAAAACGTATGGTTGTACATTATAACAATGAGTGCTACTTTTTTAAAAGATATTTTTTATTGAACATATTTAGTTTTAAATCACATCCGGATATTGATATTCCTGTTTCCTCAGCCAAGCTTATTTTTGTCGTAATTTTGGTATCCCTTTTCTTTTAGCTCTGGGTGAATTGTAGAACTCTCTTCCAGTCTTGTATACTAATTGTAAGACAGAAGTGTCCTAAAACCACCCGTCTCGGTCTTTTATTTTCAAACATTCCCGTATAAATATACGTATTTTAATTATTTTCTCATACTATTGTTTAGATGTGTGTACTAAATTAGTTGCCAAGGTTTAGAGTATTTGTGGAATTGCCGCCTGTTTTTCTGTGTATTTGATACAAGTAGCAGACGTTCACTGTATTGTTCTTGGTAAACATGAATGACGGTTTTCTACAGGTTTTAAATTCAGCTGATTTCAACACATTTTTCTGGTTGAATTGTAACAACTTGGGTTTTATGTAAACTTAGCCCGAGTCAAAGGAAAGGTACGTCCAATATATTACTGTGCGAGTAGCGACAATGAACTTTTGTTTTGTTCATTATTGACCAGGCAACAATGGCAACTCAGGCATTGTAAAGAGACATTCAAAATTTTATGCAATTTAATCATTGCCTGATTTAATAAGGTTCCACCATGTTTCATTTGTAAAGAGTTTTCTTCTATATACCAATCATATTACTTCAAACATATTATGGCGGGAAAATTCACCCTTCCAACTCGCCAATATCAGGGAAAAAATCCCACTTGAAAACTTTGAAACTTGATTTCAGATGGATGGAAGCTTTAAAATACGCTGAAATTTAACATGGATATCTAGAAAAAATATAAGTACCTTTCTTTTCGAATAAATAGCTCAGCGCGAAGGGTTTACAAGTCATGCAAGCAACGGTAAGATTATTAAGATCGCTAAAGGAACATTATGTTCCACAAAAAAAGTATTTTGATCATTTTCGATTTTCTTGGACATTTCTCAGCAGAAAATCTAAAAGTGGCAAGAGGTGTGATCACAAGTGTGATTACGAAAAGGGTATTGGAGTGTACATGGCAAAAACGAGAAATTAGTCAACAACCACTGTACAAATGGATGCAAGGTCGGAGATCAAAGATTTAAGTTAATGATACAGAGGTTGACAAGTGCTCTCCAAAATTTGGACAGATTAGTATCAGTATTGTAATTTATTATATATAATCAAACTTTGATAGCCGCCATATCTCATCGTATTTATGACATTTATATCATAAGTTGGGGATATGAATGAAATTTGATAAGGGTGTAATTTAAAAGTTACCTATATTTGACCTGCTATCAAGTGGGTTAGATGAAGTCATAGTGATTTAGTAACTGACACCTGATTATAACTATTAAAAATAAAAAATGAAACTTAGTGGTTTTACAGTCCAAGAACGCATCCTGAAAATGAACAAGACGCTGGAGATGGAAACGAATGCTTCATACTATTGTAGCAAGGTAGTGTCTTTGTGTAAAAGAGATGCGGGCATATACACTGTACCGTGCAAGGTATCTGGTAAAGGCATCCTAAGAAAAACCCAGAGTCTTTCATCATCATATTGGCATTGACATTGGCATAGTGAAAGGAGGCAGCTTGAACTGGCTATGTACACATGATACAAATGGCGTATGGGTTCTACATGTCATACTGCAAATGAGAGTTTTTAAGGTATTGCCTCTGGTTTAGATAGTATAAGCCAAAGATTTTGTCCATTCAAAGTTGATAGCCGTATAAGCACTTTCTCCTGAAACCTTTAATAGAGAATCTGTTACTAATTTGATTGTGAGGTTCAACCCTTTATTCTGATCATGTACTCATTGCTCCTAAAACTGGCCAGGAAGATGTCAATCAAATATTTTAAATTAATGAATATATTCACAAGTAGCCAGAAAAAAACAATCATGGCTAAGTTAGAAATTGAAAGAAAAAGTGTGATGTCCTAAAGGGCGACATAAAAAACACACACCAATGTGATAAGAGGGCAAGTGACATGACATGTCAAAACAAATGACATCCTAGTGATAGTGTCATATTTCAAGTATTTTATCTCGTGTTGGGATAGTGTCAATAAATTATCAATCGTTTAAAAATCTATTCTAATATGTGACTATCTTATGAAACAGTTCGTGTCATTGGTAAAATTTAAAATTCAATGAATGAGGAAATACTTTGACAGATTTAACTTAAGGTTAGCAGCAGTAGATATGTTAAGTATAGTAGCTGTCAACGCTCTTTGACTCTTCTTTATATGTGATATGTTGGACAAAGAATCATTGCATCTCTAAGGAATCGTCCGAGTCTATATCTTTTCGGTTATGTATTATCCGTTTGTTCTCGACTGTGCTATCCTGGACAAGGTCTGGTCACTCAGACTTGAAAGGATCATCTTTGGCTGGAAATTAAAACGTAAGCTACTAAAACTTAGACATACTAGTAGCAACGGTAGTGTGCTTTAGTGTTTGGTGTGCTTTAGCGATTAATCTGATTCTTCTAAATGCTGAATGGCCTCTATCGGACGTTTACAATTCAATTTCTCTCTCTCAATGTGGGGAGTGAGGCCATGAAAGCCAATAAAATGTAAAATAAATATCAAATAAATAGTATTGTTAGTAATAGTACTATCAGACAGATATAAAATTAGTAAAAGGGACTAACAACACTTCATTTAATGACCACTCCAGATAGTTAAATGAAAACTTCATAGGCCGTCAGGTACAAATACACAAAATAACCACCAAAACAACTGCTTGGACTAACAAAACTTTACCCTTCCCATCGCTTTTATACTCTTGGATTACCCTCGAAATCTCTTAATTCCAAAGGAAGGACAGACACTCGCGAACTGGGTTACCTTTGATAACTGTTGCTTGCGTCATTACTGAGACTGACGTTGTTTCTTAAAGGGATTGTAAAGTGGTTTTCTAAACTGTATGTGGGTATCGGGAACACAGATAGCATCAATTTTCAGTATCCTGGAGTATCCTAATAATCAATAAAAATGATTTATATAAATGTACTGTTTTTATGTGATATACACGACAACTATGTCTTATGTCTTATAAGAAAACAAGACCAACACTGAGAAACTTGCTACTTAAACCTTCCTGAAAGCAGCTTTACAATCATCAGCCAAATAAAATTAAGGGAATAAAACCGACAATTCGTAGTAGAAGGTCAATATGCGAGGTCAATGACAAAACATAACAATAAGGTGTAATGTTAATTGTTCTTTATGATACCATATGTTGTCTAAAGATTAAGAAATACGATTGAATTCTGTTAATCAGTCCTTTATACACAGGTATTCATGAAAACCCATCCCAAGGTTCGAAGTTTCGGCTAATTTACCTGTACAGAATGCAAATGTCAATCAAACCCCGGGCGTCAATATTCGTTGATGAACTCGCAAAAAGTGAAGATCATTTTTTAACGACACCCTGGGGTGTTCGTGCGGTCAATTTGATACGAGTAGAATGCACTTTTTATGTGATTGATAATGAAAATTTTGAAAAGTGTGGGACCTTTGATGACAATCAAATGATATAGTTTTGACAGCAATGTAATTTTATTTTGAACTTCGATAGATCTTGGATGTCAACTGATAACCAAACTGTCACTCAAAACGACATGCATTTCTCTGCACTTAATTAATATATATGACTTTAAATAGCAACTTCGCTGCATGAACATTCGATTTGATTGACAGGTGAAGGTTATTTAAATTTTCAACGTGGAGACTCGGAGATTTCGATTTCCTGAAGGTTTGCACTGAATGACAATTGATGCTGGTGTGCAAGGTATCTTATATTTAATCCTAATAAGGCACATGGGAAATATATTGGCATTTACAAATTTGCTTCCCGTATCGGAAAAGCAGAAGCACTTTTGTAGGTGCTGATCAAATGGCGTTGCTTACTATGACTGAAGCTTCGTTCGAATCCTTCTACTTAAGAAATTTAAAAATTTCAAATATCTTGGCGAAGAGACCTTCCAAGGGGCCCCTACGTTCTGCTTCCCAGTCTATTTTGTACTGAGTATAACACACAGTTCCTAACGCCATGTGTCACTCTAAAACATTCATTGCAATTTGCTGATGGCTGTAACAGAAGGCCAAATCGTATTTCTTAAGGTGAAATGCTGTTTTATGTAATAACCCAACCAGACTTGGCAATGGATCGAATATACACATAATAAGCTATCACAGAGCATGATTTATGTTTTTAACATTAACAAATACATCGTTTATGCCTCCTGAACAACCTATTTAAATCATATTAGCCATATTTCAATTAATTAACCAAAAACATCTTGGCAAAAAACCGAAAGTAGTCAATTTGAATTTATTGCAGACGTAATTACCATTATAGAATAATAGCTTTGATGTTTTACCAGACACTTTGTTGGAAATTAAGCTGTATAGATAAAATTAATTAAATTTAACTCAGAATAGCTTTTTGTTAACAGATGTAATACGCTGATTTGTCTGGAATTGCTGAGCTATATGCATACAGTATTATAATATGTTTATATGCTTAGCACTATGACGTAAAAAGGCCGTAAAACTTTGATACTGAGAGCAACAGACTGCGGTTTCTGGACAGTTAGGATATCTTTAGATGATGGATTGAGTGTGCCACAGAGAGAACATTATCTTTTCCGACGGCGCTTTTTCAACCGACGGATATCAATAATGGGGGTGGGGGCCAATGCCTTCCACCCCAGTCCGCCCCTCTAGCTACGCCACGAAAGGACGAAAAAACATCTTTCATATACCTCTATGTAACAATATTATTTTGATATGCACTTGCATTTTTAACTTAAATAAAATCACGCTTATATGTATTTATTCATTGCACAGTAAAAGAAGGATGCTTGCCAGTGATATCTCGCTACTTCCATATTATAATTTATTGTACACATTTCTTTAACAACAATAACATTTTTGGCATTAAGACCTCAATTCAAGTCATTCAAAATAAAAATGAAATTTTATGCACTGTAAAATGTTACACAAAAATTATAAATTAAAACGCCTAGGGGTGAACATTTTTTGTTGGCTTTAATTCATTTTACCTGTATGTATCTTTATGTGTTTCATTTTGAAATATGTTAAGTTTTCATTCTTGTACATATCTTAATTTCGTTAAACAAATTTTGTTACGACCTAGGTATTATTTTAAGGGCAGAAAAGAGTGAAATCTGAGTGAACAATATCTTACTGGTGAGAATCATTCAATATTACATCTAGTCTGTTAAAGCGAGCGTTCAGTTAAATTGATTCCGAACCCTAAGTCAAATTTCATTCTGAAAACTGATATATAATACAGGTAGTTGAAGGTTAAAGCGACTAAAGCGACAAATGCAACGATTACTTACATTGTAACCTTTGTATACTTTGAAATAGTTAGCAATTCATGAAAATTGTATACATTGCTATTCATCAAATGAATCAACTGTCGAAAGTTGTTCAGCAGTACTCTACTATACTATTTAAAGGGGAATGTTCATAATTTTCGTGGATCTATTTGGGCCTTGAATTCATGTCAGATTTGCTGGAACTGCAGGCCCGTAGGAACAGGGGGGGCAGGGGGGGCTTCTGCCCCCCAATAATTTTGACATTAATGACTGAAGCAATTAAAAACCTTTTTTCAAGATAAAACAAGAAGTTACTGGTATGTTGTTAGGGCCAGTAAAATCAAAATAGCTTTAAATATGCAGGAGCAACATTGAATTCAGTATCACCACCCTTCAGAATGAGTTTTTGCAAAATTTGCCCCCCCAATATGAAATTGCTTCCTACGGGCCTGAACTGCCCAAAAATCGCACAATCCCTTCAATTATACCCGTATAACAGTTATCCTTCATTTTCTGTATATGTGTTCTCTGTATATAAGTCATAGTTTGGAACATCATTACAGATTAGACTAGCTAAAAAATTCCAGGCTCCAGGACTAACAGTTTTTTTATCGAAAGGTTAGTGAACATATCCTTTTAATCTCCCTTTAATTCTGACCACCTTGATAGTGATCTGTCTTTCACGGTGTTAGATTCAAGATGGCGTCAAGTTCCCGCGGATAAACAACATTGTCGGATTGAGTAACACAAGTCGAGGATTCAAAATTTACATGAATAAGATTTACTTTCTAAATACCACTCTTCTGACCCTTTTTGTATCGAATGTATATGTGATTTGTTCATTTGCGACATAAGTCACGATCGGAATGTGCATTAGAGGATAGATGCAAAAACCATCTTAAGTACGTCTTGTATAATACACTGACAGGTAGACTATACTCGGGATAATGACATACGTAGCAATGAATTCAAATAACTGTCTTCGCGATATGGAGGACGCAGGCCTTCTCAATTAATTTTTGTAAAGGGCCAAAAATGCATTCTATGAAAAAAATACAAGAACCAAATAGAGCTTAGCTAGATGCAGATACTAGATCAGAGCATTCTAGCGGAAGGGGGTCACTCTTGAAAGGCCATTTGAGAGGGTCTGACTTAAAGGATGTCAAGCACGCTTAAAACTTAAAAAGAAAAATTAAAGATGCACATGAAATCTCTAGTATGCATGAAGGAAACCGCTTGTCAATCCTTTTAATTCTGATTTACACATGAATGTAGTGTATTTCCCATACTGTATAGTAACAGAAGCATATATCAGATTTGCAGGATAACTTAGTGTTAAACATAAGCACTTTTAAGCCCTAGAAATTAGGGTATCGTTTGTGCGCTATAGAAATAGCTACATAACACATTGTAACATGTAATTCATCCTTTGTTTCGGGACTTTATCATTAACATGGGGTGTACATATCTGTATGCATAAGACAAAATAATATGAATTTGCAAGTAGGTGCAGTCGCGTGTAACGAGATTATACCTCAAGTGCAATAGATTAATAGTATTAACGAGATGACGACGAGGACCTTGTAGAATAACTTTATATGTAAATTTCAAGTTTAAAGATCCTTACAATTAAATATCTAAAAAAGTTATATTACCGATGTAAGGCCTAGACGCTCTGGAGTTTTACGTCCTATAATAAATGATGGATGAGGTGGCAAAAAAGAGTCTCACTTTAAAAGCAGGGCGGATCCAGGATTTAGAGAAAGGACGGCTCTGAAATATAAATTGCTTCAAATGCAACGGTACCGCGAGCGGCAAATTTTTAGAGGGTTTTGATATCAGTCGGCCAAAATAAGGGGGGGGGGGGGCTCGAGTCGGCGGAGCCCCCGCCCCACTTGGATCCGCTTCAGAATACATAATTATAATCGGACATATTAGAAACACATTCTATGTCTTATATCATGCATGCAGCTTTTGAAGATAAGATACACAAATAACATTGTGGTCAACTGGCATGACCGGAAAGTCACTTTAGAAAGCTTAATTTATAAACCAAAATGGCAAGTTTCATCAGCTGCTCCACCATATCAAATTGTAATCAGGAAAATATTCCAGAAAGTGTGAATACGTATAATTACAAAGTGTCAATTCACTCCACAGTAATTTATTTAAATCACAATTGACACAGGTTGGCGGTACTTAGTGTAAACTCTGTATTGACATAGATTATGTTGATTACGGCCCAAACATCGCCCTGAATATACAATTAAATTGTCTTAAAACAGTCTCAGATATTCAAGTAGACTAAACAGAATTCCTAACAATTTATATTATACCTCATTTCAACTTGTAATAGGTTAGTACTGTGTGTACTGAGATGTCTAACCGGAAGTGATGTATGGAGATCACACCGAAAGTTGTGAATTGATCTCGTAATGGTAACTGAAGATATCAGATCGTTTAACTGGAATGACCTTAACAAACCAGGGTCTTGAATCGTAATGTTAATAAAAATTTAGTACTAAAAATATACATGTATTCACCATCTATCCCGCTTCGAAAACTAGAAGCTTCACAGCTAATAAATAGTAAAGACAATTTCAGATTCGTAGAAAATATGATTGATTTGATATATCGATTCAGCTTTAGATTCGAGAACAGAAAAATCTTTTTGTCCCCATCTCCATAATTTAAACACACATCCTGGAAGAAGGCAAATGGTAATAGTGAGTGACCTTCTGGTGTGGCGTCCATAATTATGACTGATGTTCCAGTGGTCTTTCCTTACCTCGAACCATTGAAAGTGTACATGATCAACAATATCATTGCTCCAGATGTCCTGAATCTATTAAACACTTCGGACAATCTGTTGTGACAACCTTACGACGCTACTTATTAATATAAGGTTTTATTAAATTCTTGAGGACCGCCACCATTGTTGGACTTTAATGACTTGGAAACGTGTCCTTAGTAGAGGCTACAAAATACCAAATAGAAACTAAACGATGTGTTAAATGCACAGAAATTTGTCATAAAACACTCTGAATCAAATTTTCCTTTCAAAGAGGTATAAATAATGGAGACAAAGGGTCACTTCCGGTCGAGTAGAGTAGCCAATATTAATATATTAATGGTCCCAAGTAGGTATTTGATATACCAACAATGAATGCTCCCTATCAAAATATCATTTATCATAAGAGATATTAATTTTATGAGTATATTTCGATGTTTTTCACTTGACTTGAAAACGAACGTTTTGTTCATGGGTTTCGGTTTAAGCCATAATAAGGCATTTATTGAGATGACACTTTGGTGAAAAGTTTATGCACTGGACGCCACAACATCACTTGGTCTCCACTTGACCACCGAAGGCACTTTGATATTGTGTTTTTCATCATGTGGTGAATTTATTTGGTCTCTGTCGATTCTATCTTGTAATTTGGTACATCCAATTGGTACTGTATGTAAACAAGTATAGACAATAATGTTATTTATATGTTTTTATAAAATACATTTTAACATGTCAAGCACCTGTCAAACTTTTTTTTTGTGATAAACTGTCTTAAAAACGGCGAAAGTGGCACAGAAGACGGCACCGTCAATTTGGATTTCCAAATTTTTCTCAGAACATAAACACATATTATAATGTTTGTGTCATTTTTTCCTAGGTTAAGGGTGCAGATGATTTGAATATAAAAACTGGGCTTCTCTCTGTTTTAAGGTCAATTTAGATAGTTTTTGGGGTGGAGTTGTATGATATCATCTGTATGATTGTTGTACCATATGATATCAGTATGTGATATTTAGAATGTGTTTGACAGATAATCATACTTCTGAAAGCCACGTGCATACCAGAAATGACAATAAAATACTTCTGTATACACTTCCTAGTAATGTTACATCTGTTGCTTCATTCTGTTTTGGGTAAATATTCAAATTAAACGGACATCACCAATAAGAGACACACCTGGGCAACCTACAACATTTGAAGGACGTCGTGTTTATGGTTTCCACTTTTAAGGTCGGTCATTTCTTGGTAGTTCTGGTGCTCTTTGGCGACTTCCTAAGTAATTTTTATTGAACACATCCCAATTTTATTGTTTGGCAAGTCAGTCATTAAGCAGTAACAGTTCCTTTTATAATGACAGTTGATGCTGATCTATGCGCGCACGCCATATGAATATGAATGTACATGGTAAATTTGCTCTGCTAACCAGTGCTAACTCGGCTAATATTTTGTACTATGTTACTTAAGTTAAGGTAGTATTAACACTTTAACGGCCTGGTTTAACCAATACTATTTGATGGAAGAAACAGTGTTTATACCCATCAAAATCAGACGGTTTACCGAGCAGAATATCTCCCACGAAGATTTCCCATCTTACTAATGACATTACAATGTGTTATGTAAATGTTGGCCATGTAAAGGAAGTGTGTTATGATTGTTTTTGGTGTTGAATTGAATGTCACCGTCAAACCACAGAACAAACATTGTAACTGAAATGTCAGGCGGTAGTATTTCAACCAATCTGTTCAGTTCTCAGATGTAAACATCGTTCTGCTGTTCACACAACAGAAGCATCGAAATGAAGTTGTCTTAATTCTTTTATCAAAAGAGTACACGTATATATGCCTACGTAGAGATATAACGAACCACGTACCAACAGAATTCCCCGTACTCCGTCAATGCCATGTTTCAAAAACCAATTTCGGAACCCTGTAATGGAGATCAGGTAGTAATCTGGAAATGTGAAAATCGCTTGGACATCATTCTGAACAGAAGGTGGATAAGTATGTGAATATTATTACCTTGACAAGTCCAACTAGTTGACTTACCCATTTGCAAAGTGACATCATGTGTTCAGGAAGGATGAACCTATCCAGCCTTGCTCACATAGTACACATTATTTATTTTAGTAAAGCTAAGAGCTCAAGCTTGTATACTTCAAAGCCAAAGCTAACCATCTGTACATGTAATGAAAATCCGTACAAGCAAAACTATTCCGTTAATCAAAAATCTGGTCCAGAGCATGACAAAATCGGGTGCAATAATTATATAGTAGTGGACTTCCCATACGAGAAGTACCATCAGGTGTTTCGAAAAGAGTAAGCATGGTCTGCTTCGAATTACCTTCAGTGAACAGATCTTGATTCATGTGTTTTCACCAACGGCAAACTCCTTACAATATTGGCCTTTTGAGTTGTCTATTTCTTCGTGCCAAACATAATGGTAAAGCATGTAGCTGAAAGAAAAAAAAACATCCACACAAGTTATGTCGGACCATATAGCTATTTACCTTTCATTTCGCAACTCATTTATTACGCAAAATGTTACAGGGCTACGAATAAAACAAAAGTAAACTACCCATTCTTTCAACACGATTTCAATTATATACAAGTATCAGAATATGAAAGACGATCTGATTCTTTTCATTGATTCCAAAACAAAAACACATGAAAAAACAACAGAGAATATTGATTGCCAAATCGTCTAGTCTGGGAGGAAATGTCTTTTCACAAATCTGAAAAAGATAGGGTTAAGACTATACAATTGTAAACTTGTAATTTCATCGTATGCATCTGTTTCGTTTTCTATGATTCCATTGTGTCTGCACAATATGGCATTTTCATGAGAGCTTCTGAAATACGGAATCGAATTGCTACGATGACAACTTGAATTCTCAGGAATCCTTTCTAGAAGCTAGTTAAAACTTCTAACGATGGATATTTTGAGCCCATCGCAATGCAGCAATCTACCTTCTGAGTAAGAGCCTGAGATTGATTGTGGACAATTAAACTTGAATGTCGTCATCTACAATTCTTCTATACTTACTTATTTTCACAGTGGAATGTGTTCACTTGTGGTTTAATACAACCAATTCCATAGTTATAATAAAAATCCGTACAAGCAAAACAATTCCGTCAATATTGCTCTAGATACGATGTTTTCTGAAAGGTACGACGTAAGGTTTATATCATCATATGATATCATTAATTACTTATCACAAACCACTATAATTAGTTATAGTAATATAGTCTATCAATTGCTTATCATCGTTTAACAGTTTAACAGTGGGTGGTGCTATACCATACTCTAATAAGATATCGAGAAATTAACCACCTTGAGTGATTCTGTCAACGACCATAATTTATAACTTTGTACAGGTATATGATCTTTGAACTAATTTGGCAAGAGAAAAACCTTCGTCAAAACTGCTATGGTCCATTATTTTATCTTTTCGGTGATATCAATTATAATATGATGTACACCAATGCATAACAAATGAATGCAATAATCAGCAAATATGGCGTATTAGTGAACAGCAAATATGGCATTTAGTGAAAATTAAATATGATATAATCGTGAAATCAGCAATATGGCATTTAGTGAAAATTAAATATGGCGTATTAGTGAAACAGCAAATATGGCGTATTAGTAATCAGCAATCATGGCGTATTAGTAATCAGCAATCATGGCGTATTAGTAATCAGCAATCATGGCGTATGAGTGAAATCAACAAGTATGATATGCCGATGCTCGTAAACTTAGCAAATATGACGTATCAATGGAATCAATGTAATAAAGTGTGTCTTTGAATATTTTGATACACTACTTATAACTTCATTTTTTTTCTTTATTCTTCCTTCCATTAAATCATTATATTTTCAAAAGTAAAGATTTATGCTCATAGACTTCTTTAACTTCGATTTCTAAGATGCCACACATAAAATTCCTTTATTGGTCAATTTGTGTGTCCCATCAGAATACCGTATGGTGGTAAACCTTCTTTGAGGAAGATTTATGATTTATTTATTCAAACAACTAAACTGAGACCACGGAAGCCTTATCATTTAATGACCTTTCCATTCAGAACCAACCATCAAATATTACAATAAACACCAAGTTAGTATGTTACGTTAGTTCACTTTTATCACTCTCTGTCTACATCGATACTTTGAACTGTTTGAATATTGGTTAGAAAATAGACTTACATGTAGTCTGAGACAATATTGACATGGTTCCTTGATTTTATTACATTTTTTAAAAAGTTTTGTCGCTTTTAGGTAGTATTTTGTTTGTGCTTGATGTGATATTTTTGAACAAAATTTTGATTGTATTACCCACCTCCAACCCTGATTGCATGCAAACCAGTACCTAGGGTATATGTAGGAACGTTGGCGATTATGTTTTGGGGTATTATTCTCCTCAGAAACAGGTGTTGATTCTGCCATTAGGAGGTCCAAAGAAAATTGACATATTGAAGGTCCCTCACAAAGGGTGCAAAACTGATATTATCGTAATTCCGTTTGGACTGTAAGTAAATTGATCATGGACTAATTTTTCATGAGTCAATACGGACAGTAATTGGTTCGATATTCAGCTATATTTACCATATTCGTATCGACTTTAGTGTAAAGTGGTCCTATGAGACTGTGATTTCAGTACCATACGCTTATCAGTTAACACAATTGGCACCATTCACTACTCTGATATCTGTATTTATAGGTTATCTTACTATTCACAGTGGGAATACTGTATTTCTTTCACGATGTTCCTGCAATACCATTCTTGAAATATTGGTATTCCATTACAAATGAGCTCAATAACTTGAGAATTCCAACTACTCTGTGATTCCTGTTATTCTGATATTATATAACACTTACCAGAAGATGCTGTTGAAAGTCATTGAGTTTAAGGTTACGTGATTCTTCTCAGTGCTGTAAACATTTAACCACCTGCTATCGGTATCAAAATCTTCTTCTGAGATCTGATGAGTTACGTTATGTATTTCGATCGAACAATCGGAAAAAGTGTTCGAATGCAGAGAAATTAATGTAGTAGGGCCCATTAAAACTTGATCTTTTTGCTAGATTTGATTTTGATGTTTTAGGGATTGTAAAGTGATTTTCTAAACTTTGTATGTGTATCGGGGACACTGATAGCATCAATTTGCGCCATTGTGATTTCCATTCCGACGTCTGTGGTTCTTGCAAATCCACTAAAACTAACGCGTTTAAAAATTAAAAAGAACACTCAAATCCGTCAAAAGTATCTATGAAAAATATTTTGGTATCATGTTCATGTTAAGGTACTTTAAGTTTTCATGCGTGCAGCATAATCTAGACGCTTTCCTCGCAACTAAAAGTCACAGCGGTGTAACGTTAGCGTCCTATTAGCTCGATTAATTAGATCGCTTGTTTATTTTCATCACACTCGTATTTGTTATTTTTAATAATAAGGTAATGGTTCAACTTGTTTGGTAGTTTATGTATTCTATTTGATAACTAACAGACTTGTGTTAGATAGCTCAGTTCTCAGACTGTTAGGTAATAGGTATAATAATAGTTCAACTTGATCTGTTTATTCACTTTCTAGTCTGGATTTCGACTGTTCATAACCTATTTGCAATCGTCCCAAATTATCAAGTATGTCTGTTTAATCAAGCACTGCATTTAAATTCCGTAATGTGTAAGGCATTTCAATATATGTTTCAACTGATATCTTCAAACATTACAACTATGTAATCAGAGGGGATAATAATGAAGAGTAACATAATATGTAATCATTCGTGTTTTTTGTAGCCCCACATCTATGGACTGTAGACAGGTAAAAACCCTCCCAAGCACGAGCTAGTATGACGTAACACGAATATGATGAAGGCATTGAGGCAACAATTCAAAGTGATAAATCAAACAAATGATAAAGAAAATTTGACAGCTGAATTGAAATGAAATATTCGAGATCAAAATTGATATTAAAAGCTTTATATATCGTTTATTTCACACTTAAATGTAAAAATTGGACACAATAAATTAGTAAGAGATTTAACACTACATATTATATATACCTATTCATTGCATTTTCATAATTTTTACTTGTGACAACCTCTTAGCATATTAGTTCGTTTGGATCCAGTTACCGTTGTTTTGTAAATAGGTTATCATGCATCAAAATAGATCATGTTCAAGTTAATTCCGTGTAAAAAAAATATTTTCACTCCTGCACTTAATTTTTTATAACATTTTGTCACATCTGCTTAATGACTGTTACGCCACCTGGTTGATTACAAAAAGGGAGATAATACTGTTATAATTAGTTTAACAAATTTGTTAATTGGTTATGCAAATGTAATAAGTGGAACATCTTTTCTTTTTTTTTAAAGGGAAACAGCATCTACGGAATGTATATGTGTAAAGCGACATTGTGGTCATTGTCATCCAGTAACTATCATCGATCTACTTATGAACTGCCATAACTTAAATCGAACGTAATGTAAATTCTCTAGAATGCAAATACAAATGGCCATTCAATGCATAGACGAGTTTACCATATATTGTCATCAACACTCAAAAATGAATTTGCAAAATTTCTTTGCACAATAATATTTTTCTTCTTTTACAGATTTTACTGCTTTTTTTTTTATCAAGGCGAACATTCTGTTGTCAGTGGTAGACCATAACCACCACTGTAGATGAAACATACTACCAGTTATTAGTTATGACATATCATTATTACTTCAATGAGTGGTGGTGATTAGTAGAAATCATTGGACATTCCACAATCTAAAAACACATACTCAGGAATGCATGTATGGTACTCTGGCTGTGAGTACTATTATCACAATATGAAGACCAATTTTCTACATTACTTGGTTGAATGTTCTTTTAGTTCATGTTGGTGATTTGTGGTCCGAGTGGTCTGATAATTCTCATAGTAGCATAGTTTAAGGAAGTCGGCACTATCTTTACAATAGTTTTATAAAGATAAACATGATAGTCCAAGAGACTGGTGATACTATTGGTTTGTTCAACATAACGGAAATGAGAGTAATTTTTTAATAAGTTGGACATAATGCATCTTATCGAAGTGAAGGGATTCACTGAAAAAGACCATTCTGTATTCTTATAAATGTTTTAGCATGAAATGTTCAAGTGTACTGCACCTCACTGCACTGTACTGCAATGTTCTGCACTGCACTAAACTTTTTAATGACTTCATCCGAAGAAATCATGAAGTTATTAAAAGTATCAGATAGACAATCATACCGATATTTTACAGATGGAAGCGATGAGGAGAGTTCTTAAAGCCTAAAACAACCTGTCTCACATGCATCTGTTAAGATATCTATAGTAAATATATTGGCAAATAGTCAATAAATTCATCTGTCTGAGTTTATATTGAATAAATGGTTGTAGAATCTGGTTTATTTCAAATTAAATTATAACAATTATAAATCCAGGTTTCTCTTTTGATATGATAACCGGCAATTGCCAAATTTTAATATACTTTGTTAAATTTTTTGGGAAGATTATAAAATTTGATCTAGTATGCTATTGTTTGGTTCTTTCATCAAATAGAGAAACCCAGATGCATATTATCCAAACCACAATCCACAAGGTTGACCAATTCGGTATATACTAGCTATCTTGACGCATTTAAGATTTTTCACGGAAGCATTTTCCTCGTTGTATGCCCAATCTGAAAAGGAGCTTTATGACTTATACAACTTCATTTTATTCTATTTATACGAAACTACAAAATACATACATGCATAGCAGTTTGTTAAGAACCACCCGTCTAATGTTTACAGTTTTATTTTCATCGTGATGGATTTAACAGATTTGTTCCTTTTACATCAAAAACTATCAAAATTGATGTTTATGCTGTCTAAAGACATTTCAATTCACAAGTGAATTTCACAACTTTTATGATGACAATTTAGGACGACATTTCATATGTGTTTATGTTTTTAATACAATTTAAAGAATATATTTTTACACTGTATACATTGTGAAAGGCGAGAAACAATTAACTTCTGAACTATGACATAATATTTATTACGTATTCAGAATTAAAAATGCCTAGTATGTAACAAATGTGGAAAGTGTATCTGATACTTTGTTATCTGCGCAACCTATAAAAAGGCTTTCAATAGAACGTCCAATTCAACTACCACCATCAAGCAGAATAACCATGATCACAACGATCGAGTAACTCACGCCACACTACTCAGGGCCGAGTTTCACTGCCATGTCATTCGACCCGACCAGATCTTACGAATTCTAAAATTACCAAACCAACAGCACAGTACCATCCGATTGAACCAATTAACTACCAGCTACCAACAACAACCTAGTTTGCTATATCAGCTGCTGCTGGAAGCGAACGTTAACTTGTCATCTACCAACCAATGTCCAATAATCAATGTGGATCTTTCTCTTTGTTTTGGGTTTTTTATTTTTTCACGGTACAATTGCATTTGAAAACGCTAATGGATTCCATATTCGATTGACATTCAAGCTCCCCAAGTGTTGAAGAGGAAACGAGTAGCTGAATTGCACTTCATGTCCCGAAAATTTAAAATAAAATGAGGGTGTCAAATCATCCAAAATTGTTTCTCAAAATATCAAGTAAATTAAGATTGCCGTGAGGTGACCTGTGAATAACCTTTCAAGTAAGTATAATAATTGATGTCGGCTTGTTTTAAGTAAGTAAATCATCCAGGTATGAAAAAGATCCAATAAACAAAAGACTTGAGAATCAGTGTACATTTCTATCTTTTTATTTAATCAGAATTTAAATCACTACATCTTTTCATTCTTCGTGTGATACAGTCTCCAATCTTTTGAAATTCGACCAGTATCTCTAAATAGGAGCGTTGCGTAAACAATACTAGGATTAAAAGGCTCACAAAGAGGTTCAGACCTTAAATTCTTTATCTGTCATTTCTGATTCAAATTTTTACAAATGAGGTGACAATTTTTGTATCTAATGATGTTCGTCATTTCAATTGTAAATTCCACAGCTATTGTTAAGTGAATAAAGTTTCGTGCTTGTTAACATTGGTTTTATCATCAGTTTATTTATACATAGGCATAATAAGTAAGGGCACAGAGATTCTCCTTGCAGCAAACCTATGTCAGAAAATTGAATATAACGTTGAAATTTTAATAATTTAAATTCAAATTCATTTAACCACGTTCATATTTGTGCTAATTGTGCAAAATTAGTAATTCAGTTTTCGAATTGACGCGAGATTTGCACTTGGAACTTAACAATTTCCAATTTACTAGAAGCTTCGTTTGGGAACAAAAATTGGCAAAATCGAGAGTAATGGTTGTATAGTAGTGGACTGCTCCAAAGAGAAGTACCATCAGGTGTTTCGAAAAGAGAAAGCATGGAATCTCTTTCAAGAATCCAAAAATACTATTTGCAAAGACAATGAATACTTGGTTCTTCACCTCTTTGAAGCGTGTTACAGCTTCATTCAAAATCAAAAAAGGTTCACCATTCCCATAGTGTTTGTTATCACATTACATAAAAACGTATGGTCAAGTGGAAGACCCTTGCATTCAACATGTTTTAAATTAGACATTACTGTTACAAGTAGAACAGACATCTGTTTTATGTTTGATTTAGTAGTATATAACAACTAGAAGATAAACAAAGTTATTGGAGCAATTATCTCTTTTTTCACACATCTTTATAATTTTATCACATAACCATGTACACATTCGTAGTGGTTTTAAAACTTGCTCTAGTTTCGCATTCATCTTGTGATTGTATACTGGAATTTTAAACCCAGCATTCGATACAATTCTGATCTGAGAAGTCCGAACGACTCTTAAATCTGGGTACAAATTATTATTAAAGGGGAATGTTCATCATTTTCTAGGATCGATTTGGGCATTGAATTTATGTAAATAGCCTCCAGATATACCGAAAATGTCCACAAATCGTACAACCCCTTCAGTTATAACCCCTACCTTAACAGTTATCTTTTGTTTTATATATCTATTCTATTGTCATAGTCCCACTAACGCTGATAGTTATGGATACACGGGGATCTGAAGGCCTAAATTTTGAGGGAGAGTTTGGAACAATATTACGGATTAGATAAGCTTAACAATTCCAGGTTCTGAGACTAAAAGTTTAGTTAGTGAACATATCCCTTTTAAGGATCGCTGTCAATCATATTAACTTCTACTATGTTAATTTCCCATAATCATTGTACTAGTTGATGCAAAAACGTTTGGTTGAAAAGGGTACAATATTGTTCAAACACAATGTTCTCTAAATATCATTAATTGATGCAAGAACATGGACGATTTGACGATGGTGGGTGTTGTATGTGATGAAGTTAAATTTTACAAGTTTGAATTTTACTGCTTACAATCACCGCCTTGCTCTTAATATACGTATAGACATAAAGGTGTATAAAAGGTGACAGCCTACATAGTCGTCAATCAAACGACAAAAATAAAATTGCCAGAACATGGTAATGGGACAGTTGAAAACAAACATTGAAATCGGATACTGCTTTATTAATATAGTGCAGATATTTAAGTTTTTCAGTGATGTAAAGGGTGTGTGCGACGTGCGTCAAAGGGTAGAAGTCGATGGTACCTTGTAATTGTTCACTAATCTTTATAGACTGGCATTGCTAATTCTGGCTGTGACGATATGAAAAAAAATGTTGATATGCAAGATTATCACGTAAAGCGTAGTATACTTGAGTAGAAAAGTTTCCTTTTTGGTCTGAGAAGGATGTACATGTAATATTTACATTTGACAGTATATATTTGCATGCAATGTGTTTCAATATCACAGGTTTCTGTTACTTTCTGTTACTTTATTAACAATAGTTTCACACTTAATTGTACTCTTTTCGTATAATAGGCGGCATGCAATGGTTAATTTTGTCATTTAAGGTCGGCCATTAAAGGGCACCAAATAGGAAAGGCGTGAGTGTTGCCTTTTCACATATAAATTTGGTGACAGGCAACGATATAGTCCTTCGAAGTTTCGCGATTTAACATGAATATTGAAATGAATATAGCTGTAGTGGTCTTTTAAATAAAAAGCGTTTTAAATTCTTTTTTTATTAGTCTTCCTACGAGATTCAAAATTCAGATTCATGTTTTTAAACTGAAATAGCGTGTTACCGGGTCTATTTTTTTTACCATGAAACATGAAAATGGCAGACAGTTCCAATTAAACCTGAAAATAAAATCAGGATGTGGAACAAACAAGAAAACATGTGATACGGAACTGTGCAATACGATACAGAATCTCCCAGTTGGAATAATATTGGTGGAATGGTCTGTAGTTGAGATAAGCGTCAACACATGTTAACATGCTTCAAATATCTGTCAACAATGCTTGTCAATGACTGCTTCAAAAAATGGAGACACCAGAGCGTCGAATATCTCAACTATGTTCATTGATAACTAGGAATGGTCATCATGAACATTCCAATATACAAATCAAAATATTTCTCCTTTGAATTATTATTCAGACATGAGAAAAAAACGACATTATTTTGTCGCATATCGTACGGAATGTTTTGACCGAAGTCTTTAACTCTTTCAACTTGTCAACGACCAATCTAACTCAGCTTTGACACAACTCAAATTTACTTTTTGATGATAAGAATCAAAGAGACCAAGGACGGCTTTTGTTCCTTTGTTGAAATAAAAGATATCACTAAACTGCAAAATCCCGCCTTTCAGATCCGAAGTCTTCTGAAAGGAACGTAGATGAGTCCGTTGTACTTATTGCTCGCGGTTTTTGGGGCAAATTAAAGCAGTGCCTCCTCATAATATTGCCGTTATTGAAAAAGTATACCTTTCGCACGTAGCGAATCCATGTTCAGAATGTTGTTAGTTTTCATTAAGGAATTGTTACAGGAAAACATACCTTCAAATACAAAGGAACAAAACATTAAATTAAGTAAATAACAACAAGTGCATGTCAATTAGAATTCCGTGTTTTTCAATTGAAAAGGCAGGCATTTTTACACTTATCTTCAAGGAGAGATGAAAACTGAAGACAAATTCCACACCTTTTTGTGGACGATGTTGCTATTTAAAGGGTATTTTTTCAGTCAAATCTGTGAATAAAACTACTCAACTGTTCATATCGTTTTAGAAAAGGAAAGATTATGTTTTTAAGCAGGTTAAAATAGCATTGCTACTAGTTTAGAAATGCATATCGATTTCTGTAAACATTCCAAATTTACAGCACCATTATTTTGATGCCACGATAACGTACTCTCGTATTTAAACTTATATTTTGAAAGGTTGCATTTTATTTACCAATACTGTAGCGCTTTGTAACATTAGCTATTAACAGCAAGCAACGACCTTTTTTAATTTTAAGTAGTCTATTTTCTACCATAAGAAGTGTCGATGTTAATCCACCGTGTGCTTTCATTTTTGTTTTCAGAGATCTGAGAATTTCGATCTGAAAAAAGTCCTATCATGTTATGAATAACAACTCCATTTAAGATGGATCCAGAGGACTATAATGGAATAAAAGTATACATAAATGAATGATTTTAGGTGT
Source organism: Lottia scabra (assembly GCA_029955415.1). Lineage (NCBI taxonomy): Eukaryota > Metazoa > Mollusca > Gastropoda > Lottiidae > Lottia > Lottia scabra. The sequence goes on from JARJEI010000003.1 coordinate 13,269,852, forward strand.
AAATTATGCTTCAATGTACCATAAGAGCACTCTTAACACTACTGCCATCCCAGCGTTTGCACCGCAAAACAACTCCGCCTAATCCAACTTCGTGGCCATTCTCTTTAATCTTGTACCTAAATGTACGTGATAGTCTCAGATCAAATCACTATATAGTGCAGTGGTATTTACACTTCTACACTTTGATAGTTGAGTTGTTTATCTACACCTTACTCTACCGTAGTAACTCCATGTTACTCCAGTATAAAGAAAACCTTCAATTTTTTTAACTAAATCTTTTGCTTTTGACATGGAATTCGACATTCTCACAAATGAGGTTTAAAGAAATGTTACGGTTGGTTTAGATGGTCCTCTCTGCCCTCCAAGAACTCGTAGCAACATCAGAATGATGGGTTAAGTATCGACACGACCGCTGGGATCTTTTGATTTAAATACATTCGGCATATCATGGTCTGGAACTTTGGTCTAGGATTCAAACCCGAACATCCAAGTGCCTTAGTTTTCGAGTCTCCATACACATCATGTATATCGCTACGTATATTTCCTTAAAGTTATATATCCAAACATTATTGGATCGTTACCAGTTCACAAAAGCAGAAAATTTCTCTTAGAAAATACTTTAAAAAGTTACCTTTTTGAGGAAGACTAGATGTCGGAAAAACCAAAATCGTTGCAATAACTGCATATGTACAACGATAACGCCTATTTAATTTGGTCTCAATTTTCAAAACAAATCGTGATTTTCTTCAGAACAATACTATTTTTTGTTAAAGATGTCATCAGCATAAATGTCTCGGAAAATTAATCATTTTATTTTTAAGGTATACGTCATAAAATTTAAATATTATATTATAATCTATCTATTCAAGTAAAAGGAAACTTCTATTGCTTAAAACTATTCATTTTTGACAAGTTGAATTGTTAACAATTTGAAAAAGTAATAAATTATAAGAAATATTTTATATATGTGACACGGTGTGATGCAACTATAAAAAATTTCGCATTAAAAATTTGATGTGGCCATTTATAACAAAATACGACGTCGGTTGTCACTCTAATGTTGGGCGTTCACGTTATGTTGTTTTTGAATATATATCACAGTCTTATGCAAAGTATTGTGTTTTTGTTATTACCCTTTAGTAATATACAACACAATATCATTCAATCACACACCGATACAGCAGTGGCATCTTCTTTTCAAAGTTTGATATTCCGTTGTTAGATGCTTCATACCCCAATATATCAAGGGGGACGGTTGGGGAATGGGGGGGGGGGGGTAGATTGTTAGAATGCAAGTGCAAACTCTAATCCCGAAATATCTTTAATAATGCCCCAAATCGATGCCATTTTTCATTTTTTCTCTAAGGGGAGGACCTTATGTTAGGGGCTTGAGTCTGCGGCGCTTTGCGACGTCTTTGAACTCTACAAATCATCATTGTTTGCCCCCCCCCCCCCCTTGCAGGGAAATGGCAAATACGAACAAATCTCTTCTTTCTATATATATTATTTTCTGACAAATCCCTTCAGTAGTGCAAAAAGGTAGGACGTTAAACTCCAATTTATTTATTTATTCATTTACTGACAGCCCAGATTTAAAAAAAGAAATGTTGTGAGTTCAGCTTTTGTTTGTGCACTATATGGCGTATTCGTATACATTGATTGAAAAAAAGTAGAAGAGTAATTGCGTAACACTCCATTTCAGTTCATTTTACGACTGAAGCTTTGGCCAGGAGACAGTGTGTATGAAGCGCATGTTAATGTTATCCATTTTTTCCAAAGGCAGATATTACCTTACAATTATTTTTTTGGCAGAGATCCTTAGCGCAACGACAGATGCTGTTTTTGATAAAGAATCTGGACATTTTCAAATCAAATCATGACTTGAACTCAAAGAGAAATTTTCAATAAGAAAAAATAATGTATTTATCCAATCTGCTATAAATCTAGAAAACATGCCAAAAACATAAAAAGCCGCTAATATCTGATGAACATTTATTTATGTTCCATGCATGTTATAAAATTTTACATTACATTAATTTTAGTGTTTATATTAAATCTGCATTTTTATGGGAAATTTGGGGAACTCTTTTTTCAAAAACCACTTGTTTATTTTATAAAGTGCTCTGTCGTCAATAATAGAAGGTTCCCATCATTGCACTGAGGAATGGTTTCTGTCTAGTGTAACTTGCTGAAACATTGGTGTATTGAAACAAAGAGGTTAATTGAAACATGTCGCTATTTTCAAGAGCAAGAGAGTTTTAAATAGATTTATTACAGATGGCTATGGTGATCTGCAGGAGTTCAGATTTGGTTACCAGAAATCTTTATGTCATGTAAACTAGTACGTTTTTCGTGTCTTTTTTAGCATTAATTTGGATGCAATAACAGTACTGGACCAGCCATGCATAATGAACACTATGGCATACAAGACTATCGGTGACACTGAAGCAGCGAGTCATCAATGAGCTAAGGGTAATCAAAACCCATCCGTTTGTCAATTTGATATATATAGAAAAAGAGGTCTTTCGGAGATGCCTAAAACTGGTTAGCACAATGACAGTTGTCTGTGGTCACATTGACTCACGACATACCTTAATTCACCCCACAATAAGTATAAATATCCAGTCCTGTCTTTTGTAGCATGAACATTCCCTATACCTCCTCTCTAATTTCATTTTATCATGCATCTTGTGGAGAAAAATCTCACCATAAAAATACGCCCAGTTTTGACCAGTGATACGCTTGGACTAAAATAATTAATATGAAGCCACAGACCAGAATAAATTTCTCATTAAGTTAGGGATTAACCCAGGCGGTTTATCCTTTCACAATCTTATTATTCTAGCTCTTTATAAATCTTTTTACTTGGAAAACAAACTCAGCCATGTGGAAAATATGTGACGTTTATGTGATGTGACCCAAAATGACAAATGACAAAAGAGAAGATGAGCTTCCAACTGGACACTTATATAGTGTCGATTGAACACAAGATTTTTGTTTGTTACTTTATATAATCTATGGTAGACAGCTATGAATAGAAGACTCTATAACCAACCCGATCCCTTTCCAGCTTTGTTCAAAAGTTCAAGAACGTTCAAGATGATTGAGTGAAAACAACTGATTTTTTTTTTTAATCAATTTTATCACTCTCGGGTTTGCATGGAGTCATTATCAGTAATTCTTCATATACTGAAAATTATTTTGACTTTCGGGCGACAACAGAAAAAACTATAACCATTGTGCTGAATTCATGATCATTATTGCCATCCATCAACACCATCATCGGTTTGTCTGAATCTCAACAAAACATTGAAGTTATTATGTTATTTAACTCAAAGATATAAGTCATGCGACTTTATTATTCTTCCTGAAATCTGAAATAGAGTTTTATGTCCTCTCTTCTGCACCTGTTTGGGCTTAATAGGACTGGACAGTTGGAGATAGTAACCCATCATTGACAAAGCATACATAAAACAACTATTATCATCATTATTCCAGCTTCTTCATGATGGTTACCCATTGGCAAATCTTCTCCATGCAATAACTACTATCATCATATTCCAGCTTCAAAACTAGTTTCGTAATCAGTCCACCCAATTTATTACGATATTAACCTATATAGCCCCCAAACCAGTTAACGGTGTTACAGATTAGTAAGGGTCGCGAAAGCCAAGTTTTGAGCCCGGGGCATTGAGTTTATCCCTCATATTATATGATTAAATTATGTGTATAGATTTTACACAGAGATTGGCGATTTTTACCGATCAATCCACTCTTATCAGCCCCTTTTCATCTTGATATACACTACAGTTATTTCATTTGTGGATTTACTTTATTGACCTCGTGTGTATAACGGGGTTATGAACACTTTTCTTACCCAGACAGCTCCCTAAACATTTGATTTAGATGCTATCAATTCAAATGTTTTTAACGGGGATTTTCTTTGATTCGATCATGAATTTAATATATTAGATTAAAATCCTTTGAAAGTTTTTTTACTTTTATATTGGTATGTCTTTGCCGAAATGGAAATAGAAATTCTATTCATGTGCTCAATATTTCAGCACTGATATAATAAAATGTAGACCGAGATTTTCGTCTTGCTTTCAGCATCAAGAACTGCAATATCAGTTGCTTGGCGGCTCCGTTTCTAACTGCAAAACGTTGTTACTAGTAATGATATCCCTAAGGTGTGATAATCCGATAGCCGATAGCCCCCTCTTTTCGATCTGCACAGAATTCCACATTTATCTTGAATTGTCTGGTATTTGAGGGATTTGAAAAAGGTAGAAAGACAAAAAACAGGTCATTCAACGGAAAAGGATGGACGTCATCCATAAATCATCTGGACCACGAGCCCCATGTGATGTGGTTAATCCCCAACTTGTCTCACACATATATAACATGGTGTTTTACATTAGCAGTTAGTATTATTGATATATAGACTTGACCATCACACCAGGTGCTCATCCTGAACTATGCTCATCGGCGACAACACGGGAAAGGATTCGGCTTGACATTGATCTCTGGAAACTCAGAATAAAACTACAACGTTAAAGGAGTTTTTTACTCCTCACCTGGAAATGTTTAGCAATCCTGATGCCACTGCAATCCTCGGATAATGTTTATGTATATTAATCACTTGATAATATTCAATTAAGTGGTCGTTCTCTGCCACTTGTTTTCCGCTCTCTGATGTAAGTGTATGCGTCTACGTCGGAATGGAAATTGGAATGGCGCATACAAATTTTAGAAAATGACTTTACAATCCCTATAAGGTTTTTCACCTTATTATTGTATGTATCGATGACTTTAGGTTTGGCTTGATTCGATAACTTCTTAAGTATTATCTGTAATAATATTCAATGGTCAGTATCGATGGGCAATGACCTTTATGTGAATTTCTTACAAATGTTTTGACTGTCCTTAATTTATGGACCAATATTTACCCATGACCTTCTATTCCGAGATCTGGAACGCCTAGATATTATTTGACCACTTGGCGTGAACTTGACCATTCGGACAAAGTCCGGATCACTGACTATTTATAATGTTATTATAACTAGTTACTATGAGATACCTTATTGAAAAGAAATTTAATATTTTAGATGACCAATAGCCACTTCAAAACACGGCCTTCATTTAAAAAATAAAATAACATAATCACATTTTGATGGACGCTAGCCACAATTTTGTTTCATCTATGATAGAAACTGACACCTCTAATATTATGTTTCTTTTAATAGAAATCCATACAAAATTTTCGGAGCGGAAAATGAATATACTTATGATCAGATATGCAGGATAAACAATATGGACGAACAGGTAAAGTACGCTCATGAATTTCTTTTGTCCACAAGAATGTTTTTGCTTCAGGGATCGTCTTGATCTTGACTAAGGGTCAGAATTGATTCTAATTTTTGTTTTTTAGTATCAAGTTGGTTGATTTTATCGTTTAAGGAATATGATGTCGTTTTTCGAAATATATTTTCCCATGGAGAATACCTTTATTGGTTGTTGGTTGAACAACTGCGCATATACGACAGCTTAAAAAGTTTCTATCAAAATTTCCTGGCTACAGCTTCAGCGTGAAGGTGACAAGCATAGGAACCTCAATCTCCATTGGACTTACTTATAAACTATTTCACAGCAGAGATAGGTGGGAATTTTTAACTCTTCATTTCATGCAGATTTAAAGTATCAGGAATCAGTTTTTGCCTCTTATTTTGATCTGGTCATTTCATTTACAACCACTGATAACCATAAGAATACTTCTCGAACCAAAATAGATAATTCATATTCAATAAAACTTCGTTCTTATATTCATGTGGCTCGTGGTTTTGTTTGCCCAAGTACATATTTGTTGAACTCACGTTTATAAACATTTCAAATGCACGTTATGCACCTTAACTTCTGACAAAGCAAATTTAAGAGGATATAAAAGGCTAGTTTGTGAAGTAATATAATATCTTGAAATATTTCTATTTACAAGTTTACGTATAATAAGTAATGGGTATATAGTATATATTTTAATTACTACTATCGCCTTTGATATGTCGGTTTAATGGTTAAGCAATTGCTAATTTATGGGACAAGGATTTGAAGAGGTTGACACTATATATTTATAGTAGATTGGTTGAATTCCTGGATAATATATACGTAATCAGGTGGTATAAGGAATACCTGATGGCACTTCTCTTTGAGGTAGTCCACAACTATTACTCTCGAGTTTGCCAGGTTTTTGGATGCGATTTTGATTAACGAAATTGTTTTTTTCTTGTACAGAAGACATGGGTTTATTGTAGAATCTGAACACGCAGAATTCACAGTTTCACGATTCGGAAGGCTCCGGGATGTTCTTAGTTAGACATTTTAGTAAGTCTAAACTAATGATCAGGAAACGAACGAAATATTCCCTGGAAAATCTTTCCTGATTTTTTCTGATTTGCAAAATTGACCTTTGGGGTGTCGGATCACGGTTGGATTTTCTGTGATATCATGACTTGATCATCGCTGAAACTAATTACATCACAGCTACCAAAAAACGTTTTCTCCCGATATTAGTTACAACAGAAATGCTCAGTCAGTGTCGATTTGGATTTGGTTGGAGAAATTCTGATTACAATACCCTTGCTTTCAAGAATCTGTCTCAACCCATTCTCTTTTAGATAGATCGTACCTTTAAACACTAACATATTTGAAATAGTTTAATTTATTTTAACAATACAATTATTGAACACGAGTTACTCTTAAATGGTATTTTAATACAGGTATCGTATTAAGCCTCGGTCTCACATAGGCGTATTCAACGCAGTATGAAGCGCGAATGGCCATATGAGACGATCCGTGTTGTATCCGAGAGCATACGTGGGATACGTATTTGATCCGTACTGATACGTGGATTTTGGCAGCTTTTCAAACATGTTTAAAACATCCGTCAATTCTTCCAGGATAGACGTGATACGTAGACAAATCCTCTTTATTGTAGTAGCATACGTGAAAGCATACTTGCCATACGTCACACATACCTCGATAATACCTCGTATCCGTGCTTCCCAAACAGTTGTCGGGTCATTCACCGGAGTGACATACAAGTATCTATATATAGCCCCGATCTCACATAGACGGATAGCGACGGATTATACGCCAACTACAATTTGGCGGATTGGGCACGGAGAAATGATACAAAGATTCGGTGAAATGAAAGTTGACGGAGTGTGGCCGAGTACGAGAGTATTAATTACGGACGTACGCTGGCATAGCCGTACAGTACGTAGTACATACGCAGGATCTCACAGGACTGCGCAACGGATGTGTCAGGGAAGCCCCACGATAATGAAGGGTGACTCTGAGACTGCGAGGTATAAAATACGTATGGTGCAGGTTAAATGCAAGGCACTCGTGGACTCGTCCCTGCATTTGTACGTCGCTCCCATGAGTGATCCGACGACTACGGATACGAGATATTATCGAGGTATATGTTACGTGTGGCAAGTAGGCTTTCACGTATGCCAAGTATGCTTCTACGACAATGAGGATTTATCTACGTATGACATCTATCCTTGAAGAATCGACGGATGTTTTAAACATGTTTGAAATTTCCGCCAAAATCCACGTATCGGTACCGATCAAATACGTATCCAACGTATGTTGAGGGACGTTGTGAGGATGCTCTCGGATACATCACGGATCGTCTCATATGGCCATCCGCGTTTCATACGGCGTTGAATACGCCTATGTGAGATCGGGGCTATAGACTGAGATGAAATTTAAATTTATTTTTTCACAAAACACCCGCAGTACACCCTTCCCTTTACCTTGCTTCCTACCCTGTAAGTCCCTCCATACCTTGCACAACTCGCCAATGTGTACCTCATTACCGTATCTGCTTTGTATTTGACCTGCTCCATACGGATTGCATACCTCGCATCCTCCAAGTCAACCTTTATTACCGAGGAGCTTCCCTGACTCATCCGCTGCGCAGCCCTGTCAGATCCCGCTTACTGTACGGCTAAGCCAATTTTGTACCATTTCTCCGTGTTCAAACCGTCAAATTCTAGTTGGCGTATAATCCGTTGCTATCCGCCTATGTGAGATCGGGGCTTTACAACTAATTGTAGGCCAAGGCATGAATATGTAAAATTTAAATTTAAAACATGCTGGATTACAAAACTTAATATGTTTTAATCGATCATGCTTCACTTGTAATCTATATATAAATAAACAATATTTACGATTGGGTTAAGACAGGGAGACCTTTTATGACCTCGTCTTTTAAGTCGGTGCATAGATAACCTTGTTGAGATTAGCATTTGAAGAGCATATCGATCAAGATTGGGTATACTTACGCCTTTACATAAACATTACATAAATCAATTTTTAAAAGTAAGGTTTTGGTTGGTGGCTCCTGAAGTAGGCTACAGGGTGTTTCAATAGCATTTCGTGATCACTTTGATGAACATGTAGCTGTATGCAAAAATAGATTATTTAGATAATCTCATGTGAAAGTGGCAGTAAAAATTTGGACCTGAGGATAAAATCATGGTTAAGCAACTAACGCCATCGTTATTTTAATTTGATCGTGCCGATCTTGCTTGATGTAACACACGTCAGTTGTCATAGGTTGACATTCGTCAATGATAGGAAATCAACTACGATTGTCTAACATAGTTGACATTTGTCATATGACGATGTTTGTATGTAAAATAAGCGTGGGAGATGTAAACTGTCCATAATTACATGATATGATTAGGAAATTGTCAAACTTTGATTGAGATCGATTTGATACAGCCTGGGAAAAATCACCCTATCAAAATAGATCAGAAACAAGGTTTAGCAAATACGTTACGTCTACGATAAGCGACAAAAATAGAGTCAAAAGCCTTTAGTAATCCTATTTAGATCCACCATTAGCTAAGAAATGCATTGTTTTCCAGTAATAGGAACTAATGACCTTTGGTATTACATTTTATCCGGTTTAAAGAATACACACAACACCTATAGTAGTGAGGGGTGTCGCGCGCGAAACAGACTCTTTTCGAAACATCTGATGGTATTTCTTTTGGGGGTAGTCCACTACTATACAACTATTACCCTCGATTTTGCCATGATTTTGGATGCGATTTTGATTAATGCAATTGTTCGTATTTTTATCTATAGATAGATATTCCAAATTTCCAATCTGTGTCAGTGTCGCTTTTGTCTTGAAAATTTGACTGAAGACAATAATTATGTGTTCCAGCCATCTGAACACTAAATAGATTTGTAATATAGTTGATCTTTAAATCAGATAACTATTTTCTTAAACCTGGATTTTATCTTAGTTTTTGCTGTTCAAAAGCTACAATATAGAGTAAAACCAGATTGAAATTGTTTCATAACACTTTGTCTTTTTGCCAAAATCCGTATAAAGACCACTTGTGAAAGATGGTTGATTCGCTGAGAACAGATTAAGATTTTAAATGCTTACACTATGCCTAGATTATCTATATTTATATATACACTGCATTACAAACAGATTTCGTACATCAGGGGATTATACATATCAATTATAATGACCTCGCCCAGAATATTTGATACATGCTTTTGTTTGCTAGAAAGCTTCACATAATTGTCTTGGTCATGCAATATCTTTAACTTCTCGAGGCCGAGATCTAATCGGATAATGTATTCGCATGAGGGTATTTAAACTGAACAGTCGGTAGAGTATTTGTTCGTGTTCGTGAGACATCCACACTCTAACCGCTTAAAGCTGTGGTTAACACGATCATGGCAAAGTTGGGAGTGCACAATGAATTTGTAGGTATCTTAACCACTTTAAATGCATTTTTAGATGTGCTAATTGAATAGCATCTCCTTTTAGATTTGATTCAACGAAAATCCGATCTCATGAATGCAAAGTCATGCGTTTGGGTGAGTGGGTGCATTTACGTTTTGTTCTATCGTACAGAATACGTTATTTCCACCGCCCTTTCCCACATTATTTTTCCCTACCTCCTTCGTCATTCGCATATACAATCTATAACTCAGATCCGTAAAGGAATAAATTCTGTTTTCTTTTTAGATTCTGATTTGATTCTTCATTTGATAGCTTTGAAATACCGTGTTGTATGCACTTCCGGTAAAATGCACTTCCGTGATTGTAATATAATAATGTAGGAATGTATATTTGAGACCAGGGTGACTGAGTGCTATTGGTCTTGTGGTGCAATTTGGAAGTTCCTTATATCTACTTCATACATACAATAACATCATCAACGCCTTTGATACCAGATGGTTTGGGAATTTCAGTCCGTGAGAATTCGCGGAAACGTTGCTTTTCTTGTCGCCTTTTTAACGTCAATGGCAGTGTCACCAAGCCCAAAGATTTAAAACAAATCCACAATCCACGTAGCCTTCAAGAATTATTGTTCAGTGAGTTTCTCACCGATCTTAAAATCCAGAGATGGGCATGACTTTTCCTTAAATAAAGTAATTATCCTACACAAGTCAACATGGACAGAGAATGAAGACGTAAATTGTAAACTAAAATAAATCGATGCGTTATTAGGGTGTGACTTTACCCGCCTGTACCCTCCTTAATAATAGTTTGCGAAATTATATTTTTGTATTCAACGTTTCAATATTGCAGGTTTGAATCTCAAGAGCCACTTGAATATAATATGTAACATTGGCCCTATTTTCAAGACGACAGGGTATTATTCATATTCTATAATTTATAATATTACAGGTTATCAGTAATGAGATAATATTTTATGTGATTAATTATCTGGGATAACCATGTAACTGATTATCTTCTCAACTTGCAATTCTGTGGGAAAATGACCCGGCAAACACCCTCTTTCAAATAAACCTTATTATGAGTTGTATACATTACTTGCAAAACATTTGTACGACACATACTTAATTGGTCCTTAAAACCTATATTCGTCATTGTATTGAAATTGTATGTATCTTCCTAGCATCTCGTCATTTTATGTTCGATCCTAAAGTTATATTTCATTATTCATATTTCAAGATGTGGTATTATGCTTAAGTTGTCGTTGGCCAATATTGGTCTGAAATTGAATCTGAAGTATTCAGTTGTAGGTAAACCTGGTTCTCATTCTGAAAAGTAATACGTATGATATGAGAATGCATTTTCTTATATAATTTCACTATCACTTTCTCGATTTACGCAAAACACTCTTCATGAGTTTTAAAGAATCAAAAGAAAAGTCACCGGGTCAAGGAAATGACTCAATCAAACCACATACTCCACATTTAAACGAGAACTGAAACACAGTTAAAAAATTAGCATAAATTTGTAGTGAATGTACCTAGATGGTGGATGTACAGACTTGTTTACTGTATACAAAATAAACCCACTGGCTTCAAAAACTGGAAAAACTTCTACTGGTACTGAATATTAATGAAATGTTAGACTTTATGATTGATTGAGTGACAGACGACAACTGACATCTAACATTGTCTTCTTTAGATGTCACAGTTATTTCCCCTTTACGTCCAGTTGTACAAGGCCAAAGTATGTGTGACGGAGACGTCGACGTCTGCCTTCATTGAGAAGTTTTTACGTCGTGTTTCTGAATCTCGGTACACATCGTCGATATCCACGCTAAAGCTTTTTAAAAAATGGTCGTCTGGCCGTATTTAAGCCTATTACATGTAACAAAAGTCCCCACTTCAAGAGTTTTCATTTAGGAAATTGTTGTGCATCATTCTAGTTGAGCATCATTAGTAATTGCACTTCTACAACGGATTATTTATAGAACTTTACTCATCAAAACGCAATAATAATCTTTCAGAGAAGTATAATTTGATACGAATCAGACAGATCATTTTGTGGAAAGGATTAAAGGATCAAACGTCTCATTTGTGAGTTTACATGGCGTATGATGTTATTCTGGTTCAGACAAACTGCTTTAATGAGTTTCCGACATCCCTGACGAACAAGAAACGTCTGATAATTGGATTAGTGAAGATGTTACAGTGAGTACAACAAGAGTCGCATGTCAACAGATTGATCACCGCCATGACAAGAACATTTGTTCATCTCTTTTTCTACCAATGTATACCTTCCCATACCTCTTATTACATGTTGTACGTTTTTTACGTGCAATCAAATGATAAATTAGTTTTTACACCCACATATTAATGGTTTGACTGACTTAAATGTAACCGTGTTAGTCAAGTCTCATTGGGTTGCAGGTCAGTTGGTTTGTGTGGCAATTTTTAAAATATGTGTAGGTTGTGCCATTATGACAATATTTCCATGGTCAGGTACGCAGAATCTACAAGAAGAGTGAAATTTCATTATTCAAATCTCAGATTGGTATCCTGTTACACTAAAGTTGAAAAGACTATCGAAATATATTACTTGCCAGCCCGGTAATATTTAGTTTAAAAATGCTGCTGATATGGAAGTTGCTGCTCTTGACCTATTGGTGATACAATATTGCACATCCTCCGTGAAAAAGTATCCTCGGTGCGATGACTTTGAGGACTGTCTCTTGGCAATCTCGTTAAGCTGTCATTACAATGCTGCCTAGTTTGGAATAATTTCAACGGTATTAGATAAATGAACAAGGAAGATGTACTGTCTGGCTACGTCAAAAATTCAGAGAAATGGCGACACATTTCAGCTATCATCCATAACATGCTCTAAATATTTATAAAAATGATGATATGAATAACTCAATCCTATATAATATGCATATTTCAGACGTCATTCTAAATATATCATCTTTTTATACAGGACAAAAGATTCATGTGACGTTTTACCTGAAGCAGAAAATACCTATTAGCTGTTTTGATGAAGTACTATAGAGGGTCATAAAGCATAACCCTCCAAGGTCTTATGTTTGTTGGCTGTTTTACTTTGCCTCTATCTTGAGAGAGGGTGGTTGATAAGAGTATGATAACTTACCTTATAGTAGATTCTACCACTGACTGTTCTAAGTTGGAGCTTCTTCATCTTCAGCATTAAAGGGATATGTTCACTAACTATACGACCAATAAAATTTTAGTTTCAGAACCTGGAATTCTTTAGCTATTCTAGTCCATAATATTGTTCGTTATTTTCACGATTATGGTTATACCTTAGGATCGAAACATATAAAGTTACCAATTGCTGCAAACCTTTGGCGCTTTTTCTTAAAGCAGACATCCCGTTTTTTCCAGTGTCAAACAGTGGCAATTGGTTATGTGGGCTTGTTAACATTGATCGAGATTTAAATAGGTATCAGTCAGTATTCGCCTGTATTTCATTTTGAGAAATTGTAATATTGTACAACTTTTATAAAGTTATGTTTACATAACAACGGAGGACACACCTGCTACTTTTGAACATTAGCGTTACAATTTAATCATAGAGTTATAAATAGATGTTTACTATTTCATACCCCAATTAATAGACAAGATCAAACACTGGGTTGTCGTCTGTTTTGCTTTTAACAACATGGCAACATTGATACGTTTATCTAAAAGTATGCATAGCAATGCCATGTGTTACCTGTTGTGGACAGGAGTAACGGCAATGAATCCTGGCCATTTTGAATTTAGTATGCGTACATGTCTGAGGCGTATTAACGAAATATGTGATCGAGCGGTGGTTAAATACGAAATTCGAACGCATTTATAATATCTAGCAAGATAGATGAATCGAAGAATTCAATACAGGAAAACGCATTACTGCTGCTTCTTGGCGAAATACTGAGCATTATTTCGATTTCTTCTTCATCTGATTTTGCTTGGCCATGCTGCAGTTCCATAATCAAGATCATACATTTTGCAATAATAAAGTTTAAAAAAAAGGATGAAGTTATAAGCTAAACCAGACCAGCGTTATATGACGTCACAAAATATGAAATTATATTTAATATAATTCTTTATGAAAACTTCAACCGTGGATAAAAGAGTCATAAACTTAGAAAAGAAAAATATAATTGAAAATTCAACCATAATTACACCCTTTGACGATATTATATACCCAAATGTTTCTTTCATAGTATAGAAACTGTTCACGATTACCTATTCTTTGGGCATATTTCAAATTGAGGAATAGATTATGCCACATTAAACACGCTAATAACTGTAGCATTTGAATACAGATTATGTTAAAAATGTTGGCAATTTTCTGAATATGACGAAAATTATGTGATTGTGTTTTGACAAACCTTACAAGGATATTGTAATCATCATCATGACCATGAAAGGAGATGCATTTTTTTTATTATTTAGTTGAAATATTTGAATTTTGAAAACGTCCCACGCACATAGACATGATTGAACGATAATTGGTGGTTGTCTGTTGTGGTTTGACGAAAATAGCATCATTGTTCTTTGGTAATCTTTGGTAAAGTACATAAAAGTACTATGTGTTCTTCGTGGTATGCGTTTGCATGTGGCCCTCTGGTAGCTAAACAGAAAGCGCATCAACGCGGTTGTCTTTATACAATTTAACTGTCGTCAGAATTTTGTAAAGCTCGTTTTCACTATCAGTATAGTACTTCTAAATCTCTTATTCGTCTTCTTCTGTATATTATGCACCGATGTGAAGGCATACATTTTACTCATATAATTTTACCTGTAAGAGGTCGTAAATGTGAAGCCTCAGAAAACCAACATAAATCCATGCTATCCCTTTTAGGAATCGACCATCATACATATCAGCATGTTCGAATGTTAGTTTTCGCTACATTTACGCTACCCTCTATGGCGGGGGAAAGCGGCAAAAACCTAATACTATGTAGAAATGTCTAATTCAAAACGCAAATGTAACATAATTTAATACCAAATACCTAAAACGTCTAATGCAAAAGACATAATACAAGAAACCTCTAATACATAATACCTCATACGTCTAATTCAAAAGACACAGTACAAGAAACCTCTAATACACAATACATTTAACTTCTTATGCATTATTGATTTTACAATGTGAAACACCGTTAGCATTAGACGACATATCTCGATAAACTTACTTACATTTCTACATTGCAATATCTTTATTTGGGTCATTTGGGTCAATGTCAAGGCCGTAGTATTTGGCTATGTTTGGTTACTGTCTTCCCGTTGAGCTACCGTTATCAAAGTTGGCAAATATGTTCTATTATGTATCCTGAATAATTATTGAAAATTTCAGATGATTCTGAAGCTTTTTTTCTCTATCTTCAGGGCCGTAGGAAGCAAATGAAAACTTTGTGGCTGATTTTTTTTCCTTTCACAGACATCTAATCCTGTAAAGGATACGGCATCGAACATTAAAACTGTTTAAGGGATTCTCCCATTCAGAAAATATTGAAAGTCAGGATTGATTTCCTTGCGTTTAGGGGGTTTCCGAACAGAATTCTCGTTTAGAACACACACCCACTTTTTGAATCTTTGCTTCGATGTCTTCCAAAACTCGTCAAAAGATAATAGGACCGTAAGCCGAGCGTCGCATGAAAGGAAATTAACTTTAATTTTCAAAGTTTCCTTATAGGGTGCCAACTCTCCAAACCGCATGCAGTTTTAAAGGTCTGAGATGTAAGGAAATTTTTCTTGGACTACAATCCCCAATAAAACCTACTACAGATGCAAGCAATCAAATTATATCTTTTTTAATATTCTGAGGGTGCAATCCGTCAAAATCGCTTGCTATTCTGAAAGGTATTCTTTTAACGACAATTCTGTTCGGAAAGGTATCATAACAAAAAAATGTCCTTCTTCAAAGGGGCAGAGCGGGTTGGTTCTTACAGGAATTTTGTTCGAAAAAGCATCGGATGCAAGGCACCGAGCCTAAAATTTTTAAAATTTCTTTAGGTAAAGTAAACCTTCTTCAAAAAGCATGAGACGCCAGGAAATCAACAACTTTCAAAATTTTCAGAATCCCTTAAAGCATAGCCGTAGGAGCCCACGACTCAACGAGGGGGAGGGGGGAGGGTAAACCGACTTATTGCCAGAATTTTAATGATATTTTGCCCAATTTATTGGATCTTTTGCCTGAAAACATAGTATATGGGGTGGGGGGGGGGGGGGGGGTCAAGCGTTTTGATGTTCAATGCCGTATCCTTTATAGATAGAAAGATAGATATTTATTGTATTGTTCGCCCTGATTGGACAGCATACAAACATAAAAAATACATAAAAATACATACATAGAAATACATACATAGAAATACATACATAAAAACATATGTTGGGAAAAACTAATCTCAATTTAAATTTAAATTTGTACAAAGTCTTTCAAAATTAAAAAAATATATAGGATTGGATGGCTGTAAAAAAAATCAGCCCTAGTTTTCATTTGCTTCCTACGGCCCTAAAGAAAAAGGAATAAGGCTTCAGAATTGTCAATGAATATTCAGGATGCATAATAAGACATAAGATATTATCTGCCAACTTTGATAACGGTAGCTCAACGGGAAGACAGTAACCAAACACAGCCAAATACCACGGCCTTGACATTGACCCAATGACCCAAATAAAGATATTGCAATGTAGAAATGTAAGTAAGTTTATCGAGATATGTCGTCTAATGCTAACGGTGTTTCACACTGTAAAATCAATAATGCATAAGAAGTTAAATGTATTGTGTATTAGAGGTTTCTTGTACTTTGTCTTTTGAATTAGACGTATGAGGTATTATGTATTAGAGGTTTCTTGTATTTTGTCTTTTGCATTAGACGTTTTAGGTATTTGGTATTGCATTATGTTACATTTGCGTTTTGAATTAGACATTTCTACATAGCATTAGGTTTTTGCCGCTTTCCCCCGCCATAACCCTCAGGGTTTTGTGTATATAGTGCTCGACCATTTTATATTTTGGGGCATGTTTTGACGAAAATGTTTTGGGCTACAAAAAAGTTTCAAACATGGGTATGATTTTACCTGAATGCCAAATTGATCTATTCATAAAAAACACTGCTAATTTCTTTTTTCAAATATGTTACATCACTGGATGCAAATTTTGTACAAAATACAAATAAACCACAAACTATACGTGTATGCGAGATATTTGAAATAAGTAACATAGGCATAGTGTTTAAAAGTAAGTACGACGATATATACATACTATAAACTATAACTTGGGGTGATCAGTAAAGCGTGCAGTAGTCGTCTATTGGTTGGTTAGTTTGTTGAACGTCTTATTGGGACGATATGGTATTATACTTGAAGTTTAGTAAGTGTAGAACTCGTTGTAACGACACATCTTTTAGGATTAGTAGGACTGTATCTTTTGATAATTAGGAGATTTCTACTGGATTATATTCAAAACGGATTATTTATTCCCCTTTCGATATGTTTGGTAATGTAATGATTTTTTTTTCACACATTTTATCGATTTTTAGAAGAATCGAATCGCTTTTATATTTTTAAATAAAATTTGGATAAACTTAACTTATGGATTTATATTGCGTATTATCCTGATTAAAAATAATCACTGACTAAGGGTTCATTAATAAAATATTCTTCAATTTGTAAGTCATTAAGTGTTGATGTAATACATAATAATATATGCACCTACACGTATGAAAATACATTTTTATCCAGATATTTATAAGATTATTGATTGTTTCTATATTTAGTTTAAAGTTTTAAAAAACATTAATGTGTAGGTTCAATATATGTGTAGTTTAGTAAAATATTGTAAAATTCAAACGTCTTTTGATAGATATGATGACTGGCAAATTTTACAAATTTGTATAAATGTTTTGAGGATGAATACCCGAATTTGACAATCAAAATTTTGATATAATTTTCAGGATGATTAAAATATAGGGTTAAAATAAACCTGAAGGAGATGATATTGAAATAAGGTTTTTTGGGGACTTTTTGTATCAAATGAGAGCAGATAGATGCGAAGATACGATTCAAATACTGCACTCTATTATCTATCTATAAGCAAGACATATGATGAGGGTTATACCCGTTTTACAGTGTTACATAAACTGACTATTTTAAGGATGTTATTTTGTGGCCCCTTTTAGAAAGAGAAATTAAGGGATCGGGGTGAATACCGAACTTAAAAATCTTCAATAACTAACGTTCTTCAACCAGGATGTAATTGTATGGTCCCTTTTAGGTTTACATTCGGGATTTTAGTGGAAAATTTGATTGCGAAATTTATCCTTATATTTTTAGGAAGTTTATTTTGAACCTGTTTTACTTTCAATTACGCTTTAAGGGGCTGACTTATAAAGGGTTGATTCTCTCCACTTATTTTCTCTTTATTTTCACGGGGAACGGTTTCCATCGACAAGTGAAATTGAAATGCATCTTCAATGTTTTATTAAGTAAACATATAGGGCCCACGCTGGTAAAGATTTCAATACTATTTTGTGTATTACACGATGCATTTACAAAGATAAGCAATACAAAAAATGAGCAATTTCGGATTTGACTGTTTGAAGTGTAATCTATAGGCGCTACACATATTATCTAATTTACCAACTTAAAACTATAGGCAGACATAATGCCAAAAAAATCATCATATATGCAAGTCATTTGTATTTGAATATTGAATAAACACGATTTACTATGAATACTAGCACCTAGGAGATTGTCTTCCAGGGCGTTATATTTGATTGTTTGTTGAAGTATGCCAATGTTTATATACATGCAATGCTAATAAAATATAACTTGACCCTTGCTGCCGATTCCAAGGTGTAACATTTCCTTTAATCTGATTCCACTGAGTTCCTGATATTTAATGAGTTTTGAATGGCAACTTTTCACCGCATGCAACCTTTGAATTATTTTGTCTGCTGTTTTCTATTTTTTTCGAAGAACTGCATTATATTTCGTTTTTTTAAACTTTTTTTGACTGCTAATGTGTTTCTAAGATTTCGCCTTTTTTATTTAAAAATTTTCTTCTTTCTTTTCAGATGACCTGAACGATCCTTTAATGAATTGGTTGGATTATTGTTATAAATCGTATATTGGAATAAGCAAGACTTAAACAAGTGTACCTTAGCTAAGTGTTACTTTTACCTTATCGGATATTTGTTTTGAATAAGTGACGCATAAAACAACGTATATATTAAATAGGATTTTTAAATATCAGCAACTTCACCCGTGTTGTTTCTCGGTGGATTTTGGATTTGTGTTTCCAGATTATCATTTGGGATTTATACCACGGTTACCCCTGGGGTTCCAGAATCTCCGTCAAAATGTGGTTCGGATTAACGTGTGTTACCCTTTTAGCAGTTTTTGTTACCCATTCCGAAGCTAACTGTGAGTATACTTTCGTTTTCTTTTCCAATTATTTGGACCCTCAATGGCGCTTTTGAAATGTCGAATATATGTACATAAGGTCATAAGATGGTCTTTTATATGTCACATTTTTACACACTTACGTTTTATGTTAGTTTTAAAGCCACAGAAAGTTCAGCCCCATTGACTTAAAAGGTTTTTGAAATAGATTACCTCAAGATTACACAAGTGTTAAGAAATCTCCCAAGATGGCGGAAAGCTCTTGATGATACGAGCCCCGAGAGACTTACGAATGCCTTAACTTATGTTTAATTTCGTAGTGAAGTAGTGTATTCAAGATGACAAAAGGCAAGTGTATTTTGAAGGCGAAACTTACAACACTATAGATTCGACTGTAAATGGTTAACATCTCCGCTGCTTTGCACTTGTAACAGCTGATTTCTGAAATAATGAAACAAATTTAACACTCTAATAGAATCAATGCCGACATAAAGTCAGCTTTAGTACATGTATATGAAATGCGGCGACGATTAAAATGTTCGCAAGGTTCGGGTTGACGTTAGCCTGGCATTCCAATATGGTAGCCCATTTACAATTAAGATTATGAAGGGTAAATTATTAGGGCTTAGCCTTTAAAAGTCATATTTTATGCGATATATCTCTGATGTATACATGTAAATTGGGGGAGTACTTTAGGGAAATGAAGGGGTTAATCCTCAAAGCTAAGCATACATAATAATATGGAACCTTCCTTTACAATTCAACACGTGTTCTGCTCTTTTATCTATTCTACATAAAGGGAGGCTATGTCAACATTTTTTCTACAGTAGGTTATGTTTAGCTTTCGTTTCTAGAGTTGGCAAAAGCCTTTGACTAGAAGGACGTCGTCATAGCGTTATTGCATACAATCAAACATATCCAAGTCAGTGAATTCTAAATATCATATGAATGCATTTCATTATGCTAACTTAAGTATGATCTTTTCATACGTTGAAGTATTTGAAGGGAACCGTCAAAGGCTAGATGTATTCACTTTACCACAAATAGACCACATTAAACACAGATGTTATAAATATTAAAAACTGATCTAACGACAATTCACTTGCGCTTTAAACTTGGATAATAAAAAATCTTAACATTAATATTCATTTTATTTATCGCCTCTAACCTTTCTCGACCTAAAGGTCACATGATAGTATTTAGATACCGATTATAGAATTTGAGTAATAATCAATTTTCAATTATTGATATATATTGGATGTAATGATTCCTATTGACCCATATTCTCGTTTTATTTGTGTAATGTTGTTTATTTCTTTCTGTGGGCCGGGGTAACTTTTGATGGCTCTCGTCATTTAAACATGTTTTATATGAAAGAATTACTATTTACTGTCGGAGCATGATGTTGAATTTAACTGTAATAGTTAATGAGAGCGACTTTAGGCCCAGGTGCGTGTATGACTATGACTGACGAGATTTGGGCGGTGACTATTTTGACAAAAAATAAAACATAACAATACCCACAAAGGGGTAATAAACGACGTTTCAAATTTCGTAGGACGATCCCGGAGATGAGATTGAGGATAAACGTTTGACAAAACAAATATCACATATTTTCGTTTACTTGTTTATAGGCAAAACGATTTCGGGGGTCGCCAGGGTTATGCTATTAGACCAGTCCTATTTATGTTATCCATTAACGTTATCTTCACTGTATCATATTAAGAGTATGAAACATAATGGAAATGAAGTTATTATATTCTAAGAGAAAGGTGTTACATCTGTTGGTCACGATAATGACCCTTATGTTACACAGGGTTTCGAGCTTCGGGGAAACAAATTACCACCATTTTTTGTTGACACTATTAGTTTGGCGATCTTTACTTAAATTTGATCACAAGGAATTATTTCGGCAGATACAATGCGATACCAGCACATAGCATACCAATTTTTGAAGAATTATCATGCTTATTGGTGGTCATATTCATAACAGATATTGAGCCTCCGATAAGGTGGGTTTTGAAACTTCCAAAACCTGCTGTTGTCTTGTAACTGTTCCCAGGCTTTGTGTCACGTTCGTGCGCATATCATCTTAGAATATGGCGATGCAAATCATTCGAGACAAACAGGATCTCAGATCATTGCGTAATATATATATCATCCTATTCAAAACAACCTTCGTATATAAATAACTAATAAAAATCTGTGTCATTTGTTAACACTCAAATCGGTTAGCCACTGATGTATTTATGATCCTCAGCTTATAGGTTTTTTGTAATGTTTTGTATGTAGATTTTCCTCTTATGATAACATTAAGGTCGTATTGATACCTTACAGGTTATATACCTATCATATCACTCAATTGTGTTGCATCAAAACATGAGATGTGTACTGCATTATGTTTACATGATTTTAATAGACTTATCGCATCATGGTTATAATGTTAGATTGTTATCAATGCATTTGGAGTATATAATACATGTTAGTACATATAGTTGTATTGGATTTTTAATATCATACGCCAAAATAGATAAACCCCTTTGCTCAGTCTCCCCGTTAATTTGTTATTAGGATAATCGAGTTTTTTAGAATAGAAAAACTGTTAAAACCCCAAAGATATATGATATTTGATGGATTGCATAACATTCATTTAATACCACCTCATGATTAGGTTGGTTGGTAGACGATAAGTTAACATTCGCTTCCAGCAGCAGCTGATATCGCAAACTAGGTTGTTGTTGATAGTAGTTGTAATTGGTAGTTGGATTCCTCATGATTATTTGATGAAAGGCTTATATAGGACTCTGGTATAACAAAAGGTAACATGGATGGGTGGGTTCCACACCAAAATCTACCCAATTTGAATATGTGATATCCCACAGAGTAAAGGGAGATTATAAGGAGAGAGTTAATGATTGTGCAATTTTTACAAGCAGTGAAATTATTTAAAATAGTGCAAGTTATACTGTTGAAGTGTTGGATACATGGCGGTTTTTATTTCTTATCTATCAAAATATTTAACACTGTTTTGATAACAACTCTTTATACAGCTTTCTAGATTTTTTTTCACACCATATTTTTTTTCTGCTTCAGTTTGGATTGGGCTGCAACGAACGAAACGTTGCATATATAATGCTTTGCGTTGCTTTGGGCCCGTTAAATAATTCGTGGTTTCTAATCTCGGTCTAGTATTACTTATAACGTCTTCACCAAATCAGCTTCTAGACAGTACCCTTGAGTATTAAGTTGTTCTCGTAAAAATGAGTGTTTCCTTTCATTCTTTCTTTCTTTGCTCTTGACTTGTGAAAGCAATTTTTATTTATTATTAAAAGAATGACTGAGCAATTTGTTCGTTTTGGCGAAAAATATTAATAAATTGCGCTTTTTTGAAAAATTATGTTGAATTGCCTAAAATCTGTCAATGAAATTGTTATAAAGTTTTGATGTCAAAATCTCCGTAAAATTTTGGCGCCCCTTTAACGCTCGACGTTTTAATGATGTAGAAAACGTCAAAAAGATAATTATACTTTTTAAAACGAGACATCGTAACATTGCGATTATGACTGGGTTTTGTTGTGTTATATAACACTTGAGTTTCAATGGGTATAAATATATAGATTTTCTAAAAGTACACAATGAAAATGGTATTTTTAAAAAACACTTCTCAGCCTAAGGAAAACCTTCCTTATCATTACATTTTCTACAACGGTAAACAAAGGTGTTTTATTATTATAACATAATCAAACAGTCCTTTCAAAACATGTTTGAAATTTTTTCAATATGCTTCACTTCAAGTCTTCAGACTCACTTTTATTGTAGCATGCCACCTGGTATAGCACACTTTATAACTTTTAAAGGAATTCGTTCCTGTATAATTCTAAATTCAAGATGATGTATTTTGAGCTATTACGTACATCCGATTTTGATGTGATGTTAAGGACAGATTGTAACATTTCAACGTTTCAAGATGCACAAAACTTCACTTCCTGTCGTTTTCCAGTGCGTGGGATATTGCTTCTTCTCTTTGTTCTTTGCGCGTCAAAAAGAATTACTAACGGTGTCCCTCAATTCACTGTCTTGAAAAGTGTAGGAAGAAATCATTATCTCTCTATTACACGAATGAATGCCTTTAAACTAAAATGCTTTCACTGTAAGTGCATGTCATGCTATTGTGTAGGGCACACAATTTAAATAGCTTTGATGTTTTCAATTTCCAAACCCCTTCGATGGTTTGACATACAATTGGTGAATATATGTACACAATTATATTGAAATTCCGAGGGTGTCAATATCATATATGTATCAATGTAGATATTTGAGTTTTCACTTTGATGTCGACAATAAACAACCCATTCGATATTTTCTTTTAAATTTCAAGTTTTCTTGTGACTTTTAAGGGCGTATTTACATAAAAAAAAAAGTCCATGTGTTATGAAATACCATTTGAATTTTAAGGTCGAAAGAGTCAACGTTGCATACATACACCAGGTACATTCTTAGATACCCCTTTTCAAAGGGATATGGTCTTCTAATTGATCACCACCTACCCTTTAAGGTTATACATCGATTCACCTCCTGAAAGGGGAATGAAGAGATCTATTGCAATTGATCAATCCTCAGTAATCCTGAATACTAATACATCTGAACAATCAAATTGCATATTTGATATTCATTTCCGTACCTGCTAATTTAAGCTAAAACTAATTCAGTATTGGAACACATCATACAGAAACTGAAACTGAAAATATGTATTCGTACCACACGTAAAATAGAGAATATCTCTTATAGATACTGTCTTATCTGAAACTACTTAAAGTTTTCAGTGTTTTAAGTGAGACACTTTACATTCTCTTTCTAATATTAAAATGCAGGTGATTGTTGACCTTTACATATTTTAACATATTTAACACCATATGTACAAAACATGAGTGTAGTTATATAACATAATGTGCTATATCATGTACATTATAACATTATAAATTCATAATATACATTTTTATTTATGGTGTAAGGTTATAAGGACATTGAGGTTGCTTGTAACAGAGTGGTTTATTATACGAGAATTATATAGAACATTGCATCACAGACACCAAAGAAAAAATGGTAGTGGTAGTGGTACCTATGGAAGTGTAATAGTGCCACACATATATATTTTACTGACTCTAAAATCTGACTAAGGTAACTCTAAAATCTGACTAAGGTAACTCGAAAATCTGACTAAGGTAACTCGAAAATCTGACTAAGGTAACTCGAAAATCCGATTTACTAATTCTAAAATTACTATTAAGCTTCTATAGGTACCTTTTATTTCTTCTTTCTCCCCCGTTTCTTTTTATTTAAGTGTATTCTATTCCTTATTGTGTACATATCTCGTCTTTGGGTTCCTTTTCTGCCATCCTCAAGAGAAGCAGGAAGGGTTGTAAGCGCATATGCACATCATCACTATTAAGTATAGTGATTTCACCACGAGAATATTGCTTACTCCTTCATATTTTTATTGAAGCGTTCTACACTGTTATTTATTTAAGGGTTGAATATTGAAAAGGGCCCGGTCTTTCTGCACACAGTCATGTAAAGAGTCAAACAGAATAAAATGTGAAGGTGATATGCTATTTGCATACAGATAACTGTTATTTGGCAATGGATATTCAATGTATGTTTTTGTTAAAGAATTGAAAAGTATTTTAATTTGTGTGATATGACATTTTCTTCAAAGGTGCACACACTTAGCGAAATATCATGTGAAATAAAAGTTTACGTTATTGAAAAAATATAAAATATGCATGTTGTTTTGACCATTCCTGGTTGTATCACAGAATAGTATCAGTTGTTCCGGAGGTGTGAGCATTCCTTATGATAACAAGCGAAACATGGGCTATTCTCTGGTTATTCCTATGATAGTCTCATGTAAATTGGAGAGCATTATTACGGCAGAAAACTATGCAGTCTTAAGAAAGTTATCACATCAGATTTAACGCTGGAACATTCAGTGGCGTTTCTAGGAATTTTAAGGTGGAGGGGCCACGTTGGGGCCAAATAATTGTCAGGGGGGGCTACCAGCACATACCCCCCCCCCCCATAGAAACGCCACTGGGAACATTGTGACCTTCTGATGTTGTATGATGTTCTGTTTTTAATATCTGTATTCTACTCCCACACCTAGTCATAACATAGATAATAATAAACCAATCATTGCATATTGTAAATGTATATTTTGATATTTTGGTATAATATTGCTAGTATGATTAGTATAAGGTTGATATATTTGTTTTGGCAACTGACTATATTGCACTAAAAACTATCTAAATTTGATATCATGTCACATGCAACCTGTTGAAAACTTCACTAAGATGATGCATATGATGTGTACATGTTTTGCAGGCGCCTGAGTTTTTAAATGGTTATACGATGACATGCATGGTGTTTTTAATTACATTTAAGAGTATTTTATTTCTTGAAAGTCGACATATTATATTCTACTGCCTTTTCTTTTTGTCTCAACTTTAAGATTGCAACTAAAAAATGGAAATGCCTCAGATGATTCCAAGATCGTCTTTGACGCAGATTGATGCATCACTTCAACAAATCTTTACCATTGTGAATAATCTTACGGACCTGGACCGAGAAATTCTGTCTTTGTTACCCTCAAGGTAACCAGATAGTATGTATTTCATTAGAACTGATCATTTCAACACCAGTGGCGGTGGACGCAAAAATTGAGGCTGGCCCGGTCTTGGCCCCCCACTTTGAAATTTCGTATACTATTAGATACGGATACCTGGTGCTCCCCCCTCCCGCTGACATTTATTTGCCCCCCCCCCCCCCTACCTAAAGGTTCCTAGAAACGCCACTGTCCAACTCATTTTAAGCATTGTGAGTAATCCCTGACCCAACACAGAACCACTATCTACCAAGATGGAAGGGACAACTGATCTTGTAACCCTCTGAGTCAACATGGTGTAATCATAAAGTGACATTATGTTTTCATGTTAATTCGTATTAACACGTAAATATACAACAGTTTCATTCAAACAGGTGTCTTCTGCCTTTGTTGTGTCATAATGGCGGGAAATATTTTCATCATGTGACAAGATGACGTCTGTTTGAAAATTACAACTAGATTATTTGAGGGATTCTTTGAGGTCTTAAACCTAACACGTAGGTACTCATCGCAGCCAGGTGTTAACCCTTTCAGTGTTAGATGAAACTTTATGTATAAGTATTTAACTACTGGGTGTTTATATTGTATATGACATAAGGCTCAAGAGAGTTAAAGGTATTTAAACACGTAAATGTGATTTTAGAGAAATTACTGAAACGTAAATTTGTCTTTACACCTTTGTAGTAGAACCATTACCTTTTCTGCTAACGAGTGATTAAATCAAAAACCGGTCTGTGCACCTCTCAAGAACTTGATGCCATATTATGCCTGGATGTGTTGAAAGTTTGATTCCAACCACAATTTGAGACGCCTTAAAATGCGTGGTAATGGTTTCGTGTATGTTTCCTTTGATATAAGAATATGACGGTTTCATCTGGCCAAATCATCACTTCTTTTCATCTATTTTTATTAACTTTCCACTACAAGGAGTGAAAGTTGTCTTAAGGCGATGGTTTAGTTAACTCGTACTTCTACTTATTGTCGACATTATAACGCCTACCTCCTTTGACCATCATGTCATATTACGTTACAAATATATTCGAATTAGTAAGGTTACTTCGTAAACATAAGGCCCGCGCTATGTTCTGAACCCACTCTTTCCGGAGACATTCTGCTCCGCCCAGTGATCCAAGATGGCAGTATATATGATGCAATTAGACATTTAATTTGTAGGGTTGTGAGTAGTATTTATAGGATAATAGAAAATCCACGTAACAACAGCTACCACCATCAAGAAGAATTAAACATGATCACAACGAGTTTGGAAGAATGAAGAAGACCGAGTAACTCACGCCACACTACTCTGGGCCGAGTTTCACTGCCATGGCATTCGACCCTACCCCTACCACTAACAACAACTACTTAGTTTGCGATATCAGCTGCTGCTGGAAGCAAACATTGACTTGTCATCTACCAACCAACCACGTAACTTGTTTATCCAGAGCACGGTGAGCACCATACCATCCACCCGTCTTGGCTATATCCACCCACACTGCTATTCACATAACTCAAAAGAAAGGAATGTGTATTATGAAACGTGCAGGAATCATTACTAGATCGTATCAATACGATGAAATGCAGTTGTTGGCAAATTCGTTGCTGATATATCTGGACGTTATCAATTTTAATCACAGGATAATCATGATTTATAGCTCTCAAATAGTCTTGAATAATTGGACATCATCCAAATCATACCTCATATTAAATCCATTTGTCTTCTGCGGAAGGCGGAGTGGTGTAATTGTTTGCAATTAAAAACAGTTCTTGTCTCATTCAAAGAAATGTGTATCATAAACAAAAGCCACTTTTTACTGTAGACCGCCCAAGAATTTTGCGCAGTTTTTGAGATAAAAACAACACCTCGGTCGTTTAGCATACAGTCAACTTTAACCTCTTGGTTAAATATGCCACTTTCTAATGAAAAACGCAGCTGCACTGTTGAATAAGAAAATAATTAAATTTACAGCAAATAGATAGGTTACAAGTCTTTTATAATATTTAATAGTATGATTTCGTTATAGATTCTTGGCAAGATTCTAAGTTGCTTTTGTTTTTGAGCAGTTTGATTTTATATGATAGGCGACTAGTCTTGATCAATCTTTTGTATTACTATATGTCAGCTGAAAATGATTTTTCGCAGTGATATCATCTGCATCATATTGCTATGATCTAGCTTGGCTTTTAGTATTAGTAAGAATGATTAATGGTTTAACCCTTCGATATATTTAATTGATCATTCAACTTGGATCATTTCAACTTAAAAATTTTGAAGAACCATCACCTGGAATGGAGTTAATTACTCATTCTGACTGGTAAATCATCAATGATTATCTACGAGTGAGTATCATTAACTACTAAGATTGCTGTATTTTTAAACCCTTGCTTTTTGGTCACATAATACCATAAATTTCCATATAAATATTTTAACATTGAGGAAGTCCAACTTGAAAGATGTTGACATTGTAATTTTTATGTAGCGTAACTATACTTCATGGTTAAATTACGTTAACTGGTCTACACAATATTTATCTCGTGTTTTTAAAGTAATCAAGTTGAACTAGCCTTTGGCTTTTTGTCAATGATCATACACTTCCTTTAACTTAAACCTTCATTTAGTGTTTTTTTATTGGCGAAATTTTAAAACGATTTTCCACGTAATGACCCAATCGCCTAAGTGGAAATATAATACGTAATTTGCAAAATATTCTCAAATGATTGATTTTATTTAAATAAAAGGTATTGCATGCATTGTATATTTGTATAAGTTGGTCATTACAGGTTTCCCAGTTTCTTAGCACATACACTGTCGCTGTTCAGTACGACAGAACTGAGTGGTTTTTTTTTTCGCTGATCTGATAGACGCGTTGAAGACATTGCTTAACATGAGTATTATGACTTTAAAAAGATGATATCTAATGTGAAAGCTTGCCAAAGTCCGTTGAAAGTATAGAGTTGTTAAACAAAACACAAGACAATATTATGGAATATAACACACTTCTTTAATACGGATAAGCACATATAGAAGCGAGGAGCACATATAACAAAACACAAGACAATATTATGGAATATAACACACTTCTTTAATACGGATAAGCACATATGTGCTTATCCGTATTGTGCTTATCCGTATTAAAGAAGTGTGTTATATTCCATAATATTGTCTTGTGTTTTGTTATATGTGCTCCTCGCTTCTATATGTCGTTCAAATCTTATAGAGTTGTTAAAGGTTAACACAAATATAAAAGTGTAGAAAACTTCACAACTCAAATTTGGAGGATTTGCATATTGGGAGCGAAGAAGGCCTATAATTCATGTCATGTATTCACAAAACTTTCCTCAAAGTAACACTTATTGCCCGCCCACGCCTTTTCCTGCCTTGCCCTGTCGGGACCCTTTCTCTCGAAGAAAGTTTATATATATAGGTAGTATGTTTCTCATACCCAAGCTAGTGTGGCTATAAGTACGAAGAAATATAATTGAGGAATGTCAATATTATGTTTGTTTATTTATTTATAACCTGTATCATTAATCTTATTAATAGTTCTAAATGTCTACCAAATATTGTTGATATTTATTGTGAGTTATAAACCTAATTATTATAGCTAGCTTTATGTTTTCTTCATGAATGGCATTATTATACTATAAGATTTAGAGGCCGTTAATGGCATTAATTTTTAAGACTCCGCAAAGAGTGGTTTTGTTGTAAGAAGAAAGTGTGCTCGTATGCCGTAAATCTTTGCAATCTATCTGTCATGTTAGATTTTCATCATGGGAGAAAATTTACATTATCTGAATAGCAGTGCATAAAGAAACCAAATACTAACGAAACCCGAAATCCAAAAAGACATTTTGACGAAACATAGGTAACAGCTTAGGGAATGAGGAATTAGTATAGTATAGTTTATTAAGCAAAGCAATTACTTGCTATAGCCGGACAATAATAATTACAAATAATATAAAGAATACATAGTAAAAAAAATTTCAATAGAATCATCATAAAATTGATGGGAATATATACAATATATGAATGTCTGCCCATGGGCAACCACTGAAAACTGGAATTATATCAATCATACATGAGTATGAGTATTTCACAATGAAAAGTAGTATCAGGTGTCTAGAAGAGTAAGCATACCCTGGATGGCACCACACAGTATACAGGTTGTCAGTACCCAATGGCGAGGCCAGAATACCCAACTGGCACATAGATGTTTGTTACCAAACCGACTGGACGTCCAGTAAGGCACTGTTGGATTCATCAATGTGGTATTTTCACTTCATTCGTTTGTGTGTTTAGTAAATATTTCATCAAAGCGTAGATAAGTAGTACAGAAAATATTAATATCTGCCAAAAATATGGAAAGTAACTCAAAATATATTATTAAGTCTTCAATGTATGTTCAGTACGATCTAGGGAGGTTGGTTATTGGTTTTTCATCCTTAAAACACATTTTCTACTCTCTGATCGCTTTAACTTCCATTCATCACCTTGAGGAGAGATTTAATGATAGGTACTTTCACAAGGTGTTCTCTGAACTGGTACAGCTGAGTAGCTTTTAACAAATTTGTGTTTCCGAAATAGCAGTAAGCTACATGTAGCTGCTCTGTATACGATTGGGCTAATGAAGTCACTTTATTCACTCAAAACTGAATTGAGCCAACGAAATCTTAAAGGGATTGTAAAGAGGTTTTCTAAATTTTGAATGTGTATTTGGGACACTGATAGCATCAATTTGCGCAATTCCAATTTCCATTCTGACGTCTGTGGTTCTTGCAATTCCACTAAATCTAACGCGTTTTATGACGTCGCTGACGTCGTGATCTTCATAGATATCAATGATAGCTTCCGGTATATCACTGGTAGTGACGTCATAAAACGGATGCAATGCGGATGGAAGTAAATCTACCTTGACTTTAACTGATTTTTATGCAACCAATTCGAATCCAGGATAATTTGAAGTGTGCTTAAATTTAAAGAGCTTACTAGATCAAGATTAAGTAGCTATCAAAACGAAGCTGTATTTTCTTACATGTAATACGGTATATCTGTATGATTTTAATGTTATCTGAAAATATTACTACTGATTTACATGCTTATAATTTCTTAATCTGAAACGTAAATAGTTTACCTTGTTTATACTTTGCATTAAGACTTTTAAAGGGATATGATCATTAGATATACTGACTGAACTACACAGAGTGTCTGTTTCCGTTTGTTGGCTGTTGGATTTAGATGTACATCCTTATGTCTTGCTCTCAATTGAAACAATGTAGGTATGAACAAATATGCAATGTGTGATCATCAAGGGCGTGGATTTGTCCCAAATTTGGGGAGGACGAACCAGGAGGGGTTTGTAGAGTCGAAGTATGTCACGGAGCTCCCTAACCGCAAGCCCAGGCAGAAAAAAAAATGAAAATGGCATCAATTTGGTGCATTCTAAAAGATATTTCGAGATTTGAGTTGGCAATAGGGATTTCCTACTCTGATTTTCGTCTTATCGATTTTGATTCTTCAAAAAATCTAAATCCACGCCATTGGTGATCATATCATGATAATAAACTAATCTAGTATTGCTGACCGATGAACACATCCCTTGAATGAGTATTACGTACATGTATTTACATCTTGCATTATAGGCCACTCAAGGGTCTCTTCGCACACGAGTAATGTTTATGAGTGATTGTTATAAATGATACGTCGATCAAGATCCGATTTATGAAGGTCTTTCTCAACGTTCTTAACACTAACAAACAACCACTTAACGGCTGGAAATCAGATCTATCGATGAGGTATTATTGACCACTTGAACACCCCAGACGTAAATATATTGTATATTCAGATAATTTATTGTCATTTCAGTAGATTGTTGAATGTTATTTGTATAAACAATATAGAGTAACTTTAGCTAGAAATCTGTATTGGGAGTCATAATTCACTCTGATTAGACTCATCGGAATACTGTATAGTTTTGGGCTGTAATGCAGCTTTATTCTTGACTCTAAGTCAGTTTTGTAATGGCACAGTGCAGTAATTGCTGCAAAATGACTGAGCTTGAGACAAAAGCAGTTTTTTGGGTGCGATAAAGGTAATTCCCTATGTTCGTTACAATGTTAGCTTAGCTATATTCTTTGTTTAGCGCAAAAGCGATTTCTTGTGCTCAGTTAAACAGATTTATGCTTGAAGTTAACTGTGCTTCGGGCAATAGACAGACAATCTTCTGTGTTCAGCGCATTGGCATTTTTTTTGTAATTGTTGATGAAATGACTGATATATGTGCTTGATCTAAAGCCTGGGGCACATTCAGTTGCAAATACATAGATTTCTGTCGACTTTAGGCTTTGTGTTTGTGTTTGGTTGCTCTACTGCAATATATTTACTCTTATCAAATCTATTAACTTTCAAAAGGCTGAAAAAGTGAAAAGTTAGCGTGATCTTTAAAAAATGGGTTAAAACCCTGCATTCCTTTTCACTGTATAATAAACAAGTTGGTGTCAGAATGTAAAAACTTCTCAACTCATTATGCAAACCAATACAACGTCTGTCATCTAAAAAACCTTCTACCTGCCCGTTTAATTATTTCAAGTGTTACTCAGATAAGATAAGTAGAAGATCTACAAGAATTTCTAGGTGTCTCTCATGTAAGAAATTTTGTTTATATTCTGAATTGCATAATTTAGATAATGTTACATTGGTTACGTAGGGTGGTCTGAACAAAATTATTATAATCGCATGTTAATAGCAAACGTTTTCGTTCGCTATCAACAGCACAGACTATTCAATTTGAATAACGCCAATCCATCAACAATCTATATGTGACGATCTTATTTATGCTTTGGGAACGTATGCCGAATATCATAATGTTATTATTGTACAAACGTAAGCATAGACGTTTGTTGTCCAATCTGATTAGGACAAAATGTACAAAGTAAGCTAATCCATGTTTGTATTTCATTTGATTTTTAAGCCATTTGTTCTGTTAAAATGATGCAGTTTCTTGACCGGAAGTGAATTATACGACATAAGCGTACCCCAGATATGAGCATTTGCTATACTTGTATTTATCTTTCTTAAGTGTGGACGAATGTTCACAAATACGACATACATGTAACTATAGATTTGGGAATTGAAATTTCAACTTTTTGAAAACAGATGTCTCTTTTAGTGAAGTCAAGACGTCAGAGGACCACAACAATGAAGACGAAGGTCACTCCCAACATTTTTGAACACAATACAAATTTAAGAGTAAGTAAACACGAACAATGCCCAGATATACTCAGCTTCAATAGGTTCAATACAAAGCTCCTAGAGCATCAAACCGTAAATTAGGGGAACAAAAGCTTCAGGAGTAATTTCAGCCCCACATTACTCCGATAATGAGGCAGTGTATTGTTCAAGAAGGTAAAGTTAAAGGGGATTTGGTGAATCTTTTATTATGATGATTGATTCTTAACAAAAGGAAAAAGTATCCAACTTGTATCTATTTTAAGTTTAAAAAAATTCAATTGATCAATCTATGTTCATTGACTTTGTATTAAAAAGATCACGTGTCATGAAAGGTATTTTCCTTTTGGTTACTTCTCAAGAATTTTGGTTTGATTTCGGGGAAGGGAGGGTTTGAATCTCCCAAATGTGCAGGCCAAACAAATACTTCATTGAGAAATTAGGATTCAGGCTTTTCTTCTGTTCTGATCTGAAATTAGAAAAAAAGAAGAACTCTGCCATACATTCGTTAATGGTTAAAGGGGACCAGTCTTCATTTTTATTGGTTGATTTGGGTCTTGAATATACTTAATATCCTTCAGAAGCACTAGAAATGTACGAAAATTGCATATTTCCTTCAAATATATCTTAAGTTAGACATTTCTCCTTCTATTTCTATAGATGACTTTTCTATATATTGCATAGTATCGCTAATGTGTAGTAGGGCATTATAACTTTCAAATGCTAATAATTATGGATGCACATGGATTTGAAGACTCAGATTTCATTGGTGAGTTGTGATAACCAGTACTAAATTGCTGAGCTAAAAAAGTCCCCGTTTCTGAGACTTGGAAAAATCGACACACGAAAATGAAGCCTGTGCCTCTTTAAAACCATCATTACCTGTACAAAGTATAAAAGTGTTTGACGATATCAGAATGGAGTAGACCCAATCTGTTGCCACCTGTATTTGAATTCACAGCACATGAGTTACTGTAAAAACCCTGAAGACTGCCCATTTCGAATACGGGTTTCCCTTGCACATAACGTTAACGGAGTTTCACTGCATAATAAAACCCATATTCGTACAACCATAACGGCATCATTAAAAGAGCTTGGATGCTTTAATAATCTTCCTATATCGACAATCCTTCATCTTAAACTTTACGACAATTACTAGGGCAGAACACAACCTCTATGTGGAATAATGTGTAGCTGCAAAACGTTCTTTGCAAGAAATAAAGGCTCTAATCATTATTAATTGAAGTATAAACAAAAGTAAGTACTATGGTGTAAATAGAGTCGATGGTTATTTGTCTTCAAGTAATTACTTCAAGTTGTCCAACAGGTGCTGATATACTGTCAGAATCCAATGGAACTTCACCTCCTGATTCAATTACTACCAGTCAGGTTATTAGTAGTCCAGGTTAAATACTGATATACTGGACAGGTGGGGGCTGTTAATTTGTGGAATTACTTTGAGTTAATATC
This sequence comes from Lottia scabra, assembly GCA_029955415.1. Classification (NCBI taxonomy): domain Eukaryota; kingdom Metazoa; phylum Mollusca; class Gastropoda; family Lottiidae; genus Lottia; species Lottia scabra. Next base: position 13,304,399 of record JARJEI010000003.1, read on the forward strand.
AATTAGTATGGAATTTAAAGGTAATTGACCATTTGCTGGACAAGAACAATTTGCCAGTAGTGTTTGTGTAGAAATAGTACCTTGGTCCACTTTGGCGTTATACGACGTGTTCTTTAAAATTATAAAGTTGCTTTTCCATAGACAACTGCAGTTTAACCTTTAGGGGATCTTAAAGATGTTTTCTAAACTTTGTATGTGTATTTGATAGCATAAATTTGTGCCATTCCAATATCCATTCTGACGTCTGTGGTTCTTGCAATTCCACTAAAAATAACACGTTTTATGACGTCACTGACAGTGATCTACCGGAGGCTACTATCACTGTTAGTGATTTTAATGGAGGGAATTGATGCTATCAGTGTCCCCGATACACATACAAAGTTTATAAAGCCTCTTTACAATCCATTTAAAAAAGCTTTTCAGATTTAAATCTGACGAATGTTCGAATGTTGTTTTTACCAATAACGTCTTGAAATACATGTGCGTCAGAAGGATACCAAACCACCTGCCCAACTTACCAGCGGACATAATGTGACACTACTAACACCGACCTACCACAATGTTCCTAACAGTCGTCATATTTCCCAATGGGTTGTATCAATTTACACCAAGGTTAAAAATATGTAGATCAGATTATATAGTGTTGGTCCACCTCGTTAATTTATGTCGGTTTACAGAAAGAAAAAACTAATTATATAGTGTAGTAATGATTGGTTTGAATTTGTTTTGTTGAAATACTCTTAACAAGACAAAACCGTTTGTATTGTAGTGTTATTTTATACGACATTTTCTAGACAATGGGTAAACAATCACCATAGGTCTTTGTGTCAAGACATTAGACCGACTTGTTGACACGTTTCCATTTCGTTTTTTCTTAAGGCATTTTATAAGACTTATACTTATCGTATATCGTATTTCTCCTAATGGAAAAACTCATGATTCCCATATTGATCTGGATCCAACTCATATTATGAATGCAAATTCGCCAAGAATATGAAAATTGTCATGTTTATAGAGCACTGCCTTCAGTTAAGTTAAAAAAAAGTGCAGCACAGTGGTCATTTCTAAGCTCTGTGTGAAAAAAGCATATTCTGAAATTACTCTTTGTATAGGATTAATGTTGAATTCTTAAAATATCAATATGACAAGATAGCCAAAGGGGACGTTCAATTTCCTAAACATAATAACACGTTAGGGATTGGTTTTAGAGACTCTAAAGTTTAAAAACCCTGTTTGATCCTTGACCTCAGATTACCCCTTAAAGTTGTTCGCTTAAACCAGCGCTATACCTTGGACGTGAGAAGAATTGTAATGAGCGAGGCATGTCCTGTGTTGTGGCGCCCAATTAAGTCAAGGCGTAAATAAGGGGGCTCACTTTGTAAGTAGATGTTTGACGTTAAATAAGGAAACTAGATATGTAAGGGACAGGTGATTAAAGTAAATAATAAGACAAGTTTATCGTTTGTAAGGTGAATGCAGCCTTCATCACCTATTCAATACAATACACGACTTTGATTCATTTTGAACATGGATAAAAATTTGAAATTAAAGAGACAGTAGACTACCCTTCACAATGAATTAAATCTTAGTAAGGATTAAAGGTACTGATGCATTTGATGGTTCGTTAATTCAAGCTTTGGATTAAATCTAAGGGTGACTATAAGGTGATGACCTCGCTCAGACTGTGGATTTAGCTAGTTTTGTGCATTTAACGAGGAATTTATGTATCCTATATCAATGAATATAGCATGCATTGAAACAAATTTTATAAAATGTCTTTCAAGACAAATCCCTCTGATTACTGACATTTGGATAGCTGATTCATTTGATACTTCTGGTTCCCTGGAAGCTTTATTGCAGTTTTTTTTCAAACCATGGCAGTAATTCACGAAACTCCTAGAGCCATGCCCCCCTGTTCAATTCAAGTAGGCCGAAATATTGCGCTAAGGATGTTGTTTTGTGCCTCCTCATCATCGGGAGACCAGATGCATTTGACCAAAACTATTGACCTTACACAGCAAAATATAGTTAAACAAATTTGAGCAAGTGAAAAAATTATACACATCCTCGTGCTCCATGGTCCCTCATGGCCCACTTGGATGGGAACCACTGCTTTATGGTTTTCTAGACTCCGTCGTTTTATTGTACTTATTTGCTCGCTTATTCCTTATTTACAAAATTTTACCGAAAAAGCAAATAAATATTTTGATAAACTAATTATATCTAAATACCATACGCCCAAAGAGGGACGGCGACTTCTCAGTACAGTGCTAAAATCAATTTTACCACCCAGCGTATTAAAATAGCTTAACCATGTTATTGTTCGATAAAATAGGAGATCTTTGTATTGAATACATTTAAGTTTAAATACACATATTACCTCAAGTCACCTCCCAATTTAAATAAAACTGCACCAACCGTCTATTATCTGACAATTATGCATCTTAAGCTGCTGATCAACATAATTAGACGCGGGATATAAGATAACTTTGATCCGCCAATCTGAGAACAATAACTTCTAGGTAATAAATAGCTCAGATATTGGCTTTGAATATGCTAATTTAGGGCAGTGACAATGGTAGCAAGGTTAAAACCATCTTATTTGAAAATATGTATAATTTAGCATATTGCGTTAACACGAAATAACGTTTCGCTTGTCCATAAAAATTGCTTAAAGGGATTGTAAAATGATTTTCTAAAGTTTGTATGTGTATCGGGGACACTGATAGCATCAATTTGAGCCATTCCAATTTCAATTCCGACGTCCGTGGTTCTTTCAATTCTAATAAAACTGACGCGTTTTAAGACGTTAGTTAGAAAATCACTTTACAATCCTGTTATTCTCTGAGGTATTTTGTAATTTGGCATAGCTATCGTAAAGCTTAGGATCAAGCATAGATTCCTCCTTACAGATCAGTTGTCTAATCAGATCAGAGTAATGGTTGGCTATGCCTTTATGACGATCTATTTACTAATCTGTAGAATTGACGCGAAATACGTAATTATTTATCTTGGTACAAGTAGAAAAGTTTCAATGTCATTACTCGAAAAAACACTCCGATCATTAGTCCTCTGTGGCATAAAAAATTGAAGATACTTTCACAAAACAAAGTCACTTCAACCTTTTCAACACATCTAATTGGGTATCTCATTACGTAAATCTTTACACTAGGGGTAATCTTACACGTGGTTTTCAAGAACTCGTACAAAAAGTGCAGCTAATTACAGCAGTTTAGCACCTTTTTGTCGTCACTTTATAGACCATGTAAATTGCAGTTCCGGCTTAAGTCAACACCATGCATAATTTTCTATTGTAGCTGTGTACACAATAGTGAGATAAACACGTTCATTGTATCGCTACAAGAGAAAGTTCACGTACATTGTAGATAGTAACTTGTCGCATCTGATTTCCTGATTAACAATCGTCCTTCAAAATGACAGATTAATTGCAGTGAATCTGGTCTTTGATCTCTGATTTACCGTATGTTCTCTTATAAAAAGACCAGGTATTGCTTTGAAGTAAAATACAGGCAGCAATTTGCTTGTATGATAGTGCTTTGACTATAAAGTGCACGCAGTGATGTTCAAAATGACAATTTCCTGTCCTGGGGCTGAAACAGCCCTTGTTTATCCAAAGATAACATTGTATTTACTTCTTAATCAAAATTTGCAGACTTGGCGACTTCTTTCTTACCAAGTCATTTGTAGTTAACAGTAAAAGAATAGGACCAAGTGGATCACCCTGTCACCAACCATTATCACTTACTAATTCAATATTTGATAACACACATACACCATCTTATAGAATATTACTACAAAATCTACACAACCTTTCATCGGTTTGTTCTGCATATAACTTGACTTCTTTCTGCAAATACAGGGTTTACATAAATATATTTAATGAGCTTTAGGGGTATTCTGTGTTGTTGATTTTGAAATTTAGAGTGGACAGTGAAATTTGTGGAATGAATACGGTACTTGACCTTGTTTGTTGGGGTCAACGGACATCTTATTTGCAAAATGATGACCGGCTGTCGGGTAAGGCGCCATAATAGATAGTGATTATACCTTTCAATTCGACACTTTGTTATCAAAGATTGCTCGCTTGGTCCACAAGCCTTGTCAATCAAAGCAAATCCTTGAAGAGACCCGAGTTTTCCTGACCCCTGGTCATTTTACCATTGTCCACTTGTCTACTCGAACCTCTCGCTTGTATGAACATAGACAAATACAGAACTTAGATCTTTTAATATAATCTGCCATATTAGTTTTTAATATAAGTGATCTTTTATGAGTTGATGTTTGTTTTTTATAGTCTATTTTGGCAACTTAAATACATGATGGAGCACCTTTAATAAATAGATTAAGACCCCATTCCATCAACAACATAATGCTAAGAGACAGATTAGGGCACTTTTGACCCCTTTAAAGAATAAGTAACCCTTAACAAAAGGAGGATGTTTTGTTCAGACGATGTTTTCTTGATATAAGTTCAAAATATGTCTATATAATTTAGAAAATGATTTAGCAACTTCAAGCGAAATGAGGCATAAAATAACTTAATAATGTTTAACTAAAAACTGTTCCACGAGACTAAGCTATATATAAAACGTTTAAAACAAATTCATTCGTCCAAAAGATTAAAATATTTTCTAATTTATGTAAATCAAGTTTACAATAACATTGCACTTAGCTAGTCAAGAAAGACAACAAAGCTGGCGACATTTTTTACATAACTTGAAACGTCAATTGTACGTCACGCTGTTAACCATTCTTGTGGTGGGACAAACGTTTGGCGACGAAACGAGAAGCTATTGAAAATTCCATCATGAGACAGCTGTTTCAAAGCTTTTTTGTTACCCTTGAAAACGTAGCTTTGTTTCGCACAATTCATATTGCTTAAGTATGGTGTTTTCACTATGTTCTTCTACGATATTGTTGGTGGTTAGGTGTGTTTTATGGAGAAATCAGAAACATACTTTGAAGAAGCTACAGTGCCCTAGATAAACGCAAACAGCACCTGAAACTGTAAAACCCAACAATCTAATTTCCGAATCTTTCAGCAACCACTTTAAATAAAAATCCGTACAAGCAAAACAATTCCGTTAGTAAAAAATCTCGTCCAGAGCATGACCAAATCGGGTGCAATAATTATGTAGCAGTGAAAACATCTTGACAAACTATAAAGTACCTGTTTACAAGCCTGGGTACTGGCTCTGAGCATCACCTGAATGTATTGAAAGTAATACAATCTCAGATCCTGCATAGCTTGAAACTAAGGATAGCATTGGATGATAATTCATGGTAATGGGGCTCTTGAGTAGCGATTGTTTGAAGTCAAGTTAGGTGTTGTCAAAAATAATATTATATAATGGTTATTTACTTTTATAAAACACCTGCCTTTTGATATGATCTGATTTAGTAACCTTTTAATCCTGTATGTAATGCATTGATGGGTTTCGCATTCATTTTTAAAAACATTTGCAATACCCTTGACTACTGAAGCGCAATTCGCATCATCAACTAACATATTGCATTTCTAATTGGAAAGATGAGCCTAAGGGGTAAAGTCATCAAACCCCCTTTTCCACCCCTTTCATCCTTCAAATATAACATAGACTCTCACGACCCTTACTTCTGTATAGCAAATTGGAAATGACGTTTGCAGGTCTACATCACACTGTGTTAAAGTAATATTTGAAATTGACTCATGCCTAGATAATAACACCTTTAGTCAAAATAAAAGACACGAGATTGCTATTATCTTTATGCAATCTTCCCTACATTTTAGTTGTCACATTCCGCTACGCCAGCCCCCGTGTTCACTGTGTTTTAAAAGGCCCCGTGTTCACTGTGCTTTAAAAGGGCCCACCCAGATACGTCTTATACCTAGATATTGACTTCCAAATCATTTTCACAATTCCATGTTTAATTTTCCTGTAATTCAGATGACTGTTTGTCAAATTGTAAAGTCACTACATGACGATGTATCAAAAATCCCATTTAGGACAAACAGAATTGCGACATCGACGTCTTAATCTGTTTATTCCTATTGGAAACAACTGGTGTCGGAGAAATTGGATGGTCTAAAGCGAAGTGCCAGCCACCTTTTAACATATAAAGTCAATATGATATATCTGTACATGTACTTGATATACGGATCACATCTTTTGAAAACGACATGTCTTGAAACTAATTTATTCAAATATCGTAGATACAATTTGTGAAAAAGATTGCCCATGATTTCATTTTAAGTTATCAAAACTTTTTATCAATCCCAGTTATTTTGATATAATTATATTCAATTTGGTATATTTATAAATGCATTTGAAATATTTCGATATTAAGATATTCGATTTAGTTATTATGTGTGATTACGTTTCAAACTAACTGAATAATTGCAGAAAATTATTTTGAGATGTGATCTCTCCCATTATCCACCCAACAGCGTAAAAGCTTTCATAAGCTTATTGCAAATAATCATTGGAAGAAGTCAGACACCCCATCTTTAAGGGTATTCTGCTTTAAAGTCTGCTTATATAAGGTAATTGTTGCAATAATCCAAGTGGAAAAAGAAGGTACAACCCTTATACGTCAGAGAATAAAGTAATTATGTAAAGTAGAGAATTATAATAAAATATGGCTCAAGGTGAATTGAGAAATTTTGATCTAAAATGCAGATTATATGTAATTTATGCATAGTGATCATTTACTGTATTTCATATAAACTTAGGATTGGTTTTCGTTTTTTAAAAATGATGCTTTTCGCATTTCATTATATATCGAAAATGGAATATTGCCTAAAGAGTAGCAATATTGCATTAAGGAAATTGAAATATCGTAAAGGACACTGTGTCCTTAATCTTAAGATGGTGTATGAACTGTCTTTGCATGTTTATGGTGCATTTGTTCTGCAACGGGTAAAAAGTAGTCCAATATAATATGAGGTATAATAACCTCATTAGATACGTAGGTAGACATAAACTGTACTCGTTCATACCCTATTGACTCCCTATTTCAGCCCTAAAAGAACCCCTAATTGGGATTTTGACATTTATCGGGTCACTGTCTTCATTATAGCAAATTTTCATTACGTAGATACTGATCGAAATTATCCTACAACGTATCAAAAATTTACATATATTTAGCCCATTAAAAATCATGATATTGTTACACAATTTCGCTTCAAGGCTCCATATCAGTAAAAGTTTTACGCATTTAGTTTTAGATCCAGGCGATAGGATTAGTTATTTTTACTTCCATATTATCACTAATCTTTTGGGTTTTTGTGAGCCAATCCTAAAAACAATGAATATTTATTAACAGCTGTTGTTGCACATTGTCCACCAATTTTATAGTGTTTTCCTAAGATGCATCGAAGCTTCCATTTCATTTGATTGCAAAAACATACTGATTTTAACTATAAATGTGTTCTTTTCTACTTTCAGTTTGTATATCGAATGGTCCATTGGGTATGATTACAGGTACCATCCATGATTGGCAAATAACAGCTTCCTCCACCTACCCACAGAACTGGGATAAAGGTTGCCATGAAAAATATGCTCGAGTATATCTGCCTAATAAATATGGTTGGTGTGCCAAGTACAAATCTTCATCAGAATGGCTCCAGGTCGATCTTGGAGTTGCAGCTAGGGTAAGTAACGTGATTTTTGTCTTTTGAGACCTGACAAGACGCTCTTGGCTTCAATGTCTCTGATATAGAAAGTCCACCGTTATCAACAAGAGATATACTAGTCTGGAATGGTCTGGAAGTGAGGAAAATATAAGCTTCTATGGTTGCTTTTCTCTTGAATTGCAGGAATCTTGTACGTCATACATCATGCTTCAACATTCTGAAATGTTTTACGGTCATTGCAGCTCTTATACTTATTACTTTGAAATCGGCGAATTAGTCTATCAAAAAAAAAGAGAAAAGCAAGAGTTATGTTCTCTTGTCCGTAGTCGCTATCTTTTAGGCATTTACTATACCAATCGACTTCCCAAGTTGACGTGTTGCCATTGTCTATACGATGTTTACGACGCACAAAACAAGTGGAGCAGAGAATTCAAGATGGTCTCTTAAATTTGATACGAACCCTGAAACGCATTCAATCAAAACCAGATGATATCAATGTCTTTTAGACTGAAATATTTTAACCTATGTCTCGTTAATCAAAGTATACATCTTCAGCTTCATATAGGCTTTAAATTTCTGAGATTTTTTACACTATTGTATTTTGAATATATGACATATCAGGTAACATGAAGTTATAGGTTTTAAAATGAAGCCCCTGTCGTATACCATCTTGTAGGGAAATAAACAATGTTCTAGAAACATTATAGTCAACACCTTTTATCTGGGAGAGTTTTACTAGCAGGGGAACTGTGATATTGTGATTAGATTAGAAATGGTCGGATTTCTGTCACTTGTGCCGAGCAGTGTGAAATGAAAGACCACGAACTTCCATTTTGTATTACGTATACACAAACCACAAAACGAAGAACATGGTAACAGCCAATTCAAAATAAGGAAGAAAATGTGCATATTATGGTCTTAATAATACGGATATCATTAACCATAACAGGATCGAATGGTCCATTGTTTCCCAATTCCTCGAACACCCACATTATTGAGAAAAATCTTCACAAAGCCATGATTCGATTCCATGTATGGATCAAGTTTCACAATACCTCGGTATATAATATGATACATGTGACAGATGAACAGATTTCCCTTTAAAATCTGACCCGTAGAAATCTAATATTACCCTTTCTCACTTTTATTAAACCAAAATAACTGTTTCATATTAAGATTGGACGATAATATTCATGTTAACTTATCTTTCCCTTATCCAGGAGATCTTGGGATTGGTCCGAAATGAGTATTATAGTCCTTTTTGTCACCTCCGTGATATATTCGCGTGGAATTTATACGATCGCAAACTATATAGGACAAAGTAGACCGAATAGTTTACAAAGCAATGAAAGATTTGGGGTCCATGATCTACCTGACCAAAGAACTTCTGCATGAACACAGAAGCTTGTTCCAGAGATACAACTTATGTCTTTGTAGGCTATCTAGGCAAAGATTGGGAATAAAGCATAGACATCGTCATGACCAATTTTGACCTATTCCCATTAGCCATATGCTTAATATTATTTTATGTTTTATTAAAATAATTAATATATTATTTGTAGGTCACTGGTGTCATGACCCAAGGTCGTGGTGATGGCGTAGAATGGGTGACGTCATACATGATTTCTTACAGTATGGATGCTTTCCATTGGCAGTATGTTACTGATCACTATGGTAACCAAAAGGTAAGCATCAGTCAATTTATGAAAAAAAACACCAAACGAACCACCAAACAAGTATAATGCTATCTGAAGAAAAGTGTCATGCCACCTTCCGACAAATAGTCAAATCAAAATTGTTATTCAAAATTTTCTATAAAAACAGGTCAAAATAAATAATTTTGAAAGATGAAAGATGTAAGTCATATGATATCGCAATAGCGAATGATTCAGGTTAAAACGCACTGCTGAGTGCACATTGTGATAAATAGGTCATGAAATGATTAATAAGGTGAAAGTTTTAAAAATTTTAATGCATTATAATGATTATTGAACATTAATTATACGTTACTTTAACACGACCCGCATTTGAACATCATTTATTATACTTCAAAGGATTGGATACGATCCCTTTAAATTCCTTTTAAACACATGTTGAGCTGGGATTTTGTGAAAGGCATTAATTTAAATGGCAAAAATATGTTTCATCTTTAATTTTAAGTCCATTTGATTTTCTTGTTGGATCTTTTTTTTTTTTCTTGCTCACAACTTTTTTTTTTAATCTGAGTTCACCTTCTCAGTGACGGAGGTCGGGTCGGACGCGGTAACTTGAGAAAGATCAGTAAAGATCCCTCGACAGTTGGGAAAAGAGTTATGCGCTGTTGACGACAGCATTTCCATACCAAAAGGGGACTGTTGCCTCCGATACTGGTGTATGCCTTTAGATCAGGGCTTCTCAAATGGCGACCCACGACGACCTTGAGAATGGCCCCTCAAGAGTGAGACGTTCCACTAAACGTTCTGCTCGCTATGCTAGATAAGCTCTTTTTGGCCCTTATATTTTTTTCATAAAATGCATTTGGCCCTTTACAAAAAATTAATTGAGAAGGCCTGCTTTAGATGATTGTTTTATCAATTTTCTGTGATTAAACTTTTTCTCTCCCTCTCTTTTGACATCACAATAATTCCCTCACGACCATTTGGAGTACGAAAAACGGTCATCAGAGGTTCAAATATTATTAACTTCGTAACAAGATTCAGAATGCAATTAGAGGTGATATTTGGAGGCAAATCCGCTCATGTCAGTTATCCACTTTCAATAAAAGCGAATCTCGGCATTTCAAGTACGACTTAGATAAACATTCACAAAATAACATTTTTTGTCTGTAGGAGTGCATTTATATTAAAAGATCTTTTATATTGTATACTATGAAATGTCATATATTTAAGTGAAATAGAATAAGTGCACATACACTGCTCTTCAAAATATAAAAATTGTGTAATGGATATGCTATTCAGGAAACTGACATACATTAGATGCGATGAGAGATGCAGAGAAGTTATACTGTTCCTAACTCAACGATCCTGAGTACATGTGTCACTGTTATATATTTCGGCACATCTGTGGACTTATAAAGTCGAACCAACGCAATGCTTTGTGCAATAAGGGACATTTTGCCAGGACAGCGACATTAACATTCTCTTTTTTGCTGTCGAGGGATCTTTAATGAGCACAACCTTATGAACACAGAACCTCGGATTATTGTCTCGTCTGAATGAGTCAAAACTTCCGAACGAAGCCTTTCCATGTCAGTCCCCTCCGACCTGTATCACTGGCAGGGAAAACCGGATTGAAAAATCCAAAGTAAAAGAGTCGTATGAAAAAAAGAATATTAGTATAGGCTTATATCTTTACAAATGTTTCACGATATGAAGTGTAAATATCAAATATAATTCAATTAAGAAATATAAAAATACACACCCTTAAGTTGCCGAAAGGAATCTAAAAGTGTGTTCAACGGTCAAATAGCTCACCTTGTACCTAGGTGTATGTCTACATAAGTATTAAAACATATTGGTAGGTAATATTATAGATAACAACGTGTACCTTTCGAACTTAGATAGCCAAAATAGTCCGATTCTCTGGCTCATAGAATATCTTCATACCTTGTTTTCCTGTTTCTGAATTTCGTTGCCGTATCATTGACATTTACTGATATTGAAAACGTATATGTGTAACATTAATATCCAACTAGAAACTTTGAGACTACTTTGTATGAAGTCAGAAATGGACTTATGTCTACGTTGAGTTAAGATAGTTCGATTTCGTGACCATAATATTCCGACCTTCAAAGCGTGAGAATTGACCTTCAATATTTGTTTTGATTTTCTCTGTTGACCAAATATAATCTTGGAATGTTAAAATTAAAAGACTGATACATGTACATGTACATGTATACTCAAATCTGACATTGTACTTAAGTATCTCTCAAAGAAACAATATTGTAGCCCCGTATAAAAAGAGTTGCCGCCATGTAATTTTATTTCCCAAACTTGACTACATTCCTAAATTGTTTTCTCTCCTTTATTAGCCCGCTAGTTACACAATGTCATGTTATTATAATAATATTTAGAGTAAAAATATTGACTGATATAAAGTGATTGAGATAGAAGAAAAGATTTTATGAAGATGGGCAAGAGCGATTGACATTCAAACTCAATATTCAACGCCCAATATTTTATATACTGTAGGTTATTTCTTGGTATAACGATGTTGCAGTAAAGCAAAGGGCTTTCAATGATGACGATTTATGGGAAAGTCCGCTGGTCTATTTCAGAGTGACATATTACCTTAGTACGCCAACTCTGTAGCGACTCGAACTCATTGATACCAATTTTCCAGATTCTCTTCACTTAACAATTTGTCAGTTACGGAATTGATATACAATGTAGATTTACTTAATCTTGGACATATATTTCTGAAATTCAGTTCAAAGAAACAATATTGGCCTACGTCCATCTAGGTTGAACACTAACCCTGGAGAATTCGAATATTCCGTCCTTTCGATAATAAACTTCAGGGTCACTGTGTTTATGTTTTGTTATGAACATAATCCCTTTATGGCTGTATTCAGAAATGGGTAAATATAATCAGATTCTATAAATAACTTGATGTTTTCGTCATCTTAATCGTGTTGTGGGATTTTATTAGGCATAATATAACCCCTATTGTCTCTATTTCGTGGGAAGAAATAGGTACGTAAGATTCAAAATTCTATTTTTAACTTTGACCACACCTTCTAATCTCTTTAATATTGGATTCTTATTTTTCTATTCTTCTAAAAATATGTCCTTGATATATGACCCTGAATTGACATAACTATCGAAACATGGTTTTTGAGTTTGCCAAATAACTCAAATGTGACTTTATTTGTACGATTTACATGGTAGTTGAGCACTTCAATATGCCATTTTGTTTTCTATCGTTTTCTGAAGTCAGAAATTACGCGGGAAAATCAGATCAAATTTCATAATGACACGTTTTCAGCTCAGTTTGAAATGGTCGATCAATTGGGTTGATTGTCTCTTCCAGATATTTAACCTAAATTCCAGACACGAATCCATCAATATTTTTACGACCATATTTGATTGATTTCTTGATTTGTGTTGCTTGATCACAAACCGAAACGAAACAAATTTATCAATTTCAATTTTCCTTTCAATGCTCGGGTTGATTTCGGTGGTGAAATTAAGTGGGCCTACTTTGATTAAAATTCAGAAAATGCCATGTAATTTTATGGATGGTATATGCTTGGTTATTTGATGGTTATATCAATTACATATATCTTTTAAGTACCGATTACATTAAAACCTAAGTACTACGCAGTGCCTCGACTAACACTGTGACTAGGCGGCAGCGCTGCCGCCCAGTGGCGGTATTCTGCCGCCCAGTGAACACAAAAGTCAGCCCCGGTCGGCAGTCCTATATTGTTAAAATATCGCTAGCAATCGAAATTCTGAATATAACCAACATAACATAACAGAAATAAGAATGATATGTTGTCGTTTCGGAATAATTCTTCTGTTGTTTTTTTCGCCGTGTGTTTCAAATAAATATCAAATATCTCCGCATTTCATAGAGACTATATTTTAATGTCTGTTTCAATGATTGCATTTCCTGCGATCTAGGATCTAGTTTTCAACTTTGCCTGTTCAATTAACTGCCGCCCAGTAACAATTCCTTAGACGAGGCACTGGTACTACGTACCCCAAAATTAAATTTGCAGACTTAAAGTCTTCATGAAACGTGTGTTGACAGGATTCTATAATTTGTTCTTGTTGTTAGGCAAAATATTATTCTGTAATGGAATAGCCTAAGGTTCGAGTCCGAAAAAAACAACTGAAAATAAGTCTCGTGATTGTGGCGGAGTGTGCGTTATGCTCCTTTTTGGAAAAAATTATCTTCTTCATTTTCTTGAATGATTTTACTAAGATCTACTACCAATCAGTTATTGGTAGAGAAGTACTTGTTTTAATGACCGGAAACGGAAATCAATCCTTTCTAATCCCAGAAATCAAAGCAATAGTTGTTTGTGATTAAGTTATTGAAGAGCTAGGAAACAAAGATAAATAAAGATAATATTGATATTAATTATGTTCTAAATGAACACATCTAGTTATAATTATACCTGGTATTAACGTGTCATAACAAACCACCAGGTGTCGCTTTAAACAGTGTTTATATATTATTATATACCACCCTGAGATAAAATATAAATAAATACCACTTGGTATACTTGGTATTCAATATGCAATGAATATAGGACATAGTATAAAAGACTAGGAATTGTATATTCCATTTAACATTTCGGCAATACTTGATATGTCATAACATCCCTCCAAAAAAGACTTTTAAAAACAAGACAAAGTAGCCTTTGGAACTGCATATTTCATTTTCAAAATGTATGTCATTCTTTGATACTATTATATACACGTATATGCTTACAGATAAGCATGTAATCGTTTTTGACCATTTCAGACACACGGTGCAGGAAGACTGGAAAAGATGCTGTTAAATACAGATACGTTCTATTTCAGACACTACTACGAGAACGAACGACGAAATATCGTCTCGATTGAGTTTGCCCCAGACGTCTTACGACACAAATTGAAGTTTTTAGTTTCTAAAAATATCCAACACATCCAAAAACTTTTATGACATGTTAGTTTGTACGTTAATGACCTTCTTAGAACAAATTGTACTGCTGTCATTCAATTTAAAATACATTTAAAACTGGTACTATAGAAAGCGATAGTCTCGACGTTTTCCAGTGTGGTATTTTATTTATTCAGCTTAATATGGAGGGCGTTCACCACCTAATTATCAAATCCTTCGTAATTATTTCTTAAGACATGTCAAAATATTTTAACATATTTTCTTAAAAGAGTTGTTGGCTTTAGAATCTTGTATACATTTTCATTTGAAATGACACATCCGTAGGATTTGAGAACTCTTGTTTCAATCAATGTTGTAAGTTTTTCAAATATTTGAAAATGAGAATATGTAATAGTAAAATGAGATGATCTAGGGTTATTTAGTTTGTATTCGTAGGAAGCGAGAGGGTGGTAAAATATCACTTTACATAATGTAACAACATATATAAATACCCTACAACCGGAAGTTGTATATCTTCACACGTGTACCGGAACCTTAGAGAACAATTAGTTAGCGCATTCCAATATCCATATGAAGATCTCTTTGAATTCTCTACAGAGAATCAGACACCCCAACCCCCCACCCCGCTCTCTCAATTGTAAGGTATGTCCAACTTTACCTGACTAGCTTATCGCATTATAGCACGTACACATGTACATCGGTACATAGCTTGATTCATGGAAAGCATCGCTTGTCCAGAAACATTGCTGTTCTCTAAGCTGGATTAGTAATGTTTTTAAAAGGCAATTTACTCATTTTATTGCCAATCACGTAATGATTAATGATTATTTAATTCCAGGTGTTTGAAGGCAATGCTGATTCCTATGCCGTACGCCATGCCTACCTAGACAGTCCAATTATAGCCAGATATATTAAATTCCACACAGTTCAATGGCATAGACATCCTAGTATGAGAGTAGAGGTTCTTGGCTGTCAATGTAAGTGTATTAAATGTATTTAATGTTAAGCAAATCATCAAGTACTATCAAATTCAACCCTGGATCCTGTATCATTTAAAACAATTCCAAAGGTTCTAGATACAACGTATATTTATGAAGGATTTTTGTATCGAAAGTGATTGTGTGACGCAAAAGTCGGAAATTCGATCTAAGTCGGAATATAAATAGTTTTTCTGTTCTGTTTATCGGCAACCAGAAAGCGACAGCATCTCAGACAATGTTCTTCTCGCCCTTCTACCTTTTTCTGTTTAATTTTTTGCCATTCTTTAATTTCCTATTTTTGATAATTGGTTAAACGCTGACTGCTTCTGTTTCAGTATGTAAAGAGCCAGTAGGATTACCACCTTATGGTAAAATAACAGCTTCCTCCAGTAGGAAGTTTAAAAAGAAGAGTTCATGTCAGCCAGATGATGGTAACATATTCAGTACCAAAGGCTGGTGTCCAAAGAAACAGGACGGTATGTGTCTTTAAAATTATTTAACCATGGGAAATGAACAGCCAGATAATCATCAACAATTTAAAACATTTATTACCGAACCAATTAACTGTGACGTTCACTTCTTAGAATTATGATTCCATTCAAAATTTATCTTTATCGTTAATTTACGTTAATTGTTAAAGATACAAAAATACGTTTTTACATTATAAATAATAACGTATATTACATAATTTACCAAAATCTGTTTGAAGTAAGGACAGTATCCCACTTGGTGTGGAATTAATTTGGCGCCAAAATACATATTTTTAGCAGAAATGAAACTACAGACATCGTCTGGTACAATAATCGGTCGCCATTTTGAATATTATAGTTAAGTATATAAGAAACAGACACTGACTGCATTATTATTTTCAATTAGCATAAAATTTGAAAACATGGCATATTGAAGTAGAAAACATAACTTGGTTACTATTATTTAAAGTGCAACGAACTATAATAATATTTTTCAAGAGGGTACCCTGTAGTTTGATTAGTCCTCAAGTGCGTTCACCCTAGAGGACCCCATACGGAACTACGTGCCGTTCTCTGGTAACTATGCCAGGCAGGTTAAGTATCTGAGGACCCAAGTAGGGTAAGTCAGAAACTTTTGGGTGAAGGAATTCCAAAACGTGCTGTGGCTTCGATGGACTTAATCGATCACATGAACACGAAGAATGCAAACTATCAAAAAATACACATACACATAATTTACATATTAAAGTTATATAAATGAAATATGTAAAATTAATTTGAAAATTCTTCTATCAGATATGCTTTAGTGAATAAATATTATGATAAATATGATATCCTCAATTTGAAAATATGTCACATAAAAACATGGCGGTTCCATTTCAGAGAACATCCAAAGATAAAACTTGATTTGAAATAAGTTTTAATGGGAAATTACCCCTAAAAAACATGCCAGACAATTTTCAAGTACTTACCTTTGTCTTGGTGTCTTATTTCTAAATTTTTGAAAAGAATTCATTATTATGGATCAGTATTCGCATCCCGGTTTTAAGAAATGACATTCTTTGCTGAAAAGAAGTGCAATAACATGCATTCCTAATCTTTTTATTTATTCTAATATGCATATTTAAATGTTTTTATACAATCTTTTCTTATTGTACTATAAGTTTGCCCATGAAAGTATACTGAAAAGTAAGATGCAATCCCTTGTGTTTGTACCTCGCAGTTTTTCAAGGGCCAGTCGATTTTTTCTGATTACCTGGATGATTTATGGATTATTTTTTACCAGTGATCATTGCTCAAAGTGACTTCGCTTAAAAATCCTCTCCAATGAGAATCACTAATGCGTAATAGGCGAAATAATATGTAAATAGCCTTTAAGGCATCAAATTAAGACAGAAGAGATTGTGATTTTCTTGACCATACCTTTCTTGTTGGTCATCAGGGTGACAACGTATTATGCCAAGCCAATCTTGAAATGTTCTTTGCTATTGAGCCTGGGTTTTCAACTGATGGGACATGTCCCAGACTGGGGACATTTGGACATTTTCCTAGGGAAATTAACTGGGCTAAATTGGAGACACTTGAGAAAACCAGTTGAAAACCTAGGCTATAGAGGTTAGAGGTACAGGTACATCCCAAGTTAACTGGAGTGTTACAGTGTGTGATATCACTTATCACTATTTCATTAAATTTGACACAAGTGTAACTGATTGGTATATTTTAAGCCAGGTTTCTACGTTATGTCAGTTATGCCAAGGTATATTCTACTCTTGCTTTAAACAAATGTTGGATGTCAGAATTGTAATGAATTGTGGCATTTTGTCAGAAAATCTAACACCTTCTGTCTTGTTTCTTAATTTTCCGCAAAGATTAGATTAATGTTTTTTTCTGCATTGTTATTTCTTCTTTTGAATAGTAATTTGTAGCACTATTTATATAATTGATTTAATGTAACACGCGAAACAGAGAGTACAGTATATGCTTTGATACCTAACTTGCTTACTATTACTTATAATAGTTGGTTCTCTTGTGTTTTGGGATTTGAATTAAGGTATACTTTTGAGTGTATGTCATTTTAAAGGGATTGTAAAGAGGTTTTCAAAACTGTGTTTGTGTATTGGGAACACTGATAGCATCAATTTGATCTACCAGAAGCTACTATTGATATCTATGCAGATCAGTGGGGGTGGCGTTATAAAACGCGTCAGTTTAAGTGGAATTGCAAGAACCACAGACGTCGGCGCAAATTGGCGCAAATTGATGCTATCAGTGTCCCCGATGTACATACAAAGTTTAGAAAACCTCTTTACAATACCTTTAATAAGGATATCTAAGAACCAAAGTTTTGGAAAATCCATAAATTACTTAAACTATCCATTGCCATTAGCGGTGTCTATTTGCAGTCTGTTTTAGTCATTCATTCATCTAACTCAAAGGAGCAATTAACGAGATCATTCTCAAAATCTTGCAATCGACCAAATGTTAGTATGTTGTTAGTTCTGAATCAATATGGCCATATTTTAAAGATTAATCGCGATGTAAACAGGTGGTGAAGTTGATATACACGCATGGTAAATCGTTTATAAACTTCCGTTTCTATACCTTCATTACTACCTCTAGTCAAATATAAGAAGAAACGTGCTAACATCTACATTAATATATTTTAATGTTACTGAGTACATTTATTGCTGAATTGCCAACAGCTAATAGGCATTAATCCGAAGAATTTCTTCTCTCAATCGTGGTTATGTTAATTTTTATCACCTATAACTTTTCATCTTGGTATTGGTTGGTATGTCGGTAATCGTGAATGTAAATCCGAAGACCATATCAGTTTAGATCAAACTTAATTGCAATGGTGATATTGGTTAATGATATAGATGACATTTACAATGATTTTCCGATCTGGTCATTTCAACTAAATTTGATTCCCTAAACATACGTTTTAGGTTATATCTCTTAAACCCAGTAACACCAATTTGAAGCATTTTTAAATCTTACATATGAAGTACACATTTCAAATTACCTTGAGGAAAAAGCTTGTTGCCCTCACTTCGGTATTTATATCAAATGGAATTGTCTGTAAGTAATTGTAAGTAATTTCTAAATATACATTATCACGTGTTATCAAATATTATCACATGGGCTAATTTGTTTAATATTTTTTAAAACAATCTGAGTATTCGCGACGGTTTTAAGAACTTTTCTGTAGATTTAAGTCAAAATGCAAAGGTGTATAAAATTTTCCCTGCTTTGAGCAGCTTGGACACACTTAGCCAAAAACCATTCACAGAATTTCCAAATTAAGAGTTCATACCTTCCTATACTTCGACATCTTGATGAGAATATAGATATTTCATGTTAATTTAACGTTTGAATAAGTAAACAATTTTGAAATATAACACACGTTTTTTAGGTTTACACCAGGAATCACGATTTTGTTTATTTTGACAACAGTATACTATAATAAATAGTAGTATTGAAACTATTGTATTTAGTCAAAATACTGAAATATTTAATAAATAATCACTAACTACTAATCGACCTACAAATATGCTTCTTTATTGAATTAAGGAAAATATACGAGTTATTTTGATGAAAACCATATTTTCAGTACTATTTGGCTGATTCAAAGCTTCTGGGTGGCTTGTAGATTACTAGTGGGGTAATAGGGTACTATTAGTAAGAAATAGTTCAAAATCCCATCAGAGGCAGAGGCCTCGGAGCGTTTCTGAAATTGGGGGGTCCCTTGGTTTAAAATTCTCAAAAATCCACCTCTCCCACTCACTTCCACCACAAAAACTCCTCAGATTTCGGCCACTCGATTTTTAGATTTCGGAAATTATAACAAATTAATTATAAAAATGGCAAGAATATTTTGATGAAAAAAGAAAAAAGGCCCCCCCCCCCCCCCTGTCTCTGCGGCCCTTGAGAGGTTCGTAACAGCTAGGTGCCTCATTTCAGTTACACATTTGATGAAAAGACGTGGTCAAATGACGTCGCCTTGGTTTATACCAATACCATAAACGTTCTATTTCTTTGAAAACGATATTCTTCATAATTCTCTTCACTTCTCAGCGTTCTGCATCTCCAAGTGCGACAACTTCATTTAACTCTAGTCTCAAATGTTCTAGATAGTTGAACAATCCATCCTCAAGGCCAAACAAAATTATGAAAAAGCCATAAAATATGAAAATTATTTCTACTTCTATTAGTTCGGGATATTGTTAGCTTGTCGGTTTTAAAAAGCCGACTGATTCAATAATTGGTCTTGCTACACAATAAAACGACATGTATTAGGGCCTCCATACATGCGTTTCTTTTGATAATTGACGAATACAAAGCTAGGGGAATTAAAGGCAATTTTCTTGACGAATAGCCCGAAGAAATAAGTTTTATAAAAAAGATAAATTACATTATCTATATATAGATATATATTGTAAGTTGATTAATATTGAACTGAAGTGTTTATTAAAGTTCAGATATTACAAATTATATTGTGAATTTGTACGTTGTTAACTGCTCGGATGAACTGGCAGTTTTACTTTCTCAATGCTTCTCGAGTTTTGCAGTCGAATGAAGCTGTTGGTTCTTGTAGCAATTTACATTGCCTTACATTACGAACATTAAGCATATGCTGGTCACATTCGATTTGTATCACTTTAGTCTTACACATTGTACATTGCTTTAGTTTTTTTTACTAAACTAAAGCCTGAGGTTATTCCTGACAAGAGGGTGTCGTTTAATGTTGACATCAAAATTTTATTTATTCAATTTTGAGAGACTTTTAGGCTTATTCGTGACGCTTTTTGTACACAATCACTCTGCATTATATCAATTTCTTACATACAAAGCTTACAATTTATTCTAATGCTCTTTACACAAATTGTGTTTGATTAGGATCATATTTAAAGTAGATTTAATAAGTTGGTTCATCGTTCTAAGAGTACGTCACAAGA
This sequence comes from Lottia scabra, assembly GCA_029955415.1. Lineage (NCBI taxonomy): Eukaryota > Metazoa > Mollusca > Gastropoda > Lottiidae > Lottia > Lottia scabra. Next base: position 13,325,058 of record JARJEI010000003.1, read on the forward strand.
AAAAATAAAACACTAACCAATACGGTCTAGTAACCGTCTTTATAGTTCCACCCAACTGAGCAAGAAATATGTCATCTTTCTGTTTAATATAGAGGCATTTAACTTATCTTGTGTGTTTATCTCGTAAGTTAGTTACCTACTATATGAATAATAGAGAGCTGTTATTATAAATTAACGTCAACTATTTCAACCATAAAACAGTTTCTTTTTGAATCTCATTGGCCACATTTTACTAAAATCGTGATGAATTGTGCCTTTTATAGAAACTTTACAATAGTGAAGAAAAGACTTAAGTGAACAAGTAGTGTCAATTTGTGGAAGCATATCACTTTTTGGTTCTTTTGAATACAACTTGCAGTATTTAAAGGGATTGTAAAGAGTATTCTAAACTTTGTATGTGTATCAGAGACACTGATAGCATCAATTTGCGCCATTCCAATTTCCATTCCGACGTCTGTGGTTCTTGCAATTCCACTAAAACTAAAAGTAAATTCCATCGATATAATATTATGTATATGACAAAGGTCTGGGTTATAATGCAAAACGTAAGCTATATTTAGATGCTTTTGATACAAGTATATGAACAATCAATATTGTCTTACAAAGGTATCAAAGGTGATATAAAATAGGCTATGCTATATATTAATCGATCATACTTTTCTTTACACTGACGTGTCACTGACTATTCCTTAGGACGTTCACCTTTATTAGCATATATGTATTTACGTATACACCATATTCACATAACATTCATCGGTAGAAATATCCAATGTCATTGTCAAAAACAACAGAAAGATATGGGCTAAGAAAGTCACCTCAGCTTCTTCGAATATTTTGATATTGTTTATGCGCATTTTATTTTTTCAACCGTAAACATGTCATGTTTTCTGAAATGAATGAAAACGCCTTGAATTATTACAGCGGCATGTGTAACATTTTTTTATTTATGCATATTTTATTGTCATGATTTGACAGAAAGGTCACCGACAAACCGAGAATAATATTTTCGAATGAGCTGCTACGATATTTGAAACAGTAGGTCAAATGTGGCCCTAGGCATCGACAAAATTACCGCAGCACAGATAATCCTTGACGTAGAGGCAGATACTAAGATATCCCAAGGTTAATGTAAAAATATGCATTGTGTATAGAAGTACTTTTGTAAAGATATTAAAATGAACAGTCATGATAGTAGCATATTTTCCTTGAGTAATGATGGTTGAAGTGGGTATTTAAAATTTCAAAATATTCATACAAATGTTAAGAGGTTGGAGAGAGACGGTGACGTATGTTAAGAGTCACCACGTCGAATATGAGCGGTAATTCGTGCAGAGTTGTATTGACCGTGATCAAACTGGAGAAATTCACACCGAGCGTTCATAGTCAAAAGTCCAAGTCCCTCATTGAACCTGGCCAAATATTTCTAATACTTGTTGTTAATTGAACGCCTTAAAGACGACACGTTGTAATTCGATATAGTCAATCAATTGATGATGGACAATAAGCCACACCCCTTATTTGAAGGACATAGGTATAATTAGTGACAAGATCTACTACACCCAATATTGTACCTAAAGTATGTAATAGTATTTTAGTCCTTTATTACTTACTTATAGTTAACTAGTTGCTAAGGACTAATTTGAATAAGTCAATTCAATCGACTTAAATTGTAAAGATCGGTGCATTATGGTCACATACTGCTTTCATTGGTATGTCATGGTATATAAACAGACCTAAAATTTAAAATCAAAGCAAAATCAATCTTATAAAATATGTATCATCCCGGACAATGTGGATAACTAAAACTATTGAATATATTTACCATCTACTTACCAGCAGTATTCAATGCTCACATGATCTGGAACCATGACAGATACCCAATTGATCAAACAGAAACAGGCTTTTCAGGCCCGTAGGAACAGGGGGGGCATTAATTTTGACATTAATGACTGAAGCAATACAAAAATTTTTTTTTTAAGATAAAACAAGAAGTTACTGGTATGTTGTTAGGGCCAGTAAGATCAAAATTGCTTTATATAGGCAGGAGCAGCTTTGAATTCTGCACAACCCCCTTGAGAATGAGTTTTTGCACATTTTGCCCCCCCAATATGAAATTGCTTCCTACGGGCCTGCTTTTAGGTAATGATTAATCACTTGGACACAATTTCTTTCCGATTTCATTCTGAGATATACTAGTAAACTGGTTATTTATCTAGAAATGTTTTATTATTTCAGAAAATCAGTGGATGCAGATAGATGTTGGTCCACCAACTCTGATTACTGGTGTTATATCGAAAGGTCGTGGTGATACAAAGAGAAACCATTGGGTTGAAAGATTCAAGATCTCTTACAGTAATGATACTCAAGTCTGGTACTTCTATAAAGACGCTCATCATCTTGATCCCAAGGTAAGGCTGTTCTCTCTGATACTTTCATAATCGTTTTGTCTGGAGGGCAGTTTCTCCCAAAATAATCCAGCTTATAGACATTTAGACTCTTTACAGAGCGGACTATTGTTGGGTTTTGTGGTCCATAATCAGCTATAAATGATGACAAAAGTGTAATCTGTAAACTTCAGAATTAGTTGATTGACACGTGTTCACGGGATCATTCCCATGTGACGTAATCAGACAACAATAAAAACGTTTTGTCTCGCAGTCCAGCAGTGGATGGATTTTCAGACTGTGAAGGACTTAGCACCTCAGTTATGAAGACTAACACCATTAGATCACGATTGAGAAGTACTTCGTGTCCAAAAAACTTGACCCTTTTATTCTTTATTCATCGAGCAATTTGTAAGGGAACGTGACCAGGGCTCAATAGCTGGACAATGACCATTGATGGTAGCATGGGATCGTTTTGCTAGAATAGCACGGACCATCAAATAAGCTTATTAAAGCTATTGCGATAAGTTTTAATTGTACAAGTTGAGCCAATATTGACATATTGATACTAGTCCGAAGTCATCTGTCAAATAGTTTTGTATATGGGTCGCTAATGATATTCGCGGTATATTTTTGAGGTTTTGTAATAACCATAAACCTATTATTGTTGTTTTTGACTTTTTGTCATATTGAATAGAAGAGATTACCATATCATTGTATTGATATTGTTATTGGTAAAGCTAGAAATACTTGTCATATTTCTGTAATGTTATACACTTGAAAACCCAATCACATATGATAGCTATTATAGAACATTATTCAATATCCAAGACTGTGCATTAATGTCTGAAGCCCCGATTTCCATTCGAGAAAAATACGAAAATCGACCTTAAAGGACTACACCATTAGGAATGTGTTTTAAATATTATATATTAATATATGTCTTTTTATTGCAGGGGTTAAAAGCGCAATATTTCTTGACGTTGAGTACGCTATATGTCGCCATATCGCTATTAATTCGCAATAACAAACGTGTTTGTTATGCTGCTTCAAATTCAAAATTGCGAATTATGCAACTTCCCTGCGTGCCGGCTGCGTTTCAAAACTTGTAACCGATAATAACTCTGTTTTAACGGCACTCTGTTTCTTTTAGTTACTATTTCTTTAGTTCATATACAACTTTCTAAATTTTTGATGTTACTCTTTTCTACATGTTCATCTTTTTAAATCTTTCAAAAATTCTTTTAGAATTCGACATATATCATATCATAGGCTATGAAGCTTTTGGGCATTGGTGCTTTCTAGTCAAAACTGTTAGATTTTCTTTATGAACCAGCAGTCGATTTACAAGTGAACCACGTTAAGATGCCATTACTTTTTTGAGCTTTTTGAAACACTAAATTAATATTTGTTTTTTCTTGACTTTTAATAATTTTTATGTAACAAAATCTTAATAACATTTTACTTCTTCTGATTAACACCTTTTTATATAAAAAAACAAGATTCGTCAACAACCCTTTTATGAAAAGAAGTACTTACTTCATATACGTATGTAGGCATATGCTACACATAGAAACTGAATTAGGTCATAACATTTTTTTTAAATAGATTTTTAGATTTCATTAAAATCAGAGTTCATTTATCGGTTCGGTTTCTGATTATGAACGGGATTAAAATAATCAAATCAACTGGAGCTATTTCCGTTTACATGTTATGTAGACGGTAAAAGTTACTTCCCTTTAACGTGACGTAGGCCTTGATGAAAAATACGCGGATGTCCAGTAGAAGATCGTATAATCTGAATATCTTCCATTTTAGAGTCAGTGGCAATGGAGTCCATCGATTAATACAACTTCCTCAAATCTAATACCTGATAAATACTCCGAAGACGGTCTGGTAAGCTCACTAACAGGTGGCGCGCTCTCCTGTCACGTGACACTTCTTTTTTCTAGATGGCAATCCCGCACCTTTTCAAAAAAAGCATCAGCCATGTTTCCCTATCAACTGTCCATCATACCATTTACATATAGAACAGCATCACTCACATCATCATCATCATAATCATCATCGTCATCATCATCGTAATCGTCATAATCATCATTATCAAGTTACTACAACCATTATCATCATAGGCCACGTTTCAAAGTAACTATTTTGGCTCCATTATCTTTTTGAGTCAAGTGAAGAAATATTTGGATTAGAAAGGTGCGGGGATGCCATCAATTTTAATTTCTTTTGATGATGAATTTTTCTAAGGGCAATGGAAACAAAATACGAAACTCCAAATAATCACGAGAAAAACAAATTAAAGAGTATCTTATTCCAACTGTTTACCCTTGGTGGAAAAACACATTTTTAAAATAATTTCTTCTCTAAAATGTACTAATTGTTGATTCATTAACCACAGAAATTTACTTTTTAATTTATATAAAGAATAAAATGGACAGAAAAATAGCTTTTGTAGTATTATTAGGCGTTTCGTATTTTTGTCTTGAAACAGTCTTTGCATGTTTCCAGCTTGTATTGCCTACTATATTTTCTATCATGTAAAAAAAAGCTTTGTTTGACAATGTAAAGGCTTTGAACAAGTAACTTATTAAGAAATGAATGAAAGAATGATGTATATTCTTGCTTTGATAATGTTAATTTCTTGTGAACCCTTATAATTACCTCCCCTGAATAATATATTGTGTGCGCATGTTTGAATTCTGAATGCACTTCCTCTCACTGACCACGCATGCTTATTCCTTCGCATGATGTTATCTCCCTTATATATATTCCTTACGCATGAATGCACTTCATATATAACCTTCCTGTATCTGGAATTCCCTCTTTTCGACCTCTATCTCTGATCTTCAATCTTTCTGTCTCTGCATGATGTCAGACCTCTTTTAACAGACTCCAAACCCACACTCCAGCACCACCACTAGCGCACGTGACCTTCACCGACCAATCCCATACCAGCACGCACGTCACTTTCAATGTATATCGGGCATGAAAGTAACTCGTTTTGGCATGGGTAGTACCAAACCATAGCGCACCTCACCTGAACGTAGTAACCTTGCATCCTTGCATCGTGCAGTTCCGCAGCGCACGCATAGCTTATGATGTTTTACTAATCTAGTTCTGTTTTTCTTAGCTGTTTGGTGGAAACAACGACAAGAATTCTGTAAGAACGCATTTCTTGAATTCTCCTTTCGTAGCCAGATTTATTCGATTTCACCCAATAGAATGGAATGGTAGAATCAGTATGAGAGTCGGACTGCTCGGCTGTCCCTTTAATGGTAAGTGGCATTGTTCTGTCATTATCCATCCTTGATTGCGGAGAAATTATACTTGTCAATTTTGCATCACAAGTTACATTGCTCCGTGAAACGCAAGACAGATTCTCAGGCCCCCTGGGGTAATTCAGGAGTCAGTTTACCAACCCCTGGAGATTTTTGCGCATTGCAATTTTATTCGTGAAATATTTGAAGATATTATATTATACAATAATTATATATTTACGACAACCGAAGAAAAGAATCATTTTACATCAGATGGGAAACTAAATGTCATTTTGTACGAAACTAAAGAAATATTATCGTCTGTATCTCTACTCACCGCCACCTAGCGTCCAGCATTGACATATTGATATGGTGGCTGATCCTTTAAGGAATTTCAAGTTGACAGTCTGCCATTTTGACATGTTGAATAGACTTTAAGACATAAGTAGCCTTACAATCACCAGCTTAAGCCCAACAGGTGGCCAAAGAAAAATGTTCTATGGTCCTTGTTTTTTTTTTATCGAAAATAGATTAAAATAGGACAAGTTCTTACTTTTTTGACTGAGAAAATTTAAAGAAACAATTTTTGAAACCATTATTTTGATGTCGATCTGAAATGCTGAGTTGAAATTCTGAAATTTATCGGGCGATGTCATTTGGTTTACTTCAATCAAAAATAATATGAGTGGCCAGATTGATCCACCCTCTTTACACAATCCAATAACCATTGAACCTGTATGTCCAAAATCATTCATTCTGGTGTCCCCACTGTATTTCAGGTGTCTGTACTGATGGCTTTATGAGAGTAAATGACGACACTCCCTGTGGTAAGTATATAACGATGACTGTTTAAAAACTCCAGAAATTTCACAGACATTTGAAGCTTTCCGCCATGTTTACTCATGACTCCTTTTGTTTTCAGCAACATTTTTCCATGTATAAGTAACTTGAATTATAATATAGTAATCAAAGGTCAACAGATCCATACAAATCAGATTGGGTTTGAACTTTCTTATACCTATGATTTCCATTGTCTGTTTTTCAGTCGAGAATCTTGCTTACAAGAAAGAAAGTTGGATCAACAGCAAACGACATTACAAACGTCACATCCGGAATCATCTGACTGAAGGTCATGCATCTAAGGCTGTTGATGGCGTGATGGATCTGAACCTCCAAGGTTGTACCTTTCTAGATAATCTGTATGGTGATAATCCAGTATGGACTGTAGATTTGGGAGATAAAGTTGATGTTTCTGGTGTAATTATTTATACCTGGCAGGGAGAAGGTCAAGGTTTGTACGAACTTTTTGTTTCCGGCCACTAAAGATTGCTCATTAGACACATATCCAAGTTCATTTTTGTTTTCCTAAACTATAAAAGCATGGGGAAGAGAATACGTTTTCCTTGAGCATTAATCTCCAAATAACATACATTTTGTGGTAATTTTGGAGTTTAACAGAGAGGAAAGGCAAAACACTAACACTTATGCGTTGCTGGTGGTAGATTCGATTCATATTCGATTCAATTTTCTCTGGAAAACGTCGCCAATAATGTATTTGTAATAGTGTCCTTTGCTTTGAGCAATGCTACCAATAACTGAAATTGGTTGGTATGAAAACTACCTTATCACTGTTCGTTTAGTCTTCATGTTTAATGTTTAACAGTTGGTTCTGTTTCAGAAAAGAGTGGGAAATCTTTCCGGGAATATATGAAGAATTTAGACAAGTTAGTGGTCTATATTGATGAAGACCTTCGAGAAGAGGACCAATCGTATGCCTCAGGCAACATGTGTAATTATGTGTCCAGTTTAAACAATGCACTTTTTAACCAAAAACTCATCTTACAGTGTATCCGCCGCCATGTTGGACGCTATGTGTTAATAGAAGCTTGGGGTGTTCCAAACAGCTGGAGCAGGCTATTCAGTGCCGTCTTATGTGAGGTTCAAGTTTTTAATTAAATATGGAAACGGAATCCTCGTGTTATTGTTGATATTTTAAAATACTGGGTAACAAGAGACTATTATTGTTATATTAGCTCTGATTGACTTTACTAGGGCTGGATAATCCCAAAAACTTCATATAAACGAGATGATAGAAGGACGATTTTAACGTTGAAAAATTATCCAAGAAATGTACAGAGACACTTTTATAGTTATGATATTTACCAATCGTATATCGTCTAATATTTTATCTTTGTACTGGTTACATTGATCATTATGAAGATACATTGAAGATACACCATGTATCTAATTGTGAATAGGACACATTATAAATTTATATAGGTGACTACTTTGTGTATTGAATATTAAAGGAGATACTACACCTATCTCTCCATTTTGAATACATTGTATCCAAAACAGCTGGAGGAAATCTCAAATGAATATTTAAAACGACACTTCATCCGTAGGCCTAATGATTGTGTTCTAAGACATTGATGTTAATGTGTTCTGTTTCGAGTCGGAAGTGACGTATCAGTTATGACGTCATAACCTCAGTGATGCATGATGGATAATGATTACCTCTTCATTAAATTGTCTATATTAATGTTGTACATTTTTGTATCTATAGGCATTTACCACGTAGCAGATAGATATTTACACATTTAGGAGTTACTTCTCTTGCTGTAGCAGGACATTTCCACCAGGTCTAAAGATAGTATCCAATAACCAAAAAAACACATCCCTTACTTAAACGTTAATGCAATTGGAATACCCTAAAAGTTACCCTCCTTTCTGTAGCCTGGTAAATGCCTACCATTGTTATGCTAGGTTAGTTGTTTGTTAATAAAAAGGAAACGTTTAAACCAAATTCGATATTACACGACCGAAAAAATATTACTGTTAAAATACGATTACAATTAATACTGTTAATGGTTTAAAATGTTGTCCATTTGATTCTAACGATCATTTTCAGAATACAATTTTTCAACATTTTTAGAATACAATTTTTCAACATTATTACAATTTAAGACTGAAGTCGATTTTGCAAATCAAAGTTGTTATCTTTTCCAACTAAAACCTCGTGTATCTGATACATATTGAATTTATTAAGGTACACCGTTATTTATTATTTAATTATTGTATATATATATATTGTAACATTATTTTGGTTCATATCTGTTATATCAGTTCAAATCTTTGGTTAAATCTGAAGATTTTGAATTTGTACGATTGCTTTTAAAATGCAATTGTTACGGTGACGCATAAACAGAATTGACCATAGAATTGAACTGACAGACAGAGTTGGAACCAGGATAATTAAAGATATTATGTTTTGTAAATGTTTTAGATATTATGATTACTACGATAGACGTTGATGAAACTGGGATTTCCTTCAAATTATAGTCTTTGAATTCGCATAAAGATGTTGGCAGCATGATAACAGAATAATGACATTTTAACGAAACGTTTCATGTTTTCTGCTAAAGCAGTCAAATTTTATTGATTAAAGACACACTATTTGAAATCATGTTGGCAGCAAAGCTCTTGTATGAAACTAAAATTATTCAGGGACATTTATTAACATTTGTTCTTTGTAAAGCATAATAACATGAATCAATTACAACTAGCTTTTACGGTCTTAGGTATACGTGTGGTGTTAGGGATAATGAAAAAGCATGAACTTCTTGCATCTCAGTCCATATTCAAGCATGTATACCAAGATGTATGACCAAAAATCAAAAAAATAAATCGAGAGCTTTTACAATGTTAATAATAAAAATCATAAATTTCATTTCTTGTCTATGTGCTTGTACTTTCTGATGAAAACATAAATAATCGAAGAATCTGAAGATATCCGAAGTACTATTTATCTCTTATATGTTTCATTAGCCAAAGAAATAAAATATACTTTCGTGGACAAAAGTTTTAATAGATATTTATATGCATTATTTAGATTTTCTAACCATGCATAACTATGTATGTATATTTAATCTACATTATATTACTCGTAACCTATTGCAGAACAACTTTGTCTTGAGTGAAAGATGGATTCCCATTAAAGCATACGTTTTTGCAAACATTATTGTATCATTTGTATGTACTGCAAAAGTGCATAGATTTTGGAATATTGTAACTGCCTCTAAGGGAGACACTATAGCTTTAAAAATTTTGCAAAAGTCCGTCTTTAAAGTCAAAATTTATGGCCAAAAATAACTGCAGCATGGAAAATAATTATAAAAGTTACGTCCCAGATAGGAGAAATTGCAATTTTGTCTGAAAATCACTGAAATACATATATTACTCAGGAAAAGTTTTCTCGAAGTTCTCAAAGTGTTTTGAAGTCTTTATTCTTTTCATTTAAACCTAATTTTGATATCTTACATATTGTCCAAAATATTGATGACCTTTCACACTATAATTTTGAATATGATCAGATCTATCTGGGATGACTTAATGATTAAATTTATAATAAAACTATAGATTTTTTGTTTTATCTTTGTTCATGTCCAAGGTTGTACAGCCCAAGTCTGGATTCCATTTCTAGCTCTTTGCACGTATCCATTTTAAACTTGAGGAACAAGTATCTATTTTAAACTTGAGGAACAAGTATCCATTTTAATTTTGAGGAACAAGTATCCATATTAAACTTGAGGACCAATTTTGCAACTGATTGGATTGTTAATGAACGTGTATCCACAGCAGATCCATACACGAGACGTAAGTACGACGACGAATTGATTTTGCCAAACGTGCTAAAAATTCAACTGGGTGAACAGACCCTGATATGTGCCTGGCATCAACAAACTAGATACCACATTTTATAGGGGAAAGTTCACCCAGTCTGTTGGACAGTCGTACTCTAGTCTCGGAAACGGAATAATTTTTACATTAGCTTATCAGTTATTCAGCTTATTCCCTCAAAATGCTTTTGAATCACCGTTGCTTTCAGTATCAGCTAGTTTTTCTGTTGTACCGGAATCAGCCGAGGATTGCCGAACGGTAGTGGGCAGTTTGTTACTTTAACCTTGCCAAGCCAGTGGTATTTTTATTCAAAATGTGTGCTTGCAATGACGTTTAAATTAACCAACGTCAAACTTGAACTTGGCCAAATTATTTTCCTCACACAAGTATATTAAACGACCGCCTTTTGTGTCAGACGTAACCTAGCTTTTGGAATTTCATATGTCCATAAAACGGTATGTTATCACATCAAATATGATAATGAGACGTCGTATAGAGTCATAATGATAGTCAGATAAAATATGTTTATTAGGTTTCATATTTAATATAGCACAATAGAACACAAATAAACTTCGTCACTATAGATATTTAAATGGAATACGTAAAAAAACATTTGTAGAAATAAGCTGACATTTTTGGAATTATATTGAAAAATATATTAATATTGAGAATCATATGGTATTAACAAAGAAGTAAACAACTTTCAGTAAACATTCCAGTGGTTCAAATACGTATTGTGTCCATATCATCGGCGCCTGTTGACAGGAGCAAATCCTTCCCATCTCGAAAATAGATTTAGAATAGTATACATGTCATACTAAGCAGTTAATCTCAATGCTGAAATGTTGAATTAAATCTTTAAATATACCGAAATTAAGATTTTATATTTATTCAGGTACACTTAAGAAAGCATCCCTTTCTAATCTGTATGCCTCTGAACCCCCATGTTCCTTGATCTCAATGGTCAAGTTCGTATACCGTTGCTAAAGAAACATGCTGAACTCCCAAGTTTTGCCCCTTTCCAAAAATAATGTGCAGACTCCCTTGGTTCAAATAGCATTTTACGAGAAACTTTTCATTGGACAAGTATTGTTGCATGAATAAAAAAAAAAGGGAAATATGTGTTAAACGATATGACACGGAGCTTATGCTTCTGCTGATAAGAGTGGAACCCTTTTTTCTTTCTATTTCCTAATTTTATTGGATGTTTGTTTCTTCCAGTATATTTTACGAATACTTGGTGAAATATCAACTTCAAAAGGACCGGATATTGAATATAAAATAATTATTACTAATAATTCAATACTGGACATAATCTCATAATCCATAGCCATACAACCTGCTGACATTTATAATCCATAAATAAAGATTCCATGATAAAGTGGCTTTTAACGGCTTAACCTGTCCATCTTGATAATCCTAGAGTCATCTTGGGCAAAGGTTTCACGTTATTCAATATACGTAATAGTAGGGGGTTAGTTGTTGACCCTTGATGTCCAATATTCAAGTGGATACAGGTGTGTTTTTGGCATGAATTTCGTACATTTTTATATGTTTATTAGCTACGTATTAGTATAAACATTAAGAAGAAGTTATGGATCTACAACTTATTCGGATAGGAGAATTGTCATTGCCTTGACCAAAGCTGTTCCATTCCAATAGGGCTGCTCTTTCAAGTGTGCATAGGTTTGTTCTTCACCACATTGAAACAACAGCATGTTTCACTTCATTGCAAAAGACCAGACATGCAAATGCAATTTACATTACACAAATCCAAAACGAAAGAAACAATTTTTCGATATACCTTCTCACTTAAAACTGGACCAAAACGATTCAAGATTCTTGGAAATTTGACGCAGAACGAAAAAGTTCTTAAAATGAACGTGCATTTTAATTGGATAACATTGCAAAACACAAAGTCAAGGATAGAATTTTCATATTTCATATCGATTACTGGTTTCATTCATTCATTAAAATAGTTGTTTTTATTCAAACTTTACATACAGGACATATATTGTACATGTATGGTTTTCACTTTATCTCAAACTTTCCATGCAAAAACCAACCGACTAGCTATCAATACTACATTTGAAGTTGTATAATATTTATCGTGGTACGTTTTCATTCAAAATATTAATTTTACATCTGATACAATAAATCAAGTAATCGCAACACTTTCAGAATAAAATTCATTGAAGATTATTTTTACAATGAAAACAGCATTTGATGAAAATGACATTGGTTAGGTTGTCTAGGGGTCCTCCTCAAGAAAATGTTCAAAAACTACCAAATGTTTTTCAGAAAACTCGGATTTCGCTTGATTTTTAGATTCAGGAGATAATCTTATGAAATTGACAAATATTTTGTGGAAAGAAACATTTCTATTGGGCCAAAAGTGAGAGAAGAGGGTGTTTCGATTATAGGATCGTTCGTGCTTGGTTTTTATGTCAAGTACAAAAAGCAACGGAATTGTTTTGCTATGTATTCTGTTGTGTTCTATTTCTCTGAAACCTTAAATTTCATGCAGATTTCTTTAGAGTCAGTCAATTCTTTGTCCAAATATGATGGATTATCTACACTTGATCCATCGGATAAACTAAACATTATGCATTTATACCATAATCTATCAAATGCATAATAAACTGAATTGTCTTGTTGAGATTGATAAATTAGGCTACCCGTATTATATCTTATAAGTATAAACATAATCCTATTATATTACGTTATTTAATATTAGACACGCACAAAACTGTCATGACGTCAATATTCAAATTGAATAAAATGTCAAATTCGATACTTATATAGTTACAGATAAGTTTTTAAAAAATTGCAAGGTGTTATTGCATAAAATTACCTTTTAGAAAGTCTAATTGTCAAAGGTAAACTCGTCTTTGATATTTTAGCAGTAAATTGTTAAATTTAGAAAAATAGAAAAAATATCCTTTTTATGTTTCTTTTCATGATGAAATTGCGATACCAATCTTGATTTTGCCAAAATACGCCCAGATGAGTGAAGTTTGGCACACACGATTGTACATGTAATAACAATATCTGGCATGGGTTTGAATTTGAATATGTTTTGTAGTTTTCACGTCTGAAATTGTTTATCATATTTATCAATGTTGTTCCAAATAAGACAACTCGAAGGAATCATTCTTGGAACTTAAACTCGGATAGTTCTCAATGTGAAGGCATTTTTTCGATTCACATGCATTATCCTAAAGTTAAATCAGGCCCATGGGCGTAGGAAGCAATTTCATATTGGGGGGCAAATTGAGCAAAACTCATTCTCAAGTGTGGTGGTGCAGAAAACACCCCCCCCCCCCCCCCTCTCTTCCCCTTTCCTACTGGTCTGTAAACTGAGTACGCTTCGTAAGTCGTTACTAAACTCTGAATAATACCTTATTAGGAACAACCTTGACTTTGACTTGACTTTACTGAATATACATTCTTGGAATTCTTTATTTCGATAAATATGAGATTATTGTTGGAAACAATCACTGTAAAAACTGGATGTAAAATTACACAATTTTCTAATGTAAAAATACATATTGATTTTTGTTGATTAACATGGTTTGTATTTTTACATCAAAATCAGTGTATTTTATTATGACAACATCATTAATGTAAAATTACATAAAATATATCATTAAAATACATCAACATGTTATTTTACAGAATTATAGTTGTAAAAAAACAAATAAATCACATTAAAATATAATTTTACATCCAAATGTTTTTTTTTACAAATTCCAGTTGTAAATTAACAAGTAAATCACATTAAAATGTAATTTTACATCTAAATAGTTATTTTACAAATTCCAGTTGTAAGATAACAAAACAATCACATTAAAATGTAATTTTACATCAAAAGAGTTATTTTACAAATGCTAGTTGTAAAATAACAAGTAAATCACATTAAATGTAATTTTACATCCAAATGTAAAATTGCTGTAAAATTGCTGTAAAATTGAAAAATAAAGAGTCGCCATTGGTTATTTTTTTTCTTCTTGTCTCTCTCTATTCTGATGAATATATCTATTGCTATAAAGGGCTTGTTAAGAGATTTGCTAGCCTTTTTGTGTGTACCTGGGACATTTCTGCATAGAACTTCTGCAGTTCTGCTCTTGAGCCTTACAAACTTTTCGCCCGATGCCCGTGGTTCCTGTAATTCCAGAAAAACCGGATATGGCGCGGACAGCTGTGGACTATTCCAAAAAAAAGTAGTTGCGGGCAGAATTAAAAATGTGGATGAATTTTGAATGGAACAGATACGGTTCTAGTACCGAACTCTCCAATCGAGCGCTACCGGCATGTGTTAGGTCCCGAACACGTTTGAACATTTTTATTTTAGTCATTTGCATTCTATTATTAATTATATTAGTAAACAATATTTTGGGACAGTCTTTCGGACTATGTTAACTTGAGAACAGTTTATCGGATTATATTTAAGTAATTTCCGCCCAACACTTCTCGAACCTTTTTGAATTGAAACTCTTCAAAATGTTTGAAATTGATCGAAACCGTGGTAGTAAACAAAATTCGGTAACTATATTTGTATTTATTAGTTATTTGTGTATTGATTGATAATTTGCATTGTGAATATCGATAGATAATAAGCTTATATTTGATCTTTGCTAGACCTCATTGGAATTTTTCCCCCCTTTGACTTTATGACGTCACGCAATATGGCAGCGCCCATATCATTCATATCCATGCTTGATTTATTTTACTGATATTTAAAGTACACCAGCATAATATTATCATTTCATTCTTTCAACTCTGGCATATTTTATCGTATTTGTTTATGTATGTCATGTGACTTGGATTATTCTGTCATCTGCTTAGCCATTTCTCTAAAATTATTGTATTAAGGATTGCTATTTATATTTTCAGTTAATCATCCATCCATCCATCCTGACTGAGACTCCCCATTGGTCAGATTCTTGACTTAATTGCTGTAAATGTGGCAACCTTACACTTAAAAATATACATGCCTGACAAAAGACTGTTAATCAGTTGTCATGTAGTAGGATCCAGGCTATAATGTCACCAAATTTTAGTTTTTAGATTGTAATTGACATCTATTATTTTCTATCTAATGGGTAAATATTCTAAAATTATGCTTAAAAATCATGCTTCAACAAGAAAACATTTTAGAGGGAAGGAAATGTTACTTACCTTGTAAGCTCTGTTAGAATTTTAATATAATCTATTGTTTAAACTTTTGTTGCAATTTTCATATTGTGTTTTTATTAATGAAGGTATTATTTTATTGCTCATAATTGGGATTTAAATTTGAAAAACTTTTTTATATTTTAGATTGTGTAAATACAAACACAAGACAATATTTTGGGATATTACACACTTCTTAATTAGACTATTGTGTTGAAACATTATGAACCTGATCTTATTAAGAAGTGTGTAATATACCATAATATAATATTGTATTGAATTGTTATGTGCTGCTCGCTTCTAAATGTGATAGATACATTAATTTATATTAAAAGATTTTCAGTATTAAATCTTTTTTTTTTTTCCATCATCAATTTTTTATTCCATAGAATGAAGGATTTCAATAGAACAGTCATATAGTCACTTCTTTCCATATGTGAGGAAGGCTTCCAGCAAAATACATTTAAACATGTAGTAAATTTACATGAAAGTGTAAAATTTCAAAGTGGCCTTGTGGATTATATGAATGTAAAATAACCTACACAGCTAGGTCAATTTACCATTTTTTGACTGGCAGAAACGTTGCCACTCCAAATGCTGTAAAATAACATATGTCTTGTTAAATTACATGAAATGTTGAATTACATGAAATGTTAATTTACCATTTTTTGACTGGCAGAAAAGTTGCCACTTCAAATGCTGTAAAATAACATATGTCTTGTTAAATTACACGAAATGTTGAATTACATGAAATGTTAATTTACTATTTTGTAAAAATACCATGAATGTAAATTTACTTGCTATGTAAATATCTTCCAGTAGATTTACATAGTGTTGTGTGAAATAACATTGAATGTTAAATTACAGTTAATATAGTGGCAACTTTTCTGCCAGTCAAATAAGGGTAAATTTACATATATTTTTTTACAGTGTTCATATAAAGCTATATAAGAGTATAATATTATATTTATGGTAATATATCAAATGTTATTTTTATATTAGGCTATATTATTAACTAGGCTAGTAATATTATTTTAAAATTTGTAAAATATACCCAAATCTATCAAAATAGATGTGAATAACTCGACGGGATATGAATGAACATATCGTTTGGCGGAGACCAGATTTTTGTCAAAATTATTGTCCCTCAATTTCACGCCTTTCTTACTCTTTACATAAAATGTGGCGGTTTGAAGCTAACGATTGGCGCTACACACACAATAGAGTATTAATATTCAAGTCTGTTTTTGAAAACGATATGCGAGTTTGCACAAAGCTGTTCGCCTGTGTTTTTATGATTGTTTAATTCAGCTTAAATATTTAGTTCATCAGCGGATTTCATCTTTAAAAAATGTAATTTAAATATATCAAGACAGAATTACATAGCTAATGTGTTGGTTAAAGTCATCAGTGGGTTGACGCCAAAATATTACTCGCCTTACAGATTTCATTCATTTCAGTTTTCAATTAAAATTTTCTACTTTCCATCGCTACTGTGACTTAATTTGATTTTATATGGGTAATAAAACTAATACTTAAAATTGTTAAATTTTTCACCAACATAAAAAATAACAATTGAATTATATTAGCTGGTGTAATCAGTTGTAGAAGATATGCCGAGTTGGCTAACCAAGTAAAAAACTGGCAACGGTTGTTCTAGTAGGATGAGCACGCCTTATCTCACGAGCGGCTTCTGAACAAACGTTATCCTAATGTAGCTGGCAGTAACCGAAATTCCAAGCAAGAAATATGATTTGAAGCTTCAGGTTTGAGCAACCTTAGATTGGGTGAAAACATGCAGCTTTAAACCTAAGTCTTTGGTTGAATTCGTCTTGTTGTAGTCAAAAACCATTATAGAATTGGATGGCCATTTTCTGAAAATTGCAAAATAGAGCAAAGGATCTGAATTATACCCGTTTTTATTTTTCAGTATTGTTCTCAATATAGGACACATACAAAACCTCACAAATTGACATGCATACATCTTAAAATCAAATGATATCTGAGGTCAGGCAATCTATGGTGGCATCGCGTGATAAAATTGTAACAATTTAAACTATCTTAGTGTAAGAGATCGTATTTTAAGAATATTTTGGCCTATGCTCTTTCAGTGTGTATCAAATTCCCTCTTTATCATTGTACTAACAATACTTAGCCAAAAACTTGACGTCATTTCAATATTTTGAATGAATGCAATACACAAAATATACAAATATGTAGGAAATTTTAAAAATGTTGAATTTTCAGATTTTTTCAGGAAATTTTAAACTCAATGTAATGCAACTTAGTGTTTCCTTGCTCTTGACCCATTTAGTATTGAATTTTTTAAAATTTTGAATTTTACCTCCCTTGAATTGCTTCTCAGTTAGTGCTCGATTGGTGAATTTTGAATAGGTACCGTGTGTTGCAATTCTTGTGTTAAGCGAACAGTACGGAACCAGGCATGTCTTTTTTTAAATTCAGCCTTCTATTCACTTTCCCAAAACACATTCTGTTCTATCTTATATATTAATGTCGATAGATTCCACGAATCTCGATTCGAACTCGGCAATCGAGTGCCACTAAAACACACCCAGCAAGGTTATAAAAAAAGCGGTATCGCTTCACAGTGTACAACTAGCCAGAACTGAAAACTGGTTAATTTGTCAATCCTAATTGAACCCCGATAGCAGCCCTGCCTTATATTCAGTTCAGAATGCCACGGTCATTGTGTCACTATAAGAATGGTTGCATCATACAATTAGGACAATTATTGTAGATGACGTGAAATGCCCTTAAAGAGTGCAAATATCATTAATTTTTAAAATATTTCGATAAAAAGCACACAAACAATAGTGGGTTGTTTTAAACCAAACACCGAGCAATATCAAATTATAACATAAAAACTTAACGTATCTACACACAATATATATTTTATCTAATGGGCCTATATATTTTATTTAAAACTTCGATTTTAGAATGCCTCGTGATATTTCAACAAAATCCTGTTTATAATTTGCATTTATCTCTTTTGATTTCCATACTACAAATGCTTGCTTCATTAGTTTCGTTTACCATTTTCTGGATATTTTTCGCTTAGATTTTGATGTGTCACTCGTGCTTTTTCATGGTAATCCGTAACGTAATGACGTTAGTTTGTGACTTCTTTTGACTTTTGAATGTCTGCTTTGCCTTCGTAAAACGTTATGATGTAAAGTCAAAAACTATAAATAAGTAAATATTTTATGTTTAAAAGTTAGAAAACAATTTGTATGTCACCTTGAACACAAGTACATTCAACTCGTCAGTCAAAAAAAAAAAAAACTTTTGATAAACTGAAAAAAACTATGATGCACATAACCTATTTTCTGTATAGATCAAATTGATATAAAATATAGTTTTATATAAGCTGTCGTCTTCATGGGATTTTATTTGAGTGGCGGATGATCGCAGGCAGAATATGTTTGAATTCGAAATGAAATGAATGGAGTTTTACGTCCTGCTTTTCTGCACCTGTATGGGCTAATTGAGGACGGGCAAACGCCATGTAGAGTGCAATAGGGAACATTTTGCCAAGACAGCGGCATTAGCCTACTCTTATTTTCGATTTCCAATTGTCGAGGGATCTTTAACGTGCACAGCCTGAAGCACACGGGGTTTTAATTCTAAGAGCTTTAAACTATGATTCTGTGTTCAATTTGCATTTCCACGTCTCAACAATACTTTAATAATCCATGTTTTACAGGCACAGAGTTCAATATACCGATATTGGTCGAGAAAATATCTTCAGCCGATTTCTGTCTGTCGGTGATCGCATGGGACAATAAACCATTCAAAAATCCTTGACTCTTGAAAATAAAGAAAAAGAGTTGGCTAATACCGCTATCCTATTAAAGTTTCCCTAACTGCACATTGAATGACGATGACGTGTGCAGTAGCCCAATCAGGTGAGTAGAGTAGAACCAATATCGACAAAAGAGGCTAAATTTCGAACTTTTTCACATTGCACATTGCATAGTGTGGCCTAACGAGATGCAGGAATGTGGGCGTAAAATCCGTTTGAGATAATTTTCCAATTCGAAAAAAGTAAAGTTCGGGACAGGTCGCATTTTTTTCTTTTGTGTAAACTTAAAAACAAAATAATAATTGAAGTTATTTGAAATATTTTCTTATTTCTAAAATGTCACATTTTAAAAATTAGGATTCTATTTAGGATGCACGATGTTAACTAATCGCACCATCTATTTTGAATATAACAATATTTTAACTCAACTCAACTGTGAAATAATTCTATTAACTTCTATTTACTTCTTTATGTCCATTTAGAGAGAAAATATTTGGAGGCGGCCATAAATTCCGACTTATTAACGTCTTTTATCTGCGATTTGTTGACGTCATACACGTGACTATATGAAAACATAAGAACTTACAAACTAAGTTATATACGGTGTCTTTTTTTTGCACACCTGCACACTCTGCACACTGCACACTTTGAGATCATTCGTAACATTTTTTACCGCCAATGAAATTTCGTTCAATTTAGAGAATCATGTTTTTGTAAATAAAAAACGAAATTATACTGAAATGTTTTTTTTTTTTTATTTGAGTTAAACCCTTTTTAAACTAAGTGTCGTACATTAATTTCTATGTGAAAGTGAAAGTGAAAGTATGTTGTCTTCAGAATGTAATAATTTCTATTTTCATTCAATTTCAGATCATTGATTTCTTTGGTGGTGATGCTATTTTCTTTAATATCTCCATTTTCAATAACAGTAAATAGGCGTTGCTTTGAATTTCTGTTGCGCCACGTACTTGTTGTGTGGGACCAATCTTCATTCCCCCCCTTATCGACCAGGTATTTCCCTGAAACTGTTGGGTTTAAGGGTGGCGACGAAGTGGCAAGTTCATAAGGCACATCGGTGATCAATAGTTTAAATCTTTCTTGACTTGTCAAGTCAGGTTTATTCAATAAATCCATCGTTGCTGAAGAAAGTGCCTATCAATCATACAGTAGCAGAAGGCAAGATGGAAGTGATCGAGTCACGTGGCAAAGGGGCAACTACTCTTCCTTAATCGACGTCACGCCATAACCTCGACAATCTAGACCCAAGACATACGAATTCCTTGTTATTACACTCATGGACTCATATAGAAATTAATATGTACGACACTTAGTTTAAAAAGGGTTTAACTCAAATAAAAAAAACAAAACATTTCAGTATAATTTCGTTTTTTATTTACAAAAACATGATTCTCTAAATTGAACGAAATTTCATTGGCGGTAAAAAATGTTACGAATGATCTCAAAGTGTGCAGTGTGCAGAGTGTGCAGGTGTGCAAAAAAAAGACACCGAAGTTATATATGTTTTCGATTAGAATTATGCTTGAACAGACCTCCTCCCAATAATTCCCACCCCTTATTGTTGGAAATTGGAAAATTTCCCAAAATTTCACAAATGAACACAGCAGGGTGTCTAAGTTTAAGGCAAGGCCTACGACGTAAAACACCAATTTATTTCATTTACACTCAAATTTGAAGCTTAACCCTTCAATGGCGTTCAATTTTGATATAAACTTGTTGTGGCCTCGCTGGCCCTCCGTATTGATGAACTAAATGCTATTATAATTTCTTACATGATGTAAAATTACTCCACATTCTTCAGTTTTATTATTCACAAACAGCGGGTTACTTTGAAATCTGTCACCCCAACACGTCAACTAGACATAGAAATATACCAAGAATTTGAAATGTGACGAAACGCATTGCTGAAACATAACATGGGGACCCCCTGAAACTTACACAAAACCCGGGGTTAATTTTATACAGAATTGTGATATTTTAATGCTTTTTTTCTATTATGTACTAATTCGTGTATGATATAAGTAATTAATTAACATGACATTTATTAGGGTATTATGGTAGCTCTTGGTGAGATTTTCAACAAAATTATAATAGATGGATCGTTTTTACACAATTCGTTAAGCACCGTTAGGACATGAAACTTGTATATGATGATACACGGGAATAATGAAGATGTTAATAACCGCTTTATCGCTGATGACATAGTAAAGATATAGATCAGAACAGTTAAAAACGAAACATACTTTCTGTACTAACCAGATCGTAACATTTAAGTTACTTTCAATCGTGGGTATCATGCAGAAAAAATGTAGGCCTATATGATTGTAGTCAAAATACCGTTTTGCGTTCGGATCGTTAGTACTTGGTTTGTTTATGTTGTTACAGACAAAGTCAGTACCTATTTCCTTATAAATTGTATGGATCATTGGAAGTCAAAGCGATTTTCCTGTTTTCTAATTCTCAGAAAAGATGATTAAAATGTCCAAACTACGTTCATATTAGTTTGAGAACACCATAAAAATAGTGCAAAATTGATCCGCCATAATATTACGAGCTACACTAGTCCCATATGTCAAGCTCGCGATGTTAGTCTTTCCAAAAAGATTATTTTGCATTCTCAAGGAGTCTGAAATTGCCACGGCACCACCAAAGGGAAACTATTGTGGTCTGGTTCCAATTTTTCAAACCTGTGTTGTGTTAGCCATCTGTTCCAACCACCGTTTCGTATCAAACAAACAATACATGGTATGCTACGTTTGTGGTTAATTTGATACGGGGAATGTTACAGAATACGAAAACAAACCCGACTATTTTATACAAATACTTTCTCAGAGACTCAAAAGAGACGAACTGTTATTGTCTTAGTGCGACGTCTTGATATGTTCAACATGGTGTCGCATGAAGACTTCT
Organism: Lottia scabra; assembly: GCA_029955415.1. Taxonomy (NCBI): domain Eukaryota; kingdom Metazoa; phylum Mollusca; class Gastropoda; family Lottiidae; genus Lottia; species Lottia scabra. Next base: position 13,347,314 of record JARJEI010000003.1, read on the forward strand.
AAGCGAAGCAAGATGAAAATAAACAAATCCGATCAAAAAAAGAAAAGTCAGACCGAGAAGGGAAACAAAGAATTCTGTTAACAGCGCAAGTCTTCGTTGGGATTAACAAGAAAATATGCGTGGAAGAAAACATAATGGTATGAAAATCGGTTCACATTGAAGCACTCCACTGACAATCATTTTCATTTTCAGATTTATTGTATTATTGCTTAAATATGAACGATCAGTGTAAATGAAAACTTATAAAACATAAAAAATGTACAGGTGCTGCCTGAATTTTCGAGGATCGATTTGAGCCTTAAATTTATGTAAAAAAAAATCTTCGGATTTACTGAAATTGCCCAAAAATCGCAATATCCCTTCAATTATACCCGTACCTAAACAGTTATCTTTCATTTTCTGTACATGTGTTTTCTATATAAGTCAAAGTCTTACTAAACGACGAGTCGTATTTCTTACTTTCAAACGCTGATATTTATTGATACACGGACATTTGAAGGCTTAAATTTTGCGGGAGACTTTGGAACGGATTAGATAAGCTAAAGACTTCCAGGTTCTGAGACTAAAAGTTTTTCGGTCGAATGGTTAGTGAACATATACTTTTAAAATAAATTTCCAAGGCATGGCTTGTGCATAGATTTAAGAATAACGTGGGAGCAGAACTGCAAACGGTGGTCAGGTCTAAAAGTTTAGGGTTGTGTAAAGGCTCAAATTCTATTTTTTTTTTTTTTTAAACTAGTTAAAATTCTCATTAATCAGATTTCTGAATTGATTTCTTTTCAGTTGATCAATCACAGAGACTAGTTAGAGTCCACTCGTATCACATTTGTCACTAGACTAGCGTACTAGATAACCTCGTATACGATACGGAAATTGCCAAATTGAATAAATTAAAGATCAACCAATCACAAACATTCTTCAGACAGTGCTGTTTTCGCCCTAAAAACAGCCAATCAAAATCAATCTCCGAACATGAGTTGTCTTTCCTTGCCCATTTACCGGACAAGATGGCCGCTTATCATAACAGAGCATAGATGTAACTCTATGTGGCAGAGTCATTACAAAATCTCAAACAAAATGACGAAGGTTGAGCCAAATGGTAAGAGTCGTCAGGTTCAGAACAACTGTGAATTTTTTTTTAAGGCAGCCACACATGACGTTTTTATTAGAAAAGTGTGAGTTATAATTGAATATTTCCATTCTCTATTTAGATTTATAGTCAAATGGAATTAGTTATTATAGAACCATTAATCAGTAATGGAAACCATACAGTTAGATTTCGGGGAATGGGGGGTTTGAATCTCCCAATTAATTTGTAGGCCTATACTAGGATACAATACCTTATTGAGAAATTGGGATTTTGTACGTAACAGCTCTGAAGTGTGTTAGTAAATAAAATAAATAAATGAATGGAGCTTTACGTCCTACTTTCTGCACCTATATGGTATTGAGGACGGGTAAACGCCATGCAGTGTGCAATGAGATAAATTTTGCCAGGACAGCGGAATAAGCCTGATCTTATTTTCGATATCCAACTGTGGGGGGGGGGGGAATCTTTAACCTGCACAGCCAATAGCACACGGGACCTCGGTTTATTGTTCCATCCGAACGACTAGACGCCTTTTCCGTGTCAGTCCCTCCGACCTGCATTACTGACAGGGGGAAACCGGGTTGAAAAATCCGAATGTATCATCTCGACCACTGAGCAAGCGTCTAAGATATTTCGGAATTCGAGTTGACAATAGGGACTCCCTACTCGAATTTTCATGATCTTCAAAATTCTTGATTCTTCAAAAAATCATTCTTAAACCTTCAAAAATCGTATATAATCACATATAAAGGTATAAAGGGAAATAACACAAACAATTTCAAATATATCCAGACGACAATCTTCTTTAAGAGAGTCTTTTTTTTAAACGAATACCACCTCTTAGAATGAACAAAAAATATATACCTTTTTTAACTTGGTCAATAGGAGTATATCGGGTGTCCAAAATAACGTCCCCAACTTTGACACAAAGTATCTCAGCTGCTGATAAAACGATCTCTTTCAAAATATTCACAGATTTATTTCAACATGTCCTTGTCAGACCCTGAAAATATGAAAGTCATAGAGCAAAAATTGTACAAGTACTACCTCGAATAAAATAGCATGTCAAAAAATTCAATATCAGAGCAAATTGAACGTATTTGAATTTGTGTTCATTGTGCCTAGCTTCACCACATCAACCACAAATATCAAACATTTTCCATCCTGATAAACTCCCACGGATCTCATCTAAAGGTACCACTCGAGAAGCGACCATCCAGCATTTCAGTTCCTGTTTAATCAGTGTGTCCCTCTAACCCAAGTGCAGTACAACTGTTTTAAGAGAATCCCATACTGCCCGTAGTCATTACCATCACTTGTGGAACAAACTGGATGAACAGGAACTGAAAAGTAGGAAGGTTGCTTTTTGGGAGAAAATATCTTAAGATGAGATCGGTGAGAGCATTTCAGGATGGAAATTGAATGATATTGGTGGTCGATGTGATGAAAGCACAATAGACTCAGGTAGAAATATGTAATTTGTTCTGATAATGAATTTTTTGACATGCTATTTTGTTTGTGGCAGTACTTAAACAATTTGTATTCGATGACTTTCATATTTTCAGGGTCTGACAAGGACATGTTGAAGTAAATCTGTGAGAATTGTGATAGAGATCGGTTTACCATCAACTGAGATACTAACCGTCAAACTTGGGGACGTTATGTTCATCATCAGGGGACTTACCTGGTGGCATAACTACAAAATAGATAAGCTAAAAAACAGATAAATCCAGAAAACTATGTTTATATACAATAATTGAAAAACGCTAACAATAATCCGTAATTGTATGGAAATCACATAGTTGTATGTGTTTATTTGATTCTGTTTGTATAAATATATAGTCTTATTGACCAAGTTTGAAAACTTAATTTTTTTTTATCATTATAAGGTGGTATCCTTTAATAGATTGAGCATAGAGAAAAAAAAAGCTGATAACAATATTTGGTGTTTAACAATCTTTCTACGTTGTGATACACCAGGCATACTTTTTGTTTCCTCATACTGGGCTCTCTTTTACCCCATATAGAGTCATTATCTTCAATCTCTGTACCATCACCCAGTATATATTTCTGAAGAGTCAAGTTGTATTTTAAATCTATCCAAACGCTCTCAGCTCTACAAAATATAAGGACATAGTACAATGGCGGTGAGGAATAATTGTGCTTTCTAGCAGAGTATTTATAAGCTTAAAAATTTAACGTGTTTGGAAGTACAATGACAATAACCATATTATTTTTTTTTCAACTTGCTGATTTTCAATAGGGTTCATCTTTGGGTGGTAATAATTTCAAAATCGGAGAAGAATAATTGTTCCTTCTAGAGTGTTTACGAGCTATTGTGGTACGAGGGATAAGTTTGTTCGGACAAAAGTAGTGAAGAATTGTGCCCTCTGGCTGGGGTGTTAACGAGCAAGCATGGACAGACCGACAGAACATTTCTCTCTTGGAAAGTTTTATTTTCTCCGGTCATAATAAAGTATTCTCAACAAAGTTTTGCGAGAGTATGTCAATGGTAGCCTATGAAACACCATTGTTAAAAAGTATTCTACTAAGTCTTTGTAACCAGGATTTACTTACGGAGCTTGATCTACGACAAACTGACGAATCAACTCGGCATCCTCTCGTGATTTGATAGTCACCAATTTGTCTCCATTCTTTTCACATTCTACCTTCGCATCTTCCTGGCTAAATAACTTCTTAATGATATATCTTTCTGAAAATAAAGAAGAAAGAATGATATGAAATGAGTTTTCATTATGGAATGTTGATGGACATTGGTACAAAATGACGAAAATTCGATTTTCTATTTACAATGTGTCTGCAGAACATGGTGCCTTTCAGACTCTACTATCCAGTCTCTATTTGTCGACGTACAGCTTCGACGATAAAGATGTACTCTCGTCTCAACTTCGAAACTAAACTAGCATGCTATATAATCTATATACTATACTGAGATTGTCATATTGAATGAATTATAGTTCAGCCAATCAATTTTATTCATCGTAAACTATATTGTTTATATTTTTAACTTTTTGATGTAGCCACATCAAGGAAGGGGATATGTTCGGGATCGTTGTTTCGGAATACTGTAATGTTCACGTTTGTTTCTCCGAACATTACTCCGTTTTCAGAGACGACGAAACGAAACATTCGCCTGCTCGACACTGTCACATCATCATTATCATCGCCATGTTTGTCATGGAATGTTTATCGAATAAATATTTTCGAAGCATCACATCGTTCTTCAACGCCTCTTTAAAAGGTTTCCTTCAATTAACTTTAAGAGACGTTTAGCAAAACGTTTAACATTTCAACGACCAATATTGTATTTTTCTATTCGTTTCAATCCAACGTCAGCAGGTAATAGTAATAGAACTGGTAGGAGTGACGACAGTTTACCTATTTTCATCTATTTTTCTGAAACTAGATTGCTAGATAACCTCGTATGTTATTGGCAGATCGGTCCATTGAAACAAAAATCATTCGTCACAGTTGACGAAGGTTGTGCTGAATGATTCCGTTTCCTGATGCGTGATTTTTTTAAACTATATAAGTTCATCCAGTCGATTTTTTCGAAACAAAGAGGTTGTGTCAAAAATATATAAATATTATATGTAATTTCTTAATTCTTATTGTTCAACTTCGTCTGAGGTTGTTGATTAGTTTGTTTATGTAAAGCTATTTACATCAATTATTTAGCATTTTTTGAAGTAAGTTTACGCTCTAATAGTGAGGCAATCAATATCATATTTTCATAAGATTTGTGCACAGTGATAAAAGCTTCAAAATTGGTCAGAATGTAGAGGAACATGCCTGGAATGATTTCAAGATGGAGGCACTCAAACTTTTAGCTGAGCATGCGCAGTAGACTAAGAAAAATGAAATGAAATGAATGGAGTTTTACGTCCTACTTTTCTGCACCTGTATGGGCTAATTGAGGACGGGCAAACGGCATACAGTGTGCAATGAGGGAAATTTTTCCAGGACAGCGGCATTAGCCTGCTCTTATTTTCGATTTCCAACTGTCGAGGGATCTTTAACGTGCACAGCCAATAACACACGGGGCCTCGGTTAATTGTCCCATCCGAACGACTAGACGCTTTTCCATGTCAGCCCCTCCGACCTGCATCACTGACAGGGGGAAACCGGGTTGAAAAATCCGAAGGTATCATCTCGACCCATGCCGGGATTAAACCCTGGACCTTCAGGTTAGCGAGCAAGCGTCTAACTCACTGATCCACCGCGGCTCCCAGTAGACTAAGAAAGGTAACGTAATTTCATCGCGTTTACCTTAAATAATCAGTAATATTTACCATTGGACACAAATAAATTCATAAATAACAAAGTAATTGTACATAAAAACATTGAAAAAATATGTTTGACCAATATTATTATGGTAAAAAAAAACAATGAATTCTCCCTATATTCAAAAACCTTGGAATGTTCGCATCACAAAATCCCAGCGCTGGAGAGTGCAAAGATCTGATCGAAACGAATCTAATCGCAGAGGGGAGGGGTTCGTTCTCGATCAAATAATTCTAGATAAGAAACTAATATATTTAAAACGCTTTATCTCTCTAAAAACACTTTAATGGTTATATTAATTTATTGAAAACTACATTCGGCATACATTAAGATAATATTTTGTGCTTGAGCAATAAAATGTACTGAATATTTGAGAAATATTGAATGAAAAAGTTGTTAAAAAATATAAAATGCCACTAACTAAAGGGAGATAACACGTAGACTTTCAATCAAAACTTGACGCATGTAGGTTTCATCGATGAATTGAAAATCTATAAAGGGAATGTTCATTTCGGAGGTTCGATTTAATAAGGTTGTAAATACACTACTAAGATACAAGAACTGCATAAATATCGCATAATCCCTTCCCTTCAACTATATCCCTACCTAAACATGTATCTTACTTTTTCTGTATAATGCTAAGGGCAGACAACCGTATTTTTTTGCCCGATCGCAGTGAATTTTATAATCACCCCCAAAAAATACGATCGTGTACGGCCGTTAAAACTCACGATACACGATCGTATTTTTTGGGGTGATTATAAAAGTCGCTGCGATCGGGCGATAGGGAGACTTTTGCGCATCTTAAATCTTGTTACATATATTTATTTTGATATTGTCATGGGGTATATAATATAAACTTTTGTAATGTTTCAAAAGAATAATATGCATTGATCAAAACGTTTTGAATTATGAAACTATGAAACCAGAACCCAAAGACTCGACTGAGCATAGAGGAAAATTCAGATTGGTACAGTCTTTGGTGTCTAACAAAAATTCGTCATCATTGAACACCACGCATAATTTAACGTCCTCATGATCGGGCTCATCAGCACCCCATAGAGAGTCGTTATCGTAAAGCTGTGTACCATCATCCAGTATATATTTCTGAAGAGTCAAGTTGTATTTTAAATCTATCCAAACATGATCATCCCTGAAATATATACAGAAATAGTACAGGGAATTGCAAATTAGAATTAGCTGGCCCCCTATTCTCGAAACGATCCTTACGCTAGGATGTCCTAGAAACAGTCTTGAAAGTTAGTTAATACAGAACTATGTAAGATTCTGAACAAAATTTGACAAGACAAAATCAACTAAACGCCTATTGAGTAAACAACGTTTACTTACGGTGCTTGATCTGCAACAAACTGACGAATCAACTCGGCATCCTCTCGTGATTTGATCCTCACCAATTTGTCTCCATACATTTCACATTCGTTCTTTGCCTTTTTTTGAGTAACATTATTGAGCATGATATATCCTGAATAAATGATAAATATGGAAGGGGATCAGTGCCAAAAGTCAATGCTATATGTAACTCACTAATGTTATGTTGTGAATACAGATGTTTTGTGTCATAGGTTAAAAGTTACCTATATAAATACCAGTAATGCAGAATACATACGTAGAAGTTTAGTGTTTAAATTGAACAGTTAAACACTTATTACAAAAGTCAAATGTTAAATTTTCACACTAAACCTATTGCATAATTATTTTGTCTGCTAACGCATTCCATAAAACATTTGACCTTTTCAACTTATCAGGCCTAATTTGTTTTTTGTCACTTTACTTAATACATTTGCACCTTGTAGGTTTTATTGGGGGATTGTAACTCAAGAAAATATTTGATAACATGAGCTGATTTCCTTGCACCCCAGGCCTTCACAAACAACATGCGATTCTGAAGAGAGGCATTCTAAGGAAATTGATTTTCTTGCATCTGAGACCTTTCTACATGCGACGCTCGGTTGACGGCAGTACGTTTAGGTAACTACGCATAGCCTCAGGAGACAGGGGGCAGGGGGGGGGGGGGTGGTAGGTGCCCAACCTCCCCCAAATATTATGTTTTCGGGCAAAAGATCCCCCAAATCGGGCAAAATATCATTAAGATTCGGGCAATAAGTCGGTCTGCCCCCTGTTCAGTCGTGGGCCCCTACGGCTATGTACCTACGGCCGTAAAATGTGAAATAGATTTTGCTCACCCGGATACGTGGATCCTATTAAACCAGAATCTGGAAACCCACCTATAAGGATAAGTGGTTGTAATAGATTCTGAAACAGTAATAAAGCAGAAAATTCAGTTTCAAAATCGGAATGTTTTTTAGCCAAGTTAAGAAGTGATATTGTTTGCAACATTCCCTTAAGAATTGAAGCCTCCAAATTCACAGGTATTCAAAATAAGCAACATTTGAAAGTAAATAAAAATACGATTCGTATTTTAGTGAGACTATGCCTTATATAGAAAATACATATACAAAAATCGAAAGACGATAATGTTTAGATAGAGGTTATTTGAAGGGATTATACCACCATTCGAGAACTTAAAATCAGCTTTTTACAGCTACTTATAATGAAACAAAATGACTTACCGAATATAACTTGTGTCCAACTGTTCTGTTCAACATAGAGTTATAATATATCATATTAGAAATACCATATTCACATCTTCTACTTAACTTATCATAGTCGAAGTAATCACAATTTGATTTTCCGCACAGCAGTGCACAATCAAATATACCAGTGGTTATTTCGGATGAATTTATGAAGCTTACAGTAATATATGTCAATATCTTAAACGAAAACGAAGCAAATTCCAGTTTTGTAGGATGCAAGACATAATAAAATATTGTTATTCGAAACAAATACGTTAAAATATTTAAAGATGCCATTTTTCCTTCATAACACTAACAAACATGACAATCTCAATCAGTCTGTAATGATTAAATTTGTAAAGAGCTTTAATTTATATTGGTTACCATAAATATTTATACTTTAAGATACATTTGGCATAACGTTAACGTTAAGATATTTGTATAGGTATAAGACCCCTACTTTTCATAAACAGTTTTTGCGTGGCCCATCAGTAATTGAACTGGTAAAAGTGATAATCGTCCAATTTAACATTCCCTAGCCAAAACAATCATTAAAACAAGATCCTTGTTATCCTTTTAGAGAGATAAAAGCAGAGTAAAGAGCGAAATATCAATATGACAATGTATAGGGCCATTCTGCTTTTTTGAGAAAAAAAGTTTTCATTATCACATACAGCACAAAAATAAATGTTCCCTGAAAATAGTTCTAAAGTATGCTTATGGTATCTCTGTATCTTCCTGATCAAACTGAATTTGTTTTAAAAAAGGGTTGACTAAAGATAGTGGACCACAGCCATAAACGCCCACCCCGGCATGCGGATGGTAAAACGAAAAAGCCTTAAATTTAACAAGTAAACTAAACTTTCTCAAATCTTTCGATTTAGGTCCAATAAAATCCATTTAAGTTTCATCAAAATCGGATGAAAACTAAGAGAGTAATAGCATATTCAGGATTTTGGGACAAGGGCAATAACTCTGCTTCTAACGGTCGAAAATAGCTCAAATTCCAAGTTGATCTTCGTTTTATGAATGTATACACATACGGAATTTCATTTGATTCAATCAAAAAATCTGGTTTTTAGAGCGTTTTACAAGCAAATGTTGACGGACGGACCAACCGACGGACAGGGGTGCCGATAATATTCGTCTACATAGAGAGATGTGGGCGTATAAAAATCGTACTATCCCTTTACGATTGAAAACAGATGATATCCAAATGGTTTTATTAAACATTTATTGTAATTACTCAGACTATGGTCTGAAATGATATGGCTTTTAGAAACTATATTTGAAAAAAGAAATGTAATCAATTAATAATAACACAACTTTGAGAACTATGGGTTATACAAGTGTTTGTAATCAAAGCCAATAACAACAAATACGTTTTAAAAAAGGTATCAGACATCAGAATGGTATAAAATGCATAATTGTTGCACAGAATATAGCGCAAAAATGATTCAAAAATGATTGAAATGGGCTGGGATGTGTCAGGAAATCGCGTTTCTGGGCGTCTCATTCTCCAAATTTTCTTGTGGTGATCTCGCAGTTCCTTTAACCTTAAAGGGATATGTTCACTAACTGTTCGACCAAAAATATTTAGTCTCCGAATCTGGATTTTTTTTAGCTAATCTAATTCGTAATAATGTTCACAGCTCTCCTACGAAATTTAAGCCTTCACATGTGTACCAATTATTATCACCGTTTAAAAGTAAAAAATGCGACTCGTCGTATAGTGGACTAAGCGTTATATAGAAACACATAATACAGAAAATGAAGGAAAAATTTTAAAGTAGGAATAAAATTGAAGGAATTATATGATTTTTGTGCATTTCTATACAACTGCCAGCGAGCGTATGTTACCGTGCCTAGTACAATAGACGTCTTTTCTTCTGCTTTGTTTGTGTAAAACATATTTTTTTTTTTTTTTTTTTTTAAATTGTTATTGTTCAACTTGAAAGCTTTTCACTTTAAACTAATTGATATTAAGAAAAAAAAATCGTCTGAAGTTGTTGATGGTTTTGTTTTGTAAAAGATGTACACATGAATTATTTAGTATGCTTGAAGTGCCAACCACTTTCTTTTTATATGTGATATATTAATATAATATTATAAACAAACCAAGTACTAACAAACCGCTAAACGAAACCCGAAATCCAAAAAGACATTTTGACGAAACATAGATAGGACCATAGAAATGTAGATAGGGAATAATAACACAAGATTTATGCTTGCCACGCATGCGTTGAATTCTGGAGTCCCACTTAACTTCCGGTTTTGGCAAGAAGTCATATCAATTTAAAAGCCATGATAAACGCGATGTAATTAGACCAGAATATCCAGTCTCTCTGCCAAATTATCACTTAGAGTCAACTAGTCCCAGAGGAGAAACTAGGTCAACCATGAATTTAAACAGAAGTTAAATAGACGATGAGAAGTCTAAGACTTCCAGTCTATATATTTCAATGGTAGGACCCAACAGCTTATGAATTTTTCACATGTGGAATTATATCAATCATACATGAGTATGCAACCCCTTTCAAAACAAAACAGATTGGTGAAGTTCATACATATAGAAGTAAATTTCATATTTTAAAATAATGTCAATAAACTTACGCACTTTAGTGGAACGGGGCCCAGTCAAATCAGCAATTAATCAAATAACCAAGCAAAAAATGAGTCTTGGCCAATAAGAATTCATTAGTGTAATTTCAAAATGTCCTTTTTATTCCATATTTTTTTTGTGGAAGTGCGGTGGGGGATATGGGATTGGACAGAAATTCTGTTATATATGACAACAGGTAAATTCGCATATGAATGTAATATACTCTTATCGGCAATAACTAAGAGGTATAATATTATTTCAAAAAATAAAACAAAGTTGATTAAATTGTTAATTTGATTTTATTTCAAGATGTAATATTGGTTCAATATAATTAGTTGATTGCTGCTGTTTTATTTCAGTGTTGTAGTTCTATTTCAATAATTTTCCTTGATTGTTGCTGTCGTCTCATTATGTGCCTTAAATCTAGAAATATAAGTATAAACTTCCGGTAATAAACAATGATAATTACAGTATTCTGTTAGAACAACTTCCTTTAAAGCGATACAACCTCTTAGAATGAAAAAAAAAAATAAGTTCTCAAACTTGGTCGATAAGAGTATTATATTCATCAACGGTATCCAAAGTATACAAACAAAATCAAATAAACCCATAAAACTATGTAAATTTTCATATAATAACAGGTTATAATTGATAAACGCCTTAAATTTGATTAAGGGTTTTTCAATTATTGTATATAAACATAGTTTTCTTGATTTATCAGATTATTTTGGTAATCTGTTGTATAGTTATGCCACCAGGCAAGTCCCGTGATGAATATAAACTCCTATTGAACAAATTTGAAAATTTAGATTTTTTGTTCATTCTAAGAGGTTGTATTCCTTTAAGATGAACTATTTGAAAAGAAAATCTAGATTTTTTGTTGCTTTATAAATATGAACTATGCATTTCGATATGATAGAAGCAGTGCAGTTATCAATATAAATCACAACATACTAAGCTATAAATAAAAATCTTATAAGGTGCTTTATAATGTAATAAAACAATTGCTTTAATATTGTAATAAAACAATTGCTTAATAATGTAATAAAACAATTGCTTTATAATGTAATAAAACAATTGCTTTATAAGATAGCATTATAGGATCTAAAATTGATAGAATACTATTTAGTAGCGTGTTGTAGAGCATCTTACCTTTATAGCTACTTCAGGATTTTATCAATGGCTATTTTGAATTCGCTTGCATACGTCCTATGAGTAGCAGGGAATGTAAAACCATTTATGAAGAATGCTGGAACCGATAAAATTGATCCTGAAAAGAGAATCTGAATATTATGCTGAACTGCTTAAAAACCATTCGAATTTGTAAATAAATAATTATATTTGCGGCAACGAGTCTTATTGAAGCATATATAGTCTGTATAAGATGTCATTTGAATCCCAAACCTGATATTGCAAAATAAAACTTACTTGAACTTCCATATCGATGGACCATTCTTGCATTCTTCTCTGCTTGACCACTTCCTACCATCATATCATAGAAAACTGATCTATTTATTCCCAATTCTTCAGCAAGATCAGCGAAACGTCTATAATACAGATGAAAATATAACATGATCAGACAGCAATCGGTCTATAGCAATGGTTCCAAACCTTTTTCAAGTCGTGGCCAAAATTTCACGAAACTCCAAGAGCTAAGGCCCCCTGTTCATTCTAAACTAGCGGAAAATAGGGCATATAGCGCAAGGGCTGTTGTCTTGTATCTCATCATCAGCATGAGGTCAGATGAATTCGACCACAAGCAACTACAAACTTTACACAGCAAATTATAGTTTAAAAAAAGTTGGGCTAGAGAAAAAATGATATACATTCACATGCGCCATGGCCCCCTGACAAACACCCAATGGCAACCAGGTTGGGATCCACTGATCTATAGAAATATCAAACTATAATAATGTCAGATTAATAATGTTTATATACAGATGAAATTATATCAGTCTGTAGTAACATCAAACTATAATAATGTCAGATTGATAATGTTTATATACAGATGAAAATATATCAGTCTGTGGTAACATCAAACTATAATAATGTCAGATTGATAATGTTTATATACAGATGAAATTATATCAGTCTGTAGAAACATCAAGCTTTGATAATGTCAGATTGATAATGTTTATATACAGATGAAAATATGTCAGTCTATAGAAACATCAAACTATAATAATGTCAGATTGATAATGTTTATATACAGATGAAAATATGTCAGTCTATAGAAACATCAAGCTTTGATAATGTCAGATTGATAATGTTTATATACAGATGAAAATATGTCAGTCTATAGAAACATCAAGCTTTGATAATGTCAGATTGATAATGTTTATATACAGATGAAAATATGTCAGTCTATAGAAACATCAAGCTTTGATAATGTCAGATTGATAATGTTTATATACAGATGAAAATATGTCAGTCTATAGAAACATCAAGCTTTGATAATGTCAGATTGATAATGTTTATATACAGATGAAAATATGTCAGTCTATAGAAACATCAAGCTTTGATAATGTCAGATTGATAAAGTTTATATACAGATGAAAATATGTCAGTCTATAGAAACATCAAGCTTTGATAATGTCAGATTGATAATGTTTATATACAGATGAAAATATGTCAGTCTATAGAAACATCAAGCTTTGATAATGTCAGATTGATAATGTTTATATACAGATGAAAATATGTCAGTCTATAGAAACATCAAGCTTTGATAATGTCAGATTGATAATGTTTATATACAGATGAAAATATGTCAGTCTATAGAAACATCAAGCTTTGATAATGTCAGATTGATAATGTTTATATACAGATGAAAATATGTCAGTCTATAGAAACATCAAGCTTTGATAATGTCAGATTGATAATGTTTATATACAGATGAAAATATGTCAGTCTATAGAAACATCAAGCTTTGATAATGTCAGATTGATAATGTTTATATACAGATGAAAATATGTCAGTCTATAGAAACATCAAGCTTTGATAATGTCAGATTGATAATGTTTATATACAGATGAAAATATATCAGTCTGTAGTAACATCAAACTATAATAATGTCAGATTGATAATGTTTATATACAGATGAAAATATGTCAGTCTATAGAAACATCAACCTTTGATAATGTCAGATTGATAATGTTTATATACAGATGAAAATATGTCAGTCTATAGAAACATCAAGCTTTGATAATGTCAGATTGATAATGTTTATATACAGATAAAAATATATCAGTCTATAGAAACATCAAACTATAATAATGTCAGATTGATAATGTTTATATACAGATGAAAATATGTCAGTCTATAGAAACATCAAGCTTTGATAATGTCAGATTGATAATGTTTATATACAGATGAAAATATGTCAGTCTATAGAAACATCAAGCTTTGATAATGTCAGATTGATAATGTTTATATACAGATGAAAATATATCAGTCTATAGAAACCTCAACCTTTGATAATGTCAGATTGATAATGTTTATATACAGATGAAAATATGTCAGTCTATAGAAACATCATCCTTTGATAATGTCAGATTGATAATGTTTATATACAGATGAAAATATATCAGTCTATAGAAACATCAAGCTTTGATAATGTCAGATTGATAATGTTTATATACAGATGAAAATATGTCAGTCTATAGAAACATCATCCTTTGATAATGTCAGATTGATAATGTTTATATACAGATGAAAATATGTCAGTCTATAGAAACATCAAGCTTTGATAATGTCAGATTGATAATGTTTATATACAGATGAAAATATGTCAGTCTATAGAAACATCAAGCTTTGATAATGTCAGATTGATAATGTTTATATACAGATGAAAATATGTCAGTCTATAGAAACATCAAGCTTTGATAATGTCAGATTGATAATGTTTATATACAGATGAAAATATGTCAGTCTATAGAAACATCAAGCTTTGATAATGTCAGGTTGATAATGTTTATATACAGATGAAAATATATCAGTCTATAGAAACATCAAGCTTTGATAATGTCAGATTGATAATGTTTATATACAGATGAAAATATGTCAGTCTATAGAAACATCAAGCTTTGATAATGTCAGATTGATAATGTTTATATACAGATGAAAATATATCAGTCTATAGAAACATCAAGCTTTGATAATGTCAGATTGATAAAGTTTATATACAGATGAAAATATGTCAGTCTATAGAAACATCAAGCTTTGATAATGTCAGATTGATAATGTTTATATACAGATGAAAATATGTCAGTCTATAGAAACATCAAGCTTTGATAATGTCAGATTGATAATGTTTATATACAGATGAAAATATGTCAGTCTATAGAAACATCAAGCTTTGATAATGTCAGGTTGATAATGTTTATATACAGATGAAAATATGTCAGTCTATAGAAACATCAAGCTTTGATAATGTCAGATTAATAATGTTTATATACAGATGAAAATATGTCAGTCTATAGAAACATCAAGCTTTGATAATGTCAGATTGATAAAGTTTATATACAGATGAAAATATATCATGATCAGAAAGCAATCAAGCTGTAGTAACATGAAACTATAATAATGTCAGATTGATAATGTCTCTATAGGCAAATAGATTAAAATATAAGATGATGTCTCTATATAGATTAAAATATAAGATGATAATGTCTCTATATAGATTAAAATATAAGATGATAATGTCAGATTGATAATGTCAACAGATTTATATATATATTGATTGAATAATCAGAAAACAGTAGAAACTATGAGTTATGACAATGGTCACAGATTTAGCTATTGATTGTTCAGTCAAAAAGTCCAATTCGTAACAACGACTATCCGATGGAATCGTCGAGACAAAAATTGCTTCCTTTGATTATTCAAATATTTCCAATTTTCAAGTTACAACGGTTCCTGTTTTTTATTGTATTGCTGGATCTTACCCGACTACTTGAAACTCTGTTAAACTGTTGGTAGCAGAATTGGTAAAATCTGAAAGTCTATTGAAGATCAATTCAATCCATTCAGTTGTTTTGCTACCATTTGTCAGTTCATCAATAATAAAGGCTCCCTGAAACGAAAAAAATAATCAATGATTAAAAGCGATACCACTTCTTATAATGAGCAAAAAAAGTTCTCAAAATTTGTTAATAAGAGTATAATATATTCATCAACGGTGTTCATCAAAGTATACAAACAGAATACAATAAACCCATGAAACTATACTCATGTTGACCAAGTTTGAAAATTTAGATTTTTCATAGACCATTGCAACTTATACGAAACTATCCGTAACGATATAATGATGTCTCGGTTACAAATATCGCTGGGATGTCAGAAATGAAGTCAAATATGATATCTATAAAATCTAATACGTTCACAGACAAGAACGTCACTCTGAATCTCTTTGTTAATATTTATTTATGGAACAAATCATACTATATCGGGTGTCGCAGAAAAAAACGACCCCTAGTTTGACGGTAGGTAGGCTACCTCAGCTGCTGATGAACCGATCTCTTTCAAAATTCTCAAAAAATTCTGAAAATATGAGAGTTATCGAACAACAATTGTACAAGAACAAAATAGAATATCAACAAATTCAATATTTTGAAAGAGATCGGTTCATCAGCAGCTGAGATACCTACCGTCAAACTTGGGGACGTTTTTTTTTTTTTTGCGACACCCGATATATTGTAATGTTAAAAAAAAATCTTTCGTATTATAATAAGGTCAATGTTATTCTCTTGTGTTCTAATGATAAACTAATAAATCGATTGTGAAGTTCATACCTTAATATTTGATACCTGAAATAAAAATCCGTTCAAGCAAAATAATTCCGTTAATCAAAATCGCATCCAAAGTCATGGCAAAATCGAGAGCAATAGTTAAATAGTATAGTACTCCAAAGAGAAAATAACGGAATGTATGAATAGACAATATAACTATAAATGCTTTATGACGATTTCAACTAAATTGTATTAATCAATTTATATGTATATACATATAATAAAGAATATAACATAATTGTCAATGTTTTCATTTCATTTATGCACTATACATTATGCAATAAGGAAAGTTTTTTTCTTCGATTTTCCACCTACAAGAGATCTTCACAGCCTGTACTGTTTGGGTGCAATAAATGAGAAGGAAAGATTACCTTTGCTGATTTGTGAGAATTTCTGAAATACGGTAAGGTAAAAAGATGAAATTTCAGTTCCAGATCTTCAGGTCCATATTCATTAGCCACTTTAATTAGTTGTGGAAAGACGTTTTGACTATCATAACAGATTAAGTCAATAAATACTTCCATTTTAATAGAAGGGTTTTTCCCTTTACGATACACAAAACCAGGTTCATGTTTCAATACATCAAATCTGGCATCCACATATTGCAGGCTGTTTACAAACAGCAAACAGAGGCACACTGCTTCAAAAGGGATCATTGTTCACTTGCAGTTTATTCAATACTGAACTTAGATCGACACAGATGGTGATATCATTATTTATTTCATATATTATGTATTGATTAGTTATTTTTCCTATAATAAAAGTTTATTTAAAAGCGTTTCAAGGGTTTATTTCAAGTAATATAAGTATATTATTATAATCAATATGTCTATTCATAGAACTGTATGTAAATATAGTTAGTATATTATGCTTGCAGATCAGAAGGGAGCTGTTTAACGAGAAGGTGTACATATATTATGTACCATTACCATCTTAACGTCCCTGATAGTCTGATTCTTACCAACCTCATAGAATCTGGCGCTTAAAAGTCTCTGATAAACTAACTCGAATAGTTTGATTCTTACAAACTTATACTAATTTTAGAAAGAAGGTACAATAACTTTTCTTTGGGACACCCTTGCTCTGGTGTGTAAGGCCCAACCGGTTTCGCTCGTCTAGAGCTCTTCAGGGGCAGATGGTGAAAGTGTGAAATCTTCATCTCTTTATATACTTTATAAATGTGGAGGAGCTTTCACCTTTTGTGGACGCGATATGCGCAGGCGTCTGTCGCTTGACACAGGGCCGCAAATGGAATTAAGGAGATGTCGAGAATGCGGAGGCGATGCTTGTAATGTGGAGTTGCTTTTAGGGGAAGCTATAAGGGTAATACGATGGCGAAAGATTTGAAAGCAGTATAGTATTGTGACAATGTTGGAGTTTTATATGAGTCTTATATTGAAATGTGGAGATACGCGTCTGGCTCTGGCATTAAAACTCTTACCAACCTCTGATAGCCTGACTCTAACCACCCTCTAATAGTCTGACTCTTACTAGCCTGTGAACATTTGATATTCTTACTAGTCTTTGATAATCTGACTCGTTATAGCCTCTTATAATTTGATTCTGACAAATCTCTTCTAGCAGTAAGACGCTTACCATCGTATGATGAAAAATATAAATGATAATAGTTGTAGTTTGTAAGGACAAAGTGAAGTCCTTAAACAATACCTGTAATTTCACGTTCTCGTCAACATCAGAAGAAGATCTAAAGGTAAAATTGATATTCAATATCCATTATCAAATTAAAAATTCTTTTACATCGAGAAGTGAAGTTATTAGTTATATGTATAAGTAAATTGGTTATGACAAAACCAGATACACGTATCGTCTTCTACAATACAATATATATTTTTGTACGAGATCGTATTCTGAGGCGGCTATACACTAACCCTTTGGTAACATTGCTTAACCTCAACACTGCACTGATGATGCCAAGAAGGCTGAAACAGTAATGTATGCCTTTATATTTTTTAAACCATATTAATGCATAGATTTTTATCTCTATTTATCAGCAGCTATTTAAATTATCATTAAATAGTCATTATGCAAAAGATAAAATCGGGTCTTGTTAAATCACTGAATTTGGCCTAGGCGGCAAAAATTAACTGACGTCATTTTCGGATCTATTTTTTTAAATTTCAGGCCTAATACCCAGTTGTTATATAAAATAGGGTTTTATCTTTTGACTATTATACTGTATTTATTAAATAAATAAAATAAATATTAATAAAGATAACAATAAATTATGAAATAAGTAAAATAAATGAAGAGGTATATGTCATCAATATTGTTGACAATGAAATAAGTTTGGATATTACCAAAAAAGCGCATAACAATTCAACTATTACCCACATGGACAAAGTTTTTCCATTCTTATTGAACATTCGTAATTACCTTATTCGAATTTGCTTTCAAAAACTTTAGTGCCACTGAATTTAAATCTAATACGACACCAACCAAAATAGTTTCAAGGCAGTGTCAAAATGGAAGGAAATATGCCCTACCCCTTTTTTTGAGTTTTGTTCTAAATTTCTAAATATCCAAATTTTATTTCATGGTTTTGAAATTTGAAAGCAAGTAGTACAAGCTGTGACATTTTAGAAGTAGACTAAAAGTCTATTTTGTATATTATTATCATCTAATAAGAAAAATTATTACATTAAATAATTACATGAACAGCAGTTTAAACTAAATACTCTAAAATTCTATAAAATAACAGAGATAATATATTACAATTAGAAGGCAAAGTATGAGAGATCATTTTTTAACAGATAACTATTAAGTAGGGGAGAGTGGGGTATATTGAGACACCCCTTTTTTAACAAAATCATTATTTAGTCACATAATTTTGCATATTCAACAAATTAGAATTTATGAATATGTATGCTAAATGTGAGGAAAATTAACATTAAAACATTTGTATTATGCTAAAACTATTTAGTGTATTATAATATTTTAAGAATGAAATCTAAAATATTTACATTTTGATTATAGTGGATAATGATTTGTAAAAATAAAATTTTCTTCAAAAATATCTAAAATATCACAATTGTTCAGGAAAAAATCATTCAAGTTTGGATGTAAAAAGTTTTTAAAAGTTCAACAAAGATATTGAGCATAAATCCCAATCATTTTCAAATTCATTATTTTCAAAGTCTAATGTAACTACAAAGTTGTATACCCCAGTAATAGTTGCAGGATATTTTTGCAAAATAAGTTAGGGTTCATCAAAGGTTTCTATGGACAAAAGGCAGGATGGTTGGCCACATTGAAAAAACAACATATTTTTACATCTAATAAAAGAAATGGCACAAAGGTGTGGTTTTATAATTTACAATTTGAATTATTATATACATCTTGGTTTTGAGAGTAATTAGAATAATAAAATAATATTAAATTTCGAAATTGAAATATAAATAAATATTTGTAAAAATGTAACAATTAAAATCTATAACAACATTTTAAATTAATATACATTATACACTGTCAACAAGGTGTGCGCACTATACATGGGAAAATGAATTTTTCCCATATTTTGATGGGGTAAGAAAGGGGTGCACATTATACATGGGTGCGCATTATATTCGGAAATATACGATAATTCATAAGAAAAACGGAATCAAATCTTAGACATAAGAAAATGCAATGATCATTTCGTATGCACTTGGAATGTAAAAGGACTAAATTGAGCATATCAATATTAAAACCAAATTTGAACTTAAAAAAAGAAACATCTTATTTGGTTTTGCAGTAGACGGTTGGTATGATATGGTGTGATATTGTAAAGCACTTTCAGGTTTTGATATTAGAGATCACATTAATCCTTTTTAGGGAAGAGATCACGGCAAATTTCACCATCACCCTTGTCTTTATCAAACCATTTATTACATGAAAAGAGAGTTGTAACGTTAGTAGCCATGTTGATAACTTCTACTTTATCTAAGAACCATCCAGGACGGAATCCACTGTTATCATGTTCTATTCTGATTTTGGTTAATTCTCCTGTAAAAACATTAACGACATAAAATATAATCAGATCATCCCTTGCCTTGCTTTCAAAAGGAATAGTATCTTGTTTAAGTGATATTTATTTGATAATCGAGTTCAATGTCATCTTAAAGGGACAGTCTGAATTTTTTTTAGGTCAAAAATTTTTTTTGCTCAAATTTGCGAAAACTTTACACCAAAGTCAGTAACTATGTGCCCTTTAATGTATCTGAAAGTTTTAACTAAAAAAATCCAGCCGTTAATTTTTAAACGCTAAAAACATGCTTGAATTTTTAAAAACCTTACGTAAGGTTTTTAAGTGTGTTATGATTTTTGGACACTGATAGGAAACTACTGAACGGATTTGAGTAAAATAAACGCCTAATTGTAGAGAAATGTCCCTCTTGTGTATTTAAAAGGTTTCAGCTAGAAATATTGAGCCATTTAAAGGGCAGACACCAAAACTAGGTCAAATTGCTTAATTAACAATAAGTACTCCCTGTTTGGAATTAACCCTTTAAAACAAACTCATTTTGATCAAGAAGATATAGAGATACAATAAGCATACTCTAAAAATACTTTCAGGTAGCATTTGCGATTTTTTTGATAATGGAAACTTTTTTCAAAAAAGCAGAATGGCCCTTTAATTTACAATCTGAAATTCAATTCTTCTATTGGGTCATTGGAGACTACATTAGACTCAAATATCATGGATACAATCTACATTTCTATGTTAAAATTTAATTGAATTAAAGGAGTACATGGTATCAAATTTTAATACTGAAATGTGATACTGATATCTTAAATTGAGCTATATCAGCTGCTTCGACATGTTTGTCATGAAGGCATCTATATACTTTTCAGGAATTTCAAATTGTCTATAACCTCAACAACTATGTAAATTGAACTATATTTTTATTCTAATCATTATTATTTGAATTTATAATTGAAATGTATGCTCTCTTCTTGTGACCTTGGTCAGTGCTTCTACAGGAGAGTATCTTCTATAACACCCAATACTGCCAATATAAGTCATTGAACCATCCAATGTTTAATGAACGAGCCCCAATTGCTTTTGGTAATTTCAAAACCATGTTTGTAGATAAAACATAAATTTACTTGGGGTTTTACAGTGGGGTCTTAATGCCTAAAATTCATTATAGACTGAGCATTTAAGCCATAATAATATATGTAGGATTGTTAATCCAGCTTACCTAGATCTAAGGCTTCAATCTGGAATTTATCAATTTGGTTTCGTTCAAACAGATCTCTAAATCTTTGTTTTAATGGTCGGCTACCTGTATCACCATTAGCACCAAACAGAGTTATGGAAACATTGGCGTTGGTACCACAACCCTTCTCATCACCAGTATAGACTACCACTTCATACTTGATAGGCGCTAAATCTAGAAAAGTACAGAATTTGATTTAAAAAAAAATATTTAAACTTACTTCTGAAATTTGTTTTGTTATCACTCACTTTTTTGTAGTGTGCATTATTCCATTTCCAACATCAAATTTTCCATCAACAACTCGTGTGCATTGAACATGGGTAAATGAATTTTTTTCCCGATTTTGATGGGAAAAGGAAGGGGTGCGCATTATACACAGATGAGCATTATACTCGGAAATATACAGTATATCTCATACTAGAACATACCAGACAAAATATGTCAAAATTCACTTAGGTACAATAATGTTCTCGAAATATGCATATTGAAATCTGTAAAACAGATACAGATATGATAATGAATATCTATATTTGATAACATTCAACATTTTCTGGGTGAATAAAGACATCATAAATTAGCATGTGAACAATTTAAACAGAAAACAAACTGAAAGTAGAGGTGATGCCCAACACAACTTACTTCTAACAACTGGTACCAAACCTTCTTCTACATCTTTTAATTTTAATACCACAGCATCATGTTTAGATATCTTAGAACCGATTGGTATCCATTGGTTACACGGGAATTTATATCTGAAATAATTTACAATGATAAAGAAACCTACTTTCAAAACCCAGGCAAGAGGGAACCATCCATATATAGGCATAGCATTACAGACTCTGTATATACTGATAGCATCAATTTGCGCCATCCCAATTTCCATTCCAATGTCTGTGGTTATTACAATTCCACTAAAACTAACACGTTGTATGACGTCACTGACAGTGATCTGCATCGATATCAATAGTCACTGTCAGTGACGTCATAAACTGTGCTAGTTTTATTTTGGTAGTGCAATTTTGTCCAACAACAGAGACATTGCCCATAAAAAAAATCTTACTTGTCTCCAGTAGAGGTGTCTGTAATAGTGACGTCATGACAATGCCATTGAGCTGCTCTGCCAGAGTCATCTGTTATAGGCTGGTCTTCTCTCTCTACAGCTCCTAATATAACCATCTTTATTTTACCTAGAGCTACACTCTCTTTCTTTATATGATCTGTTTGACCTCTAAAATTACAAGATATGTATATGTCAAGTCAGAGGACACGGAAAAGGTGTTTAGTTGTGCAGATGGGACAATGAACCAAGGTCCTGTATGCTACAGGCTGTGCACGTTAAAGATCCCTCCACAGTTGGAAATAAAATGTAAGAGTTGGCTAATGCAGCTGTTCTGGAAAGATTTCCTCCACTGCATACTGCACGGTTTTACCAATACAGGTGCAGAAAAGCAGAACGTCGAAACTCCATTCCATTTCATTTTCTAAATGAAGTAATTATTCTATCTTAGGCCTGTACATCTTGGAGATTCAAACTCTCCCTTTCCAGGAATAAAAAAAAACCCATCTGAGTCAGCCAACCACAAAACATCTGATCTGAACTGAACTTAGTATGGCATAAAAAAAAAGCTCTTCCACAAAACACCTAGCTCTTAATAATCATTTTGACTCTTTTTTTTTTAACCCTTTGAACCTTGACTTTATTTTGGCTAAACGTAATATATCCGGAATTCCCAGCAACATTTCTTAAAGTGTATTACGTTAACGTTGTATGACGTCACTTTTAGGTTTGACTTACCGTCTAAGTATTTTTCGCTGTGGACTATTCTCTAGTAGTAATATATTAGATTTACGTTTCGAACCTTCTAATACAATCCAACCATTATGTATAGTTCCTCCTTCTTTCTTGTCTGTTGTAGTTATTTCTATATCATATGCTAGAAATAAATTAACAATTAAGTTGCCAAAACATACTCAAATAAACAATGTACCTCAAAAGGATTTTAAGATCGCTTGAAAATTACCCAAATTTTTTTGGAAATAATTGCTTAAAACTGACACGATTATTGCTTAAAATCTATACGATTATTGCTTAAAACTTACTTGATTATTCAAAACTTACTTGATTATTGCTTAAAACTTACTTGATTATTCAAAACTTACACAGCAATTGCTTAAAACTAACACAGTAATTGCTAAAATTCAATGATAAAAACTTACTGATTTTGTCCTTATTACCAGAACCAGTAGGTTTAGCAGCATTACTACAAGTTAATTCTCTAATAATCTGTTTATCATCTTCATTAGTAGATAACCATTTATCACAGTGAAACATATAGACTTTCTTACTTCTTATATCTTCTACTTCAATATATGATAGATGCCATGCCGCACCAAATCCTGCAATTTAAGAAAAGCCAATTTTGCATTACTTGTACAACAAAGGCAACGTTTATCCATTGCCTCAGCATCAGAAAAAAACTGGCACATATTCAATTCTGAGCCAGGACAGGGGCATTGGTCTACGCTTATATTTTTAATGTCAAACTGTCCAGGGGTCTGCACAAATCATAGTCCAGAACAGCCAGAACTGTCGGAACTGGATTTGAGTGAACTGAAACACTGTTCCGAACATAGATTTTCTGTCCCAACTAGTGAGGTGGTGCAACGGGAACAGTGACCATTTTTCAGTGCAGTGATTGCAGTCACTTCCTGTCCAGAACCTGTCTAGAACTACTCAGATATTAGTTCTATACAGAACATTCCACTTCCTGTCCAGAATTACTCGAAAACTTGTTCGGAACAGAACACCTGATTCGTGCAGATCCCAGGGATCTTTAAAGGCCTCAGTTTATTGTTTATTTATTGTGTTTATTCTTTTTTCATAAGAGTCTGTATGACCTGCGTTATTGACAGATGGAAACATGAAATATCGTATAATACCTTCAAGTGCCAACTGGTACAACCACACGTAAAATATGTCCAGTTGAAATTAATATAGTTATCATCAATTCAATGTAAATACCGGTAACCACTTGCACCTCATGATTTTGACCTATATAGTAGTGGCGGGTGTCGCGCGCGAAACAGACCATGCTTACTCTTTTCGAAACACCTGATGGTACTTCTCGTATGGGAAGTCCACTACTTTATAATTATTTCACTCGATTTTGTCATGCTCTGGACGAGATTTTTGATTAACGGAATTGTTTTCCTTGTACGGATTTTTATTATTACCTTTATTATCATGCCATACCCTGACTTTACTGAGTTCACCAACACTGAGTATATCATTTAATATAAACTCATCTAGCTGGTTATTATCAAACGGTGATTTACCACTCTCAGGTTTCTTAAGATGGATATCCCCAGAATCACCATTAGTACCAAACATTACTATATACACATTGGCATCAGTACCTGCTCCTCTAATATCAGAGGTCTTCACTTTAACTTTATAACTGGTTTCTGGAAAAGGAAATACAAATTTAAACCATGAGCTCACATGCACATAACAAAAGAGTAAACATTTAAAGTAGGCTATTCCAGTTTATTTACTTTGACAGCATATCAGTTATCAATCGGCATGGGTTTGGAATAGGAAAATGTTACCTTAAAGGGAAATGTTCAGTATTTTCGTTGATCGATTTGGGCCTTGAATTTATGTAGATAGCCTCCAGATTTACTGGAATTGCCCAAAAAACACACAATCCCTTCAATTATACCCGTACCTTAACAGCTAAAAATTCCAGGTTTCGAGACCTTTAATTGAAAGTCTTCCTGAAATGAACTTTCCCCTATCTAAGTACATGGAAATGATCTGAGTTAAGTTTGTTAACTTATTCTTCTATAATACATATAGTTTAAGTTCTATAGAAATCAATGGCAGAAACCATCATTGCACTTCTACAATCTCAGTACGTTTAATTCTTAAATAAGATATCAAAAGGTAAAATAACCTACTTTGTACAACTAATTTGCCTCGTTCTGTAGCTGGTATATCTCTAGATAACATAGTATCTTTACTCAACCAATCTTTTAGATGGAACACAGATAGATTACCAGTTTCCATGTTTCTTAACTCAATCTAAATATAGCAAGATCATATCTAATATAACATTGACAAATTAAGGACAAAAATAATTCAGAGCTGTTGCTTTTAATTTTTGCAAATGCACAATTGAGCTCAATCATCCAATTTCACTATACAAGGGGTGTTTTCCATTTCTTAGGAATCTACCCTTTCATCCTTTCTTCTATAATTTTTCAGCAAAGGTGGAAAACGTTCTGAATTCAGTTCCAATTTGTTTGGAAACCCTACCCCTAAAATTCATAAAACTAGTTCTATTCAAACTCAACTGGCAATTTTTATTTCCATAACAAATCAACTAGGATCAGACACAGTCAAAGCCTACCTTCTCTAAGAACCAAGTTGGTCTAGATCCTTTGCCATCTATTGATAACCTCATCTTCTTAACATCACCTATATCTTCTAAATCCATCTGTAATAATTAAAATAGTATAAGATGACTGCCAAACTTGCGGGGTGAAACCAAATTTCATCTGTGACTATTTGAACAGGGCTATGGTTCACTTGTGCTAAGAATCTGATGTTGGTTGGTTGTGTAAGAAAAAAGATCATCCGAAAGTTTAAAATTGTCAATGTTGATAGCTGACCAAGTGCTAAACATCCTAGAGTTTTCTACAAGATTTGCCAGAAAATATGCAGAATAAAGCCAAAAAAGAGTTACTCTTACCTTCATAAAGTCAACCTTGGCTCGTTCAAATCTGTCCTGATTTTTGTCTAGTTCCATTGGTGTGGTGGAACCTCTACTACCAAATATAGTCATAGTAATTTTACTATCAGTACCAGCATCAGATACATCTCCTGTATATACTGTCACTTCATAACTTATCACTGAAAATAATCACATGTATATAAGATACATCTCCTGTATATACTGTTACTTCATAACTTATCACTGAAAATAATCACATGTTTATATAAGATACATCTCCTGTATATACTGTTACTTCATAACTTATCACTGAAAATAATCACATGTTTATATCGGGTGGGCCTAAAAAAGTGGCAACACACTTTAATATGATATTATGGAAAATGTATGGGAGCTATAATTTTGATATTACACACCCATCACAATATAGTAATTTGACATCTTCACTAGAAATTTCAGACCAAAAGACCAAATAGTGTTAATTTGCCAGCAATTTTAAAATTAGAGGTCAAAAAGAAAAATATCGAAGAATGTCAAATGTTATCTATCCGAACAATGACTATGTGTTTCAGCAGGATGGTGCAACTTCCCATACCAGCAATGCAACACAAAGTTACCCAAATGACGCGACCCCAAAGTTCATTAAAAAAGATGAGTGGCCCCCGCAGTCCCCTGATTGCAATCCCATGGACTTCACTGTGTGGGACTCTCTCTGAGAAAAAGTCTATGCGGATCGAACAAAGGTGTTCACGGAAAATGAACTAAAAGATCGAATTCGTGAAAAATGGAACGAAATCCCACAGGCAGAGATCAGAAAGTGTATTTCTTCATGGAAAAAACGATTGAGGGCTGTCTGCAATCAAGACGGTGGACACATTGATCACCTTTTCAAGTGAAACAAAGTTTAGATAACATTTGACATTCTTCGATATTTTTCTTTTTGACCTCTAATTTTAAAATTGCTGGCAAATTAACACTATTTGGTCTTTTGGTCTGAAATTTCTAGTGAAGATGTCAAATTACCATATTGTGATGGGTGTGTAATATCAAAATTATAGCTCCCATACATTTTTCATAATATCATATTAAAGTGTGTTGCCACTTTTTTAGGCCCACCCGATATAAGATACATCTCCTGTATATACTGTTACTTCATAACTTATCACTGAAAATAATCACATGTTTATATAAGATACATCTCCTGTATATAATGTTACTTTATAACTTATCACTGAAAATAATCACATGTTTATATAAGATACATCTCCTGTATATACTGTTACTTCATAACTTATCACTGAAAATAATCACATGTTTATATAAGATACATCTCCTGTATATACTGTTACTTCATAACTTATCACTGAAAATAATCACATGTTTATATAAGATACATCTCCTGTATATACTGTTACTTCATAACTTATCACTGAAAATAATCACATGTTTATATAAGATACATCTCCTGTATATACTGTTACTTCATAACTTATCACTGAAAATAATCACATGTTTATATAAGATACATCTCCTGTATATACTGTTACTTTATAACTTATCACTGAAAATAATCACATGTTTATATAAGATACATCTCCTGTATATACTGTTACTTCATAACTTATCACTGAAAATAATCACATGTTTATATAAGATACATCTCCTGTATATACTGTTACTTATAACTTATCACTGAAAATAATCACATGTTTATATAAGATACATCTCCTGTATATACTGTTACTTTATAACTTATCACTGAAAATAATCACATGTTTATATAAGATACATTTCCTGTATATACTGTTACTTCATAACTTATCACTGAAAATAATCACATGTTTATATAAGATACATCTCCTGTATATACTGTTACTTTATAACTTATCACTGAAAATAATCACATGTTTATATAAGATACATCTCCTGTATATACTGTTACTTTATAACTTATCACTGAAAATAATCACATGTTTATATAAGATACATCTCCTGTATATACTGTTACTTCATAACTTATCACTGAAAATAATCACATGTTTATATAAGATACATCTCCTGTATATACTGTTACTTATAACTTATCACTGAAAATAATCACATGTTTATATAAGATACATCTCCTGTATATACTGTTACTTTATAACTTATCACTGAAAATAATCACATGTTTATATAAGATACATTTCCTGTATATACTGTTACTTCATAACTTATCACTGAAAATAATCACATGTTTATATAAGATACATCTCCTGTATATACTGTTACTTTATAACTTATCACTGAAAATAATCACATGTTTATATAAGATACATCTCATGTATATACTGTTACTTTATAACTTATCACTGAAAATAATCACATGTTTATGTAAGATACATCTCCTGTATATACTGTTACTTATAACTTATCACTGAAAATAACCATTGTGGCATTGTTAGGTGTAAAACAATTATGGAATCTTGAAAAACATGTGCACTAACAACACTGTTTTTGGCACAGTTCGAGTGATTCAAGACTTTCAAAAGAAGAAACATTTTGGACAAAAACTCGAACATATGTTTCAGATAGAACTCAAGGATAAACATGAGAATATTGTAAACTTACTAGGTTTATAAGAGACAACAGAACTCTGACCATCACTAACACTAAATACACGACTTGTCTTTCCATCTCCTTTATCTCTAGCTAACCATTGATTACAACTAAAATGATAGTGTTTTCCTTTCGTTGGCATATCAACTTCCATTTCTTTAATAAACCATCCTGTACCAGGTTTAGTACCATCATGTCCAATCTACAATGAAAATTAATTACAACAATATCATTTACATCATGGCCACCAAATTTAATGGAATCATCCTTAAGTATTTTGAAAGGATAACCTTGTATCCCAATGATTTTGTATCGATAAAAATAGAGAAGGCACATCGAACATAGCCGGTAGGAGACAGGGAAATGGCTGACCCTCAAATAGTATGTTTTAGGGCAGCAAGTTTAAAAAAAATCAGGCAAAATTGGCCCAGTGAGCTGGGCAAATATTAGAAGTCGGTCTGCCGTTTCTTTCAGAATTATAGCCATTATGTTAACTTACCTCAATTTTCTTAATTTCATCAATATCAACAGCTTCTAGTGAGAAAACTTCCAATGATCCAGGTTCAAATCCTGATTTCTGTGCTAAGTCAAGATATTGTCTACCTGTTGATTTTTTACGAGAACCGTAGAGTGTAATCCAGGCATTACTATCAGTACCATTATCTTCACCAGTTCCTGTATAAACCTTCACAGTGTACGAAATAGCTGAAATCAAATGAAATGGAGTTTTACATCCTGCTTTTTTACACCTAAATGAGCTTAAAAAGACTGAAAATGCAAAGTGCAATGAGGGAAATCTTGTTCTAGTTTCTACTTTAACCTCCAACTGTCAAGTGATCTATCCAATAATAGTAGTTTGTGAGTAGTTTATGATAAGATGTAGCTTGCTCTCGTGTCCAAGTCAAAATTTAGAAGATTGGTCAGATCAACTATCTGTTTGGAGACAACTTCTTTTTCTTAATAAAGTTATACTTACAAGGTCCTCCTTCAGGAACATCTTCTAATGATGTTGATAATTGTTTACGATTTAATCTGGGACTCTTACTGAATGGATCATTAGTACGTATAGAATCTAAACTAGATACTGAACCTATCTTCGTAGAACGCAGAGTTCCAGTACTTGACATCTCACCATCATATCCCTACAAATATACATAGTTATAATCACACAAAATAGTTTTATTCAAAAGAACAAAGAACTCACACATCAATGATGGTTCTAGCATTGACAATAAATGAATCTTTCATTCTGTATATTTCAAATGAAATGAAATGAAATTGCTCTTCTGCACCTATATGGGCTAATGAGGACGGACAAACTCCATGCAGTGTGCAATGAGAGAAATTTTGCCAGGACAGCGGCATTAGCCTACTCTTATTTTCGATTTCCAACTGCCGAGAGATCTTTAAAGTGCACAGCCTGTAGCACATGAGGCCTTGGTTTATTGTCTCATCCGAACAACTGGACGCTTTTTCCATGTCAGCTCCTCCAACCTGCATCACTGACAGCGGGAAACTGGGTTGAATCTGTATATTTCATATAACGATATGTTATGTCTATGTTATGGCTATGTTATGGCGTATACTACAAAGTTTTGCTCTTTATTTAGATTGGCAGTTTAGAATTGAAACCAAAGATTCTTTGTCTTTGACATTTATATCAAAATGTAACCCGAGTTGGCTCAAACAAAATAAATCTTACAAATACTCACTTTAACATAAAGACTTCTCTCAATTTTTCCATCATCTTTATTTTTAGCCAGCCATCTTTCACAGTGAAATATATAGGTATCATTGTCTTCAGGGTCTAATACTTCTACTCTATCTAGGAACCAGGACGGGTTTAATAGAGAGTTATCATGACGTATCTTAATCTTATATATTTTACCTAAATCTACAGCTTCTAGTTTAAATACATCGGTCTAAAATAAATAGAAGTTTGAGTTTTATTTTCAAAAATGAGGTAACCATGACAATGAAATAGATTTAAAATAGCAAAAACATGTTTGAAAAGTTGGAAAAAAGCAGACTTAAAACTAATTGAATTTAAGGTTCTTCTTTTCTGTGTTAATAGTTGTATTAATAAATAAGAAATCCTTAAGAAAAAAATAATTTACCTGTTTTCTTTCAAATTTGTCTCTGTGAGTTTCAGATTGATGTAGTTTACGTTCACCTGTATCACCACGGTCACCAAATACGGTGATAAAAACATTGGCGTCTGTTCCACAACCAGACTTATCACCAGTTACAACGTTAAGAGTATAGGTTTTAGCTGGAATCACAAAACATCATAATTTATTTCAATAAATGAAAAGAACCCATCATCAAACTCATCTCTTGTACGAAGAGTTTGTATCCAACAACTTCGGAAGACCAGCTCAAAATGTCAAATTTTAGTAATGAACAACCAGACATCAAAAATATAGTTTACCATTTCATGTTTTTCCATGCCAGTCAAAATGCAAAATTTGATGAGAACTCAATAATGGGATACACACCATCAATCATTCAATTCGAATTGGATTTTTCAAAATGGATTTCATATTCTGGTAATGATTTTACAGAAGTCTTTATTTATGGGCTTGAGGACTTATGAGGACGGGCTAATGAGGCAGGGCAAATGCCAAATTTGCCAAGCATTAGCCTACTCTTATTTTCGGTTCTTCAACTTAAACCTACAAAAGATAACAACATACCTTTAAGTTTATCTTTGATTTTCACTTCTTTAGCTTTCACTTCACCATTTTTACCAACAACCTCTTTCACAACTTTATCAGGTAATAGTTCCCTTTCTATAGCTCCATCTTCTTCATTTCTAGCTAGCCATCTATTACAGGGGAATGTATAGGTTATAGATCCCTACAATAAACATCAGGTTTCAATGTTAATATTTGTTATCATTTCTAGCTAGCCATCTATTACAGGGGAATGTATAGGTTATAGATCCCTACAATAAACATCAGGTTTCAAAGTTAATATTTGTTATCATTTCTAGCTAGCCATCTATTACAGGGGAATGTATAGGTTATAGATCCCTACAATAAACATCAGGTTTCAATGTTAATATTTGTTATCATTTCTAGCTAGCCATCTATTACAGGGGAATGTATAGGTTATAGATCCCTACAATAAACATCAGGTTTCAATGTTAATATTTGTTATCATTTCTAGCTAGCCATCTATTACAGGGGAATGTATAGGTTATAGATCCCTATAATAAACATCAGGTTTCAATGTTAATATTTGTTATCATTTCTAGCTAGCCATCTATTACAGGGGAATGTATAGGTTATAGATCCCTACAATAAACATCAGGTTTCAATGTTAATATTTGTTATCATTTCTAGCTAGCCATCTATTACACGGGAATGTATAGGTTATAGATCCCTACAATAAACATCAGGTTTCAAAGTTAATATTTGTTATCATTTCTAGCTAGCCATCTATTACAGGGGAATGTATAGGTTATAGATCCCTACAATAAACATCAGGTTTCAATGTTAATATTTGTTATCATTTCTAGCTAGCCATCTATTACAGGGGAATGTATAGGTTATAGATCCCTACAATAAACATCAGGTTTCAATGTTAATATTTGTTATCATTTCTAGCTAGCCACCTATTACAGGGGAATGTATAGGTTATAGATCCCTACAATAAACATCAGGTTACAATGTTAATATTTGTTATCATTTCTAGCTAGCCACCTATTACAGGGGAATGTATAGGTTATAGATCCCTACAATAAACATCAGGTTTCAATGTTAATATTTGTTATCATTTCTAGCTAGCCACCTATTACAGGGGAATGTATAGGTTATAGATCCCTACAATAAACATCAGGTTTCAATGTTAATATTTGTTATCATTTCTAGCTAGCTATCTATTACAGGGGAATATATAGGTTATAGATCCCTACAATAAACATCAGGTTTCAATGTTAATATTTGTTATCATTTCTAGCTTAGATCCCTACAATAAACATCAGGTTTCAATGTTAATATTTGTTATCATTTCTAGCTAGCCATCTATTACAGGGGAATGTATAAGTTATAGATAGTTTAAAACCCTTTTATTTATAATGACTTTTAAGAAGAAAAAGACTGTCTTGTTTGTGTAGTTCAATTCAATTCAACAATTTTATTGAATTCTATAAAAGATTGAATGTGAAAAGGCTGCTCTATAGGTCCAAGTGAAAGACCAACAAAATATCTTAATAGAGTTTTAAGTAAGCAATAGGAAGATAATCATTTGATTGTAAATAATTCTTGCATACTTTTTGTAAGAAAATGCTCCAATATTTGATTCACTTAAGTAAAGCTTTTATAGAATCAATCAAATGCAATCAAGAAAATCAAATTAGGTTATGTTGTATTAGGTTAGGTTAATATCTTACCTGATTCTGTGATTCCAATCAAGAATAGAAGAGAAAGTCAGGTTGTATTATAATGGTGCATTGAGAAGAAAAGAAAAGAAAATAATAAATATGATTAAATACAGTGTACACACATAGTTAGATTAGAAAGGTGAAACATTTTTCCAAATTAGAAGACAGTGCATATGTTTGTTTTCTAAACGTTATTAACTGAATTCAGGGCAAATCTCAATTTTAGCCAAAAATGTGGCATTCAGGGGGGCATCTTCCCTTAGAAAGTTGGCTATCTATAAAATCTGAAAGGAACCTTATTGTAAAATTGCCGTACGGAAGCCAGATTAGAAATGTATCATCAACCTTCTGGAATATGTTTGAACGTCAACTACACATCACAGTTATTAGTAAATTTTATAATGTTCAAAAATTCAAAATCCTTATCCTTGTACTTGTTTGCAACCATTGGTATTTGTTTGAACTATTTAACAACAAAGTGCAGTACCGTGATTCAGAAAGCAAATGTGAGGGGATCTAAGCATGAAATATTGATGCAAGCACAGTAATAAAGAGCAGAACTAGAATGCACAGTTTTCATTTATAAACTCACCACTTTCTTAGCCAAGCTTTGTTTCCTCTATAAGCATGAATTGGAAAAGCCAAACAATTTAGTGTATGTTGCAATGTATGGCACTTCCTGCATATTGTTTTCATGCATACAGTACCAATTTAGAATGTTAACACAAACAGCGCTGAGTTGTTTGGTTTGGTGAATTGGTAACATTGGGATTAATGTTAAGTGACATAAACCAAAAATCTTTTTGTAAAAAATTTCCATGCACATTTCTTTAAATCATGCACATCTATTATTAAAGGTTAGTCAAATAAAATTCATATTCAAAGAGTAAAAAGAAATAAAATTCACCTTTCCAGTCTCATTAAGTTTTCTAACATCTATTTTTTCAAGATGCCATCCTGAACCAAGACCTGTACCATCATGTCCTATACGTATCTTCTCTATTGTGTCTCCTATATCTTCTAGCTAGAATAAAATAACATATGCCTTATTGTGGGTGCTATTCTCAGAATCTCAGAAAATCAGTCTCATTCAGACAATTGACACACTCCTAGCTACATTGATCACAGATTACATATGCCTAGGAAAATAAAATCCAAATCCAAGAAAACAAAATATTGGCAACCTTACTGAATGTTAACAAACTTTGTTCAGAGCAACAAAATCTTATTTTTTCTACAAAGAAGCTTATGGAAACTGGAAACAAATGGACTTTTCAATTGTTTGTGCACTTGATCAAAGCTTCAGTTATTAGTGTTTTAGAATCCAGTTTCAAGATTCAGATTCTGGAAAGACTTGTCAGGCCCTTGTTGATTTTATACACACATTTGAACAAACTGGAATTATAAGGGGAAATGTCTACTAACCTCAACAATAAATTTATCAACATTGCCTTTATTAAAGTGTTCTTTTCTTTCTCGTTTGGTTGGACAGAGTGATTTCTGTTCAGTGCAGGTATCTCTACCATATAATACAATATACACATCAGCATCGGTCGAGGCTCCTGATTTATCAGTAGTATAGGCAGTAATTTCATATGGTATACCTGTAATATTATTAAGTCACAAAACACTTTATAAGATATATATCAACAAAGTTTCAGACAACTCACATTCAGTGGCTTATTTAGAGGTTGGAGTTGGGGAGCATTTTTGCAATGTGCCAATAGTCTAATTTTCTTTCTTATCCATATTCAAAGCAAAAAAAAATCACTTGAATCACTTGTCATTTTGTGTTCTTAGTGGTAAATTTTGTTGATGCTGTCAAAGAAATAGGCCTACATCTTATTCAATAATTCATGGATGATGTTTTAGAAAACTTACATGGATTGTATTCTTCAGTAGCAAGTTCTTGTGGATAGAGTTCACGTTCTAGTTTACCATCATCATCTTTATCAGATAACCATCTACCACACGGGAAGATCCATTTTCTACCTAATGATGGTGCATCTATTACCACATTCTCTAGAAACCAGGCCCCACCCCCACCAGCATTATCATGACCAATTCTAGAAAATTACAGAAAAAATTATCAAATTTATCGTTTATCATATGAGACCACAAAACATGATCTAGTTGTAATAATGCTTATCATTTCATATTATTGCTTTACAGAACAGTCAAGGCCCAGTTCCCAGCCTTGTGCTCAATAATGAATTCTTGCTTAGAGTCTTAAGAACTTAAGAACCGTTCCCTACACTTTTTTAGCCACCGAAAAAAGGCAGGATTAGTAGCAAAGGTCCAGGATATTTTCTTACCTTATTTTCTTCAGTTCTCCAATTTGTACAGCTTCAATAACAAATTCATCTTTCTGTCCTTTCTCAAATTTATTTTTATTGGTCAGTGAAGACTTGAGGAATATTTTACCAGTGGTATCTTGTTCACCAAATAATATAATATATACATTGGCGTCTGTACCTGCTCCAAACTTCTTACCAGTTTCAACCATTACATTATATGTTGTCATGGCAGCTAGAAAAGAAAGAAAACTTCAAATTCAAAACTTCATCATGGAAGAAGTATGAAAGCAAAGCGATTTCGCAGTACTGCCAAATTTCACAAATTTTTTTGAAATTTCTAGCCAAAGCATGAAGCATTTCTTATTTCCAATATGACATATCACAATCACTTCTATATTTCAAAAGATTTTAATGGGTATAAAATAAGGCACTATGCATTAAACTTAAAAATAATAACCATACCTTTTTGTTCTAGAGCTATTTCATTATAAACTGATTTAGAATCTTTTCTTGTGAGTTTTTTCTTCAATGATTGATCAACAGGAACTAATTCTCTAGCTATCTGTCCATCATCTTCTTTAACAGCCAACCATCTTTGACACGGGAAGAAATAACTGGAAAAAAAAATACTTCATTTACTACCTTGTATGTTATGACTTCTGCTTATAGAAAGTGATGCCAAACACAGAATTTTTCTATTTCACCATGAAAAAGTTTTCGATTTCAAATTCAAATCAGATTTTCTACAGAAAATTTCTATCAAAATTCGTTCATGAATCTTGATTTTCTTGAAATTCAGCCTGGAAATTTAGGATATCAAGCCCTTTTGAAAGTCAAAATATAATATAATATAGATCCATACCTCTTTTTATTTTTTTCATCAATAACTTCTATTCTGTCTAAAAACCAGGCAGCACCTCCTCCTTTATTATCATGTCTTACTTTTAATTTCACCAGTTTACCTAACTCTATAGCTCTAATAGTAAATATATCCTCCTGAAATAGCAAAATTTAATGGTGTCCAGGGTGGTAGCCAGAGCAATTTTAGTGGTGGGCGGCAGTAACATGGGTAGGGTAGTGTAGGGAGTGAAGCAAATAGGCCTAGAGCACAACAGTCTTGATTACACAACTGGTTATGAGTTTTGTTAAAAATTCCAATAGAAATCTATTTCGTGAAATTGCGCCATCAAAGAATATTCACACCGACATCAAAACAATAAATCAACCTTTATTCAGATCTATAAACTTTCTTAAATTCATTGTGTATATATAACTCTTTAAAACGGCATCGGTATTTTAAAATCCTTTTCTTTATAATAGTGGGCCGTTATTGAAATGTGCACCCGATCGATATCTAAGAATATTTTAATAATTTATCGGCTAGTAGGGCCTTTCAGAGAGTATAAATAGACTCTCTCTGCCAGTATTGCCTACGATTCTGCGCACTGTAGCATTCCACGGCGGATTGTAAACATTGATTTCAGCATTTTGTTGAACTTTTATTGCGGTAGGCCTGTGAAAAACGGCAATGATGGATCAAATATATCCGATACGTGATGAAACCCGAATATCGCTCTTATTGTACCCTATATCGGCCTGGAATTATTATTATAGAAAATCATAGTTACGACTGTGAATCTACAGTACTAAAATTGACGAAGTTTGACGAAGCCCACCGCCGCCCACCGTGGCTACAACCCTGATGGTGTCATGGACTGGACAAAAAATGGTCAAATCACCGCCTTTCATTGCCAGAGAACCAATATGTGTCTTTGAATCTAAACTTAAATGACTCAATGACTGAGAATCTTACTAAATGTCGGATTAAAAAGATCAAAGATCACATCAGAAAGTGTTGCATAGTCAGTTGTATCGCACCAAGATTTTGGATCCTTAACTTAAAGATAGCTTGCCAGGCAAGGTAACATACGCTCACTTCAGCAAGTTTGAATATTTGAAAAAGTTGATTGCACCATCGCACTTATTTGAGCTGATATTTAGATGAATCAATTCGAATGAAAACTCTAGCCAAGTTACACAAGTTAATTTTAACGTTTTTCTCACTTAGTCAAGGGCAATAACTCATAAACCGACGACTACAAACGCACGATTCTCGAATTTATCTGAGTTATTATCAAGATGAATACACATACCAAGTTAATTTTAAGGATTTTTTCACTAAGTCAAGGTCAATAACTCATAAACAGACAATTGGAATCGTGCCATTTTCAAACTCATCCGAGATATTATCAAGATGAATACACGTACCAAGTTTTATTCAAATCGGATAAAAATCTGGTCTCTATCGCGTACATAAGTTAATTTTAACGTTTTTTTTCACTAAGTCAAGGGCAATAACTGAAAAACCATCAACTGAAATTGCGCCATTTTCGAACTCATCCGAGATATTATCAAGATGAATACACATACCAAGATTCATTCAAATCGGATAAAAACTCTTGCTTCTATTGTGTACACAAGTTAATTTTAACGTTTTTTCACTAAGTCAAGGGCAATAACTCATAAACCGACGACTGGAATTTTCAAACTCATCCGAGATAATATCAAGATGAATACACATACCAAGTTTCATTCGAATCGGATAAAAACTCTGGCTTCTATGGCGTACACAAGAAATTTGTTGACAGACGGACGGACAGGGGTGACGGCAATATACGTCCGCATTTTCATGTGGGCGTATAAAAATTACTTATTGTTAACACTGCACTATATGGAGCACCATAAATCTATTTTCCCTTGGATATTTTAATGACATAATTTTTTCTTTAAAAAAGTTTACCT
This sequence comes from Lottia scabra, assembly GCA_029955415.1. NCBI lineage: Eukaryota > Metazoa > Mollusca > Gastropoda > Lottiidae > Lottia > Lottia scabra. Next base: position 13,385,730 of record JARJEI010000003.1, read on the forward strand.
TGTTTGTTTCAAATTTATTAGCATTATTAGATTCTTTCATTTGTCTTTCTCCAGAGTCACCTTTCTCACCAAATAAATTAACAAACACATTGGCGTCTGTTCCAGCACCCCAGACATCACCAGTATAGATCTTTACTGTATATTCTACTTCTATAGATAGAGAACAAGAGGTATTAATTAACAAAAACATTGGTGTCTGTTCCAGCACCCCAGACATCACCAGTATAGATCTTTACTGTATATTCTACTTCTATAGATAGAGAACAAGAGATATTAATTAACAAAAACATTGGCGTCTGTTCCAGCACCCCAGGCATCACCAGTATAGATCTTTACTGTATATTCTACTTCTATAGATAGAGAACAAGAGATATTAATTAACAAAAACATTGGTGTCTGTTCCAGCACCCCAGACATCACCAGTATAGATCTTTACTGTATATTCTACTTCTATAGATAGAGAACAAGAGGTATTAATTAACAAAAACATTGGTGTCTGTTCCAGCACCCCAGACATCACCAGTATAGATCTTTACTGTATATTCTACTTCTATAGATAGAGAACAAGAGATATTAATTAACAAAAACATTGGTGTCTGTTCCAGCACCCCAGACATCACCAGTATAGATCTTTACTGTATATTCTACTTCTATAGATAGAGAACAAGAGATATAAATTAACAAAAACATTGGTGTCTGTTCCAGCACCCCAGACATCACCAGTATAGATCTTTACTGTATATTCTACTTCTATAGATAGAGAACAAGAGGTATTAATTAACAAAAACATTGGTGTCTGTTCCAGCACCCCAGGCATCACCAGTATAGATCTTTACTGTATATTCTACTTCTATAGATAGAGAACAAGAGATATTAATTAACAAAAACATTGGTGTCTGTTCCAGCACCCCAGACATCACCAGTATAGATCTTTACTGTATATTCTACTTCTATAGATAGAGAACAAGAGGTATTAATTAACAAAAACATTGGTGTCTGTTCCAGCACCCCAGACATCACCAGTATAGATCTTTACTGTATATTCTACTTCTATAGATAGAGAACAAGAGATATTAATTAACAAAAACATTGGTGTCTGTTCCAGCACCCCAGACATCACCAGTATAGATCTTTACTGTATATTCTACTTCTATAGATAGAGAACAAGAGATATAAATTAACAAAAACATTGGTGTCTGTTCCAGCACCCCAGACATCACCAGTATAGATCTTTACTGTATATTCTACTTCTATAGATAGAGAACAAGAGGTATTAATTAACAAAAACATTGGTGTCTGTTCCAGCACCCCAGGCATCACCAGTATAGATCTTTACTGTATATTCTACTTCTATAGATAGAGAACAAGAGATATTAATTAACAAAAACATTGGTGTCTGTTCCAGCACCCCCAGACATCACCAGTATAGATCTTTACTGTATATTCTACTTCTATAGATAGAGAACAAGAGGTATTAATTAACAAAAACATTGGTGTCTGTTCCAGCACCCCAGACATCACCAGTATAGATCTTTACTGTATATTCTACTTCTATAGATAGAGAACAAGAGATATAAATTAACAAACACATTGGCGTCTGTTCCAGCACCCCAGACATCACCAGTATAGATCTTTACTGTATATTCTACTTCTGAAGAGGAAGAAAATATTTGATGAAAACACTGTCCATCCATAGCAAGCACTTATATTTTTGGCCTAATAAAGAAGACCAGGACAGCACAGGACAGGACAGCACAGCACAGCACAGCACAGCACGGAACAATGAGAGAAAGAGAAATTTTACAGCAGCATAATTTTTTTTATCAACACGGTTTGAACTCTGATCCTTTACATAAGAAAGCAAGTATCTACTTCACTAAGTCACTATGGCTCCTCTGAATTTAGTAAGAAGAAATTTTTTAGATCATTACCTTCTAAGGCGTCATCTAATGGACGACCTTTTTCATCAGTTGGTATCAATTCTCTTACAATGGAGCCATCATCCTCATTTTTAGCAAACCATCTATCCACAAAGAACCAATAATCTTCAGTTTCTTCTCCATCATAAACTTCTTCCTCTTCTCTCACTGATTCTAGATTAGACTTGGTACCTTTACGACGTAGTTGACGTCTGCGTGGAGAAGTCGAGGGACTGGTAGAATCTGAATCATACTCATCACGATCTAGGTATTTACTCTTCTGTTTTTGAAGTGGTTTCCTTCGACGCTTTTTCGTACCAGGAACTGGTCTTCTTTGAATAAGAATCTGAAAATAGGAAATATTCCTAATAATGTACATGAAATTTTCTAATTATTTTATGTGTATTAGGGCACTAATGGCGTCCATTTGAAAAAATTTCATTTTTTAATCATATGTCTGTCTGTAGCTATGGCAATTCTACTAAAACTATATGTTTTAAGACATCCCTGGTGCAATGGCTCTTAGATATTATTTGCAGCTTCTGACTAGGGATGTCATTTTTGGGTTATTTCATTCTGAAAGGCCAATTTTTTGCTATGATTATAACTTATAATTTTCGAAAATGAAAATTTACCTTTTCACAATGCCAGCCAGCAAATCTTCCAGCCCCATCATGGCCAACTCGTAATTTATGTAATCTTCCTACATCAGCTGCCTCAATCTGAAGCAAAAAATACAAAAAGTATTGAGACGTGAAACACATAACACATGATGACTTTTTTTAACACATTATACACAATACAAAATGAAGGCTTTTTAATTTAAAACAACAATAAATATAAGTGTGATTAAGGCATATTTCATATAAAAAAAAAACATCAGGTTCATTGTGACTGGTTCCACCAAAAACAAAACTGTCATAGAAATTATGCATTTTATTTTCAATCATATGGGTTTACAAATGAACTACCTTGAATTTATCACATTTTCCTCTTTCAAATTCATCTGATTTATTTTGTATGAATTGTTCATCTGTTTTACCATTTTCACCATACATTTGTATAAAAACATTGGCGTCTGTACCAGCACTAGATATATCAGACGTCCAGATAGTTACTTCATATGGTATATCTGAAACAGAAAATTAGCAACAAACTTTAAAGAAAAGTTTTAACAAATTTCTATTCAGTAAAATGCCACAATCAGAAAGTTGATTCAATAAATTAAGTTGCAGCTACCTCACCAATAATTGAATGCATCAAGCTCAGGATAGACATCGTAATGTTTGTTCATTGAGCTTCAAAGACGACTTAATATGTCATTTAAATTGACAGCAATGATGAATTTAAATGAATGCCAAAAGATACCTTTATAAAGAGAGCGGTTACCAGAACTTACTAAACCACCAGCTTTCACTAACCCAAAGCCAGTGCCTTCTGTTGAGCAGTAACTTAATTTTTAAATACAACTCTGTTCTATACAATAACTTCAAAATTAATTCTTAAAATTTTAAAATACAGAAACTTACTTTTATCTCTAGCTTCAGAAACTGATGGTTCTAACTCTAGTTCAATTAAACCATCATCTTCATCTTTAGCTAACCAACGATGACAAGCAAACTCATAATGTTTGCCTTTAGATGGTACATCTATAATAATATTGTCTAAAAACCATCCTGCTCCTGGCTTAGTACCATCATGTCCTATCTTTATTCTTCTTATCTTAAATAACAAAACCAAAATTCAAATTAGCAGCTGGGTGGCTCAAAAAATTACAAATCTAAAATTTTCAGCCACTTAACAAAACAAAATATCTTGCAACCTGACAACTTTTCAACTTTTCAGTGATTCACTTTTAGTTTTCTCCCAAAATGATTCTGAAAATATTGATTTAGAGGCCCAATCAGATATATAACATATATAGGGCCAAAAGCGCCAATTTTCTAGTTATTTCATGAACAAACACTGTTTGCAAGACTTTTAAATAACTAAATTATCTTGCAAAATGTTATAAAGCATGCCATTGGACATTATTTTCAAATTATTACATTAAAATCCCACTTTGCAAATCCCATTCATTATGACAGAAATCTTATTAAGTACTTCAACATCCTTACCTTGCCAATATCAGTTGCTTCTAATTTAAAGGTATCAGTTCTATTTCTCTCAAATTTATTCGAAGCAGAATCAGATTGTCTGAGTTGTATTGTACCTGTATCACCATTACTACCAAAAATCTTTAAACTAACATTGGCGTCTGTACCAGCACCTCTAACATCACCAGTTTTCACTTGGACATGATAGGAGGTAGCTAAAATAGAATTACACATCAAATAAAACTTTAAAAAGTCAAAAACATAATATGCTGTGGTTGCCATCTTAAATCGATATATAAATTCTTCCAAAATAGGTGTTTTTATATCAGAAAAAGATAACCATATTTTACAAGGATATCATCTCAAGGGTAATGTCTACCAGTTTGTCATTCATTTTTACAGTATCATGAATAACCATTTACAGATGAGTTGATTGGATAAGCCTATAAAGGATTGATGAGTTATTCAAAATGGGTGAAATAGAGTTTAGAGCCCTCACCCAGTATCTTTAGATGTAAAAAAAACAAACAAATAATATCAAGATACAATTATTCTCCAACTCTGATACAGGGAAGGAAAAATTCGGAATGAGAAGCTACTTACTACTTAACATTTGAGATCCACTGGCAGTTATCTCCCTTTCTATAGCTCCATCATCTTCATCTTCTGCTAACCACCTGTAAGCAGAAACACAATTTTCTATCAATCAAATGTGCTGAACCACCAAGAAAAGTATATATCAATTCCTGGAGAGTCTGACCAATCCAATCCAATCCGAAAATATTTAATGCAATGGGAATTTCTGAATTAAAGCACATACCCGAACCCCCCCTTGAAAACAAATAAGCACTGTTAAAGTAGACGTTCTGTTTGAATTGTGACTGTTAAAGTTGAGTTTGATTGTTTTGCGAGTCCATATAAACCCCCCTTGGAAATTCCTGGCTATAGGCCTGAAGCAATCATGTTTATTAAAAGCCATACAAAATGGTCTTACCTGTTGCATTCAAAAGTGGTGTCGTATTTAGGATTACCAATTTGTTTGATAACAATTTTATCCAAGAACCAGCCACTGCCTGGCCCTTTACCATCATGACCTACTCTGATCTTCTTTAATTTAGACAACGAAACAGCTTCAATCTCACATTCATCAACCTTAAAGATAAACAGATAGAAAAAAAAACATGCAAATAAATGCAAGATTTGTGTTCATTTAAAAACAGGTAAAATTTTAGCATGATGAAATTTTTTTAAGACTGAATAGGATAATTTAGAAAGTAATAGACATTCAGAAAAATTGTTTGTTTTTTGGTGATCTATATGAATCATTCTCTACAATAACATGCGATGGTGACATCTCAACTCTAGTGACCCTGAACCCAAATGAGTGAACACTGAATTCAAATGAGTGAACATTGAATTCAAATGAGTGAACACTGAATTTAAATGAGTGAACACTGAATTTAAATGAATGAACACTGAATTCAAATGAGTGATCACTGAATTCTAATGAGTAGATTCTGAATTCAAACAAATGAACACTGAATTCAAATGAGTGATCACTGAATTCTAATGAGTAGATTCTGAATTCAAACAAATGAACACTGAATTCAAATGATTGAACACTAAATTCAAATGAGTGATCACTGAATTCAAATGAGTGAACACTGAATACAAGTGATTGATCCTGGACCATTGAAAAGAAAGAAATAGCAAGTCCATTGAGAATAAGACACATTTTCATCTAACATTAAATTATATAATATATATGCCTTCCACAGCATAATAACCATGTCAAGTCAATGAAACTTAAAAATGTCCAAATCATATTTTAACTCAAGGATATTAATGTCGGCATGTGACAAAAAATCAAATTTACACAAACAAATCATAATGTTGAGCAATTTCACTTATGGAGCACATCATTATAAAATATAAACATACATTTCTGTCTAATACCAAGCAAATGTGACTGGACATAAAAAATATCAGTAGCAAGACAAGGGCAATAACAAAAAACATCCACATTTTAAAAGATAATATAAATAACATTTAGAAAGGAATAAAAAACAGCTACTACTTATTTATAAAATACTGATAAAAGTTGAGAACTGCAACATAAAATTTGCTACACATTTAAAGCTTTGACAAAATTTAGGAATAAATATAGGCCTAATATTCTACAACAGACTTGCTACTTTTTCTACTGAAATAATCCTTTGACCTGAATTGACTCCCTAGCAATAAACAATGGATAATGTTTGAACTTAATTCTACCACTGGTGCCCACCACCGTTAAAATCATGCTAAACATAACATAATATAATATATTTGATATAATATAACATTGAACATGTAACTTGAAGCTATTGGGATATACATGTACCTGGTTCCTTTGTAAAGCCTTGGAAAAAATTCAAACATCAAAGTTAATATATTTTATGCATGGATTTTTTATTTGCACAAGATTCTTGTTATTTTGGACCAACAATTGATAGATATAATATATATTAATAATATCATTAGATTAGTCAAGGAATATATTATCAACATAAGAACAGAAATGCCCATGATGGGCGCTGAACACAAGTGCCAAAATGACCACGTAACCAAAATGAATTCACTGTTACATCTATAGATAGTGCATCAGGGGCCTTATTCTCGAAAACTTTACTTACAATGATTTTAGTGTTCCTGTCATCTGATTGGACAATCGCTTTAAATGAAGCATTATTATCCAATCAGAGTACTGTATTTCTTAAAATTTGGATTTTATTTTTAGGCGCCAGGACTTCATATGTCAAATTTGTTTCATTGTTGGAGGTAATAATGGTCTATACATCAAGAATCTTGTGGAAGTTCTAAATGAAATATGTAAATGAAGTCATGAAAAAGAAAGAAATTGATGATTATTAATTTTCAACATAAAGATATACATACATCTCCTTTTTCAAATTTATTGATGTTACTGTCAGAATGGCGTAAGAAACGATTGCCTGTATCACCACGTTCACCAAATATATTAACAAAAACATTGGCATCTGTACCGGCATATTTACATTTTCCAGTATGTACTTCAATTTTATACTTCTCCACTGAAATATATCAACAATAATTTGATAATTTTGAGTAATAAAACAAAGAGAATTTATCAAAAAATTACAAACACTTATAGCCATGTGAAATTATTCCATTTACAATTTTTAGAATACTGGCCTTGGTTTATTGTTCAATTTGAATAAGATGCTTTTTCATGACAGCCCCTGCTATCTGTATTAGGATGCTTTGAACCATGTGCAAACAAGCAAGTGACTAACTTACTAAGCATCTGCTGCTACCATATAAATGATGGAGCACCACTCAAAATGTTCATTGAAGAACTTAACTACTGAAAGTGAATTTTACAGCAGAAATCAGGTGTGTACACTTACAAGGTAAAGGTTTTTTGATACCAGGTCCTTCAGCAGGCATTTCTCTAACAATCTGTTGATCACCTTCATCATTAGCCAACCATTTACCACAATAAAACGTATATCTTTCTTTAGATGTTGGACTCTCCATTTCAATCTAAAAAATAAACACTTATTCAATATTACTGAATTTTTGGGAAGGAAAGGAACTGCTTAATGAAAAGAAACAAATTGGATTTTTCCATTGAAGACTTGCTTAACCAGCACAGATATCATATGTTTGGTACCAAATAAGGGTGATGAAACTTCCACTTTAAATTAGACTATGGAAAAAGTTTAGTTAGAATGTTTACAAAGAGGTCAATGTTCTTGTTATATCAGTGTCTGTCATTCTAGTCATTATTATCATAGTAGTATTGGTATTTCTACAGAATATCAGAAATTGGCCTCATCAAACTGTAAACATAATAAAAATTATTTCTGAAAGCTAATTTTGAAGTTAGTATTGATGAACAATATATCCATTAAATGGAATGTCAAGGACAATTTGTATCACTTGATTTCCAAGATAAAAGTAAATATGATACAGATAATTTTACTATATCATAATGCATTTAGATGATCAACAATTACTCCTTGGTTTTGACAGAATATATATGTGGGGTTCTATAGAACAGTTAAAGCATTAGTTCTTTACAGGTTGCCATTTCCTTGCTTATGTACAACTGTATGGTTGTTGATGTCTTGTTAGGCTATTAAAATGTAGTAAAATTGAATCTAGAGGACTTAATTACCTTTTCAAGATGCCATCCTGGTGCCAAACCTTTATTGTCATGCCAAACTCGTAACTTATAGGGTTTACCAACATCAGTCATATTGATATTAAATATATCTTTATTTCCAGCTTCGAAAGCATCACCCTTGCCTTCTAATGGTATTTCATCAGATTTCCCCTTGTCACCATAGAGACAAATAAAAACATTGGAATCAGTTCCAGCATTTCTTGTATCAGATGTATATACCCATACTGTCCAGTTATTTTCTGAAATAAACCATAGATAATCAGGGGCGGATCCAGGATTTAGAGAAAGGGGGGGCTCTGATATATAAAGTGCTTTAAATTGAATGGAACCGCAAGCGTCACATTTTTAGAGGGTTCTGACATCAGTCAGCCAAAAATAGAGGGGCTTGAGCCGGGGGAGCCCCCCATTGAATCCCTCCTGATATTAACAGACAATCTGATCACATTTGAAAAACATGAGATTTATTGGGCAAATCAAGCAATTCTATAAAGAGTTCAATGAGGGACAATTTGAAAGAATAAGTCTGTCTGATTTTATCTAAAACCAATTCTGTGTAGAAAGACATGAAGCTTATTTCTAAATGGTATATATTCAAAATTTTAGTTTGATACTTCCGCCATTCTAAGAGTCAAATCGAAATAAACTATATCTCATGATGTTGACCTATTTACATAATAGTGGCAGGTGTCGCACAAAGAAGTTCATGCTTACTCTTTTTGAAACACCTGATGGTACTTCTCTTTGGAGAATCCCAATTTTGCCATGATTTGGATGTGATTTTGTTTTATAATTATATTATTTTGAGCCATGCCAATTCCAACTGAATTCCAATGTATACTTACTTTTCTGTTTCTTTTTCCGTCTGGCTTCTTGTTCATACAAGGTACGACTGATGACCCTCTCACCCTCATCAATAGCCAGCCATTTTCCACATGGAAAGAACTGTTCGATACCAGACATTGGACAATATATAGTAACACTCTCTAGAAACCAACCAGACGCAGCACCCTTGTTGTCATGGCCGATGTCAATCCGTGACAGTGGACTCAGCATTCTGGCAATGCTCACGTTAAACAAGTCTGTCTTGTTTCTTTCAAATTTACCAGAATCCAACCAAATCTTGCCACTTGATTCATTGCCATTTTTGCCACCATGTAAAACAATCCAGACCCTAGCGTCTGTACCAGCACTGACTTTATCTCCAGTCACCACAGTGATGACATAAGGAAACCCTGAAAATCAAAATTATTGAATAACATTTCATGTTGATTTTGATGGACTTTGAATAATGGATTAAGGTTTAGATTGAAAAAATTGAATTCAGTTTTTCTTTTTAATTCTCAACAGATCAATTATTTATCATCTAAAAGATATAGAAAATGCCATATTTAGAAATAAAAGAAAAAAAGTGTGAAGACTGCAAAAAGCTCAGTGAGAAATTTAAATGTGCCATTTAAATTTCATTTAAGTTGTCAAATTCTTTTTACATTATTTACAATTAAATACTAGCTGTTATAGATAGGGTACTATTTGCTAACTATATACAAGCTTAACATCAAATATTTCAAAAATTTATTTCCCATTTCAATCCCCATTGGACTGATGATAAATTATAAATCTTAAACATATCTCGCTAGAACATGGCAAACTGTTTTAAATTAAGTTCTGAAAATACTCTTCTTCTCTTTTGGTATTTAATAACATTTCAAGACCAATGCATTCATAAAAGAAATTTTATAATATTTCGGAACACCTGAAATATATCTCTGAATAATTTTAATATCTTGGCCGGCGGCAATCTCAGGCAGACGTCAAAAACTACTTATGGTTAAAGTGGGTTAAATATCAAGGGTTCCTCTGACAGTAAGACACACTCCCATCTTTGCCCCAAGGCCATTTCTTACTAGAGTAGTAATATAGTTTTCTGATTTGAACCACATTGAAAATCATTTAGCCATATTGCTTTTATTACAAGACTTAATGCTTACAATTTGTAAGATTTAAAAGTTATCAGTATATACAAATGAAACTAATTTCTAATCAGAGCAAATCAAGAACTCATTGCTCATTTAAAGAACTTCATTTCGGATTTGTATACTTCAAATTGAATACTTAAATCATGCACTACATTGTATTCTCTGTTTAATGCTCTAACAGTATATCCTATTTCATTTAGTTCATGCAGTAAATTTCAGTATGCTCTGTTATATGTTCTATCAGTGTATTTTTCATAGTTGCTTAAATCATGCAGTATATTTCAGTTGCTCCCTTCTATCAGTATAATAATAATAATATACTATTGCATATCTAATTGATACAGTAAATTACATTATGCTCTGTTTCATGTTTTATCAATATATTTTCTATAGAATTGTTAAATCATGCAGCAAATTTCAGTATCAGTATATATCCTATTACATATTTAGTCCACGCAGTATATTTCAGTGTGCTCCATTTAATGCTCTATCATATCCTATTGGATATTTTGCCCATTGCAGTAAATTACAATATCCTATTAGATATTTAAATCATGCAGTACATGTCAGTATGCTCTGTCATATGTTCTATTAATATATCTTCTATAGAATGCTTATATCATGCAGTAAATTTCAGTATGCTCTATTTCATGCTCTATGCTCTATCAGTATATTCTATTGAATATTTAATTCATGCAGTAAATTTCAAAATGCTCTGTTTTATGTTTTATCAATAATTATAATTATGTCCTACAGAATGCTCAGATCATGCAGTATATTTCAGTATGCTCTATTTCATGCTCTATGCTCTATCAGTAGGCCTATATATTCTATTGAATATTGAAGTCATGCAGTAAATTTCAAAATGCTCTGTTTTATGTTTTATCAATATAATTATGTCCTACAGAATGCTCAGATCATGCAGTATGTACAGTATGCTCTATTTCATATTCGATATTTCAATCATGCAATTAGCCATTCAGACCTACCATCATCATCATCATCTTAAAGAATTAAAGAAAAAAAATAAGATTACAAAGAGAACAACATCTAAGACATTAAAAGGATACACATAAAATGTGTTTTCCCCTTTTATATTCAAATTCTTGATTTGTCAAAAGTTAATATCATGTGGAGTATTGATGGATCTTCAATAGGAACATTGGATCTTTAGATTAGTAACAAATACCAATTCCGTAACCCACCAAAATTACAACTTTTACAAGACACAAATTACTAACTATCACTGACTATTTATACTACAAAACTAATTTAAGAAAAGATTGTGTACACTACATTTAACTTTTATCTAAAATTTGATAATTAAATACTTTACCTAGACCTAAAATTAGTTAATTAAAAATAAAATTTCTCGTTAGTAATCTTAACTAATTATGATATTATATCAAATACATGTTCTATTAATAACACACATACAAAGAATTGTTGTTAAACATTAAAGGGATTGTAAAGAGGTTTTCAAAATTTTGTATGTGTATCGAGGACACTGATAGCATCAACTTGCGCTATTCCAATTTCCATGTTTGTGGTTCTTGCACTTCGACTAAAACTAACGCCTTTAATGACGTCACTAACAGTGATCTACTGGAAGCTACTATTGATATATATGCAGATCACTGGTAGTGAAGTCATAAAACACGTTAGTTTTAGTCAAATTTAAGTCAATATTGTGAAAGCACAGTAACCACACAATGTTATTCTATTGAAAAAATCTAGAAATGATTAGCAATGATTAGCAATGATTAGAATCATTATTGTAAATCATGAATGCAATATAACGATTCAAATGAAGTTTTCCTGCTATTGTCATTTTTTTTTTTTACTTTTATCTACTGTTACAAGCCAAACGGGAGATACTAATAGCCAAAAAACATATTATTTGAATTCCTTTAAAAGGATGAATGTTTTTAAGCTCAGTGTCAAAATACATTGATCTTCTAGGTGATCATCATTTGTAAAGGTTAACACACTATACTACTAAGGTTAACTAGAAAACACTACAACACAAAGGCCAATTGAAAGCATGAACAATTTCTCACGGTTAAATTAGATTCTTGAGTTCCATTAAACCTTGATTTATTCAGGTTTTCAATGGTAATAAGTGGATTTAACTCAGTGTTAAGTTTTATGCATATGAGCCCTGATTTGGTAATCATTACCTTAGCAGTAAAACACACTTAATCACAAATTAAAAATATCATGAAGCAGTACTAACCTTGAGCAGCATCATTAGGACCAGAATTCAGGATGAGTTCTCTGGAGATTTGACCATCATCTTCATCAGATGCTAGCCATCGTTGACAGGGGAACTCGTAAACCTTAGAGACAGCAACATCATCCACAATAACCTGCAAATATAAATAACACAGTATGAGTATAACTCTTTGTTTTTCTGCTCAAAAATATCATGTACAATCTAGATTACATGGCCAGAAAAAGTCCAGATCTGTCAAAACCATTTTTGCCATTCGGTTCAACCTTCATCATTGTGTTCGAGATGTAATGGCTCTGTCATGATAAACGGCCATCTTGCCTGATAAATGGGCAAGGGAAGATAACTCTTGTTTTGAGAATGATTTTGATTGGCTGTTTTTACCGCAAAAGAAGACAACACTCTGATAGATGATTTTGATTAACTGAACTATAATTTATTCAATATGGCAATCTCTCTATAGTATACAAGGTTATGCAGCATGCTAATCTAGTTTCGAAGTTGATACAAGTGTATTTTTGCATGCCTTACACAAGCATCATGGAAAGTCACATTTGAATCAAAAAATTAACAAACAATGCACAAGTACAATCTATGAAGTACTTTTTGTTGATTATCTGTGAAGGGATTTTAAGGAAGGGTCAAGATGTGAAAAATGTTTATGTAGATTCACAGATTGACTTGTATTCCATCTCAATTGAAGCAATTTATATTTATTACAATTACTGATAACATTTCAAAGTTATGGGAGGACGTTGAAATATATTAAAATTAACAGCAGATTGCCATGATATTTGACCTGTAATTAAAGTGATTCCATCAAACCTGTGCACATTTAAAGAAATACCACCTCTTATAGAATGAACAAAAAATCTTAATTTCCAAAACTGGTCAATTAGAGTATATATTCATCAAAGGTGTATTCAGTATACAAACAGAATCCAATTTACTCATAAAACTATGTAATTTTCCATACAATTACAGGTTATAATTGAAAAACACTTAAAATTTGAGTAATCAGTTTTCAATTATTGTATATAAACATTGTTTTCTGGATTTATCAGATTAATTAGGTAATCTGTTGCATAGTTATGCCACCAGGCAAGTCCCCTGATAAAAATAAACTCCTATTTTGACCAAGTTTAAAAATTTAAATATTTTGTTCATTCTAAGAGGTTGTATTCATTTAAGTTATATTACTCTTATTTTCCTTTAAGTTGACTTAATGCTGAAATCTTTGTGTTAAGCCATAATTTTTCTGGAAATCAGATCCATCTGCCATCCTAAGCAATGTCTATATCAGAAAAAATATTGTTAATAATATCACTTTAACTTAGGGAAGTACCACTTAAACTTTAAAATGAGTATGTGTGAAATTTGAAGGAAATTTGTAAACATGTGTTTAATTAACATAGTTTATAATTACAAATTAGCAATGAGAAGAAATTCATCTATTTCACACTATATACACTGATATACATCACTTCAATTTAATTGGTTGCATTCTCAAATTCATCAAATAAAATTCAGATATTTCGCAAGAGTGTTAGAATGTTTCACAAGAATAGTGCGACTTAGAAACTATTTCAAATAATTCACACATAATGATAATTTTGGTAAAATTGTGAAACAGTTATAGGAACTGTTATTGAACTAAACATGACCTTTAAGTTCTGTTAAACAAAGTTTGCATTTGATTTATCAAAAATCAGAAAAGCCAAGTAATCAAAGTAATTTTTCGGACTTGCCCATAGCACATAAAGTTATACTATCCCCTCTCCTTCATTAATTTTAAAGAAGAATGTTTAGTATTTTCGAGTATTGATTTGGGCCTTGAATTTATGTAAATAGCCTTCAGATTTACTGGAAATGCCATTTAATTCCTTCAATTATATCAATACCTTAACATTTATCTTTCATTGTCATTTTCTATATTTATGTTTTCTATATAACGCATAGTCTTACTATTATTTTTGACTTTCAAACGCTGATAATTATTGGTACACTTAAATTTTGTAGGAGAGTTGTGGACAATATGACGGATTAGATTAGCTAAAAAACTCCAGATTCTGAGACTAAAATGTTTTTGGTCGAATAGTTAGTAGGCCTAATCACATCCCTTTAAGACTAATTCTTATGCCAATGCAGATCTAGAATAAAAATACATGAGAGGGAACAAAATAGATTGTAAAAACGTATCAGTACAAAGTACTTTTTATCAAATCTTCATCAAAAACAAAGAGTATTTTAAAACTCATTATATAAATGAGCAATGGATTGTTAAACAAACTTTGTTTACCACAATATGAAACAAACCATAACAAAAATATCATCATAAACTAAATTCCCCACGAAAATATTATTTCTGAGATAAAAAGACTAACACTGAAGGTATTCTCTTTACAGATTTCTAACAAGCATAATTACGCCATTAATCGAAAAAACATTCACAAATATTCTATTTTTAGAAATTTTACGATTTTCTGGCAGACTTGAAAAAACAGTGGGTGTAAAAGATGGAGAAATGGTAAAGAAATATGACACATAAGATTACTGAGTTTGGTTTAAAGCTTTTTATATATTCATTATGACAAGCAACTGTAGATTAATGCTCATACGGGGCTCTGGTACTTGTCACCAGTGTTCATTATAAGTGCATCTCAATGACATTTCTATTCAGACTTTATTTACAAAAACCAGCCAACCATTGGACTATCAGGTACACCTGATGCCACTCTGTCACTGAGTTTGTCAGTTCAACAAATGACAATCTAACTATATTCATGCTACTTCGTTCAAAACCCTGCGTTTGGTTTCAAGGATAACAACATTCTTATTCGTGGCTTTATGCCATTTGGCTATCAAATATATGTCGATGTTAAATGATTTTATTTGACCTTATGATAAAGTGTCTCCTATACAAAATCAAGTGATTCTCGATCAACCACTGAGTTTATGATATATTTGATGGAACAACCTTAAAACATCTAGAAACTAGCCTCAAGAGAGTACATGTTTATTTCTCTTCTTTTCAATGGTTTCCAGAATAATAATCACACACACTATTACTATAGGTATAAAATATGCACTGCAGGCAATTTGAAAACTATTTTAGATACACCTATATACCCCACTTAATAGCAAATTATGTACTAATGATCTGAACCACAAAATAAAATTAAAAATTCAATCTAAAGTATGGCAATTCATCTGTAGTAGCAAATGAACTATTCATATGAAGAATTATATCAATTTTAAAGGAATACCGGTACAACCTCTTAGAATGAACAAAAAATATAAATTTTCAAAATTTGTCAATAGGAGTATATATATTCATCAGGGGACTGAATTTTAAGCATTTTTCAATTATACTTGTACTTGTATGGAAAATTACATAGTTTTATGGGTTTATTGGATTCTGTTAGCATACTTTGAACACCATTGATGAATATATACTTTTATTGACCAAGTTTGAGAATTTTTTTGTTCATTCTAAGAGGTTGTATCGCTTTAAATAAGGAAGTATTTCACAGACCAAAGGTCCTCAGACTAGCCCATATCACACATGGCCAATAAGTTTCAGTTTTCCAGTTTTCCCTACCTGGCAACACACCCCATTGCGACTTTTACTAAATCTTAATAAAAAACTTGAATCTGTGTACAGATTTATGCTGATTGAATGCTTTTCATTTTTCTACCTGTAGATGTCCATTAATTGTACTTTTTTTCTCTTAAGAACATTACATAAATCATCACAACTATTGAAACTAAAACATCTTGTTAATTTTTAAAGACATAATGATATGTTTCAAAGAGTACCAAGATATCTATGTACTTACATTAGATTCTACAAATGATAAGAATCAACCCGAACTCGAGAATTTACCCTCAGGAACTGAAACGTGAAATCAGTTGGAGTTCACTCAGCAAGCAGACGTTATAAAACATGATAGCAGAAATCAAAATCTCAAATGGAGAAAAACTATCTCCAATGTGTCTGTAATGTTGATTTAAGTGGTTAAAGGTTTATCTTCAAGCTTTCTGTTACCATTTCTTTTTCTTTGAGGTAATTCCAAAAACTACAGGTATCCATAGTAAAGGTGTTACAATTATCATAGAGTTACCATATTTCTCACACTTGTTACAACATGGTGGTAAAGAAAAAAACGGTCCAAAATGATTTGAAAAGAAAACCTAAGAGTTAATTAAGCCATGTTGAAAGTCAAAATTTTTCTCAGTAAAAACTGGGATTTGGACCTTGAAGATTTTATTCCAAGTTGATCAAAGTGTTGTTGGGTTAAATCTGAGAAATGTCAGTGAGTTGAGGTGTGGTTTAGAACCGAATCACATGACATGAGACACAGCTGCCTTCAAAATAGATGTCATGCAGGGGCGCCTGAGGGAGCAAAGGGGGGCAAATATGTGCCCTTTTCATATGTATTCAAGCAAAATTTGTTGTGTCCTTACCTCATATACATATAACTGTCCCAAATATAAGCATGGTTTACCTCAGAAGTGATCCAAGAGGCTTTAAAATACACAAAGCTCAAGGCCCAAACTCGATCCCATACTGCCTGGTGTCTCTCGTTTCGCTCAGTCAAATAGTGACCTTTATAACACAACTTTGCCCCCGCCCCTCACATTTGCTTCCGGTGCCCCTTATGTCATGCATCAGCCATGGAAAATTTTCAGGTAACTCTGTCCCAATCTCTGAAAATTATGTTTTTTCAAGGCATATATTTTCAGCCAACCTACAAAACTAGGGCTCTCCCCATGCCAATGACCAGTAGAAAGAAAGGATCCAAAGATACTTTTAAAAAATATTGTTCAACCTTCAACCAAAGAAAAACACAATCTATATGTCATCAAGAAAAATTCTAATTTATGAGATATGTGGAGTGATGATATTTTAAATATGTAGTATATAACTTATCAACAACATCAAAATAACTTCTAATATATCATAGTTATATCTTATAATATTATCTTTAAAAACATTCAGTGAAGTGCAATAATCATGTACGGAATTTGTAAATCAAGGGCAATAACCCTGTAAAGTTTCCAAACTATCACAGTCATCTACATAAGATTTGATGATTGTATATGAATGAAGTAGTCCATGGAATTTTTTTTTTTTTCGCATGCATATTTTTGGTCTAGATTTTGCCTAAGGTGTCTGTAAGAATTTGTGAAATATGAAGATAGTTAAATTTGGAAAAATTAGAGTGGAAATAGTTCCAATGAAATAGTTGCAGAAGATTTTTCTGGGATGTGATTTGAAATTTGAAAACTCGTTCAACCTTATTAAATAGGTTATATATCTATAAAAATTACATGAGATAAAACTATGCTGTAGATTATGATGTAATCAAATATTCAAATTTACAAAAGGAAGATTAATACAAAATTACTTCAACTTCAAAAGGAATAGTTGCAAACTGGCATCAGGCAATTGAATGTGTGGAACCAGCCACACTAGTAACATTTACCACAGCATCAATTGTGTACATGGTAGAAAATGTGGTTTCAGAAGACTAAACATAGGTAATGATCCTTATCTACTCTAACAAATGTAAATATAAGTATATACATGTAAATTATATATATACCATTCCATTTAACATCCTGGTAGAATTCTACTGTATGCGCCCCTTTAAGAATCATAGCCAACAAACCAGACCACCTGTACTAGTCTAGAGACTACCGTTAGATTACAGGAACTACTATGACTGTAGACAGGAACCAATGAACGGTTAATGTTAGTATTATCAGTACCGGTATATTAGTAGTTTAGTAGTCATATTACGGATTTATATGAATAGTCTTCCTTTAGTTACATTTATAATAAAGTGCAAAGTACTTATAATGTGTGGCCAATAATCAAAGTTTAAGGATACTAATTAAAGTTTATATTTCAAGGATTAAGATATAAATATCTGCTACTGAACAACACAAGGTAATTATAAAATGGAAAGAAATTTCTTTATCAATTTTATTGACACAGCTTTAAGAAATGTCAGTTTACTTAATTTTCAGCATAATTTTTAATAAATATTCTTTTTTAACAGAGCAATTAAAGTTTGTATTCTCGCTCCTATTAGCCAAGTTTTCTCATAATATGTCTAGTATGATTTTACAAAATAATGCCCTATTCGTAAGGGCCCATGACTCAACTCAATTCGACTTGCCTGAATTTTAGTGAATATTTTTTTTTGGTCACTGCCCGATATTTTAGAACTTGCTGCCCGAAAACATACTATTTGCTCCCCGCCTGGTCCCCTGACTCCTACGGCTATGACAAATGTGATAGGTGTCAGTCAGGCATGAAAGCTAATTCTTCCAAAGCATCTAACGATTCTAAAAGAATGGTTCAGCCAAATCAACATCTTAGTTAGAAACATTAATTTGGTAATCTTGGCTAAACAAATGTCACTTTACTATGAGGTCACTTAACTGACATAAATTGATAGATGTATGGATAAACGCAGATTTGAGGCACAATGATGTAATTAAATGTCTGTAAAAAGCAGATCTTTATATATTTGATAAAAAACAAAGACATAACCTGATATTTTCAAAGCAATTCTTTGACAAAGGCTTTTCATAGATCAAAAGAGAATTGTTCACTACCTCACATGTTAGGAAAAACGTGATATTTGTTAAACTTAAACTACAAATGACACCAGAATACGAAACACGAATGATGGCACAACAAAACTGTTTTGAGCATAATAAGGAAAATGTTGAAAAAACAAACGTTCTAAAGTGAAAACCCTAATTTATAAACACAGTTCAAAGTTGTGTACATCACTGGAGCAAAAAAGGAGAAAAGTTTGAATCGCATTTTTTACTGAAAGTTAATTCAACTTCCTTGTCTTGTAATCTTATATCTATGTTCAATCTATATTTTATTTTCTAACCTCATTTTTAACTAAATTAATTGGTATTAAATTTCTCAAGTAGCTTAGCCTGATTAAAAATTACTCTTGACGTAAATAAGTTCTTAATCAGTACTTAAATTTTGTGTGAAATCCAATATGGTGGAAACGTTCAATAAGTAATTAGCCTAGTATCAAAATATATCGTAATAAAAAAAAATTTGTTTGGTTAACTAGTTTAAGTTTTACATGAAAGGAAATTCTATAATAATGATTTCACCATGTTAAAAAAAATGGTTTAAAGTAACCAATTTATGATTAATGTCTTACTTTGCTGAATTTATGTAAGTTAAAGTTAACAGGCTTTTTACCTTAGTGTATAAACTTTGTATGTATATCGGGGACACTGATAACATCAATTTGTGCCATTCTAACTTCCATTCCAACGTCTGTGGTTCTTGTAATTCCACTAAAACTAATTTATTGTACCTTAGACTCCCCTGATGTCATTACATCAAACATAGAGAAATTTACTGCTGTTGCATAAATAATAATTGTTTACAGCCAAATGAGAACCTGTATGCTTAATCTCATTCCAAAAAAACATCAATAAACTAGCATCACTTCTATCAATTTTTTTGAGATGCGTAATGTTGAAATAATATAAAATTCAACTTTCAATTTTTTAACTGTTTTTTTTTTTTTTTTTCAGATATAAATCTAATACGAAGAAAACACTTATACAATTATTGTTATTGGAGTATTTTGGAGAACGAGCAAGATCAACTCTTCATAAACAAAGGGGAGTTTAGTGTTGGAACAATTAGTGTAAATTACTTGAGGTGCTTATTGAAATAACAAATATAATATGGCCACTTAACAAGAGTTGGCACAGGAAATGAAATAGAAAATATACAAGTTTCACTATTTCATGAGTTTTATTACTAGTTCTAAACCTTGTTTACCACTTCTGCACAAACCTTTTGACATTGGCGTTGATAACAGCTACGGATTTCACGTCTGCCAATTTTTTTTCGCATTTTCAGTTTAGTGTTTGGATTTCTTTTTAGGCAACTAGCAATTGTCAAGGAAGTGATCTGAAGTCTTTAAATCACAAGTTGCCAGAAATTCATCACATTTTTTGAGAAGCCATAATAGTTGGCATAACTTTGTCAGTGTTTTATGAGGAATTGTCATAAATATGATGTACATGATAAAATCTACTGAGATAAGATTCATTTAGTGTCTTTTCTAGCACACGGCTAAATATATCTTGTAATAATCATCAGAAGCCGGGAATATCAAACACTTTGATTGGACTGTACTCAGTGGCAGACGGCAAAATGACTTCCTACTTATTTTGTTTTGTGAATTAACAGAAATCTTTATTTAGAAGGATAAAAGGAAAGATTTAAACAAAAATGGAAGTGAAATTACTAGTGATTAAATTTTTCTTTGTGGTTTTGAGTGCTAGTCTGGTTATGGCCGCCAGTATTCAATCAGTGGAAGAAAGCTGTGTCTTAAGCCTTGTGGTTCCGCGAGACAAAATTAAAACCTCTTGTTCCATTGATGATAAACTTAAAAGGAGACTAAACACCATGGAGACAAAAATAAATATTTATAAACAGCAAGTTTTAGAATTAGAAACACAAATTCATAAAGAAAGACTTTTAAACAATGACAAAATCATGAGTCTGGAAGCCATGTTGTCGAAAGTTGATAAACTGGAAGAATTGGACAAACGACTTTCATATGTGGAAAGTTTACAACAACGTGACTCAGATAACTATTTTCCAAAAGTGACAAGTTTAAAACATTTGAGTGAAATTGAAAATTTTATTCCAAGTGATCAATCGCTAGACACGACAGATTATCAATGGCAGGTATATAAACCAGGGAAAACAGACCAAAACAAAAAAGCAGCAGAAGACAAGCTCAAATTATTACAGGAATTAGAGACCCTGAAACATAACATCAATGGTACTGGCAAAAACTTTGTAACCAAAGTTGGCGCCGTGCTGAAAAATGTCAGTGAAAATCTATCTCATAATAAAACATTTTCTGGTGGCCTTGACGAAATTACAGAAAGTGAAAACGGATCCGCGTATGGCGAATACATAAATGATGAAAAAAGCAACCAAATTCAAAGTGATCAGCCAACAAAAATTACCAAAATGGCTGGATCTCGAATTCTTACTAATGACACTGACAGCAATGAAAACAAAGATGGCAACTCTACAGACTTTAAAACAGAAAAAACAGAATCTAATGCCATTCCTATTAGGAATCCATTAGTTGTACAACTAGAAGAAACCTTGAAAAATGAAATAGAAAAGGTTTTGAATGATCAAATGGAAGAAGTCATTAGCCTTGTTAAAAAACAATCTGAAAATATTGAAAACACCCAAAATGGCCAAACAGATTCTATGAATATCTTGTCTGATCAACATCTATCTGATTTCAAATTTCTCAATGACAAAATTGAGTCAATGGAGTTGTCCATGAGATCTGTTACCCAAACAATGGAGACCATGTACAGCAAGGCTGAGAAACTTCAGGCCATACCCATTCTGTTTGAAGAACTTAAGAAAAACATCACCCACAACCAAATGCAAAGATCTCCTGGTGTTGATGGTTCTGTTGATGAGATTTTAGATGAACATAGCAAGAAGTTGCGTACAATGGACAGGTTGTCTGCCATTTTCCAAAGATCTCTTGAGCATTATAGAAATGAAAGCAAGGCAGCTTATTCAGAAATCGAGAGAAAAGTGTCGTCTGATTCCAATTTGGTGAAATCACTTCAAGATAACATCATGAGAAGTATCACAACCCTTGTGGATGAGAAGATTACAGAGCAGAACAGCACCGTCCGAAGAAGATTACGCGATGCTGAAAACTTGATGAAGAACATTGAGGATAGTAATGTCATGATGCAAGTCAGTATTGACAACAAAGATCGTAAACTCAGATCTAAAGTTTCAAAACTAGAAACTGACATTAGAACCACAAAACAAAATTTACAAAACTTGGGACTTTCACAAACAAATCTGAGGTCACAACAAGATAAGCTGAGTACTAAAATCACTGATCTTAGTAAGAACGCTGCTTTAAAAGAACGACTTGAAACATTGGAGCTGGAATTCAGACTAAGTTTGACAGATGAATGGGTTGAGTATCCATTCACATACGACACAACACGTACTGGATGTTTTGGACTACAATTTATCAAGAGGACTGGATATAAAAATGGTCGCTATGTAGGAGCTGTGTTGTGTAATAATAATCGATATAAAATCCTATTATCCAATGATTTAAAGGAAAAGTTTATGAATATTGGTGATGATGTGGGATATGGTGAAGACCATTGTGAGTTTGTTGGTGGTAAAAGTAACAATATTGTTACAGTCAGTGACCCAAGCTACTCCTTATTTACACATGAAAGAGGTAAGATATACATGTATTTGTCATTTTTCCATATTTTAAAGTTTTTCATGATGACGAAAAAAATCTCTCAAAAATATCTAACAGAGTCATTTCAAATAGATGTTGGTAATCGTAAAAAGTTACTGCATAATCTAATAAAGAATGTTCTATGTAGGGTTGAATGAAGAGAAAATAACAATTATCTTTAGGATATTTTATGTGTGGTATATTTTATATATATCAAAATGAAAATCAACTATTTTAAAATTCCAATGCTATTTGCAGACATTATTTAACATAATTGTCATTTTACAGAAGTAATTAACCTGATGAAACAATAATATTGGCACTATCAAGTCATGTGATGTGCCAATGAATTTTGGCAGCAGATCATTTTGCCTTTTTTTAAAAGTACAAATTGTCTGCAGGTCTGAATTCACATTCTGAATCCATGTCATTGAAAATTATAAGAAATTACACTAATTTTGACCAGTCTAATATCACATTTGTTGCTTAAATGATAAAAATAAATTTTGGAATCAAAAACTGATGTCTAGTTCCAATACACTAAAATGAAGCTTCCATTTTTTGATGTCTTGGAAAAAATCTGTTCCATTGCCCTTTGTATGAATCATGACCTTGCTGAATAAGTGTAGCAACGGAATTGTGAAAGCTGGGATCAAAACACCAGTTTTGCCCTGTGAGTCTTGAAATTGTGAGTTGGGGCTGAGCTGAGCACATGAGAATGTTAGTAAGAGCATGGTGACAAAACCATGTTCAATTTTCTTTCTTGCGATGTTTAAAGCGATACCACCTCTAAGAATGATCAAAATAAATTAAGTTCTCAAATTTGATCAATATTCATCAACAATGTCCAAAGTATACAAACAGAATCAAATAAACCCAACAATGTCCAAAGTATTCAAACAGAATCAAATAAACCCAAAAAAACTATGTAATTTTATATACAATTACAGGTTATTACTGAAAAACACTTAAAATTTGAGTAGGCATTTTTCAATTATTGTATATAAACATAGATTTCTTGATTTATCAGATTGTTTTGGTAATCTGTTGTACAGTAAGCCACCAGGTAAGTCCCCCGATGAAAATAAACTCCTATTGACCAAGTTAGAAAATGTTGTATTCCTTTAAAGATTTTGACAATATCATACTATTTTTCAGGTTATACCAGGAGTAATTGGGGTGATGAACCACATATTGTTTTATTAGACTTTATAAGACCTTCACCAGGATGGTATGAATGCAGCGTGGAGATACCATAATATTCAAACATTGTACAATATAACTGTGATTTTGGAACTAATCTTGCCAAATTTCTGCCTTGGTATGGTGTTTTCAATGACTGATGGATGTGATTTTGTATGATTTGGTTGCAATAATATTCAGATGTAAATAGTGACATTATATATGTGAATTTTTATAATTTTTAACAGAAATTGTTTACAGTGAACTAGCCATATATAGCATTCAAATTACATTGAAGTTTGCCCGAACAATAGTAAACTTTTGGTGATATCTGAACAGTTGTTTCATCAAAGAACATTAAATATCACCATATGTTCACAAAAACCATTTTGTTAAAAATCCAAAGTAAACAAGGTTTTGAAAGGAATTTTAATAGAGCTAAAATTAGCAGGAACTCAAGTTGTGTAAATGTTAAACACATTCTTAAATTCTAAAAGACGTCTTTAAAAACAATTCAGAATTCATTCTGGATGCCATTAAAATAATATCAAAACATTATTGCCAGAACTTAAAAAGTTAAAGACTCCAAAACAATCAAATTGAATGCGACTGTAACTTAGTGCCAACTTGATAGTTACACAATTTGACTCAAACTTAAGAATTTAGCAGGAGTGTTCATTGTGTTGGATGGTCCGTTAACAAGTTTTACAATAACTTGTGCCAGACTTCAAGAGAATTTAAACAAAATAAAGAAATGGATTTATAACTTCCTGTTAATGTGATGATATCATAGATACAATCATGGAAATTTATTTCAATGAAATATCAAGGAGCGTTAACTATCAAAAATGTTGATGGTAGCCAGATCTGAACACCCCATGCCTAGGATAGTCAGTTGTTATTTTATACAGTACCACAGGCATGTCAAACACATAGTTTATCATTAATTGTTTTATAACTAGTTTAGTTCAGTTTTAAAGAAATTGTCAGATACTGCTTAATAATTTGAAAAAGAAATGGATCAGGGCTAATAACAAGGTTGGGAAAATGTCAAACAATGTGCAGAATTTTTCCAGGACAGCGGCATAGGACTACTCTTTTCAATTTCCAACTGGGATCATAAATTCTACACTTTGTATTACAAAAATTTGCAAAAAATTTGATAATGAATTTTTTGTGTCAAAAATACTATCATTATTTTAAGCTAAGAAGGATCAACTTATGATCTTTAATATCACCAATATATGTTTATATACGAATTATAATTAGAGTATGGGGCACTCTAGCTTTAATTTCAAATATATCACATGAGATGTTGAGATTTTTATCATCACATTAATGTTCTGGTATGCTCTTCAGTTGACCTTGAGAATGCACGATCTAAGGCATAAAAAGGAAGGCAATGTCATTTAAAGGGATATGTTCACTAACTATTTTCTCAGAAGCTGGGTTTATTTAGCTAATAAAATTCATAATGATGTTCAAAACTCTCCCTCAAAATTTAAGCCTTCAAATCCCTGCGTATCCATAATTATGAGCGTTTGAAAGTCATAAATAGGAATGCTTAGGTAGAGATATAATTGAGGGGATTATGCGATTTTGTGCATTTCTAGTACGTCTTGAGGCCATTTACATATATTCAAGGACCTAATCAACTCTCGAAAATTTGAACATTCCCCTTTAATATTAAATGAGGGAAATATTACAAGTCTAGGCTACAGGCATTAGCCTATTTTCGATTTTCTAAACCTCATTCTTAAAACTTTGCAGAAAAATATATGATTTTTCTTGATGTCTTGAAAGCCTACTTCAATATCTAAACAAAGTAGAGAATTGTAACTGTTAAAATTAGTATGGGTTGTAACCACACCCTTGCCTGTTATGAATGGAAAATTTCATTCACCAAATAACTCAATGTGTTTCAAATATGCACAACAAATATTTAGCTCATATCCTTGGCAATCTGAAGAGCATGAAAAATTATAAAATTTAAGTATCTTAGTTGAAAACAAACACTCTTTGTAAATATTTATGTGAGAAAATTGAAAGGCAAGCTTTTTTTGTACATATTTTAAGTGCCTTTAATGCATTAAAGTTTCTTTTTTTTAATCAAAATGTGTTTTTCATTATTAAAACAATATGTGAGGCTATAACAATGTTTTAAATGATAATTTTCATATGTTAAAATCTACAGGAGTATTATTCTTATCTGCATCCAATGGACTATTTTCAATGTGCGATACAATACAGCAGGAGCGGATCCAGGATTTAGAGAAAGGGGGTGATCTGAAATATAACATGTTTCAAATTCAACGGCACCACAAGCGCCAAATTTTTAGAGGGTTCAGACATAAGTTAACCAAAAATAGGGGGGCTCGAGCTGGGGGTGCCTCTCCTTGGATCCGCCCCTGATGCAGTATGTAATTAGGAAAATTTGTCAAATTGACAGGGTTACTTTACATTAATTGAAGTTTGTATTACATCCTGGGTTTTCAACTTGGGGGACATCTCTTTGGACATTTTCCAGGGGACACAATCTGAGAAAAGGGTCTGAACATTTTTTTTTTATATTTTCTGAGTGGATATGCATCCAGTGTTCACAACCACTCTATATACGCCTGGGCCACAATTTAAGTTTGTATTAAAAAGAGACATGATTTGACTAAAGCAGAATACTTAAAAGGCTATCAATCTTCTCACTATTTTCAACCTTTTGCCAAAATAAATTTTTACCATGTTAATGACCATCAAAAAAATAAAACTGGAAGAGCCCCAAAATCAGAAACCAGCAAAACAGCTTGGCAAGTCAAGAGAACATTCTCTTTTATGAATAGTTTCTTTTACTCTGGGAACCTAACAGGTTTAGTCCCAATTGTAATAACAAATCCTGTTTTTACACCTTACCACTTTCATGTATTGAACAGAAACTGTTCTAAAGAAAAATGTCAATGTTCCAAATACAAGTTGAACTGTTTTCCACCATTTAAAGTTCATTGAGTAACTCAAATTAAATATTTAAAACAAATTTTTTTTAGTTCATCCTCAAATGACAATTATACCAACTTTACTGTAAAGAACTGTGCCCTCTCCCTCTTTTTTCATTTTAAATAGGGCTCGTCCTTGGGTGATAATAAACAATTTCACCAAGTTTTGTTGAAAATATCTCAAGAATTGTGACCTGTATCCATGGACATGGGTGATGACAATTTAGGCTCAAGATTTCAAAGTTGTATAATACAGGATATATCATTCAAAATCAAAAAAATAAAATCGTCAATTAATTAGCTAAATTTTGTTTTTTCAGTTCCAATTAAACTTCTGTTATATGTTACAGTAATAATTCCCCAGAAAACATGAAAAGATGAAATATATATTTTATACTACTGTTTTAGGTGTGTCCTCTCTAACTGCCATTCATTTTATTTATTTATTCAGTAATTCCATCTGTCTATCTCTACTGTTCTCATATTAATCTAGGCCTTCTCAAATGAAAGCTCACGGGACACATCCGACCCACGGCGCCCTTGAGAATGGCCCCTCAAGAGTGACCTCTTCTGCTAAAACGCTCTCCTCTCTATGCTAGCTAAGCTCTATTTGGCCCTTATATTTTTTTCATAAAATGCATTTGGCCCTTTAAAAAAATTTATTGAGAAGGCCTGTATTAATCTATTTCTCTCTTTAACCCTTTTCATATACTGGTCTATACTTAAAGGGACTTAAAAGAAATTTTCTAATTATTTATGTGTATCATGGACACTGTAAGAAGATAGAATCCATTAGAAAGTTTAATATTTGATGACTTCACACATGCAAAATATGCTTGAAT
The DNA here is from genome assembly GCA_029955415.1 of Lottia scabra. Lineage (NCBI taxonomy): Eukaryota > Metazoa > Mollusca > Gastropoda > Lottiidae > Lottia > Lottia scabra. Next base: position 13,413,500 of record JARJEI010000003.1, read on the forward strand.
CACAGGAAACTTTCCCAAAATAAACAGCATCAACAAAGCATACTTTTGTCAAGAGCATTCAAGCTTGTCCCATTTACATGCAACGCAAGAATTGCTCAAGAAAGGACAAATTGCTTTAAATACTTCGCCCTTGTCAAAGGTCAATGATACATAAACATTTATCTTTGTGGTTTCTGGGAGTTAGTTGAAAGTACAAAACTCAGTATTGATATAGAGATATTGAAAATTTTGTTGTAAAAACCTTAACCTCCATGAACGAAAAAAAAAAAAAAAAAAAATATAGCATAAAAAATTGGGATAGGCATCTCCTTTAATTCATCAATGATTCAAACAAGTTTTGTTATTTCTCTTAAATTTTTTGGGTGGTGCTAGTTTGTGTAATTCCTCAGCAACAAATTGTAATTATTTGTGAATAACTTTTCTGCATGACTACAACTTTACATGCAGAAGGCAGGGGTCTGTAACATCAACACCTCAAATTGTAGTAACAGATTTTGAAATGATACAGATGTCAATGTTAAACACTTGCACAGTAATAAAATTAATTACAATCGGAAGTCAGATACTGAAAGGGATGGTGAAATTCAGAAGATAAACTTTCCTGATTAACAATTGTTTTAATTTCAAAATGGTTGACATTCCATAATGGAAATCATAAAGACTCAACTATGATTCAGCCTGAGAAGTAAAGATGAAAGATGGCTTGGGAAGGACTGAAGCCACAAATCAATGCATTTTCAGGCCAAAATTCATCTGACTATCTACAAATCAAATCAAATATATATTCTTTGTGAAAATCTTCTATGAAATCCATGAAGAAATGGCAATTCTGAAAATGCTAATAAAAATTATACTTGATAAGCCAAAACTGAAATTTGGAACATCAAATTTTTAAATCTTAATTGAACCCTAGATAGAAATCAAATTCCTTATCAAGATAGGTTTGAAAATAGGTGTGTCATTCCAAGGTTTTAATGCATGTAGACTCATGGACTAGGAGATCAGTTATCAATATAAAATATTAAGATGTTTATATTCATTTTAAACAAGGTGTAAACCACATACAAACCAGCTGTATGATAAACATATTTATGATAAACATTTCAATTATATTCTTATCTTTATTAAAGTAATTTGAAACAATTTTCCTTTTCTTTTACTCCAATATAAATAATCATATCAAAAACTTTTCGATCAAAATTCAACAATGCATGCTTTAATGTGGAAAATTTGTCTGACCAATAATATCTTAGTCTCAAAAATAAGATTTTTTTGGCTAAACTAATCAGTAATAGTTTCCACAGCTCACTGTCAAAATTTGCGCCTTCAAATCCATGTGTTTCCATAATTATCAGTGTTTGAAAGTAAAAAAAAGACTCATATTTTAGTGAGACTATAAAGAAACGCATAATAGTATTAGAGAAAAAAACAAACAAATGTTTTAATAACGGGAAATTTGAAGGGTTAATGTGGCGTTTGAGCAATTGTAGTCCTTTTAAGGGCGATTTACTAATATTCAAGAACTAGATAAAACCTCAAAAATACCACATAAATAAAACCAATAATGCATGTTGCTTATGCCATCTCCCATCTACAGGAGTTGCAAGCCGAGTTCGTCCCGAGTACGAGTGTCGAGTTCCTTCCAAGGATATTTTGAGTTTCCCAATTTGTATCCAAATCGTACTCAGGATGTACTCGTCTTGCAACTCCTGTAGGTGGGAGAGGGGCTTTAGACAATAGGCCTACACTCATAATGCCGATTCTAATATCTTCTGGATACCTATATGAGATTTAATAGAGTATTACAAGTTTAAGTTGAATGATTCATAATCCAGCTGGTAAAAAGATATTTATCATATCATACTGTTTGTCTATATAATATACATCATGATAAACAAAACAAACAATATCAATGATAAATAGCGATTACAACATTAATCTTGTTTTAACAGAACTTGATGCCAAAACTTGATGTTCATGTATGAACACTCAAACTTTTATTTCCAGTTTACATCCTGTTGTTCTGGTCCAAATAATGGAAAGTTACCCCACAATACAAACATACTGATAAAAAAGAATTTAACAATAATGTCTTACATTTAAGGCCGGCGCACATTGACAGCCCTACGAAAAAAATCGAGAGTGATTGGGAGATATTTAACATGTCAAATCGAAAAACGTCTTGACATGGCTTATCAGCTAGTGTTTGGGTCATTCCAATAATTTGTCGTGACCTGGATTTAATTCAACCAATAGAATTTCCGGTATATATTGGGCGCCATGTTGTTTACGACATAAGCTCTGAAAACGACCACTAGAGGAGCCACTGTCGCAATAATAAGTCGGTAAGTGTGCTTTGACTGCACGTTTTGATAATTCGACGCTTTCTAAAAAATGTAGGGCATTTTATACAAAAATCGTTATATGTGCGCTGTCCTTTAGATAAGATCTAATCCGAATGCGGTCAAATTCATGTGACAAGGCCTGTCAAAAATGTAATTGAAAAATGTTATTATCATTCATAATTTAGCAAATTGTTACGATCATTTCTAAACATAAATAACAAAACTTGACTTTGAAATTAAAGTTATAATATTGACTGATAGGCCTAACTACAGAAACAAACTCAGGCATTTTATCATAAATTTAATCCATCACCTCTTTCTTTGATCTGGACGCCACTTGACAGATCTACAAGTATCAGAAATCACAAAGAACAACTGATATTGTTGTTACAAACAACCATTTGTAGGTGGGCTGAATGAAGTAGTTTTCAGTAGCCATTTAATATCTCTGTTATCTTAACCTCTCCCTAGTCAAAACAAACTTCTATCATTCACAGAATCTATCAATGTAAGTAGAGCAACGCCCTTTAATAAATTATTAACATGATGAACCTTAAAACAAGTACAACTATCAGAATTGAAGCGAAGTGTGTAATCAAGTTCGGCACAACATCTCAATCAATGTTCAAGGTTTTTAGTAAAGTTTGTTCTTTTCACTAAGAGAATTCAAGTTGGCCATTCCTTGTAATTTTTATGTATGATTTCATGTAGATCACATCTGTCAAGAAATAGAAGGCCAACTTGACAAATTGATTTCCATATTTTACTATCAAAATGCCAATCAAATACAAAACTCCAGGTTGGTAGACAGGATAACATAGACCTACCTTTAAATGTTACAAAAAGTTATTTTTGAAAACATTTTGTCAATAAGGATAGATTGAATAGATGAAAGCTAAAGCAGCATAGCTTTCTGTGTTTTATTAATCTATGTGCAACCAATGTGTGTGTATTGCGTTTGCAGGATGTAGGCCTATAACACATTAGTAATATGTGTGGTGGATTGTGAAATACATCGCTATATGATGGAATACGGACATAGTTGGTCTCAAATTTTGTGATAAACAGAATTAAAATATTTACCTTATCGAGAAACCAGCCTGGTCCAAACCCTGAATCATCATGTCCTATTCTTATTCTCTCTAATCTTCCTAGTTTAGGACATTCTAATAGGAATTCATCAACTCTATAATTAAAACAATTGGAACATTATAGCCTACATGTACATGGAAGCCATGGGGCGTTTGTCAGGGGGACATGGGAATTTAAAAATCGTATTGACATCTTTGCAGAATTGTATCTGTAAGAAATCTGTGATTAGGCCATTTTGACTCGTTTGGTAATGAACAGGGGGCCACAGCTCAAGGAGTTTCCTCCATTTTGTTTGAAGGTTTGAAAAAAGTTGTGAACCACATAGATGAAGAAATACATTCACATTAATGCATGGATATTCAAATACGAATTCATCAACTCCCGAGTTAAAAAAAAACAGACATTAAAATATTATCCACCATAGAGTTAGAAACATTTGGGGCAAAAGAATTATAACTTCATTTCAAAAGTTAGAAGTTTACAACCAAGCTTATGACAAACCTATCGGATTTTTGGATCTAAAATCTAACTCATCTAACTCAACAACTATGTCTGGCTAATATCTAAGTTCTTAGTGAATTTATAAAACATATTGATATTTAAACATCAACACTTGAAGATGAAGAAAAATAACAAACAAGTATAAAACATTATAAATGTAAAAAACAACTCCTGGATGACACAAGATTGAACAATTTCCAATTTTAAGACCCACCACAAAGAATCTTGGAAGACAATTCCCATAAATAATTAGTAATCTAAAAAAGATAATATTTCTTTTACCGATAAAATGTTTGGAATCATTTGATACAATGGCTTTTTGCACATATAAATAGTTCAGATTGAAAAGAAAAGTTTTGGCTTATGATCAGATATTTGACTAATTTGCATATGAATATGAAAACAAACATTTAGTATTAATTTTTTAAGTTATTGAAAAAACATTTCTTTCAGCCAATTTTTCCTTAAAAAAAAAAATTTCATTTTTATACGCCCACATGAAATTAATGGGGTGATTCCAAAAAGCCATTTAAATTTAACTGCCTTCCACCATTTGTAATTTGTTTCTTCCCAGGATGAAGTAAAAACTTAAAGTATTATCAATTATTACATAAAATGGGGGGGGGGGGGGGGGCGTATATTGTTTTAAATATTTTAAAAGTTTAGAAAACTTGCCGATATTATTTTAAATTAACCAACATTAGGCCTACAACATGACATTTTAGGTTTCAATCTGACATAGCTGACAAACACAGTTAAATAAACAGAATTAACTGCAGAATGGTAAAACATTTGAGAAGTTTTCTTTTATTCTACTTACTTGTTTCTTTCAAAATTGTTTTTCCGAGACAACAATTTCTTCTCTCCAGAATCTCCGAACTCTCCAAATAAAATAACAGAAACATTGGCATCAGTTCCTGCTCCTTTTTTATTACCAGTAAATACTGATACTTTATATTTCGTTGCTGAAATAACAATTACATTGGAATAAATAAATTTAACTCAATAAAAGATCCAACATTGAAATGTAATTTCTTTGTCCTGCTTTCTACACCTGTTTGGGCTAATGAAGAAGGAAAAGGTTCAATTATCTGTATCACTTTTCATAATGCAAAACTTAACATTGCATTCATCTATTCCATTATTTTTCTTAAATTATGGCACTTAGTAATTGGGTTTGAATATACGAACACAATTTTATGGATAACAATTCCTATTTACTTTAATAAATAATTTGCAACATTTCAACGATGATACTTTCGTCTTTTTCAAGCAATGATGATAATCATCATCGTCAAAACGTTGCAAGTCATACCCAATTACAAAATGCCACTTAAGGAAAAATTAAGGAGCTAGTGTAGAAGCAAACAATTGAGGCAAGTTCAAACTGTAACTGTTTGAGTTATCTCCCATTAGTCTTCAAAAACTAGATGAAATAAGACAAGGAGTGATTTAGATCAAGCCTCAGAGTGAAGAATTAATGGTGAAATGATGTATGTGGGAAAATAATACAGTTTGATTACGAGGTAAAAACCTATAGTGGTAAAAAAGATTGAAGGACGATGGGAAAACCTAGTAGAAATGTAGCATTATCTGTATTGTACTTGTAGTCTGGGGAGAGTTTGAATGATAGAGTTATCTCCCATTAGTCTTCAGCAGAAGGGCAAAACTTTCTGAAGAGGTACAGAACATTTGATGGTTTTCAACACTTGATAACAATCGTTGAATAAGATAAATATAGACAAATTTACCTTTTCTGATTGCCATAGGATCTTTACTGCCCACTAAATCTCTACAAATACTACCATCACCTTCATCTGTAGCTAGCCATTGTCCACACGGGAAGAAATATTTCCAATGTGGATTCTTGATATCTGTTACTACAACCTGAAATTATATAAATTAACTTTATATTGTATATTGTATGTGTACCAAAATCATAAAAAAAACATAGGCTTGCGGCAAGTCTCGCAAGCGTATACGCCCACCAGCAGCTTGATAAAGAGGTAAATGTGAACACCGATATCAAAGTTTTATGCGATAAAAATTATCGCATCGTCATTAAATTCAATAGTGCACATATTCATAATGATATTGAAACACATTCAAAATATCTAAAGGATCAATGGAGAATTGTAGCCTGTAGCGTGAGCACGAAAAAAACAAACGCGATATCTCGAAAGAAAATCATCGAATCATCACCAAATTCATTAGTGCACATCTTCATAATAATATTGACACACATACAAAATATCAAAAGGATCCATGAAGAATTGTTGCCTGTAGAGTGAGCACAAGCAAAAAAACCAACGCGATATCTCAGAAGAAAATCATCGAATCATCACCAAATTCAATAGTGCACATCTTCATTATGATATTGACACACATACAAAATATCAAAAGGATCCATGAAGAATTCTAGCCTGTAGAGTGAGCACGAGCAAAAAAACGAACGCAATATCAGAGTTTTACGCAATATCTCAGAAGAAAATCATCAAATCATCACCAAATTCAATAGTGCACATCTTCATAATAATATTGACACACATACAAATTATCAAAAGGATCCATGAAGAATTCTAGCCTGTAGAGTGAGCACGAGCAAAAAAACGAATGCGATATCAGAGTTTTACGCGATATCTCAGAAGAAAATTATTGAATCATCACCAAATTCAATAGTGCACATCTTCATAATAATATTGACACACATACAAAATATCAAAAGGATCCATGAGAAATTCTAGCCTGTAAAGTGAGCACGAGCAAAAAAACGAACGCGATATCAGAGTTTTACGCGATATCTCGGAAGAAAATCATCGATTCATCACCAAATTCAATAGTGCACATCTTCATAATAATATTGACACACATACAAAATATCAAAAGGATCCATGAAGAATTCTAGCCTGTAGAGTGAGCACGAGCAAAAAAACGAACGCGATATCAGAGTTTTATGCGATATCAGAGTTTTACGCGATATCTCGAAAGAAAATCATCGAATCATCACCAAATTCAATAGTGCACATCTTCATAATGATATTGACACACATACAAAATATCAAAAGGATCCATGAAGAATTGTAGTCTGTAGAGTGAGCACAAGGTAAATGTGAACGGACAGACGGACGGACGGACGGACCGACGGACGGACGGACGGACCGTCAGGGGTAACCGCAATATACGCCCATACTATCGTGTGGGCGTATAAAAATAAGGGACCTAATTTTTATGGGCTCATTTGGAAAGCATTCTGAACCCTGTTCCAACTTGATATATTTAGAGCCCATATGCATAAAAACATAACCCTCGAAAACCTAAGCTTATATGCATAAAAATTTTCACTGGTTTAAATCCATATTTAACCCTTAAAAACCTGGATAAATCATAGTTAATTTAACTTTAATTAAGTCTAATTAAGTTATTTTTTATGCATACCTGCCCAGGTTGATTTCATGAATTCCTAGTGAACAAAATTCACCAATCAAGCACCACAACTCTTAAATTCGCTTACCCTTTCCAAATACCAGCCAGCACCAATTCCAGTATTATCATGTTCGATGCGTATTTTCTTCATAGGACCAACACAGTTGGATGGAAATCTAAATGAATCTGTAGTACCCCTTTCAAATAGTCCCTTTTCTGTTGATTTTAAATGAAACCTTTTTGTTATTCCTGATTTTCCAAATAAGGTAAGAAATACATTGGCATTAGTTCCACCATTTGGTCGGTCACCAGTTACAGTGACAATCTCATATTCTGAAAAAGATAGGAACCATTTTACTTATATAATAATTATCAAAATAATTGTATCAGCTTTCAATGTCATTAGACAGTAAGAATGTCTGTGCCCTACTGTTCTAGTATGACAACATATGGCAGAAAGACAAACTATGACCAACCTGTTTTCCCTGAACGTTGAGCAAATAATTCTCTAGAAGATTGACCATCACCATGATACAATGATAACCATTGATTAGCTATAAAATTCCACGTCTTCTTAGTTTTAGTATTAACTATTTCTATTTCTTGTAAAAACCAGGCATCTTCTTTCCTCGAACCAGCATTCTGTAAAAAGCATATTTAATTGTTTTAATATTTCAAGTTTTTGTGCCACAATAGAATCAATTTATCAAGGCTTAAAACAATGAGCAAAAAATTTTCATTCTATAAACTATAGGTGAAACAAATGTATCAATCAGCTCAACCTTCCAATGTTCAAGACTATAAACATTATGACTAGGGCAAGAGAAAACAACTCTTGTTCGGTGATTGATTTTGATTGGCCGATTTAAAGGCGGGAGAAAAGGACTTGGAAGAACAATTATGATTGGCTGAACATGGCAATGTCCATAGTATTCGAAGTAAACGAGCACGCTAGTTGATACAAAAGCCAAACCTTTATGCATATAACCCATCAAGGTTTTCAGACTTTTTTGTTCTGGTAAAAATTAAATAAAGGCAACAACCAATTGTATATAAAGCAGGTAATAAATTTACCCATGTATAATATGTACATCAAAATACCAACCTCAACAATAATAGATTTAATATCACCAATTTCAGGTCCTTTAATTTTAAAACAATGGGTTGTTCCTTTAGCAAATCTAAAATTAACATCTTTACTTGTTTTTACTGAACCAGCTTTCTTAGTCAGTCTTTGTTTAGGTAATTTATCTTTTGTTCCTTTTAGTCTGAGATAAATCTGAAAAGTGAATGAAAATTATGTCAAGATCTCCTTTTATTTCTTGATGTACGGTATCAAACTGTTTGACATTAAATGTTTATCATGAAGTCAGTCAGTCATTTAGTCATGCGTTAATACTGCAGGTCTCAAAGTAAACTTATAGGATAATAAAGACAAACATCAAGGGACATTTTGCCTATTCATTATCAATTTCCATTGGCAAAGGAAATCTGTATTATATTGTGCAGCCTGAAGGAAACAGCTGAAGGAAACAGAGCTTAACTCTAGGACAGGCCCGTAGCCAGGAATTTCCAAGGGGGGGTTATATGGACTTGCAAAACAATCAAACTCAACCTTAACAGTCACAATTCAAACAAAATGTCTACTTTAACAGTGCTTATTTGTTTTCAAGGGGGGGTTCGGTATGTAGGATGTCCTAGAAACTGTCGATTATCCGGATTATCACATCTGAACAACTATACTTTTTCCATGGCAGATCTTCCAAACTGACAGAGGTCCAAAGGTATAACTACAATATATTCCTTAATTTAGCATGCATGTGTTTAGCTATCAGAACCTCCCAAGCACCCAGTAGGCCTACCTTGGCATCAGTTCCTGAGTTTTTCTTGGTACCAGTAGTGACTGCTACTTTATATAGAACGTCTCCACTAGCTTTTCTCTTATTTCTTGTCACAGCTGAATTACTGCTGAGAGAACTTCCAGGTCTAGATAGTCTTCTTATCATGTTCTATAAATAAACAGGATTGAAATTTGAAATAGAGTTTTACATCCTACTCGTCTCCTTATCATACAATGACACTCAAAACTCATCCAGTAGCTCTATATATTGACAGCTCCGAAACCAGATTAGTTTTGTAAACAACTAAATTTCCACTGAATGAAGCCATATTTAATCTGATGAATCCTCCCTAGGAGGCAGATTAATGATTCGAAAACTGGATTCAGATTCAGAGAAAACTATTGTAAACAAGTGATACAGACTCGGAATCCAGTTTCAGATTGGGGGTAAACGAGTAGGGCCTAATTACTTTTACATAATCATTCCACAACAATAATTACTTTTAAGAAAGTCCAATACTTACGCGTCTGCGTAGATTATCCAATTGAAGAGTTCCAAATCTCCTCTCAAAATAATCCACCAGGTGGACATCATTAAGAGGATCATAAGATGGCAGTGGTGAAGATCTTCCATGATTTTCAACTTTTGCAAAACCAGCTGTTGTGTTCACAACTGTATTAAATTTTCGAGCTGAAAAAAAAAACCACAACAAATACGCTTAAGTAAAATCATAACTATAGGCTGATGAAAAAGACAATTCTACGGAATAATCTTGAGGCATCAATGTTATTAGAAGCTTAATACTGGATAGTACCTATACAGCAGGCCTTCTCAATTTTTGTAAAGAGTTAAATGCATTTTATGAAAAAAATATCAGGGCCAAATAGAACTTAGCTAACATAGCAATTATAGCATTTTAGCAGATGGGCTCATTCTTCAGGGGCCATTCTCAAGAGTGTCGCGGGCCGTCATTTGAGAAGACCTGCTATACAGTGTCTGCACCAAACGCATTTTCAGAGCTGACAAGGTACATGGATAGCCTATGGAAGAGATCCATTGCCGAAAGCACCACAAACCATTTTAAAGGCCTAAAAAGAAGGGTCAAATGCATTTGATTACTTACGTGCATATGGAGCTCTGCGACTAACTTCAGACTCGGTATGTCTGTTATATAAATTACGTTTAGGTGGCGTAGGCACTGTGTATGTTAAATTAGAGCGATGAACTGGAGCTATAAAGAATAAAAAACTATGAACACTATCTAGACTTAGATATTTTATTGTATGAAGAAGATGTCCAAATGCATTCGAGTTTTCAAGGAGATATAGATATCAATATATGGTTATTTCCATTTTTTGTTCAATTTACAATTTAAACAGAAAGTCTTGTAAAATATGCTTCAGCATTAACTGTAAAAAATTTTAACTCTCAAAATAACAAGAGCACTCACCATGGAATTAAAATTATTGTGAGCATTAAAGGATGATAAATATAAACTGACAGGCAAAAGAAACTTATCACTTTAAAAATCGTTGTATTAAACACAAAAAACTTGGTACAGGTTTGAACCCCAGCAGCAAATATTAACCTAAATGCAACGTAATTATAACCACAACGAAGATTATCAAACGTAACTTTCCAAATAGTGCATGCATAAAAATGTGCAAAATGCGTGTTTGCGACATCGGTTCATATGCACGTGCACGATTTTGGCATAAATGCCGAATTTGGACAGAACAGGTATTCTGTAAGTAAAAAACCACCAAAAATATGCCAAGACGTACGCAGACGCAACGAGAACAGCGATCGGTATGGCCAATATGGGAGCTTCTCAATGACAGTTAGTCAGAACCTTCAACTGCTCCCAGATCACCATCAGCAATTTGATAATTCGGTTCCAACAGACAGGACAGACCCAAGACCGACCAAAATCAGGAAAACGGAGGGTGACAACACCGGCCGATGACCGCTAATTCGGCGGATTCATCTTCGAAACAGATGGGTGACGGCAGGGCCGACGGCAGTAACAACACTCGTGCATGTCATCAGCAGACGAACAGTTCTTCAAAGACCCTGATCAGTTGATACACCGAGCATACCGACCCTCCTTTGGAATGACGTCGATCCGTCTACGTCGTACAATGGGAACGACCTGTACGTCGGTCGGAGCGACGTGACATGGTCAGAGTATTCTTTACAGATGGAAGTCGGTTCCCTATCTCCAGGATCACCTTAATCTTCAGCTGAAAAGGCGTGTACGACCTTCAGTGAACCGACAGGACCTTGAACAGGTTCTACAGAACTTACGGAACAGGATTCATATTGACGTTATCTGCCGCCTAATGAGGAGGCGTGTGTCTGCGTGCATGTGTGCTCAGGATGGCCACACTCATTATTGAAGACGTTTTGCCCGACTACTGTGTCATGGAATGAACTCTTTAAGCACTTTTGCAAATAACTCTGTTTCGTGTAATTTTTAATTTTGACCCCTTGACCCATCCTTTGTGTATTGTGGAGAATTGAATGTCGGCATTACAATGCATTTTCATTTTAATTTTTCGAAATTGATTTCTGTTTATAAATCAGTCATCATATATCTCACATATGCCTTTGCCTTTGACGTGTGGTCAAATGAAGTCGGTGATAAGTTTCTTTTGCCTGTTAGTTTATTAAAAGTAACACTTACCCGAGTATGGTCTAGAATGAGTGGAAGAGTAAGGTGGTCTAGGTTCATAATGATCATATTTATTATACTGACTAGATAGGGTACCACTGGGATAGTCAAAACATCGTCTGATACCTTCAGATGTAGTTAATGGTTGATACATTTTTTCTACAAAGGGAATGAAAACAGTGGAATATTCAAGCAGAAAATATTATTTCATGTTGCAACGAGGCAATGACACAAAACCAGGAAACCATATTACTGTTTATTACTTACCTAATGATTATACCTGTACATAATTTCTCAAAAAATTCTTTCAGTTAAAGGGATATCACCTCTTAGAATGATCAAAAAATCAATATTTTCAAATTTGGTCAATATGAGTTTATATTCATTAGGGACTTGATCTGATGACATAAACATAGCTGTATAATCTGATAAATCCAGAAAATTTTTCAATAAAGTTTTATTGGTTTGTTGGATTCTGTTTGTATATTTTTGACACTGTCGATGAATATATACTCTTATTAGCCAAGTTTGAGAACCTTATTTTTTTGTTCATTCTAAGAGGTTGTATCGCTTTAAATATCAACAATTTGAATGTGGGGTGTATTTATTTATGCTGACCAGGCAAATAATAAAAAATCCACAAACTTGTTTAGTCCAAAAGTCATAAAAATAATTCAAAAGCTTATACAAATCAATTGTTAATGCATCTTTAATGTAATTAATATTCAATACCAAGAATAAGTTAGTCGGCAATATTCTATGTCAAACAAATGTATTACTATTTATCACTATTTACAAACGTTTATAACAAACTTACCTCGTTTTCAATTATCTTTACTGTGGTATATCAACTGAGATTATTGACGATAATCCATTTAAATTGTCTAAATCATTAGTTGCCATTAAATTAATTACTTAATCCGGTTTAACATATCATGTTGGAGGTGCACGGGTAAACATCACAAGGTGCAAACTGTCAAAATTCCTGTTACCACACGTGCATTAAATTTTTCAATGAAGAAAAAGTTGTTTTGATGGTTGCCATAAGAAATATTTCGCGCATGCGTAATACTATAATACCTGTTCAAATACCTGTAGTGTATTGATTAATTTATCTATTCATTTACTAATAATAGAAACTTTGTAATGTTTGATAATTACTGAAGATCAATTAGACAGTGCTGTTCATTATTTATCGTGCTGCTACCTGTTCGACCTAGATCAAGTCCACCTGATAGTTTAAAAGAAGCGTGTGAGGACATGAGGTGCACTTTTAAATAGCACTATGCCTATATCTATACATAAGAGGTGCAAGTTATTGAGACTTCGTGATTTTCAATGACATATATTGCTCTGACATTAAAAAGGAATTCTACTAGAGTGAAACCGGTACCTTAGTAGATAATTGACATTTAACCTTAAACTTTCCTGCTCCTGGTTGAACTAATGACTTATTCAGGCCCACAGCAGACTCTGTTAAAACAAAAATCGGTCCGTGTACGGTATTTGTCGCATGATAGCACACAGACTGTCCCGGCTGCAGGAATAATGCCCTGGATTTGTGTTCAAGTGCCCCCTTGTTTGGTTTCAAAGAGAATCTCAGAAAATACACTTCTTATGCTTCTGAGGAGCCAAAACCAATCAATGATCGGAACATTTTTTGGTTTGTTGAATACCTCTAGCTTGGGCATAGCCGTAGGAGACAGGGGGGCAGGGGAGGCAGCTGCCCCCCCCCCTCCCCCCAAAAATTATGTTTTCGGGCAAAATATCATTAAAAATTCGGGCAATAAGTCAGTCTGCCCCCCTGTTTAGTTGTTGGCCCCTACGGCTATGACCTTGGGCCTAATACTCATTTGCTATGGGGCCCAACTCCTGTGAACCAGGCCCACGCACCCTACACAAAATCCTAGAAGGTATTGCCAATTGGTTAGTGATCTTGTATAATTGCCGATTTATATATTTCTCATGTAGCCATGAAAACAAAACTAAAGGTACAAATATAATATATTTTATATAAAAACATGATTAAAACAAAATCCGAAAAACAAAGCTAAGGAAGAGCTGTTCCTTTTCTTATGGCATCAGCTACTTCCGATTTGGCAGAATTGTCAGCATATCGTTGGTACTTGTCAATTAATTTATGTCCATCCGCCATTGTAGCTTTTACGGTTTCTCTTGAATGTGCAGCTTCCATCCACTTTCTTAACCTCTGGAAATTCTTCGTTTCCGGCAGTTCGAAACCTCGGAAATGTTTCAACATATCAAAACGGATAGTGAAGGGCACCAACATTATGTCGACCAAGCCAAACTGATTACCGTGAAAGAATGGACCACTGTCGGACATCTCGGAAGTTAGGGTCTCTAGATGATCCAAGAGAGATTGGCAAGCTTCATCTCTTTCCTCCTTGGATTCGCGCATCAGGTATTGGTAAAACGCAGGAATGATTTTACGGCTGATGAAATCTGACCAAATGCGCACATGAGCTCTTTCATATGGATCTGAAGGCAGTAAGTCAGTGCCTTGGTTCCTCCAAGCTTCATCAACGTACTCTATACAGATGGATGATTCATAGACACATTTTCCATTGTTCACAATAACTGGAACCAGTCCTCTAGGATTAATAGACAGAAACTCCTTGGTCTTATTGTATGGATCAATTTCCATGTAGTGAAAATCCACCTGCTTTTCCAACAAAGCTATCCATGCACGCTGGGCGAAAGGACAGAACCACGAACTGTACAATTTGACTTCCTTCGTACTCATGATCTGAAATAACAACCATACGACAAGATGTTTCTTATGAAATTCTACCTCCAGGGCAATTATATTCAGTAAGCGTTTTTAAAGAACACCGACAAAAATATTAAATGAATCTATCTTGTTCTTGGACCTACACCCACGCTTGAATTATCTGGTAGCAACATTCAACATACCAGAAGATCAATTTTGTTTAATCTCTTTTGAGTGCACAGTGCTTGCAACTAATTTCGCACCAGTTCCTTCACCAATAATCCTTTATGCTATACAATGATCAGACGACAGCTTCAACCCGGAATTTCTTGTAATGTCCGAACTGATTATTACACCGGTTACTATATTTCATAGGTCACCAACAAGAGGTTCTACTTTTCTTTCATAATTGTGTCATTTAAATATTGGTTTCCTGTTCACATTAGCAAAGGAGCGTAAAGACTACAAAATCGCGCTTGTCCAAGATCTTGTGGAAGCTATTTTGTTCACAAGTATATGTAGAGCAAAGGCGTGGATTTGTTTAAAATATCTATGGGGACAAAGTTAAGGTTAGAAGTTAAAAGTATGTCCCAAGCACCTAGAGGAGGGTCAATTTACAGTTTACACCAAACACAAGGAAACGGTATCAGGGCGATATATTCCATAGATATTACATACAAGATGGCAAAAATTCTTCCATCATCAAATTTTATATATGGAATTGATAGGCTTGCTGTTTCAGACATTTTGTATGGATTGAAACATGTCATGTCAAATAATACTGTACTGAGTGTTGATAAAAGATGAAAATGAAATGTAAATTGAGGATTAATTGATCTTAAGTTATAGTGCTCACACGAATAGTCGAATATCAAATTTCGAATCCATTTTGGCGAATATTCGAATCGGATTTTACCATTCGATTATTCGCATATCCAATAACTACGGTAACTTGATGAATTTGTTAAAAGTTGTAACAATAACATTGCGCTATCAAATATGGCGGGGAATGTGTGTCAATATTATATGCTATGTAGGTAATGCTAATACCATGTAGCTAATGCATATTACAAGTTCCATGTCGCAAAATGTTAAAAGTTACTGCAAAATGTTGAATGCAACGATGATAAATCAATGCAGAAAATGTCCAAAAATTGTAGTCTACTTCACTGGTACATTGAAATTTAACATTAGCATTTTCTCATTAAACGTAGTGAAAACGACATTCGACACATGTACTCTGTATTTTGTCTTTTTACATTTGTATCGTGCATCGTAACAGCGTAAAAATACATGAAATCTGGGTTATATGTAAATTAGTGCACACGGCCCTATTTTCTAATCTCGCGAGATCTCGCGTCGAAAATTAATTAAACTATCACAATGATTGCTCCTTGTCAAGAACAGATAACTCTGGTATGAGATATTTTTAACCGGGCTGAAGTTATCACACAGATTCAACTAGCATACAGATTCGGTCGATTCGTCTCAGCATACAGATTCGCGTCAAATCGACCCAATATATAAAGTTCATTATTTTAACTTAAATATCGCTAAAATAACTTGAATTTTTTTATGGGAAAAGCTGACAAAAATGTTCTTTCAGTTACGCAAATACCTATAGCGCTATCTCATCCACTCTGTGTACGGTGGCCCATATACGTCACATTCTCTTTTTTTTTATCAAAGGTGGACCTATCAAAAAATTAAACAACAATTTAAAAGGCTTAGCCGTCATAGAAACTTTTTGAAATTTAAACTCTACTATTTCACACTATTCCTGATTCCAAATATGAAGTCAGCAAGTTGCTGTCTCACTTACTTCATTTATGGTGGCCCATTAAAGACATACTACATTCAACTTATATTTAACTTATCTGAAAATATTACGCAGAATTTACGGGCGATTTTTAAAG
Source organism: Lottia scabra (assembly GCA_029955415.1). Classification (NCBI taxonomy): domain Eukaryota; kingdom Metazoa; phylum Mollusca; class Gastropoda; family Lottiidae; genus Lottia; species Lottia scabra. Next base: position 13,430,023 of record JARJEI010000003.1, read on the forward strand.
CTTTACCGTCATAGAAACATTCTCAAATTCATATCATGTAATCTCACACTAGTCCCCATTCCAAATATCCAATCAACTAGTTGCTGTCTTGCTAACTTTATGTAGACACACTACAATCGGCATATCTGAAAATTACGCAGAGTTTACGGGCAATTTTTTAGGCTTAGCCGTCATAGAAACGTTTTCAAATTCATATCATATAATCTCATGCTAGTCTCCATTCGAAATATCCAATCACCTAGTTGCTGTCTTGCTTACTTTATGTACGGTGGCTCATTAAAGACATACTAGAATCGGCATATCTGAGAATTTTCCAGAGTTTACGGGCAATTTTTTCTAGGTCTTAGCCGACATAGAAACTTTTTGAAATTCATACAAAGCAATCTCACATTAGTCCTTATTCGAAATATGTAATCACCTAGTTGCTTTCAAAACGTTTCTATAACTACTAAGCCTAGAAAAAATTGCCCGTAAACTCTGCTTAATTTTCAGATAGGCCGATTGTAGTGTGTTTTTAATGAGCCACCGTACATAAAGTGGGCAAGACAGCAACTAGGTGATTAAATATTTCGAATGAGGACTAGTGTGAGATTACATGGTATGAATTTCAAAACGTTTCTATGACTGCTAAGCCTAAAAAAAATTGCCCGTAAATTTTGCGTCATTCTCAGATATGCCGATTGTAGTATGTCTTTAAAGAGCCACCGTACATAAAGTAAGCAAGACAGCAACTAGGTGATTTAATATTTCGAATGAGGACTAGTGTGAGATTATATGGTATGAATTTCAAAACTTTTCTATGACGGCTAAGCCTAGAAAAAATTGCCCGTAAACTCTGGAAAATTCTCAGATATGCCGATTCTAGTATGTCTTTAATGAGCCACCGTACATAAAGTAAGCAAGACAGCAACTAGGTGATTGGATATTTCGAATGGAGACTAGTGTGAGATTATATGATATGAATTTGAAAACGTTTCTATGACGGCTAAGCCTAAAAAATTGCCCGTAAACTCTGCGTAATTTTCAGATATGCCGATTGTAGTGTGTCTTTAATGGGCCACCGTACATAAAGTTAGCAAGACAGCAACTAGTTGATTGGATATTTGGAATGGGGACTAGTGTGAGATTACATGATATGAATTTGAGAATGTTTCTATGACGGTAAAGCTTTAAAAATCGCCCGTAAATTCTGCGTAATATTTTCAGATAAGTTAAATATAAGTTGAATGTAGTCTTTAATGGGCCACCATAAATGAAGTAAGTGAGACAGCAACTTGCTGACTTCATATTTGGAATCAGGAATAGTGTGAAATAGTAGAGTTTAAATTTCAAAAAGTTTCTATGACGGCTAAGCCTTTTAAATTGTTGTTTAATTTTTTGATAGGTCCACCTTTGATAAAAAAAAAGAGTATGTGACGTATATGGGCCACCGTACACAGAGTGGATGAGATAGCGCTATAGGTATTTGCGTAACTGAAAGAACATTTTTGTCAGCTTTTCCCATAAAAAATTCAAGTTATTTTAGCGATATTTAAGTTAAAATAATGAACTTTATATATTGGGTCGATTTGACGCGAATCTGTATGCTGAGACGAATCGACCGAATCTGTATGCTAGTTGAATCTGTGTGATAACTTCAGCCCGGTTAAAAATATCTCATACCAGAGTTATCTGTTCTTGACAAGGAGCAATCATTGTGATAGTTTAATTAATTTTCAACGCGAGATCTCGCGAGATTAGAAAATAGGGCCGTGTGCACTAATTTACATATAACCCAGATTTCATGTATTTTTACGCTGTTACGATGCACGATACAAATGTAAAAAGACAAAATACAGAGTACATGTGTCGAATGTCGTTTTCACTACGTTTAATGAGAAAATGCTAATGTTAAATTTCAATGTACCAGTGAAGTAGACTACAATTTTTTTACATTTTCTGCATTGATTTATCATCGTTGCATTCAACATTTTGCAGTCACTTTTAACATTTTGCGACATGGAACTTGTAATATGCATTAGCTACATGGTATTAGCATTACCTACATAGCATATAATATTGACACACATTCCCCGCCATAATCAAATGCTCCCGTGTCAAACTAAAATGGCGGCTAATGCAAAAACAAGAACAGAGAACCAGAGAAGTTTGGAAATACTGTTCTAAACAATACTAAACATGAACCAAACACCAAGACAACTTGCAAGATCTCTGCAAACTACAATTTTCCGTTTAAAAATTCAACTTCAAAGTTGCTGATTGAACTATTATCAATAAAAAATCCCGACAGAAAGCCGATAGCTCAAATTGAACGGTGTTGACACAAGACAAATCGGACCAGGTTGTTTGTCCCCGAATTTCATAGGCCTAATTATCATTTCGTAATACCATTTATAAAACAGTAGATAGGCCTAATCAGTTTTTTAATGTTATAAAAGATGATTATAAAATGTAAACATGCTTTGATATATCATCGAAATAATTCAAAACATATATCCGCCGGGTATATTGTGTAGAATCATGTTAAATGGCACCGCCGGATGTTATGATTTGCACACGGATTCTGACCTTTGACCATCTCCTCCAGCATGTCAAAACGAAAGTAGAAAAATACTGTTAATTGATTAGCTGTTATAAATAGCTATTTTTATTGTCCAATCAGATTAAGGAACGTTCGATGATCTTTTTTCTGTGTTTATTTTGTTTCATTATGATAGGATTTTAATTGAAAAATTTAATGGATGGCTCAGATGCTACCAAAATGTTAATAATCTCTTTAAAAACGTCATTTATTTTCCCTATCGAGTTGTTTACAGTTATAACTATTATAAGTCCATATATAGCAGCTGAGAATATGACAAATTTCAGTTGTAAATAGCCGTTTTTTCAATGCGATTTTTAAACGCAAAATATCGTCGAATATTCGAATGCAAATCGAATGATACTGTCGAATAGTCGAATGGTAAAAATCACCATTCGTGTGAGCACTATAAGTTACAAATCTATCCATTGCTACCACAACATGATATTCTAGTAATTTATGACTTGCTACTTAACTCTTTCTATGATAAATATTAACTTGAAAAATTAGATTCTAACAATCCCTTCCATGTAAATTCTTGTTTATTTGTTTTGTACTGAATAGTGCTTAAAGGGATTGTAAAGCATATTTCTAAACTTTGAATGTGTATCGGGGACACTGATGTCACTGACAGTGATTTACCTTCCGGTACTATTGATATATATGCAGGTCAGTGACGTCATAAAAAGAGTTAGTTTTAGTAAAGAACCACAGACGTCAAAATGAAAATTGGAATGGTGCAAATTGATGCTATCAGTGTCCCAGATACACACAAAGTTTAGAAATACGCTTAACGATCACTTTAAAGGGAGGTTGACATTTTCATGCAATAAGTTGTTTGAAAGAATGTGATTTGTCGAGCATTAAAATCTCAACCAATAAATTATGACGAAAATATGTTGTTGGAGGATCAGATAAAAGACCATGTGATAATGTCATATTTCTTTTCCCTGCTAAAGGAACATGGTGAATGGATGAATGCACTAATACGGAACTACATTGCACTATGTTACCCAATAACATTTTAAGTTCATCTTTGTCATATGGCATAAATCAAAAGCAAATACTTTTTCTATATTTTTTTTTATTACAGCATTTTTGTTTACATGTTTATGCTACCAAAGCAGAGGCTGTTGCTGATTCACTGAAAAAGACAAAAACAATTCATATTAACTCTCTTCCAATCTTTCTCCATCTCCTTTATTTTGTTCAAAAGTGCAAAAAAAGAGGTCTAGCACAACCAAGTTCATAATTCTAACAGAAAATTAATGAAATTGTCTGAAAGACTGACTATGTATCATTGTCAGATGTAAAGCCTTTGTCACCACATGATTTAAGGCATGAAGATATGCCAAGCACAAAACTCGTGATTGGAAACATACCAATTTGCACATATAGAATGTTCTCTGTTCTTTCATTTCAGTTTTCCTCTGACAAAATTACTAATGAAATAAAGAAGGCACTTACTATTTCCAGTTTGGTGGTAGAACTCGTTTTGTCTTGTAATATCGAGATAAACGATGAATTCTACTTTCAATCAAAATCATCCTAAACTTGGCATTCTTGTCCTAAAAAAAAAATTTTTTTTACCAAAAGCTAAATCTTGGAACATTATGATCAATTTTTGTAAATAACAGACCATTCCTTTAAATTTCCAAAATATCTCTAGTTGATCATTTGTATGTTTTCATGAAATAAGGTTTAAAATCATAACAAATGGAAGGAATTATTTTTGAGCCTTCATCTTCAGCTCTTGCATTGGCTATTGAAGACAGACCTTTCAAATTCTGTTAGATATGTGAACAATTACCTTTCTGCTCTTTTCCAAGTGTTTACGGATAACTACAGCTCTCTTAATCAAATGGTAAAGATCTTCTGGAATATCAGGGGCTAATCCTTTAGATTTCAGTATTCTCAATATTTTGTTTCCAGAAACATATCTTACTTGAGCTACACCATGAGAATCTCGTAAGATAACACCTACAAGTAATCAAATTGACATTAAAATTTAGATGTGAGTTGATAATATGAGCTCCCTGTAGCACTTGACAAAACCAGTTCCCTGCATTTTGACATATCAAGCATCTATCATTATTTTAAGGTAATTATGACTGATAATGTAATGATATTTAAAGATCATGTTTTTGTCTAACAAGTGAAACGTTATTGTGAAATTTATCCATGTTATTGTTGCATTGAATGAAACAAGAGATACAGATGATCTCAGAGAACTAAATCAAACTATCTCAGCTTGCGAAGCTGCTAAATACAGCTATCAGCACTGCAAGAGCCGTCTGATCAGCTAAGATTGCAGTTTTCAGAGCAAAGTCACATATCTTTATATGCTTCTTTAAAGTCTGCCAGTAAGCAGTAACTTTGCAAATCCACAATTGTTGACTCTGATAGCTGTTTGAACAGATATGGTTAGTGAAGAGTCAAACTAGTCCACAAAAAATGGCTTTTTTTTACTCTCCCGTAGCTATATCTGTCCAACTACCTATCAAAGGCTATCTACACAATATAACAATATTACCAATTTGGGATGGAGTCAATCCTTTCTTAGCTAGCTTGTAAATCTGTTCTTGTACATCTTCAGCAGATAACTTTAACCACTACAATATACATAATTTACAGTTAGATTTGAATGTAATTTGCACACCAATCTCGGAAGACAAACCCTTAATTGAAACTATCTTACAAGATTTACAATAAAAATTTTTACTTTATTTTATGGGTATATTGCCAAACATGTAAGCTTCATCAGATACTATAAAGACACGATTAAACTATTTTCTTTAATTAAAGTGAACTGTAACTTTACTTAAACATTAAGTTTATACTTACTGTTGGTACAGTACGTCTGTATGGCAAAGCTGATTTGGAAATACCTTTTCTGAAATAAGAAATCATAAAATTAATGATAAAAATCTGCAATAAAGTTGTAAAGCTACTTGACTCAGACTCAGAGCTATGCAAAGATTACAAAATGACAGTCACCCATTTCAATGAAGTTATAACTGATTGAGATTGAGCCTTGTGACTCATTACTTGTCCATCTGAACAATCAAGTCTGGCATTCCAATCTGCAACACTGTGTGTCAGTGTTAAAGTGAAATGAGATAGTTCTCATAGAAAGCATGGGCCTAGGTCAGAATGTCAGTGTAACTGTAAGTATAAGTAAGCCATTTTGACAATGACAATGAATAATAGGTAATAGGTAAGGGTTTGAACAATCAAGGCCAAAGGACCAATTGTGTTTTTGTCATACAATTGACAGATAATAATCCACGCTTTTAAGTTTCTTGACAATTATTGCCAATTAGCTACAATAACAAGCTACTGACAGTTACGCCTGTATCAGTGTGTCTATGATCTGTATTCTCTGTGTTAGAACGGGATCACGACGCCTCGGACCCCCGACAGCTCGGCCTTTCATATACTAAGAAACCTCGGCCTCGGACCCAGACACCTCGGCCTCGGGTTATTTTACATCGGCCACAAGGTGTGAATTGATCTATCAACAGGATTAATCAATTATATGTATCAAATGATAAAACAAATATCCTATGACACAACATGTGGTTTCGTAATTGAATTGTCGGTAAAATATCAATTGATACCAAACGGCCCATCATGGACGACATCAAAGCAGGCATTGTCAAGATATCGTTTGCTGAATCACATTTTGCCCATTATATTTGAATGAATTGTAATATTATCCTCAAAATGTTTTTGAGAGTACTACATTGTCTTTATAACTTAGTAAAATTTAATTTTTTTATATGGATGTTATTTATATTGTATCTTCCCGTGATGACCTTGACTCAAGGTCGCACGCGTATGAATCTCGAAAAATCTGAAAAAGGCAAATCTAGTCGATAAATTTAGTGGACCGATAAAGTTTGAGTTTTTCAAAAGCAGGGATATTGTCACGCAATCAAAATAGATCTATTTGAACCTTATTTTGATCATTGCATTATGAATTCAGATATTAAATCTGCATTATGTCGTCTGCTTCTCTGCTAATATTCTATGTCGGCACTTTGATTCTATTTATAGTAACAATCAACCTTGATTGCCGCCTTTGTTTCTATATTGAATCCAAGCCCTCCTGAGGAAATTAATCTAAGGTGTGACAAATTAACGTTCTCTCATTGTTTACATTCACACAACCTCTTAATCATTAATTGGTTTAGTTTCATTTCTTAATAAAGAAAAAAAAAACCCCAAAAACGGCTTTTCTGGCGAAAATAAGACCACATCAAATTTTGCCGATTTGATACCATATCAACTTTATTTTTTTGTATGTAAAATAACCTGAGGCCGAGGTGTCTGGGTCCGAGGCCGAGGTGTCTAGGTACGAGGCCGAGGTATCTTAGTATATGAAAGGCCGAGCTGTCGGGGGTCCGAGACGTCGTGTATTCGTTAGAACACACGTGTTTACTTTCTTGGAATTCACGTCCGTTTATTTTGGAGTTATATCATAGGTATAACGCCAAAATTATGTGTCTGAGTGGGGAACATAAATCGTGACAATTTTCTGTCATTTGATCTTTTGTATTTTAACAAATCAAACATAAATATCTATTTTTCACCAACCCAAAATTGTGCATACGACCCATGATGGCGGATTGTTGAAAAAGGCCGGAAGTAAGGTTTTCTATCCCAGAAGACTCTATAGTCTCGATCAACTAAAATTCGTACTCGATTATCCTGACATGAAAAATCGTCTGCTAAATTTACATTTTCTATGGGGTTTTTAGGGAATGTCATCTGAGAAATTAAGCAATTTGATAATCAGTAGCCTGATGTCACGAGATTTCTTTTCTTTTGTAGAATATAATACTCAATTTTCCAAATTTAAAATCAAACAAAAGTCATGTGACTTGAAAGAAAATCATGTGATCAGCTGGCGGAAGTAGAATCATTTTGTTGACAAAATTTTATCTTTTCTGAACTTTTAATAACATTTCTTCTCTTCCTTTGAATAGCAATGACAACAATTTCACCGAAGTGATTGTATAAAAGAGAGAAAAAAATAATGTGGGTGAAGCCAGAAGAGGTGCTTCTTGCTAATGCTCTCTGGTAAGACAACTCACACAACTCAAAACTTATTGATAGCTCACAACTGTCAACATTCATCATCAAACAAAACAAAAACAAACTTGACCTGAATTCATTGTGCAATTTTGGCTTCAAATGGAATTATAATTAATAATGACCAATTTTTGCTGTATGCCCTTAGCAATTGATATTTATCTTACACATACTGGTTAAAGTTATCCAATCAATCATTCAGTCATTATAATTCAGTTTGACAGGTCTACTTGATAATGATAATACTTTAATGAATGTTAGATTTCCTTCCTATTCAATCAACCATACATAGACTACAAAGAATATAGAAGTAGAAGATCTTTATTACGTACAAGGAAATTTTTTTATTGAAAACTTAAGACAATTTTGTTGCATTGACAAGACCAGCATTATTAAACTTCAAGTACCAGTATTTTTCTGTGAGTCATATGAAATGTATTTCTTAACAGACCTGTTAAGCACTGAATTAAAGTTGTATAAGCTTATTCAACAAAACAAGAATTTGCTTCGATGATCATTAGTCAAAAATTATCTGTTTATTGTTAAACACTTTAGGGAAACTGCTCCAGACTCTTAAATACAAGGTTTACAGTAAGAAAACACAATTGATTTACTCAAAATGTTATTTTATTTTGCAGGGTGAATGAAAGAGCTAATCCATATTTTGTTCTACAGAAGAGAAAAGGATATGGAGGTGGAGGATTAGCAGGGTTATTAGTTGGTACTATTGATACTGTTCTTGATAATAAGGTTAATTTTTACTGCCATCTTTAAACTTTAAATCAGTTGAAATACATCTACTATAACAATTTGTTATAAATATGAGTTTACTTCAGAACACATTTTATATCCATGATGGTTCACAATATTTTTAGCAAGTCATAATTTTAAGACCTGTAATTTGATGAATTATAAAAAAAAAAACAGTTCAAAAACTGACACAGTCAACAAAAACACATTTGTCTGAACCATGTACTGATTTTAACAAGATGCCTCACTGTTCATGCATGTAAGTACTAATGATGCCTTCCCTTAGATGATTCCTTGTTTTCCTTTACAGACTCCACCATATAGAATATTATTACAAACACCTGGTTCAGAACTCAGTTACTGTAAGTATCAATACCAACAAGCTATATGCAGTTTTCTCTGTCTTACCAGTTATGACACTATCTTATGCTTATCTTCTGAAGAGGATTTGGAGAAGTATTTCACATGATATACTTGAACTGCTTTAACAAGTTAACATAGGCAATAATGGGAAATTGGTATTTTATTTTATTATATTGCCCATTAAATGATATTGTTTTTTTATATTTTAGATGTCTCTGTTGCTAATAATAAGAAAGACATTCATAAAGATTGGGAATGGATAGAACAACATTTGATGCAAACTTTAGGTACTAAGTTCACATTGATTTATCTCTCTAGAATTTTAAACAAAATTGATTTATTCCCTGAAATACGCTTGTTTATTTGAAAAACATTGGTAAACTTGAACCATTGTTACTTTCTTAGCTGAAAGTGTCTCATATGACTTAGAAAGTTGTTGGTAGTGCAGTAAGGTGCAAAACAGTATTCCATCGTTATAACATGTCAATTTTATGTATGTTTTTTAGCTACATTTGAAACAGATGATGAAGCTACAGAGTTTATCAAATGTAAAATAGAAAGTTTATTAGCTAATAATGTTAAACCTACAGAAGGTATGTCATTCTTTATACATGTAAAAATATTGTATTTTGTTTTTTATATGTCTTCAACATATTGCTGTCTCCCCTTTTCATCTATCCATTCACAATTTGCTTGTGTATGTGGTGGAGGCCAAATCAATATGATACTGCAAAAATCTGAGGCATCCATTTGTTAATTTCACATGTTTATCTTTCTTCAAAGTAAAAACTGTTTAGAAGATCCCTAATATCTTGTGCTTGTTTGTAACAAAACTTTTTCATCTAATTTTTTGTAATCTGTTATTGTAGATGTCTGTAATGTCTAAAAATGATCATCTAAAAAAATTAGAATTTTCAAAAAAAGATGGGAGTTGTGTTAGGGAATTTTGAATTCTTTGGATAGTAAATACAAACATGTTATTTTTTTGTTTATCTATTCAGATGATGAGACCCAAAGATTTGTGACAGCAACTAAGAAATTTAGAAAGTTATTTAACATGCCAATAGAAGAAAAACTTGTTAATTGTAAGTATTAGAAGGTACAACAAATCCAATCTATTAACTGGCATTGCTAAAAAAAACAAATCTACTTGAAGCATTATTATGTTTTAAGAATGGAGAAACGGAAACAAAAATACAGAAACGATGAGCAGGTAAAAGGCATGATTTTCCTCTGAAGATCTGTACACATTTACATCACAAAGTGCTGATGGGTTGACTAACATGGACTAGCACCAGATCTTTTAAACAGAGTAGCATTATTTGCTCCTTTGACGACGCTTGCAAAAATGAGTATGGTAATTAAGCTATAATATACTTTTTGTGGACCAGTCTAATTAAAATCAGACCCTAATTTCGTTTCGTTCGTTTTTTTTTTTAAATCCGGTTTTTTAACCACTACATTAGGGTCTGAGAACGAGGCGCTGTAACAGCCGTTCACGGTAACTTTGACCTAACCTTAATGACCTTTGTTTTAACCAATCAGATCTTTGCCCTCTCCTGCGCTGGGATTTTGTTCTCGAACAATAGGTGCATTCTAGGATTCCTAAGTGCTGTAGACTAGTTTATTAGGTCATTTTTATCAAGGTTAGGTCAAAGTTAACGTGAACGGCTGTTACAGCGCCAAGTTCTCAGACCCTAATGTAGTGGTTAAAAAACGGGATTAAAAAAAAAAAAGAACGAAACGAAATTAGGGTCTGATTTTAATTAGACTGTTTGTGGACTAAATCAATTTGAATATTATTTTAATTTATTTTGTAGATTATTCATGTAGTTATTGGAAAGGTAAACTACCTAGACAAGGTTGGATGTATCTTAGTATCAACCATCTTTGTTTCTACTCTTTCTTAATGGGCAAAGAAGATAAAGTTATATTACGTTGGACAGACATTACAGTAAGAATTTTTACAATAATTCAATAGTGAATTCCAATGCTCTACTTTTAATAGATTGTAAGGCTATTTGCAGCTTTTGAAAAGTACACAGAAATTTATGTTAGCTTTGCAAAGGAAAATGATTTTATGTATTAAAAGTATTTTAACAATTATGGTAAGATAACTTTGCATTTGTTGAAGCCTTAAATCTATAACAGAACTGGAATGTGGAAAATTTCTAAATTGAATTTCAAAGGTGGCATCAAAGTTTATGCCATTTTAGAGACATCAGAATAATTAATTTTGTTAATTACAGAAACTAGAGAGAGGTAACAATATGTTCTTTCCTGATACAGTTAAAATTACTACTAGAGAAGCTTCTGTAAGTACTATTTTCATTTATATAACTATGAACTGCTCAGTGAAATAGACACTTAATTGATAGTGAACTTCTCTTTATAAAAACATTTCTTTAACACATTTTCAACAAGTAAAATGATGTGACAATTAAATGCAATTTCTATCTATTTCAGTATTATTTTTCGATGATAATGCACAGTTCAGAAAGTTATAGATTGATTGAACAATTAGCTAACATGGCCATGAAACAGTAAGTGCTATTTATTCTGTATGAAAAGGGTTTGCTTTCTTTTTGCCAGATAATTATAATTTTTTTAAAAAGGAAAACAACTGTTTTAGCTTGTTACCTTTAAACAGAGCATTTTAGCATACATGTACAAATAACATAAGCATTATTTGTTTATCTTAACATGATCAAGGAACATTGAGATGACTTGCAGGCTGAAATATTCAAATTTTTCTTTCTAGGTTGATGCAAGAAGGTGGTTTTGAAGAAGATAAACTCATATCATTTAGGACAAAGTAATTCATTTCTTTTGATAAAGTATTAAGGCTGTGGTATGATTAATCTTTACATATCTTCTTTAACAACAAAGCATTGAAGATTTTTTTTAAACTTCTGCCAGAACAAAATTCCTTGATTGCCCTCTTCAGCGAGTCAGGTTTATAAGTAGGAAAACTTATCAAAACTTAAAATGATTTTCATTTTGTTTCTAGAAAGAAAACCTCAAAGAAAATGTCTTCCTTAAAACGTGATCTGGATGCACGAGCTAGAAGTGAAGCCTTCAGGTATACTTTATTTTTTACATTAGCGTTTGATATATGTTTTGTCAAATAATGAAAAATATTTTTAGTGTACAAAGTCTGAGAAACTTTATAAACCCAGTTTGCCAAATTTCGTCAGATGGCATCGTGCAATAAAGCATGATAGATAAATCAAATTAAAAATACCTAAGAGATATCTTTATTTATTGTAGACAAGCGTTTCAGTTACCTGTACAAGAGAAATTAGATGGTGATGAAGAATGTACTCTATGGACACCATATAATAAACAACATGTCTCTGGTAGACTATATCTCTCTTCTAATTTTATGTGTTTTGCTAGTAGGGTAAGTAATAATGTGAAATGTAAGTTGCTTTGTTACATAAACATGCACTCTAATTTTTATTGATTGATTTAATTGCCATATATATTTACCTGGAAGCAAAATAGACTACTTTATTATGTGTATCTATTGTTTTCTGGCTTTCAAAGTATTAAATGTATGTTTCAGTACATTTTATCAAATTACAAGCAAAAGTAAAATAATTTTTAGATATAATAATTTGTATTTTTTTTGTTTTTTTTACAATATAGGTACGAGATTTAGTAACTGTTATTATACCATTACGTGATATACAACTGGTAGAAAAGGTAGATAACTCTGTATCGGGTAATCTCATCTCTAAAGCATTATTAGTAACAACTAAAGGCAAGGTAAGTGATGATTTTTTTACATTTCTGGGTTGAAACACCTCTATTCTTGTGGCAGTGGACTAGGGGCAAACTCTTACAAATCCGACGTGTCCGGATTCGTCCAAATTCACACTATAACGCTTCACAAAGATAATCCATTTTCTCCCTCTACAGTTTGAAATAAAAATAAGAGCAGGCTAATGCCGCTGTCCTGGCAAAATTTCTCTCATTGCACACTGCATGGAGTTTGCCCATCCTCAATTAGCCCATATAGGTGCAGAAAAGCAGGACGTAAAACTCCATTCATGTCCAACCTATAGACCAGTGTGATAGCAGAGATCATATGATTAATCAGATAATAACATGGATAATAATGACACTAAAATCGACTATCAATATTCCAAATGCTGATTGGCTGATAGAGTCGGTCTTACTCTATTTCCGATTTCCATGGATATTTAAGGGGACAATTCAGACAGTTATAATAGAGTTGGCCCTAGCTCATTAGGTAACCATTAGCTCATTAGGTAACCATTAGCTCATTAGGTAACCATTAGCTCATTAGGTAACCATTAGCTCATTAGGTAACCATTAGCTCATTAGGTAACCATTAGCTCACTAGGTAACCATTAGCTCATTAGGTAACCATTAGCTCATTAGGATTGTCGTCTGCTAGGCGATAAGATGAAGTGGATTTGAATCCTCCTCAAAGAAAATGCCGGAAGCTTACAACCCCTATTTCAAAAGCTGATGCATTTAAATCTGACTTGTTTTTCTGCCATTAACTTTCAATATTATATTGTAGATGAGTTTTACCTTTGCTCAATTCAGTGATAGAGATTTTATATTAGAGAGAATCTCAGATTATTTATCAAGACAATCTGAACCTAAGAGGTTAGTTGTTTACTGACAGTACTATGTTCTGATTTATTATACTAAACATTATTGTATGATTTGAAAGGGTGTAGTGACACAATTATCAAGGGAACTTTATTAATTAAGATACATCCAGAGTGAAATAATTAAAAAAAAAATTTCTACAAAACTTTTAGATAATGTAAGGGACAGGAATAGTTTTTATACGCCCTCATCTCTCTATGAGGACGTATATTGTCGGCACCCCTGTCCGTCCGTCCGTCGGTCCCCGTCCGTCCATCAACATTTGCTCGTAAACGCTCTAAAAACTAGAGTTTTTGACGGAATCAAATGAAATTTAATATGTGTATACATATTCATGAAACGAAGATCAAGTTCGAATTTGAGCTATTTTCGATCGTTAGAAGCAGAGTTATTTCCCTTGCCCCAAATCTTAAATATGCTATTACTCTCTTAGTTTTCAACCGATTTTGATAAAACTTTAAATGGATGTTATTGGACCTAAATCGCAAGGTTTGAGAAAGTTAAGTTTACTCCTAATTAAATTTAAGATTTTTTCGTTAGGCGTATTTGGCCGTGGTCCACTATCTTCATTATTACAAGCAAAATAAATTTCTAGCCTCCAAATAAGTCAGATCTTCCCTTTAAAGGGATTGTAAAGAGGTTTTCTAAACTTTGTATGTGTATCAGGGACATTTATAGCATCAATTTGCGCCATTCCAATTTCCATTTCGACGTCTGTGGTTCTTGCAATTCCACTAAAACTAACGTGTTTTATGACGTGTAAAACCTCTTTACAATCCATTTAAGATGTTTCCAAATGAGTATGGCAGGATTGACTAGCAAATAAAGCTAAATTTATTCTATTATTAGAAGTAGAAGTCAGAGTTCTGAAGGAGAAGAACCAATGAAATTTCAACCAGCATTAATCAGTTTATTTTGTCGAAGAGAATCAGATGAGTTGTCACCTAAAGAAACTGTTAAAACACATTTATGGGATGTTCATTTTGCTGAATATGGAAAGTAAGACTATATTAAGTTTTTTTTTTAGACAGTATTGAAGCAGTAACAACTTTTTTTAAAATGTATAATTGAATGAATTGCAATAGAGTTTTGAACAATATTTGGTTATAATAGACTGACATTTCCATGCAGTGCGCAATGAAGAACAAATTTTCAGGATAGCTTCATGTATTTTTTCTACGGTCTTAACTAAACAAAAAACATATGCGTACAAACCTGGTTTGGTTTTCAAAATAAATGACCTTTATAATTTTTAAATTTTGTTTTAATTTGACTATTTATTGACAAAGGTATGTGGTTTAATTTAATTATGTTGATCCATTTAGTTTTTGTTTTTTCACAGAGGTATGTGTATGTACAGAACTCACCGTACACAAGAACTAGTATTAAAAGGTATACCTGATAAATATAGAGGTGGTATGTGGATGGTTTTCTCTGGTGCTGTCAATGAGGTGAATCTTTGTCTTTAATGTTTGTCATAGTTTGGCAAGTCCTTTTTAGGGCAAGAACTGTGCAGTATACATACTAATATTTACATTTTATTGTCACGCGCTACAGTGAACCCTTGTGAAAATTTTGCATTCATTTACCGATGAACGCAAAATTCTAGAGTGATCTCCCGTGACGTCGCTAAACAAAATCTTCCCTGACAACGTAGATTGCGGCGTATGAATACACACCATCATTATTTTAAGAATAGATAAATGATGGATCAAAAATCGGCCTGGATACTTTAAGAAATTGAAAAATAAGATATTTTGAACTTATTTGATATGAAATAAAGTCTCATTTTGGACAAACAATGAATATAAAAATCGTAAATGTCGACTATTTGAGTGATCTGCCTTGACGATCTCCCTTTTTGACGTCACCTAAGTTTTGACGTCATGTTAATTGACAGGAGTTCTGTTGCCGATTTCGTTCCCAATTTTCTTTCAATTTTAACTACATTAAAGCTATAATTTTACCACTAAAATATGGTAAAAGATACATGAACTCTACCGAATGTAAATATAAGGATTGAATGCAGATTTTTTTGCGTTCATTGGGTGATGAACGCCGAATTTTCACATGTTAAACCTGACATGAATGGCTTCGCCATTCATTCGATTTAACACGTGAAAATTCTGCGTTCATCACCCAATGAACGCAAAAAAATCTGCATTCAATCCTTAAATATATTATATCATTGTAAGCTGAAAGAATTGCCGTATATTTGATTCCTTCATTAATGAATTAATGCAATTTATTTTGTGTTAAAAGATGGCAGCTAATGAAGGATATTATGCTGATATTGTACAACAAAGTGGTGGGAAATCTTCATTAGCTACTGAGGAAATAGAAAGAGATTTACACAGGTAAAATATACTTCGTAGGGTTATTGATTTAATTCAGTTGTACTTCATTGACGACACATTACCGCAATTTGAATACAGCTGGCAACAACCAACAATACCGTCAGGGAGGATGATTATTATATTATACTATAGATTAAAATTTGATTCAAAGAAAGAAAATTGTAATCATTATGATCATACAGATATATTATGTATCTGTGTATAAAAAAAACCTTTATATATACCAGGTCACTACCAGAACATCCAGCCTTTCAGAATGCTCTTGGTATTGATGCTTTAAGACGAGTATTAACTGCTTATGCTTGGAGAAATCCTAATATAGGTATGACAATTTATTATTTGTGGCCCTGTGACAAATTGTCATTAACATTATACTTTAAAGCTATCATGGTCTTCCAAAATAAGAATTCATAAATTTCATGGCCTATGGACATGTATGTAGAATGTAGCAGTCAAAGTTGCTGTCATCAACAAAATGGCAAAAACAAAACTATGGAATGGTAGTAGTTATATTTATCTATAATATGAATTTACTTGCAGGTTATTGTCAAGCTATGAACATAGTAACTAGTGTATTATTATTATATACTAGTGAAGAGGAGGCATTCTGGTTACTAACAGCTATCTGTGAACGTTTATTACCTGATTACTATAATACTAAAGTTGTAGGAGCACTCATTGATCAGAGTAAGTATTTCATATCCCTCTATAGAGTTCACAGGGTGTCCATTAAGATATTACCATGAGTGATGCAAATATTTATCTGACATGCTCAGTACAGGGCATCACTTAGCAAAAGTCCTTTGTAATTCAAGTTAATTCGATGGTTGTGACTTAAATGGTGCAAAATTATGTAATTGCTGTTGCTTCAATTTAGAAAATATATTTACAATCCCTTTAAAACGTATTACTTAAAGTACTTTCTTTGTCTATAAACTCAAAATGTTTCAGTAATCAAGTATTCAAATGTCACCGTAATCTTCTATAGATGTTTTTATTATTTATTTTTGTATATATTTAAGGTGTATTTGAAGATTTGATCAAGAATTATCTACCTAGTATGCATGATAAATTAGAGACATTAGGTTTATTAAGTATGATATCTTTATCATGGTTTCTAACTATATTCTTGAGGTAAGTGTACTTTCTCTTTTCAACTGTTGACATTTATAGGTGTGATAGGTGTGTCACAGTCATTGTCCCTCACTATACCTTTAATCCAATGGTAAATAGGCAAAATTTGTTAAGGAAAAACTTTTGCCGAAATTCTTTTTCTCAGATGTTTGGCCAAGGACCAGATGATAAACAAGATCAACTATGCATGTTAACTTAAAATGAACTTTTTAAGTACATGTATTTATATTTTTCTTTGAATTTCAGTGTTATGCCATTTAGTTCAGCTATCAATATATTAGATTGTTTCTTCTATGATGGTGCAAAGGTATATATTATTCCTTATTACACAGATGATTTTTTATTTGATATGTATGTCTTTGACTTGTATCACTTTTCAGTTTTCATGACAAGTGAAACAAGAGCACCCGAAAAGGATTTCATTGTATTGCATGTACTAGAGCCCTTCCGATCATATTTCTATATGCGACCTAGTGCAATGAAAGCAGCATGATGCTTGAGCTTATTAGTCTAGGAGAACTGTGGTTTGATTCCAGAAAAGATAAAATTACCAAATCATTCAATGGAACCATAAATCAATGTCCAGTGTTCTAATAATGTGCTGGATCTTTGATAATGGGGGGAAAAATAAGCATTTCCTTTATTGCACAATGCGTGCCATATCTTTATAAGTCCAATCTTTTGCTGGAAAGTATGATGTAATACTCAATTTTCCTTTTTAGGTGATCTTCCAAGTAGCTCTAGCTATATTAAATCAGAAGAGTGATGAGTTATTAAATTGTGGTGAAGATGGTGAAGCTATGACTATACTCTGTCGCTATCTAGAGAATGTTACTAATAAAGATTCTACTATACCTACAGTTAAACATACTTCAGCTATGTCAGCTTCAGGCGATGTTGATGTAAGTGACATTCACCTGACATTGACATTTTTTTTAAATTTTACCAAAGAATCCATTTTCTGCATGTGTCAAGTAGTGAAATGCACTGATATTACAAAAGTATACATAGGTTAAGAAAGAAAGAAACATCTATATTTTACAAGGATAACAACTTAGGTTCCGTGAGGATCCTTTCTCCCAGCTGATCCTTGGTCAAACCTCTTGGCATTGATCTTACCTGTACCCATTTACAGCTGGGTGGACTGGAATTATGAGTGAAAATGACTTAATCAAGAGACTTTCACACCCTGATCGAGAACCGAACTCTCAAACATAACGACCACCATTTCCTCGTATCCAAACAAATGACGTCATGTTTGTAAAGAACGATGCGCAAACCGCTGTGCTATAGAACCTCACATATCAGCATATAGACCTTTGTTCATTCATGTTGAGTGCTCTGACAGATGATTGAATAAGCCATTGATCACTCTTGTAGGCTGAAGTGGCTTCACATTTGGGTTGCTTTTTGCACTGAAAGATGCTGATACAAGTCATTTTGTAAAGGGATATTAGAAGGGATTTTAATGTCACAACACCTGTTAGAGAGTTAAATTGACTGACAAATTGACCTTGAATTCCAGTATGAGTGATATTTATATATAAAGTATGATTCTTTTGTTCCTTACCCATTGATGTACATCTGATGATTATATGTTTTCAGCCATCAGTAGACGTAACTGATCTAATTGAAGATAGTTATAGAAAGTTTGGTAATATTAGTAATCAAGTTGTAGATAAATTAAGATTACAGTACAGATTACGTGTTGTACAGGTAAGTTAAGATTACAATATTGATTACATGTTGTACGTGATTACAATATAGAGTTCATGTTGTACAGGCAAGTTTACATGTCTATCTGCACATTTTATTTCCTGAATTTTTTAGGAATTCCTGGAGGGTTGGAACACGTCATACCATAACAAGTTTTTTCCCTTCATATTTGGACTCCTGTCAAATCTCACGGCATGTATGGCAGGTGGATTACATGATCAAATTTGAGCAGTAGAGTATATTTCAATAAAGATTTTTTTTGTCTTTGTAGACTATAGAAGATAGTACTAAACGTAATATAATAAGAAGTGTAGCCTCAGATACTTTATTTAAAGGCAAAGAATTAGATGACCTATATATTCTTTTTAAGGTAAGATTGTATTCAGTACTCAAAATACTAGAATTACTCACTGTCATTCAAAGTTATGACACAGATTTAATTTTGAATATATGCCCAAGTTCTTAGTCGGTCGTTGCCTTAAAGTGAAAGTGGCAGCATTAGATTGTTATGTCAAGAAAGTTTGAGTGGACATGATAGAAACATTAAATATTGTAACTTGTTGCATAGCTGCACATTTCTACATAAAAAATATGAACATGATTTGCTATCTCTGAAAAGAATGCTCAGTTGAAGCACATAGTGGAATATGCCATAATGTGTCCAGCTCAAAGGGAGATTGTAAAGTGATTTTCTAAACTTTGTATGATAGCATCAATTTGCGCCATTCCAATTTCCATTCCGATGTCTGTAGTTTTAGTGGAATTGCATAAACCACAGACATCGGAATGGAAATTGGAATGGCGCAAATTGATGCTATCAGTGTCCCCGATTCACATACAAAGTGTAGAAGATCACTTTACAATCCATTTAAGCAGCCATATTTACATTATCTGAGTAGGTTAAATTGGAGAAGTTCACTTCATCTACAAATAACCTGAAACTTTCTATCCAATTAATTATAGGAGGAATATTTAACATCATGTTATTGGAGAACTAGTCAACAACCAGCAGAAACAGCTGATAAATACGACCCATCTAGACCCTATTATGATCTATATAAAGTAGATTTTGATCAGTTTAAAACAATGTTTCTATCACTAGCACCTTGGGCTACTGGTGTACATGCTGGTACTTTAGCTATTAGAACTTTTAAGGTGAGTTCACAACTTCATCACTCTTTTCCCTTTTTGAACACCAAGTTTTAATGGGATTATAAAGTGATTTTCTAAACTTTGTATGTGTATCAGGGACACTGATAGCATCAATTTGCGCCATTCCAATGTCTGTGGTTCTTGCAATTCCACTAAAACTAAAGCGTTTTATGACGTCACTGACAGAGATCTACCAGAAACTACTATTGATATCTATGCAGATCACGGTCAGTGACATCATAAAATGTGTTAGTTTTAGTGTATTTGCAAGAACCACAGACGTCAGAATGGAAATTGGAATGGTGCAAATTGATGCTATCAGTGTCCCCAATAAACATACAAAGTTAGAAAATCACTTAACAATCCCTTTAAGTACTAACTACGTTTAAAAAACTTGAAAAATATCTGTATTTTTGTATAGATAGCTACTACTGCAACAGTTTAGCTAAGATAGAAAGATTGAATGTTTTGATATCTTCTTCCAAACAACAGAATATATGATCTTATGCCGTCAACCTATGTTTTGGTTATCAAATCCTTGGTGCTTGATTGGAAATTGGACTCGTAAGAATGCGACTAAACTTACTGGATTTTGTTTGTATCATATTTCAGTATTTAGATGAGAATAAAGACAATATGATAAATTTTAAAGAGTTTGTACATATACTGGGTATAATATGTAAAGGTAGTGTCAGTGAAAGACTGAAGTTACTATATTTACTTCATCTACCACCAGCTCTAATGCCTAATGAAAGCATCGAGGAGGAGGATGGAGAGGATGGTGACACACCTACATCTCCAAATACTGGTAGGTTTTAATACTTAAATTTTTTTGAAGATGAGATCTTTTCGCCATTTTATTTTTTTGGCCTTTCCCAGAATTTGATTTTGATACAATATTAAAAGCACTCAACATTCCATTTCTAGTGGACAATCATTTTCTGAGTTTATTTTTTGAAGAATAAATTTTCTTTGACTCCAAAACAACCAGAAAGGAACAATTATCTCAGAGTCTGTTTACAATGAGAAATGGTGTAGATTTATCACTTTTCTGTCATATCACTTGTGGTTAAGGTTTTATCTACTATGGTGTTGGTATTCTATTATTAGATTCAACTGAAAGTGGTGTAGAAGCTACAGATTATTTTGATGAATCTGAACTAGAAGCATTGAGGGATGAGATGGAAGGTATGCCTTTATTATATGTATACAGTTTGTGGTTCTTATAGGTCTTTTATCTTTAATCTCTATTGCTTTCATCTTTTCTGGTTTGGAACTGTTTCATAAAGAAAATCTCTTGCTTTCAATTTTCTCATCGCATTTCTGAAAGGATAAATCCAGTCAATGTATAATGACTTGGCCTATTTAATGTCATTGTCTTTTATTACCAGATCTAGAGCTTCCCAGCGTTGAGCAAGATACAGCAACAGATGTTCAACCAAAGGATGATCTTCCAAAAGGTTAGTTATTTACATTTTAAGAATCAACTTTTATTCCTGCAGATTTAGAAATGTAAAAATATGATGTTTTTCACTGGCCACCAAATTATGTTGAAATTAAGTTGTTTGTTATGAATGTTTGCAAAATGAGAAAATTGTGTCTCAACCCTTACTGAGCTCCTTGTATCATCTGGCATGTTGTGGTTAACATAACTCATAGATTCGGGTTTGTGGTCTATTCTGAAAGGTTCTAGAATTCATTTTAGTTTTAGGTCTTTTTTCAGAGGAGGGTAAAGACATCAAGCCACCAACCACATTAGGTTTAGTTACTGGTTCTAGTCCAGAATCAACATCTTCTACTGTCTTAGGTACATCTAGTACATCATCTAGTCCAGATAATTATGTCTTAGGTAAGTTTTAGATACATCTAGTACATCATCTAGTCCAGATAATTATGTCTTAGGTAAGTTTTAGATACATCTAGTACATCATCTAGTCCAGATAATTACGTCTTAGGTAAGTTTTAGATACATCTAGTACATCATCTAGTCCAGATAATTACGTCTTAGGTAAGTTTTAGATACATCTAGTACATCATCTAGTACATCTAGTCCAGATAATTACGTCTTAGGTAAGTTTTAGATACATCTAGTACATCATCTAGTACATCTAGTCCTGATAATTACGTCTTAGGTAAGTTTTAGATACATCTAGTACATCATCTAGTACATCTAGTCCTGATAATTACGTCTTAGGTAAGTTTTAGATACATCTAGTACATCATCTAGTCCAGATAATTATGTCTTAGGTAAGTTTTAGATACATCTAGTACATCATCTAGTCCAGATAATTACGTCTTAGGTAAGTTTTAGATACATCTAGTACATCATCTAGTCATGATAATTACATCTTAGGTAAGTTTTAGATACATCTAGTACATCATCTAGTCCTGATAATTACGTCTTAGGTAAGTTTTAGATACATCTAGTACATCATCTAGTCCAGATAATTACATCTTAGGTAAGTTTTAGATACATCTAGTATATCATCTAGTCCTGATAATTACGTCTTAGGTAAGTTTTAGATACATCTAGTACATCATCTAGTCCAGATAATTACGTCTTAGGTAAGTTTTAGATACATCTAGTATATCATCTAGTCCTGATAATTACGTCTTGGGTAAGTTTTAGATACATCTAGTACATCATCTAGTCCTGATAATTACGTCTTAGGTAAGTTTTAGATACATCTATTCCTGATAACTACATCCTAGGTAAGTTTAAGATACATATAGTACATCATATTTTGTATCATAATTAATGTGCAAGTTTCATTGGATTAATTCTGGACATACATGATACAAAAATGTAATGTGACTTATATTTTACAGAAGGGGGTATTTATGTGAATAAAAAAAGAAGAAAGAGAACATTAAGTGAGAAATTACAAGCTGATACTAAAGAAGATTATAAAAATATGGAGAGGATGAATCAGGTAAGATTTCTGTTCATGGTTGACATCCTTAATGCTTTAGCTTATGGTTGACATCACTGTGCAAGCTCTTGGTTTACATCCTCCAAATTAACTTATAGTATTGAAGTTTTGAAGACCAAGTGCTAAGGCAATATTTTCATTAAGATTTATTACTTCAAAATGTTTTCTTTTTTTTTTCAGAAACAATTTATACAGCTATGGAAGACACTGTATGACATGTTCTTAGACAGCCCACAACAACAAGACTTGTATCATTCTATAGCAACCATTGGCACACTTCTTTTACAACTTGGTGAAGTAGGGAAAAAGTTTCGTATGCAAAAATCTGCTTCAGTTGATACTCAAAGTTCCATATCTGATACACCTTTCTCTGAGAGTCCAGATAGTAAAAGTGACATTTCAGCTAGTCCTGACAGTGGCACCATATTGGTTTCCAACAAAACCCAAATGGGAGATAACTCTGAACAAGATACTCAAAGTGAAACTAATGAGTCTGTAGACAAAAGTGCTAGTGAATCTGCAGGAGAAGCAAGTGGTGGAACTGGTGAAAGTGGAATAAGCATGACAGAAAGTCATCAATCTTCAATTATTGATCAGAAAACAATAGGAAGCAAGGCTGATGAAGATTGGTCCATAACATTTGAGCAGCTAGTGGCATCCTTGTTAACAGAGCCTCCAGTTGTAGCTTATTTTGAGCAGAAGACAGATATTTCTGAACCAGTTCAACGAATGAGAAATAGACGTCTGCTCACAAGACAAGCTAGCACACCAATTGATGCAAAATCTTAAAATCTTTAACACTAAGATAATCCAAGGGTCCAAACCATTAGTCATTTGTGGACTTCTGGCATTTAAGAGCATGCGTAACTACGGTGATCATTATCTGACAGTAGCCTGTTATGCAGCTGGAAGAGATCATCCTAAGTATAGTTAGTCAGATGTTAGTTATCTCTCTCTCTTGAAGACCAGATGTCAAATTACTTAATATTTGAATGTAGGCTAGTCCGGTTTATCCATCAGCTGCATATAAGGATATTGTCAGACATCGCGAAAATGGCCGACTTAGTTATAAATAATCTAAAATGGTTGACACTAGTATTGTATCTTTAAAAAAGCTATAATGTGAATATTTGTCTCATTGTTTTGGGTGGCAGTTTACTTAAGTTGTTGATTTATTTCTGACTACTTTAAAGTCTTTCTCATTGCTTGATCTCTTTACAATAGAATTGTCTTGTGTTGCTAATTTCTAGTCATTAGGTAAGGGTTTAGTCTGTTTAATAAAGGTTATTTTTTATATCTTAAAAAGATTCAAAGAGGGTTTCTACTTTAGATTAGAATTTGTTTGTAAAAAAAAATTATAATCTGGTGAAGATTTGATTTGAGGTAATTTTTGGGGTTATAATTTGATGGCATTAGTACATGTATTTTTTCTAAATTTTGCTCCTTTTTATTATTTATAAATATTATGCCATGATCATTTTCCTTGGTCAAAATATCTAGTTGCTCATACAAACATGAAAATTTAGTCTTCTGAATGGGTGGTAAATGTTAAATGTCCAACTCAAGCTGATTCTTTTATTGATCACAAAAAATATGCTCTGTAAATACTCTGCTCCATGATGTCCATGATTGTTACCTTGATTGTATTTGCCAGTCATGTCTGATTGGAGCTCAAAATGTTTGATTGAAAATTGTATTTGTAGGACATTTTTATACAAATATGCTAAATTTTTTGATGAAAATGGCACATGATAGCTTTGTTGATAATTTTATATTGTAAACGTTAGGTGCAAAAACGTTGACTTAATGGACATATGTAATAAAATATTTTAAGATATCACCAAGCTCCCTAATTAGATTGACAATATAATTCAAAGCCCCTTAGTTTACTGTATATAATATATTTTGTCAATTCTACTCTCCCCCCCCCCCCCCCTCTCTTATCTCTATCTTCTATCCATTCTTATATTATTAAACCTACCCATCCCTCTTTGTTAATATTTAATTGTTTATTACAATTGTTATTATATTTTGTTATGCTTATTATGTTATTATATGGGCATTAAGCTATGTTTTGTTTATGTGAAGGCATTGATATTATATAATATTCATGCTTTAATGTTTATTATATGAAGTATATTTTTTGACCATTTATATGAATATTTGATTATGATAAAATACATTGTTAGCGCTATTAGTCAAAAGATGTGGAATTCTCTATAGCAATGTTCCTGGTATTGATTGATTTTATTTTCTGGACCAATTTAATTTATTGAAACAATATTGCTTGAAAATTTTAGATGCTTGATAATAACTTGATATCTTTTTTCATTATTTTAATTGAATTAAATACATGTCAATTATAATTCAAAATAACACATTTTTTTTAGAAACAGTCTTTATTTTTCAACTAAAACTTTGGTAATGTAAATTTGGTAGAATATACTGTATATGTATTGAAAACTTGTGCTTCCATGCCTACCATGCCCATCATGTTAAAGAAAATTACAATATTTGAGATTAATCATGTTAAAGACTACATTATACATACATGTATCATGTTTATAGGCATGTAACAATAAAAATAAATTGTAAAGCAAAAGTTTTTTATTTTACGTGAGTAAGGTTACTTACGTGTGCAAAACTATATTTGCCATGCGTTCATACGTGTTATGCAAGTACATGTAGGAAGGGTGTTGAAGGCTTAAAAATTCTTCATATCTTCCTTAACCATGGAGCTAGTAAGACTTTTGTGATGTCTCGCAGATACAGACGATTTCCATTTTACCTCTTTGTTGGCCTTATTATAGGTATACTAGGTATACCCCCAGAAAGCAAAGAACCAGCAAATATATGATGAAACTGTTTTGGAGCATTTCACTGACCTGGATTGGCTTGAAAACTTCAGAATGAGACGAGGAGAGGAGAGAGGAGGTTTCATAGGTGTAAGCCTGTTCTCCAATCCTTTTCTTATGAATAAAATATTGTTTACAACAAAAACAAGTGGTTGCCTAGCAATATACGCCCACCTTCCTTATAAATTTTTTAGTATATCAAGAGCATTCTCCAATTGGTGTCAAATCGTATCAAAAATATAACCTGTCAAAAATATAGTTTATATCTTTTGACAACTCTTTCGCATTCACAAGTCATTTATAACATATTTTAGGTGTAAAACTCCGTAAATATTTGTCGAATCGATCCGGAATTCAAACTTGTCCAAGATTTTATGGATATTATCCTACACACAAAATTTTATTCAAATCAAACCAAAACTGTGGTCTCTATTGCGTTCACAAGTCATTTTTAACATATTTTAGGTGTATAACTCCGTAAATATTTGTAGAATCGATCCGGAATTCGAACTTGTCCAAGATCTTATGAATATAATCCTACATACAAAATTTTATTCAAATCCAACCAAAACTGTGGTCTCTATCGCGTTCACAAGCCAATTGTGGACAGACGGACGGACAGGGGCGACGGCAATATACGACCACATTTCAATGTGGGCGTATAAAAAGGAATGTGACTAGAGATCATGAAAAGTATCTGTGATTGCCGTTAGGATGAACTATTGTCTTCTGCAAGTACTGTGGAGGAGCCATTAGATGTACAGAAAAAAGTTACTATAGCCATTTACTGGATATTTACATTTCTCTGAAGTTATACACATGTTCTCACACATTCAAAGGCAACTTTTACATTTTTCTATGTGCAACATGAAATAACAGAAAATCTTGATTGATACTTTTATGGCAGTTTGCTGTGCCCACAATGGGTTATAGTCAATTGGGCTCCTATCCAAAATGGCCCCGCATGCATCTGGTCAAAATCACAAAATTGTCTCACAACATCCTGATTTCAAAGAAAAAAAATTAGACATTATCATATTTATGACGCATTAATTGATAAATTCTGTGTTTCAAATAAGACTAATTTAGGCTTTTAAACTATAGTCTGTAAGGAAATTATGCAATGAAAGATCCGAAATAAGAAATATTTTAATTATATAAAACCTATAAGCCCTGCAGCATGACCAAGTGATTATAATTATATCTGAACATGCTGTTAATTATAATAACCATAAACTAAACAATGCAATTTGATTTACATAAGAGATTAAGATTAATTTATGATTCACAAGGTTTATGTGTTTGAACTTTTCCTGAACTTTGTGCAATTTGGTGCATGAAAAATTATAGATATATCTCTTCAATCAAATTCTAGCTGCACAATCTTTTTTATTTAGAACATTTTCTGTACCTAGTATCCTATACCAAGCTTATTCGAATATATTTTGTCAAAATCAATGGCAATTTTACAAATTTGTGAAATGGTTTAGCAAAATCACACATCTCAAAATGTATTACTGGTCTGGATAAGTAAGACTTAAACGTCCAACGTGGAATTAGCGTCTGGATGATAAAGAATATTGTCTAGCGGGAAATATTGTCCAATGAGAGTCGAGGTTAAGAGGTCAAGGTCGCTGTCATTTTGTTGATTATATTTCATTTTAGACTGTCGAGTCATCACAACCTTATCTCTCTTACCGGCTTCTCAACATTTCAAAATGGGTAAAATAAAAGGTAAGTTTCCCTTCAATTTGAAACTTATTTGTTCTATTCTTTTATGACACCACTTTTTACGTCTGCTTATGTTGGAATTTTTCTATTTTCAGGCGGTGCCGTTGTGGAAATGCATGGAGATGAGATGACAAGGTAGGATTTTAGACCTAAAAATTAGTTAAAAAGAGAAAAACTATTCAAAAATTCAAATGTCAGGCCCACTGTTTCATTTACTATGTTGTTGTAAAGAAGTATTATCTCAAGAGTATTGTGGTAACTCACTTTAGTTTCAGTTTCACTGTGCCTAACACCACTGTCTGCGTCACCACTATGCACAGACAATTTAATTGGATTATTGAAAATTATGCTATCAGTAAGACTAAGAGTAACAGTATCATTAGCCTGCTATCATGGTCCTCAAGACAGGGAAAACCTATTTACGATCTGTTTTAATATGATTTATTATAATGAAGAATGTTCAGAAGATTTCATATCTAATGTCAAAGATACATCAGCATTTAAATTGTTTTATGTAGCCTAGGCTTCTTCTATATATTTTATTCTATGAAACACTACAGAAGACTCCTGGCCTTTACTGTTTTCTCTCTAGTTAAGTTCATGAGAGCTAATTTGATGAATAAATTAAAAAAATAGTGAACAGGGGCTAAGCTAAGCACTAAGCAAAGACAAATTTAAAATAAGGAGGAGCTTGATTTAATTTAAATTCAATGAACTTTAACTTGCTAGCCTGTATATCTTTTTAAACAAGTTAGGTTATCAGTTGATCAGCAGACCATGTGGCTTTTGTCTGTTCTAGCTAGACCATAAACATAATTTGTAAAGTTGAGAGCTAGGTCAAAGTCCATTGATAGTAAAACTATCCTGATAATGTATAAATAGCCTATGCTATGTCACTATCAAGTTAAAATTCACATATATCAACTTATACTGTTTATATAATAGTCTTAATTTATGTGAATTTTATATACTGGTATTTGTAAAGATTTCTTGTTAAAATTATGTAATTGAGATCTCTTAATTCAGATATTTTTTAATGAAGTCTGAATTATTCATTGAAATGCTTTAGAAGGTTATTTAATTGAAACCTGGAGCTACATTTCACTTTCCAAAATTATAATCAGGCATCCTGTTCTTGTGCAATTCGATAAAAAAACATTATTATAAGGCTTCTGTACAATTAGTACTTATTATGTAATATTAATCTATTACTGCGGTCAATTTTCAGTCTTTAACGGTAAAGATAGAAAATACCTTTTATGCTTTTACATGAAGAGGTTTTCAAGATTATGATACATCTTAAGTACAAAATGCTGATGCAATTCAGGATTTTAATTTTGCAAGAATCATATGTACTGTAGCAATCAGTTATAAATAAGTCAACTGATTTAAACATCCTAAATAAACATGTACCCAACATGTGATAGTTACTATATTTACTTTACTAAAATTAAATCATCTTTTGAGAAAGGAATTTTTGTGATTTTTGTTTCATGTCATCTGAACATGTATAACTTAACTTTATGACAAGTTGGACTTTGATCTTTGCTATCACAGTTTCATTTGCTTATATGTCTAAAGTACAAAGTGCATCATACGTAATGTCTGATTTCTCGAGATTACTGTAGATGTCATGTTATAAAAAGGTTTCTTTGTAGGTTGATAAAATTCAAAGATAACCTTTAATGTTAGAATACTCGGCCAAAAAATAACGATGTCACCATATATTTTATAATAAATTTCACTATATAAATGTCAGTTATAGCCCCTGTTTACATAATAAGTATTGTACACCCTATAACAGTATGGTATTAAAATGCTCATTGAGTAAACAAATGCATGCAGGGTTTTACTTTATGAAGGTTAACATGATGAGTGCATGAATAGTATAAATGTTTGACTTATTATGATTTATCTGTATGAAAAATTACAGAAGAATGATATGCATACATCTATATAGTTAAAGGGGCCGGCAGAGCGTCTCTGGGAGAGGGGGTGGGCCCTTGGTTGAACATTTTCAAAATCCACCTCTTACCCTCACCACAAAAACTCCTTGGGTTTCAACCACTCAATTTTCAGATTTAGAAAATTATAAAAAAAAAATTAAAAAAAAGAAGAAAAATATTTTGATGTAAAAATAAAAAATTAGGGCCTGGTCCGAGTTATGCTTGCTTTATGACAATTTTATCCTCAATGGCTAAAAACTGTACACAGACAGTCAATTAAAATGTGTACTCTATGCTTCCATCCTCCTACTTGAGTTTTGTGACTTATTTAGAATTCATTCTTTGTTTCAGAATTATTTGGGATTTGATCAAGGAGAAGTTAATTCTACCGTTTGTAGATTTAGAATTACATCTATTTGATTTGGGTATAGAACATCGAGATGCTACTGATGATCAAGGTAATATATTGATATCACACTGTTAGTTTTAAGGAATCATGTCCAAAAAGTTAATCTTCCAGTCTCAATTTTCAATCCTGGCATTCGTCGAGATTAAACACTTTGGACTTTTCAACCCGGTTTCCCCCTGTCAGTGATGCAGGTTGGAGGGGCTGACATGGAAAAGCGTCTAGTCGTTCGGATGGGACAATAAACCGAGGTCCTGTGTGCTATTGTGGCTGTGCTTGTTAAAGATCCCTCGACAGTTGGAAATCAAAAATAAGAGCAGGCTAATGCTGCTGTCCTGGCAAAATTTCCCTCATTGCACACTGCATGGCGTTTGACCATCCTCATTAGCCCATATAGGTGCAGAAAAGCAGGACGTAAAACTCCATTCATTTTATTTTTTTCCCAGTCTGAATTGTTTGGTATTATGAAATTTTAAAGCATGTTTAGATCCATTGATGAATTTTAACCTCTTCTGCCAAGTCGATATAAATATTCAGTAAGTTTTTATCACGACACAAATAAGGAGCGTTTTGATTGACAAATGGAAAAGGAAAATTTGCAGTTTTGTTTACTAATATATCTGTTACATGACTGTTCTTGTTTGCGATAGACAAGTTTCTGACCTTCAAATTTAACGTGTTCTTGAACATTATTTTGTAGTTACTATTGATGCAGCTAATGCTATTAAGAAATATAATGTCGGTATTAAATGTGCTACCATTACACCAGATGAAAAAAGAGTTGAAGGTAAGTTGACTTATATAATTTGAAGTATTACATACGACACAATTGTACATCAAAAAGCTCTAAGTTAATGAAAAAAGGATGATCTCATACTGATCATGGTACAAACGATGCAACAAAAATTGAAATAAATCAAAATCATTGAATGAATCTAGAACCTTTGTTTTCAACTTGGGGGACATGCCTCAGACTGGGGACATTTGGACATTTTCCAGGGGACACAAAGTGAGCTATCAAATAGGTCTGAAAAAAATAAGTAAATACCTGGGCCACAATTTATGTTCGTATTAAAGACATGGTCATTTCCTTGTGGGTAATTGGGGACACTTGAGAAAACCAGTTGAAAACCCAGGATCTAGAACTAAGTCTAGAGAATATTGTAATGCTGTTATGATACCAATATTTCAGAATTTAAGTTAAAGAAAATGTGGAAGTCTCCTAATGGTACTATTAGAAATATATTAGGTGGTACAGTATTTAGAGAAGCTATTATATGTAAAAATATACCACGATTAGTCCCAGGTTGGACTAAAAGTATAGTTATTGGGCGTCATGCATTTGGAGATCAGGTTAGTCCATTAAACTAATGAATGCTTTCATAATTTAAAGTTTAAGAATAAAAAACAAACAAGTGTACAGGTGTGATATAATCAATTTTAAAGGTGTTTTTTTTCAAAAATTCTTTTCTTTTGAAATTTTAACCATTCATTTAACTCATCTCATCTGTCCGTCCATCAACATTTTCTCGTAAACACTCTAAAAACTAGAGTTTTTGATGGAATCAAATGAAATTTGGTATGTTTATACATATTCAGAAAATTAAGATCAAGTTTGAATTTGAGCTATTTTTGATCGTTAGAAGCAGAGTTATTGCCCATGCTCCAAAGTCTTGAATATGCTATTACTATCTTAGTTTTCAACCAAAAACCTAAAATGGATGTTATTGGACCTAAATAGAAAGGTTTGTGAAAGTTTAGTTTACTCCTGATTTAAGGCTTTTTTGTTGGGCGTGGTTCACTTTCTTTGCTTAAATCATTATTGAACTTTGCTATATTTTCAGTATAAAGCTACAGATTTTGTAGTAGGGGGACCAGGTAAATTAGAAATGACTTTTACTCCCAGTGATGGTGGTGAGAAACAACAATATACAGTTTATGAATTTCAAGAGTCTGGTGGTGTTGCCATGGGAATGTACAATACAGACGCAGTAAGTCTATTTGTGTCTTAACATTACGAGAAAAGATGCATGTTCCTCAGTGGCGCAAATAAGCTGCATGTGATGTATGTTAAGGAAAAGCGAAGCAAATTAATTTTCCATTTTCTATTACATCTCAAATTCTACCCCCACAGACAGTTTTGAACATCATTATATACTCAAGCATGTCATCTAGTCATTAATGGGTCTTATTTCTATAGATGGAACGTAAGAGTACTGGAAGTAAAATTTTCAAAATCATTTTCTTTTTTTATTGTAGAGTATTAAAGATTTTGCTCACAGTTCAATGAAGTTTGCTCTACAGAAAGGCTGGCCTTTATATTTAAGGTAGGATCAATCAACATTTTGTTCAATTTATTTCAACCTTGAATTTGGTATTTGTAAGTAGTAATAGATTTGAATTGATTTCATCTGATCAATTATTATATAACTTTGTTTGCCATTACATATTTAATTACAAATTTAAACTGATTTATTTTTTTCAGTACTAAGAATACTATTCTTAAGAAATATGATGGTAGATTTAAAGATATATTCCAAGATATTTATGATAGGTATGATAATCTTTTATAATCTCATTGATTTATCAACTGTTGGAAATAAATGTTGGAACTGTTATAGAAAGAGTTGGCTTTACCTCATTGCACTCTGCAAATTTTCTGAAGATGTTGACAATTATCTGATATTATATATAATATTTTATAGAGAATACAAAGGTGAATATGAAAAGAAAGGTATTTGGTATGAACATAGGTTAATAGATGATATGGTAGCGTATGCTATGAAATCAGAAGGTGGCTTTGTGTGGGCGTGTAAGAATTACGATGGTGATGTACAATCAGATTCAGTGGCTCAAGGTAAGTGTACAGGCTTTGAATTTGCAATTCATGTTGTAATATAAAGTGAAAGAATAGATGCAGATATCTCTAATGTTGGTGGCCTTGGATTCTGGGTCTAACAGAACTTTTATCCAAACAACAATCCAGATGACTTTTACTTAATCAGATACTCTGACCTGCATTCGGCTCAACCTTCGGCATTTTGTTTGGGACTATGTAATGACTCGACCATGATAGGCGACCATCTTGCCAGGTAAATGGTCAAGAGAAGATAACTCTTGTTTGGAGATTGATTTTTTCTGCAAAAGAAGACAACACTCTCTGAAGAATGTTTGTGATTGGTTGAACTATGATTTATTCAATATGGAGACAGCCGTATAAAGAGGTTATCTAGCCGCTAGTCTAGTTCCGAAGTAGATACGAGTGGCATCACTGGTACCCTGAAGGTAAAATCAGACCAAGTGACATTGAATCCATTAACCTAAAAGTCAGTCTTTCCAGTGCCTGTTATATCGAAAAACTGAATTCATATTATTGTCCAAGCCTATTTCAATAATTTAAGATATTGTGTGTGTTTGTAGGGTTTGGATCACTAGGTATGATGACTAGTGTATTAATATGTCCTGATGGTAAAACAGTAGAAGCTGAGGCTGCTCATGGTACCGTCACTAGACATTACAGATTTCATCAACAAGGCAAAGAAACTTCCACTAACCCTATTGGTAAGTCATATAGCTAGGTCACAATTTATTTATATTTTTTTTAAAATTACTGCACCTTTCATTTTACCATGTGAAAGAATTGGTAAATTTCATCATTTGACTAATGAAAGATAGGATTTTTTTTTTTAAATTCAATCAATAGGTCCTAAATCAACGGTCACTGGTAAAGAAATCATTCAATGTTGAACAGTTACAAGCTCATTACAAAGATTATTACAAATGTTTTTCCTTTTTTTCCAGCTTCAATTTTTGCATGGACAAGAGGTTTAGCTCATCGTGCTAAATTAGACAACAATCCAGAATTAACTAAGTTTGCTGAAGGTTTAGAAGCTGTATGTATTGAAACTATTGAAGACGGTCATATGACTAAAGATCTTGCTATCTGTGTTAAAGGCATGAGCAGGTATGTTGCTTAACATATTTACTACCCTTAACATCACTGTATATTACCACTTACATTGTGAATTGAAATGATAATGAGTTTTACGTCCTTTTTTCTGCAGCTGTTTTGTCAGTACCCTACTCTTATCAATTTCCAATTGTTTAGGGATCTTAAATATGCACAGTCTGTGAAACAGATGGCTTTGGTTTATCCCATCCAAAAGGCTAGACTGTCAGTTCCTCTGAGTTGCATCAGTTACAATAGGAAACTGGGTCAAAAAAATTCAAAGATGATATCTCGACACATGCTGGGATCTCTTTCAAGAGGTGACATATACAGTATTGTGTGGGTCAAACATACAGTGTTTACTAAATCCTAACCTTTAATGGCCATTCTACTTTTTTGAAAAAAGTTTCCATTATCAAAAAAATCGCAAATGCTACCTGAGAGTATTTTAAAAGTATGCTTATTGCATCTCTATATCTTCTTGATCAAACTGAATTCGGTTTTAAAGGGTTAATTACAAACAGGAAGTACTTATTGTTAATTAAGCAATTTGACCTAGTTTTGGTGTTTGCCCTTTAAATGACTCAATATTTCTAGCTGAAACCTTTTAAATACACAAGAGGGACATTTCTCTACCATTAAGCGTTTATTTTACTGAAATCCGTTCAGTAGTTTCCTATCAGCGTCCAAAAAACATAACACACTTAAAAACCTTACGTAAGGTTTTTAAAAATTTTAGCATGTTTTTAGTGTTTAAAAATTAACGGCTGGATTTTTTTAGTTAAAACTTTCAGATATATTAAAGGGCACATAGTTAGAGATTTTGGAGTAAAGTTTTCACAAATTTGAGCAAAAAAAATTTTTGACCTAAAAAAAATTCACTGTCCCTTTAATTCTCAGTTAAATGTTGTATTTTTACCTAACTATAGTTGTGATCTCTCGATCATATGCGAAAGAATGTATATAATATTTGTCAATTCTAATTCACTTTCTATTTCAGTGTAACAAGAAAAGATTATTTGAATACATTTGAATTTCTCGACAAACTTGCTGAAAATTTGACCAAGAAGCTTTCAAGTTGACAAGATAGTTCACATAGTAAATTATAATAATATTGTGTTGTAGGGGCTTTAATTTACATATTTTTGGATATTTTCTGTACCGGTATCATATTTACATTTAGTCATTCCCATTTTATGTTTAATTGTGTTTAATTATATAACTATTTATAGCCACATCGAAAAAGATTTACATGTGATATCATATTGTATGGTTCTTCAGACACTTTTGCTCAAGCTGTGTTGCCAGACTGAAATTTTTCAAAAAAAACATGGAGTATCTTGTTGATTTGACATTTGGAATACTATTCAGATTTCGGGACTTTTTTCATTTATGACATAGAATAGCTCAATCTAGAGACTAAAGACTGTTATTAATTTTTACACCAAAGACCTTTTTTCATCTTTCAAAAATCATTATTATAAGGGTAAAAGTTTTTATTTGAAAACGTAATTATTAAATGGAGCTAGCTTTAGAAACAAAAAAGAAAGTGATATAGTGTAGGCCTATACAATCAATTTTTACATTGAGCTCAAACATTTCATTTTGCTGGCCAAAAGTTTTCAACAATTTTTTTGTGAATTTATCATCCACTGTTTTTGTGGTCTTTTTTTTAAATTCAATATTCTAATTGTTAATGGCTGTCAGTATTATAATTCTATACAATTCTCCTGATATTAGAAATAAATCATACCAACAAGCATTTATTTGTTTCTGTATCAATTGCAGTCATTGAATGTAATCTTGACCATTTAAAGCGATACCAACTCTTAGAATAAACAAAAATAAGTTCTCAAGAGAATTTTGCTTTTTTGATCAGTCCAAGAGGTAGTATACCTTTAAGAATATGGCACAAACTGTAGATATACCTGGGGCTGGTTGGTGGGGTGGATTTGAGTAGGTTGCAGTCTCTTACTCAAGGGTATTTCTAAAATGTGCTTTTCTGCGGTTTTATACGCCCTCATCTCTCTATGAGGACGTATATTGTCGGCACCCCTGTCCGTCCGTCCGTCAACATTTGCTCGTAAACGCTCTAAAAACTAGAGTTTTTAACGGAATCAAATGAAATTTGATATGTGTATACATATTCCATAAAACAAAGATCAAGTTCGAATTTGAGCTATTTTCAATCGTTAAAAGCAGAGTTATTGCCCTTGCCCCAAATCTTAAATATGCTATTACTCTCTTAGTTTTCAACCGATTTTGATGAAACTTAAAATGGATGTTATTGGATCTAAATCGAAAGGTTTGAGAAAGTTTATTTTTCTCCTGATTAAAATTAAAGCTTTTTCAAGATTTAGGCCTCGTTCACCAGTTTTGAGGAGTTATCGCCCTTTAACCTCTATACAGTAAGTGCTTCTATCAACATCAATTGCTTGTAAACGCTCTAAAAACTAGATTTTTGATGGAATCTAATGAAATTCGGTTTGTATATACATATTCAGAAAACAAAGAATTTTTCGTTAGGCGTATATGACCGTGGTCCACTATCTTTCATGATGAAGTTACAAGATCTTTTGACAGCTCCCAATCAGCTAGTAATAAGATGGAATAGACCTTCATTACCCTAAGATGTACTTATGAGATCAGAAAGGACTTGAAAAACACAATAAGACTGGATGAATATGTCTAACCAGTTTATATAATTTTGATCAATATTCACACTAGATGATATATATATATATAATATAGACAGAATAGTTAATATATAACAATAGTCACATATAACCAGACTCACATGTCTCTAACAATCTTCACAAATTTGTCCCAAGTGTGGTATTTTGCATGCAAATTGTAATACATGTACATAATAGATTTTTTCAAAATTGAGAACTATTTTAAAAGTTGCTCTTTGGTTGCTGAAAAAAATGTGTGTCAACATGAAATTTAATTATTTTAATCAATATCACATACTTCACGAATAATTCATTTTCCAAGACAAAGGTGAAATTAAACTTTATGCACTAAATATGTATTTCAGTCATTGAGTACATTTCATTAGTTCATTAGGGTTTAATCACACTACAGGCAGAGCAGCGTATCGCTCTCCTCCGTGCCCAGTCGTTCCGCTTGCGATGTAAACAGCTGAGCATTTAAAACCATCTGAACATTAATGCTGCTACTAACCGCTCTGCCTGTAGTGTGATTAAACCCTTACTTGCCAAAATAGTATATAAGCTTATAGTAAATGAAAGATCATCAAACTTATGAGTTTTGACATTTGGGCCTTAATCTTAGTTTTTCTATTTTGATTTTTCAATAAATAGAGGACTGTATATCACTCTCAGGTTTACAAAACTTAAAGAGAAAGATGGCATGATACATATACAGGTTATATACATTCAACATCAGAATTAAATAAATACTTAATTTACAATGAATCCTACAATGTCAGAAATGATTCTTGAGAATAACAAGGAGAAGTTCTATGATAAAAATGAAATATAAAATAGCTTTAAAATAAATTAAGCTTATAAATAAAATAGATAATAAAAATGCAAGCTGTTGATTTTGAAAACACGTGTTTCCAGAAAGTTATTGCAAACAAGTATGCTCATTTTTAAGTTGAACTGCAAGGTTCAAATTTTTCTTAAATAATTCCCCTCTGGTTTGATTCATTCATTTTACACTTGTTGACATTTTCTTTAGCAAAGCATGTTAAGCAAGTTTAAAGGGATTGTAAAGTGATTTTCTAAACTTTGTATGCATCAATCTGCCCCATTTCAACGTCTATGGTTCTTGCAATTCCACTAAAACTAACGCTTTTTATGACGTCGGACATTGGAATGGGGCAAATTATTGATGCTATCAATGTTCCACAAAGTTAAGAAAATCACTTTACAATCCCATAAGTAACAAAAAGAAACTATGGTTTTTATTTGAATCCATTTACAATTAGTTTTGGTCCATTTAATTTTGGATTTTCTAATAAATCACATAATACATTAATTGCATATAAACATTGCTTTATGTTTTAGTGATATAAAAATATCAGATGGTACTGATTTGGTCTTCTGGGGTTCTTCCAAATTTTACAATTCTTTATTACGAGCATATACACATCTTAACTAACAAAAGGTTTAGGTTACCTAAAAATTGACAACCAAACTGTAAAAATGACTTCAGTAACAACAACCATTTTAACACATTTTTATCAAAAATTATAGATGTGAGTGATTCAAAATGGCAAACCATGTAACAATTCTTAACAATTCATCCTCACTTAGTTAAAGAATAAAAACAAACGTATCTAAAACAATATATAAGGTTTCATAAAAATATTATGGAAACAGGGAATTCCTTACTTGAAATTTTTTTGTGGACAGCATGTAATAGCACACAAAAGTCTTCCTGAAGCTTTAAAAAGTACCCCATAGATATTCTACATCTAGCCTTTAGATCCATTTATTTGCTT
The DNA here is from genome assembly GCA_029955415.1 of Lottia scabra. Classification (NCBI taxonomy): domain Eukaryota; kingdom Metazoa; phylum Mollusca; class Gastropoda; family Lottiidae; genus Lottia; species Lottia scabra. Next base: position 13,468,117 of record JARJEI010000003.1, read on the forward strand.
CAGTATGCCAGAAATAATGGCAAAATTCTATCCTTGAATCTGATATCTAAAAGGCCAAAACTGATATTAAGAGACATAAGAAGATGAAAACACCTCATATCACTGTCCAATTGCGATTACAACAACCAAGTGAAGATGATATACATGAACTATATAACAATATTGCAATTAAACACAGGAATAATCCATTAACTCCGAACTTGTATACTCAACTAAATACTCCGGGTAACTTTGATGACTGTCAAAAATCACCCAAATTTTAGGATCAAAGATGTCATCAACACAGGAGTCATAACATCGACCCATGGCATCACTTTCTGGAAACAGTGGCGGTGGTTTACGGAATCCTCTTTGTCCACCAGTTGACTTCCCTACCAACACACTTGACAAAAACATCTTGAGCAAGTTTTCTGGATCTTTCTTTCCGGAAGTTTCTGGTGTGGAAATGCTTCGAGTTGTCAAAGGTCTTTGAGGGGGATCGTTGAAAGTAGTTTGTAATGTTGAAAGTGTTGAACTCTGGGATACTGTATTTTGTGTAAGATTGGGTACTAACGTACTAAAGTAAGGATATTGTAAATACGGGTTCATAAGTTGTTGAAAGTTTGTTGTTGGACAGTTGGAGTTAGAGAGTAGTTGATGTGCAGGTGGAGGGATGTTCTGATGAGCTAAGTTAGAGTTTAAGTTTGGTGAGGAGAAGTATGGACTCTGATTATGAGCTGGTGGTGGTCTCCATGATGAACCTGGTTTATTTAATAAGATACCAGTACAGGAACTATTGAGTCTAATCCGTCGTTTGGAACTGGCGCGTTTCTGTTGTTTGTAAGTATGGTAGTCTGTGTAGTCATGTGAGTAGCGAGCATTTTTGGCAAAATAACAACCTGAAAATACACAAAATCAGATCATCGATGAAATGGATATCAGTGAACTAAATTTTGCAAAATTACTTTATCCTACAAAATGTACAATTGGGATTTTCGAGTAAAACAGCTGTACAAAAATCACAATCTCTTTAAAAAACAAGAACTGGTGTCTGGTGGACAACGTAACATTCAAACTTGGATAATTATGGATACAGTTAAAAGAAGGCTCAAAATTTGATGGTTAACTGTGTACGCTATTACAGATTAAGTTTAGCTAAAAAATCAGAGTTTAATCTGGGTGCAGCTCAAGGGTGTTTGTGTGGGTAAAATTACACATATCTACCTTCTCCATAAAGAGTTCCATGTTTACCACATACTCTCCAATCAAAACCTTTTCTAGAAATAGCCTCTACACAATGTGATTGTGTTCCATGGAATAATTTCTCTTCATTTACATCTATACCATCATTTTCATGCAGCATTTCTATTTTTTTCCTATGAATAAAAAACATGTTCTATTTTAGATCTAAATTAAAATGAAATGAAATGAATGGAGTTTTATGTCCTGCTTTTCTGCACCTACATGGGCTAATTGAGGACAAGCAAATGCCATGCAGTGTGCAATGAGGGAAATTTTGCCAGGACAACGGCATTGTCTGCTCTTATTTTCAATTTCCAACTGTCAAGGGATCTTTAACATGCAGACAATAGCATAAGGGACCTCAGTTTATTGTCCCATCCGAACAAATAGACGCATTTTGTAACAAATCAAAGTCCTTTGATTGAAAGGCTTTGCACTCTGATTTCATTGGAAATTTTTATTACTGACTTTCATTTAAAAAGAAAAATCAAAATTTAATTAAACAATTTAATATAAGAGCATATATTATATTTGAAATGTATGGATATTGTATTTACTTACAGAGCATAATATTTCCACAATGTTAAATTCTGTACTCGAGAGACTCTATGTATATAACATCTTTTACCATCCATACTATCAAAAAACTTTATAGCTACATTCAAAAACTCTATAGAATCATTATCTAATTCTACCACTTTCAACGTCTGAAAAATATTCACGGTAAATTACTTGAAATCAACATATGTAAGAGATGATGCTGCACAAAACTGTTCATTTCAATTAACACAAAAGGTTCAACAAAATAATGGAGCCACTGCAGCTCAGTGAATTAATTAGGGTTTGTATCCTGGTAGTATTGCTGAATGCAGGAGTTGACAATACTAATGTACCATCTAAAAGGATGTGAACCAAATTATATGCAAACAACAGTTTAGGTTTACAAGGACCCTGTCTACCAGCAGGTCCTTGGCCAAACATTTTGGGAGAGGAGGTTTCATAGGCGTAAGCCTGTTCTCCAATCCTTTTCTTATGAATAAAATATTGTTTACAACAAAAAAACATTTTGATGTTGATCTTTACCAGAAAATCTTTACCCATCAGTAAGGTTTGGTGAAATAAGGAGAAAAGATGGCTTATGCAATTACGTAATAAAGCAAACATATGAATGTAAATGCCACTGTACTGAAGAACCAAAAAACTTACTGATCTTTCATCAAATGACTCCCAATGTTCTGGAAGATCAGGATTTCGTGCTGGTTTTTTATCATTGACAGAACTAGCTATCCATTCTCCTATATTCTCTATTTCTCTCTTTTCTAATATATCTATAACCATTTCAGGTAGACTTTTCTTTAATTCACCTGTATTAGTTAATATAATTTACATAAATATACATCTCCATTAATATTATGAATCTTTTTATACATGACGAATTGAAATTTGGTTGAAATTTAGACGTCATCTATTTGACACCCCTGCTCCATTGACAGAATTCAACTTAGTATTTTTTTATTATTGACAATTTACAGACCATGATCATTTTTAACTACCAAAGGGAGACAGAACTTGTCTAAATAAATAGTAGTTGAGAGAGCCAGTGGGGGTACAGGAGGGGTAGCTTGTACCCTTATTTCTAACCCCACTTTATTTTCAATTATAATTTTTGATACATTTTTGTCCTAAAGTATGCATCAGAATGCATAAATAAATATATCTTTTAAATTTTCTCAGGGCAGAAACCCTCAGAACCCTCAAGGAGAGATTTGCACCTTTTGGCACCATTTTATTTGAAATTTCAACCTCAACAGATGTTCCACAATGATCAATCCGCCACCTTCTTTGTACCCCAATTCCAGAAGGCTGGCACTCCTCTGGAGAGAGCTAATTTTCAGTTCATACTATTGATTTTAATGATATAAAACACATCTGTCTGCCTACTTACCTATACTATAAGTACTTCCACATTCTTCTTTCAAACATTTCATTGACTTCTACAATACAAAACAAATTATATTTTATTTTTCGAAGGGCTTCATCTTATTATTCATTTTTAGTTTCGGCTCTTTCCCTGTGTGATAATCACTAAATAATTTAGAGGATTTGAGGACTGGTTAATAGTGTCTACCATTTTAACACCTTCATCCATCCGATCAATTACAAAATGGCGGCCAGACAATATTGACTTGATAATGAATGGTGAAATTTTTTTTTTAGTCACAGTGTAAAATGCGCACCCCTTGTTAGTGAGGTACTTTTCAGGTTAAAAAAGTGCGCACTATACAAGGAAATATAGGGTATCTATTGTGAAGTAAACAATAACAAGACATCATTTCTTACAGATCATGGTTTAAATGGTGATTCAAATTGTGAAAAAAATTCAGGGTCACCAGGCAGTTATCAAGCAAATGATGTCATGTTAAGATTCCAAAGCTTAATCTGAATGTGCTACATCCTACCCTTCAAGTGATTCAAATTGTGGAATGTGTAAAAACATGGAATGTGTAAAAACATGAAATGAAACATCAAGTTATCAAATTCAACCGATTTGTACTTACTGTTTTATCTAATAACATTTGTTTTGCCAGATCTTGAACGCAAATATCACAGAAGCTATGGCCTTTCACACAGTATACTACAAGTTTCAAATTGGTTTGCAAGCATTTGAAACAAAAATTTGCTAACACTTTTGGGATGTCCTTGTCCTTTTCTGCATCAATAATTCCTGTAGACATGGGAACTAAAGTTGAATTACACCCGCTGCTGTCCATATTATAACGATAACGTTTCCGAGGTGGAAGGCTATCTTGAGAAAGATCAGAACTGTGAGAAAGAACGGGGTGTAATTGAGTATCTTGTGCCGGAGAAAACATTTCATCAAGTATAGAAGACAGAAGTTTATCATCACCAAATTCTGTATTTGAAGTTGATTGTAAGCCACTGGAAGAGGGAGTCTGGGAAGTGTCTTGTAGAGTTGTCACATTTTGGGCTTGAGCTCGTAGTCCTGGTTGAAATGTACACACACTCATTGACTGGTTAGATGGGACTGTTGAAGTGTTCACTGGTAATTTTTGGTTTTTTGAAGTATTTGACAAGGTCTGGTCCAATCTCATGACGTTGTTTGTTGAACAAGATGTCTGTGTTGTGGAATTCAATAGAACATCATTGGCCGTGCTACTTATACACTTATATTGACATTGAAACTGCATTAGTAAGTCAACACATTGCTGAAAGTTTTCGGTTTTAGTATTTACATCAGTTCCGTAACTGATTTGTGACTGAGAGGAATCTGCTACTAAAAGAACATCACCAGTGGAATTGTCAGATGCCAAAATAGCGCTGGAATTACCAGAAACTACCACTGTGCTACCTTTGCAATCAGAATTGACAGGTGTGGTTACAGGAACAACTAAATTTGTGTTCAGATTGTCTGATAACATCACTACATTGTCACTATTCTGTGTTGTCAGAATTGTTGAATTTGAGGTCGCTGGTACTTGTTGACTATCATTTGAGATTCCATTTAATATTGATGCTACACTGAAATCAGTTGGAGCATTATGACTACTATGAGATTGGTCTGTAGAAGCACCAGATTCTGAAAGACTTATAGTATTGCCAACCAAACCCAATATATTGCTGTTAGAATTACTTTGATTTAAATCATCGGCATTCTTCTCAAGACTAGAAACTGTGTCTGTTTGACTGGGACCTGAGGCAGACACAGTGTCGTTGGCTTTTTGATTATCTTGGTCACCATAGCAACAATAGGCAACGAAGCATGGGGAAATGCTTGACACCACTCCATTTCCAATCATATCTTCTAATGCCTTTTTCAGATCAGCATCACATGATACAGGCGATGTTGGTAGTTGTACTACTGGCGTTCTCTGGACAGTTCCATCACAAGCTGAATCCACAGCCAATGGATCTGTGACACTGTCACCTGGTACCGAGGATGACACACCTAAAATAATATACAAATAATACGTTATAATAAAATATAAATCAATCAATCTCATTTTCACCATTTATCAATACCAAAAAATGTCAATTTTGCTTTGGTATATGATGGACAGATACTAATCTTAAGTTATAATCGCACCTACATGTAATAGTGTATCAAAAATACAAAATAAATATCCATAATGCCAAGGCATATCTCATATTCGCAGAGCATATAAGAACATATAGGCACCAAATGCTCTGGAGAAGGCAACAGAAATATTTATACCAATTTAGACCACTGAAGAGGTCATATAATTTCATTTGTGGTGCAACTGTTATGATCAGACCTTCGAATTTGCTGTCATCTTTGGTTCTACTTTGCTAAAGAAGCATCCCATTTTGATTTTATTTCGTTTAATATAGACACAGCTAATTTGGGCATGACGTTTACTGTTGTAAGTAGCATGTAATCTAAAGCCATGAATGCTGTGCTTAATGTCTATTAATCAAATTTTACCTTTATTTTCACCTTTGGTTTCGGATACAAAAATAACATCATCATCAGGAACTGGTGGTTCTTCTTTTATAACAACAACATCATCATAATCATCAGCTTCATCTGAAATAAAAATACATGTAGACTAATTGATTGTTCACATAATATTAACAAAATACCATCAGTTTCTTCTACAATGCTACATTATAATCAAACACTGCAGAGGCTGCGGAGCATCTGTGGAAGGAAGGTGGGGGGGGGGGGGGGGCACTTGGTTGAAAATTTGTAAAATCCACCTCTCATCCTCATCCTCACCACAAAAACTCCTTGGGTTTTGGCCACTCGATTTTCAGCTTTCAGCTCCACAGCCCCTGCACTGATCCAATGAAGCCATCATGTTGTGATTTAAACAATACTCATTTCATTAAGTACATGTAGTGCAATACAAATTATAGTACAAAATGAAATGACGATGCAGAACAAGCTGGAAGCTTATATAAATCTTCTTTGCCTGTTTTTACAGTTACAAATGTATAAGAAGTAAAACAGTAAAGAGACAAGATAAATAAATATACAATAATATATGTTAAAGAAAGAAAAGATGTTCAGATATAAAATGGAAGAGGAAGTGTGTCAAATGGGTTTGTTGGTAAAATGTGAATCATCAATATGAAGGGTTTAAGGTTGTGATTGTCAGGCCTGTAGCTACTGGGGGGGTAAAGGGGACATTGCTCCTCCGTAAAAGAATCATGATGGTGGTCACTCATTTCAATGACCTTATCACTGCATTGACCCTTCGTATATCACTTGCCCTGTGAACAATCTAGTCTGGCTATGGACCTGCTGACTGTTCTCAATGGTCTCAATTGTTCTAAAGGTAATGATGGTGGTAAATGTCCTGTTGTACAGATTGTCATACATATTGTTAGAATACTCAGATATCTAAATTCACAGAAGAGACTGTAATATCATCAATAATGATATCAAAACATCAACACATACACCCAAATTTCAATCAAATTAATAATATCTATTGCCATAGGAGCCCGCGATTCAACAGGGGGGCCCACCAAAATTGCCCGAATTTTAATAATGTTTACCCAGCTCACATACTATTTGGGGGGGGGGGGGATTGACAGATGCCCTCCCTGCATGCACCCGCGCCCCTCTTTCTTACGGCTATGATAATATCTAACATTTAATTTTATCAATCAACATCGAGTATCATTTAAATTCTAATTTTCTTTAAAATCCTGATATACACAGTAATAAGATCAACCATTGTGATTGTAACAAAGTAACAAAGACAAAGTTTCAGTTGAATGACAACAATGCCCATATCATATTGAATATTAATAAAAAATGGACACCAACGTATCAAATTCTAATATTTATATAAATCTTCTAGATATCTCTAACTGAAAAACCTCTGAAAACTATGCGTAGCATTTCCTAATATACATTTCTTGAAAATAAAAAAGCGCCACTTGTCTTCAAAATTGTGTGCAATGAAATTATGACGACAAGCGGTGCTGATGGTTGTCGGCCGGAGTCAAGCTAGCAACCATAGTTTATCTGCCACAAACGAAAAGATTACTTGGCCTACAAATGAAGGAAGAGGAATTAAGCATTAAGAACTAAGGATTAAGGATTAAGAAGTCTTAATTATGGACTGTTTGGCCTTCCATAATATACTACTTCTGCATTTATTATGTATACTATGTTTTGAAAGTAGTATATCCATGACCATATTTAATGTTTTAATGTAATCTTCCTACTTCTATATGTCTTATAAACAATAAATGACATTGAATTTAAAATCACTTTTAAAGGGGAATGTTCAGCATTTTCAAGGTTTGAATGATTAGCTTAGTTAAAAAAATCCTGGTTCTTGGATTAAAGTTTGAACATCTCTTTTTGAATTGAAATTTAATATTCACTTAAATCTCATGTAAAGGAAGGGTGGAAGTGATGATTGTATGATAGTCTAATTAGGCTAATCAAGACACTATCAACAAATGTTCATTTACTATTAATTGTAATAACTTTAGGCTGGACTGTTATCAAAACGTGACGTGATCCTCCCAAGTTATGTTCACAACAGATTGGATATACATGTATATAGAGAGACTGTTGTAGCTATCTCTATAACCTTTTCTAAAATTACACACTTATCAGACATTTTATTTTCTCTCAATTTAAAAATGATATGGGCAGTTGGACATCTGAAATTGAGCACTACTAACTTAAAAGAAAATTCAGAACACTACAATATAAAAGGGATACTAATTAGGTGTTTTGAATGCTTTACGTTTAGGCCTATCGGGATAGATAGCATCAATTTGCACCCTTCTGAAACTAATCTGAAGTCTTTTGTTAAAACAACTCTTAAAGGGGAATGTTCAGAAATTCGAGGATCGATTTGGGCCTTGAATATATGGAAATAGCCTTCAGATATACTGGAACTGCACAGACATCACAAAATCCCTTCAATTATATTCCTTCCTAAACATTTATCTTGCATTTTCTGTATATGTGTTTTCTATCTAAGGCATTATTGTCTTACTAAACGACGAGTCATATTTTTGACTTTCAAACACTCATAATTATGGCTAAACAGGGATTTGAAGGCTAAAATTTCGAGGGAGAGTTGTGAACATTATTACGGATTAGCTAAAATAATAATAGCTAAAAAATTCCAGGTTCTGAGACTAGAATTTTATTGGTCGAATAGTTAGTGAACATATCCCTTTAAACAACTCTTAATTGTATATTATATATACTTTATGGATTATCTTATTGTGTTTTTCTCAGATCTTCATGTAAGTTCTAGAATCTGCATATTTTTATCCTTCCCACTCCCAGCTACTATAGAAGTATTGTTTTTAATATTCTGTCTACTCTGGAGTGTAAATATTAAAATATACTACGTACTCACAACGATTAATGACATGCAGGCTTCTGAACATTTTATCAAATTTTATAAATTAACAGTTGCAGTACCATAATATCATTAGTTCATAACAGGAAATCCTATTTTCAACATACATTTATCATAATTCATAAACTGGGTGGAGTGTTCCTTTAAGCTAATAATATCGGTCATATAGACCAAAGCCAAAATAACAGCCAGACTTCACAGTCAAAATCTAAAAAATATATACCTTCTGACGCCACAAATATAGGGTCGTCTTCTGTAGTAGCCATTCTTCCAGTGAGCTATGGCGAAATTTTTCATGAAAATTCCATTTTAAGGCGTATTTTCACTCGAATTATTAGCCAAATATCTCGAGATTCGGAGAAGTAGTCACGGGTGTCATGCCTTTACTGTTGAAAACCTAATAGCTACACTTCACCAGTTAATCCCGACTACATCGATTCAGGAAAATATTTACAAGTATGGTGGCCAATGAATGTATTTAAGATTAAAAATGCGTATTTCAGACAATTGAATGAATAAGAGGTTTTACGTATATTGCAAAACCTCACACAGATATACTTGAAATAGATATTTTGTCATGTTCCTTGTCAAGAAAAACTTCTTTGAATCCACTAATTCGTGATTTTCTTTATAGGGGTTGTGGCATGGAAAGAAAAATCTTCCCTGAATGCATTGTTTAACCCGATTTTTTAATTCAATCTTTAAATGAATATAGGCCTACAACCTCTTAGAATGAACAAAAAATCTAAATTTTCAAACATGATTAATATGAGTATATATTCATCAGGGGAATTAACAGATTGCCTAAATAATCTGATAAATCCAGAAAAGTATGTTTATATACACTAACAGAAAAACGCTAATAAAATTTTAATAGTTTTTCAATTATAACCTGAAATTGTATGGAAAATTACATAATCTTTTGGGTTTATTTGTATAAATCATGTGAGGCCTATTGTTCGGAAGGCTATTATTTGAAAATTATTCAGGATGTGAAATTGTTGTAAGGAATCCCAATTATGACTAAGCATATTTTTCGAGAGAGGTGAAGTGGGTGCAGGAGGGGGCCAGATGGCGGAAGGAAGGCTAAGATAAATACTAAGATAAAGGCTAAGATAAATACACAAAAGTTTATTTATTGATCCCTCTCCAACATTTTACCACATCATCTCATTTTGTTTCATAAGCAAAACATGAAAAATCCCCGTAAATTTTCTTGAAACTGAATATAAGGTGATAAAGAAATTTTATTCAAATACACCCACTTTCACTTTAGAAGAATTAAACGAAGTTTAATTTCCACAGCTTAAAGGGATATGTTCACTAACTGTTCGACCAACAAACTTTAAGTCTCAGAACCTGGAATTCTTTAGCTAATCTGCAATAATGATGTTCCAAACTCTCTCTTGAAATTTAACCTTCAAATCCGTGTGTATTCATAATTATCAGCGTTTGAAAGTCAAAAATACGACTCGTCGTTTAATAAGTCTATGCCTTATATAGAAATAAAAAATACAGAAAATGAAAGATAAATGTTTAGGTACTGGTTCAGTTGAAGGGATTCGGCGATTTTTGTGAAATTCTAGTGATTCTGAAAGCTATTTACATATCTTCAAGGCCCAATTCTATCCTCGAAAATGCTGAAAACTCCCCTTTAACTATAGGCTAGCACATAATGTTATGTAAGCCCTTCACTTTTGGGTTCGTGTCAGCTAGGTCTTGAAGAGATTGGGTTTATGTTGGGTTCTTGGTGTACAGTGGCTCAGGGTATCATGTACTTATGTATACATATAAGTGGATTAAAGGCCTCTTTTAGTTCTTATATACTTTATTTATTTTATTTATAAATTTGGTATTTGAGATGAGTCTCGCGCATGAAGACACAACGAAAAACACCATTCATTACCGAGACAGATTATGGTTTACGGAAACTGCCGAGGATTGCCGATTGCTTGATAATGTGATCATATGCAAAAAGACACTTGCAAAACAAACACGGGTATCCAAAGATGTTACGGTTCTAGCATTCTAAATGTAGGCCTAGTCTATATTAATTCTGACGTGTAGGCCTACGTTCTGCTAGTTCTGCTAAAAAATGGTAGCCGATAAATATATTAGTATATTATCCTCATCTCAGTGGTGCAGGTGTGAATGGTAATTAGAATAAAAAAGTAACATTGATATAATTTCCTGCATTTCATATGCTTCCTTTTTTTTTTTCATTAAATAACCATAATGACTAATGACTTCTCCTTTTTCTTATTTCATTTTGGCCCATACCTCCCCTACCAACACACCAAAAGCAAAGGACACTGAAATTTAATTAATATTCAACGACAAACTGCCACTTTAAATAAAACGTTATTTGTGGTCTGAAATTGCATAAAACCAGTTATCTTCCCTGATCTAAATATAGCATCATGACCCCACTATGACCTGTAAGTCACGTGTATATACAAAGGTTCAATGTGGAGTAGAAAAGGCATTCACAACTCAGCTGATTGTGACTATCAAGAGCTTCCCAGACTTTAATAATGGCAGAAGGAAGTGGACTGCGTTATAAAGATAAAGTAACCATTGTGACTGGGGGATCTAAAGGTATTGGACTTGGTGTCGTTCAAGTTTTCGGTGAGTAGTTCGAGAATTTGATCTCCAATTTATGCCTGTCTTGTTGTTTGACATTTTTGTATTGCAGATCGAGTTCTTCTTGCATGTTGCTGTCTTTCTAACCATTTTAGGATTGGAATGGAAAAGGGCGAGGTGGCAAGATCAGAGCCCGAAATCAGCTCCGGATGTCCAATCTGGACGTCTGCGCAACTGTGGGCTAACATTGACTCCAATGACCACGACTGAATGCACGATAAGATGCGATTCGTAGCGCTTTGTTAATGTATGATGAGATGATATGATGATCGCAAGTAACAATATTGGATCGTGTTGAACAGTTCAAAACGTTTCTACTATTAACATGACTGATCTCACGCTGCCATAAGATCTGCTAGGATCACCAGACCACGATTTTAATTGGGTTGCCAATCGTGATTTCCACTATCACGATTTGCAGCACGAATGAAATCTAAGTCTTCATGTTTCTTAAAGGGAATTATCTGACTATTTTCATAAACAAACAAAAATATTTCTCAAATTGGAAATTCGTCTATGTAGCCTATCTACCTGACCAACCTGATTTTTTAAGGTTCACTACCAGAACAGAGTGTGCTTATTGATAAATACTAAAAACCAGATCAGAATAAGTAGGAGACATTTTTGGGTTTATTTAGCTTTAATCCGTACAAATCAAAAATAAAAATCTATAAATTCTAATACGTTTACAAACAAATAATGTAAGGAAAACATTTCTTTAGATTTTGGTCAATAACTTAGGGCTGGGCGATATTGGTTAAAGTGGATATCACGATATTCATCATAAATATATCATGATATGGGTATATATCGCGATATTTTGAACAAGGGTTTTTACTGGTTTTTGAAACAAAATATTTTTGTTTTGTTCTTTAAAAAAAATCTGAAATGTAAGAAAAACTGTAAATGTCTGTCAAAAACAACCAAACCTTCAACAGCATGAAAAAAACATTTATTTCAAATATATATAAATGTATTAAGTTATGTGTTAAAACTGCTAAAATGACTTTATCTGGACAAAAATGTGACGATATATCATGATATTACCATATATCACGATATGGCGATATTTCGGTATTTTTATTGCAGACGATATTACTAACGATATGAATTCCTATACCGGTATTTATCTCGATACCGGTATATCGCCCAGCCCTACAATAACTTTCAATAATTTAAGACAGAAGTTTTCTAACCTCAAAGTAGTCGAACATTCCCTTTGAGAAATTTACAATAAAAAGGTTTCATATATGTGATTCAAAAATATACGTGACTAAGTGTAAAGCGATTCACCAGGCATAGACTTATTAGTAACTATGTGTTAATGATATTTATCAATAATGTGATTTAATTATACAAAAAACACATGAATGGTTTACTTAGGCCTACATTATTGTAGAGTTCACCTGTAGAGAATACCAAATTATCATTTTATATTAAATGATTTATGAGCATGGCCTGCATTGTTAGTGAAGGTTGTCATATATAGGGCTTTCGGAAAAAAGTGTATCAATATCTATAAGTCCATTTTTGTTGAGGACTAAGCTTATCTAGTTTTTTTAAGAATATTGTATAGTATAGATTAGAAAAAAGGTGATAAAAACATAGCAACCAAGGTTTTTGTTGATTACAAATGTGATCATTTTACAGATAAAGTTCATGGTTTTCTCCTTTAAAGGGATATGTTCACTAACTATTCGACCAATAAAATTTTTGTCTCAGAACCTGGAATTTTTTAGCTATTCTAAACCATAATAATATTCACAACTCTCCCTCGAAATGTAAGCCTTCAAAACCCTGTGTAGCCATAATTATGTATGAGCGTTTGAAAGTAAAAAATACGACTTGCTGTTTAGCAAGACAATGCGTTATATAGAAAAGACAACTACAGAAAATGAAAGATAAATGGTTAGGAAGGGATATAATTGAAGGGATGCAATTTTTGTGCAGTTCTAGTACTTTTGGAGGCTATCTTCATATATTTAAGGCTAAAATCGACCCTCGGGCCTCGAAATTGCTGAACCTTCCCCTGTAAAGGGATTGTAGGCCTAAAGAGTGGGTTTCTGATTGAAAATTGAAATGGTGAAATTAAATTGATGCTATTAAATAAAATTTTAATAAAAAACCTCCCTTTTAAATAGCCATCCCAGGTAAACTGATATTAAATATATTTTTAACACTATAACAAACTATTTTAAGATCTTATTAGGCTCATATCTAAGATCTTATTAGGCTCATATCTCAGGTGACTGCCTAGTACCTTTACAGTGATTTAGTGCAGTTTACATAGATTGTCCATTAAAGCGATACAACCTCTTAGAATAAACAAAAAATTACATTTTCAAACTTGGTCAATAGGAGTATATATTCATCAAGGGACAAACCTAGTGGCACAACTATAAAACAGATTACCTAAATAATCTGATAAATCTAGAAAACTATGTTTAAATACAATAATTGATAAATGCCTTAAAGTAATCCAATTTAAGACATTTATCAATAATAATATTCTGTAATTGTATGGAAAATTGCATAGTTATTGACCAAGTTTGAGAACTTAATTTTTTTTGTTCATTCTAAGATGTAGTATGGCTTTAAATTTGAATTCATTCAGATCCAAATTACTATTTTTATAAACCCACAGTATGAAATTTTTCTTCATTGAACATCTGTCTGCCTAGATTAACTTAACAAAACCAATTTGATGTCCAAACCCCATTTTTCTTTTCAGTTAAAAATGGTTCCAAAGTTGTATTTTGTGCAAGAAGTGGTATGTATTTTTGAATATTTGCTTAAATTTTAAATGTTTCAATGTGCTTGGAATGGCAAATAACCTTCTTATTAAGTCTTAAACAATATTTCTGTATTCCGTATTTCTTACAAATCATGATTTTCTATTTTGATGATGGAAGTCTTAATTGATTATCATTATCAAGTTATCAGTAATGTGATAACTATAGATATTTATGTGTCCTTGAGAGTCTTATGATATACCAAATATCTCTTTAGGTGTTCAAGGCCTTGTTATGGGAGCCGAGTTAGCTCTGCATGTTAGACTCTTGCTTGCTTATCTGAAAGTCCAGGGTTTATTCTGGGCATTGGTTAAAGGAATATGTTCACAAACTGTTTGACCAAAAATCTTTTAGTCTCAGAACCTGGAATTTTTTAGTTAATCTAATCCGTAATAATGTTCCAAACTATCCCTCAAAATTTAAGCCTTCAAATCCCGGTGTATCAATAAATATCAGCGTATGAAAGTCAAAAATACGACTCGTCGTTTAGTAAGACTATGACTTATATAGAAAACACATATACAGAATGAAAGATAACAGTTAAGGTACTGGTATAATTGAAGGGATTGTTTGATTTTTGGCCAGTTCCAGTAAATCTGAAGACTTTTTACATAAATTCAAGGCCCAAATCAATCTTTGAAAATGCAGAACGTTCCCCTTTAAGAAACCATCTTTCAATTTTTATACGCCCACTCATTAATGTGGGCGTATATTCTAGTCGCCCCTGTCTGTCCGCCTGTCCGCCTGTCTGTCCGTCTGTCCGCCTGTCTGTCCACAATTGTTGTGGACACGATAGAGAGCTGGTTTCTTGATGGATTTTGATGAAACTTGCTGTGAGTGTTTGTTATCACCCAAGGATGAACCGTATTGAAAATCAGACAAATCGAAAAATATTTCATGGGTTATTGCCCTTGCTTTTGAAAATATCTTGTGGACACCATAAAGAGCTCGTTTCTTGATGGATTTTGATGAAACTTGGTATGAGTGTTTGTATTGACATTAGGATAAACCCTATTGAAAATCAGAAACATTGAAATAATATTTGATGAGTTATTGCCCTTGCTCTTTAAAACGCGTTAATTTTTCAGCCTTTAACAAAGTTGTGGTCACGTTAGAGAGCTGGTTTCTTGATGGATTTTTATGAAACTTGCTGTGAGTGTAATCACCCAAGGATGAACCCTATTGAAAATCAGACGAATCGACAAATATTTCCTGGGTTATTGCCCTTGCTTTTGAAAATATGTTGTGGACACCATAGAGAGCTGGTTTCGTGATGGATTTTGATGAGTGTTTGTATTGACATTAGGATAAATCAGACGAATTGAAAACTATTTCATGGGTTATTGCCCTTGTTAACTTGTAGTTGTAAACACTCAAAAATCGTTCAATTTTGTAAACATTCTTGATGGCATGGTTTTCGACAGATGTTTCATTTACTGATAGTTCTTGTGGACCTCCCGGACGACTTGGCTGCCATTACAAAAGTGGGCGTATTACGATGGGGCATCGCTATTTTTATAAATTGCTAAAAAAAATATGAGAATGAATTCCTAAAAATCCCTGCAGACTTATATAGTATTATATACCTAATGTAATTACCGTACATGCTTTGATTCTTTTTTTAACCATTATAACAGTTGATGGTAAGGTGCATGCTTTAAATTTCCTGCATGACCCTGTCTTTTCAAGCTAAGAGTGCGAAGCATGAGAAGCATGAATATTAGTAATTGACACATCTTGTAATTTTTGACACATGTATGAAAATTGATTTACACCCTTATTAGTTAATATGATCACATCATGTATGAAAATCGATTTACACCCTTATTAGTTAATATGATCACATCATGTATGAAAATCGATTTACACCCTTATTAGTTAATATGATCACATCATGTATGAAAACCCTTATTAGTTAATATGATCACATTATGTATGAAAATTGATAAACACCCTTGTTAGTTTTCACAATCACATCATGTATGAAAATTGATTTACACCCATTTTAGTTTTCACAATCACATCATGTATGAAAATTGATTTACACTCTTGTTAGTTTTCACAATCACATCATGTATGAAAATTGATTTACACCCTTGTGAGTTTTCACAATCACATCATTTATGAAAATTGATTTACACCCTTGTTAGTTTTCACAATCACATCATGTATGAAAATTGATTTACACCCATTTTAGTTTTCACAATCACATTATGTATGAAAGTTGATTTACACTCTTGTTAGTTTTCACAATCACATCATGTATGAAAATCGATTTACACCCTTATTAGTTAATATGATCACATCATGTATGAAAATTGATTTACACCCTTGTGAGTTTTTACAATCACAGCATGTATGAAAATTGATTTACACTCTTGTTAGTTTTCACAATCACATCATGTATGAAAATTGATTTACACCCTTGTGAGTTTTCACAATCACATCATTTATGAAAATTGATTTACACCCTTGTTAGTTTTCACAATCACATCATGTATGAAAATTGATTTACACCCATTTTAGTTTTCACAATCACATTATGTATGAAAGTTGATTTACACTCTTGTTAGTTTTCACAATCACATCATGTATGAAAATCGATTTACACCCTTATTAGTTAATATGATCACATCATGTATGAAAATTGATTTACACCCTTGTGAGTTTTTACAATCACAGCATGTATGAAAATTGATTTACACCCTTATTAGTTTTCACAATCACATCATGTATGAAAGTTGATTTACACTCTTGTTAGTTTTCACAATCACATCATGTATGAAAATTGATTTACACCCTTGTTAGTTTTTACAATCACAGCATGTATGAAAATTGATTTACACCCTTATTAGTTTTCACAATCACATCATGTATGAAAGTTGATTTACACTCTTGTTAGTTTTCACAATCACATCATGTATGAAAATCGATTTACACCCTTATTAGTTAATATGATCACATCATGTATGAAAATAGATTTACACCCTTGTTAGTTTTCACAATCACATCATGTATGAAAATTGATTTACACCCATTTTAGTTTTCACAATCACATTATGTATGACAATTTTGAAGCTATTATATATTTAATCTGAATTTATGATTCATGAAAATCTCATCAATTTATTTCTTTGTATGCTCCGTATTTCACAAGAAGCTGATTATTTTTAGAGTCTGAGGGTAAAGCTGTAGAAAAGGAATTAAATGGTCTGGGTATTGGGGAAGCTACTTTTATTGCCTGTGATGTTTCGAAAGAAAATGAAATTAAGGTCGGTTCTTTAAAAAAGTGGATTTATCAGGCAAATTGTCATCAATAATTGGATTGCTGAAAGAGATTTAGTTCTCTTAAATTTTACAATAAATTTGATGAAAATTAATTTTACCTTGCCATTTTTTTTAATCATAGTTTGATCATGTTTTTTCTTATTATAAGAACTGTTTTTTTTTATAGATAAACTGGATGGCAAATTCTGATATTCGGTCATAATTAGGACTTGATATGGATCTTGATAATATGAAATTTGTTGGTGATATACATTTCAATTTTATTTCAGAATTTAATAGATAAAACAGTAGAGAAATATGGCCGAATAGATTGTTTAGTTAATAATGCTGGTTCTCGTAAGTTTTATAGATTATTTCTGTACTTGACACATTTAGATAACAGTCAAGGTAAAGCTGACATTATAGGTCCACTAGCAGTTTTGTTTAAAAGATAGTGGACCATAGCCATATACGTCCACAATGGCATGCGGAAACAAAGCAAAAAATCCTTAAATTTAATCAGAAGTAAACTAAACTTTCTCAAACCCTTCGATTTAGGTCCAATAACATCCATTTTAAGTTTCATCAAAATTGGTTGAAAACTAAGAGAGCAATAGCATATTCAAGTTTTTGGGGCAAGGGCAATAACTCTACTTCTAACGGTCGAAAATAGCTCAGATTCGAACTTGATCTTTGTCCAACTTAACGGAGTATATTATGTATGTGTTTAAAAAAGTATTACAAGTAGATGAAAGTTAGGTCTATCTGATGGAACATAAAACATATATTGTGATAAATTATTTCAGATCCACCACATATGCCAATAGATGATTTCAGTTCAGATGATTTCCGAGAGTTGTTAAATCTTAATCTTGTCAGTTATTTTATAGCATGTAAAGTAAGTTCACAAGTTCTGAAAATTTATGTTTATACATGGGCGGATCCAGGATTTATAGAAAATGGGGGCTCTAAAATATAACATACCTTAAATTCGCGCCCCCCTTTGGATCCGCCCCTGTTATATAATCAGATATGCAAACTGTGTCTACACCACAAATATCTGACAAAAAATTGGAATGATGCAAATCGAAGTTAGAATCAGACCTTGATGCAACAATAAGTTAGAAGCCTCTGTATAATCCCTTTAAGATTCCAAAATTCTCCTATTTTTATATTTGAATATTGATTGTAGTGTTGGCCAACTTTTAATATAGTTTGTTATCGATGAACAAAAATATTTGAAATCAAGAAGCGGTTTGGTCCAAATTTCTTTGAACAATATTTTAGGCAGAATTTGGTCAAATCTTGGATGGCTAGTGTTAGTATATCTGTATTTTAATCAAATGCATGATATTAAGAAGAGATACAATTTCTATGCAGTTTTAATTGCTTTTTTTGGATATAAGTAGATAATTTTGATTGTTACAGTATGCCTTACCTTATCTGAGAAAAGTTGAAGGTAATATTATTAATATGTCAAGTTTAGTTGGTTCTATAGGACAATATGGAGCTGTTACATACGTCGCCACAAAGGTAGGACTATATCATTTCTATAAAAATAATATTAAGGTTTTAAAGCAATATCACCTCTTAGAATGAACAAAAAAAATAAGTTCTCAGACTTGGTCAATAAGAGTATATATTCATCAACAGTGTCCAAAGTATACAAACAGAATCAAATAAACCCATAAAACTATGTAAATTTTCATACAATTACAGGTTATTATTGAAAAACGCTTAAAATTTGAGTAAGTGTTTTTCAATTATTGTATATAAACATAGTTTTCTGGATTTGTCAGATTATTTAGGTAATCTGATGTATAGTTATGCCACCAGGTAAGTCCCTTAATGAATATACACTCCTATTGACCAAGTTTGAAAATTTATATTTTTTGTTAATTCTAATAGTTCCTTTAAGATGTCTTGGGACATTGTACTTTCAATTTCAAGATGTCTAATTGATAACCATGTCACATGTCAACTTAACAAGAGATAACTGCATTTCTTTACAAAAAAAAACAAAAACAAAAACACTTGATATATAGTTCATGTAATTAGGCAATCGTCCATTATTTTGTTTTTTTTTACCCTATAGATACATGTTGCATTATTGTTAGATAAACGTGACATTGTTTGGTGGATTTTGCTTATAATTGCTTTAGAGTTCAGGTAATTCACATTGTAAAGTTTATTCAGACTTTTTCTTAACAGACTTTGTTTTTACTTTATTTTCAGGGTGGCATCACATCTTTTACTAAGGCCTTAGCAGTTGATGAAGCCAAATATAATGTGAGAGTTAATTCGTAAGTACATAGCTTCAAATTTAAGTTTTAGATCATGCTTTTTAGAAAATAATTATATTATGTGTGTGTGTATGTTACCTTGTCATGCATGCTGTCTTCTGACAGTATCTTAAGTTATATCTTAAAGGATTGTTAAGAGGTTTTTTGAAAACATTTATGTTTATTGGGGACACATCAATTTGCACCAGTCTAATTTTCAATCTGATGTCTGTGGTCCCAGCAATTACACTCAACCTGTGAATTTTCATGTGATATAAGCCTATTTCGAGAGTGTTACTGACATCATCAATCACTTAGTTATTCCCTGATACACATACAAAATTTAGAAAACCTCTTTACAATCCCTTTAAGAGTTAAAAAGCAAAGTGCAAACAACAATATTTTTTTAAACAGATTAAGGAACTGATGACAAAATGTCAAAAAACTTTCAAATATTTCAAAAAATATGAAAAAAATTCTTTAATTATAGGGTATCACCAGGTAATGTTTGGACACCTTTATGGAATAGCGGTGCAAATAAAACACCTAATCCAGAACAAACAATAGCAAATGGTGCTGATAGTCAGGTTTGTCGAATTTCTTATATAAATTATACTACCCACTTAATCCGTGGAAAATGCTTTAGAAAGGAATTTGAAACCAAGCATGTTATAATCATAGGTTGGTTTATCCAATTTTTTATCAGTGAAACAGAGAAAATCGTTTTTTATTGTGATTAAGGCGAATGGGGTGCTGGTCTGTAGGTACAGGGATGCAATATCCCCTGAAAAAATGGATTGCCCTCTCCAAAATCGAAATTGCTAAATAAAAGATCATTTGCATTTATGAAATTTTGTGAAAGTTGATTAGTTAATTAGAATTCCTAACAATGGTCTTATTAAATATTAATATTATTTATTATCTCATCTCTTTATAATATATAATATTAAATATGTTTGTTTTTTTAAAATGTGCTGCTCAAATATGTCTTAAGTCATACCTGTTTTTCATAGTGATCTAGTTCATTATTATGTAACATTTTAGTTGTTAGGCCGTTTTGGCACCATTGAAGAATCAGGACAGATGTGTTTATTTTTGGCAGCAGAAGGAACATTTTGTACTGGCATTGATCTATTATTATCTGGTGGAGCAGAACTGAATTATGGTATCAAAACTATGAAAGGAGAAAAACAACTTCCCTTTTAATCAATGGTGAAACTTTTTACAATTAAAAAGTGGTTTCTCATTTATTTTTATTTTTTTTTTAAAGTATCAGGGTAAGGCAATTCACGTTTCAACACGCGACAGTTTTTGAATTGTAACCTGTTATATAATTTGAATTTTTTAATTTTATGAATGAGTTTTCAAGTTTTGAAGTTTTCTAATAACTTTCAATGAGAATTGACAAGACTTCTTGAATACTGTCAGTTTTCTTGAAACCATTTCAAATTTAACATAGGATGACCAATTTGAATTGAATTGAATTTTTTTTAAAGTTGCAGCCTATATATTATCTTAAGCCTGCTGCAGACGAGAGCCAAATGCTGAGCTATCAGCCTCAAGTAACTAAAATCTCACCGTCTGCGCTCAATTTTTGTTGCTTTTTATGTCTCATGAGGCCGTGAGCCAAATATTTATCCTGTTTGATATTTTTCGCCTCATGAGGCAAGAAACTCACCGTCTGCGGGGAACATAAGCTGTCAGCTCAGCCAAAGATTTTAATGGACCAATAGAAATGCGTAAATTAGCCATATGTGATATTTCTCCCGGGGTTGTTCAAAATGGCAATCGATCACGTGAACGATCATGTGATCTACTGAACGGCAGTGTACACAGCCAAATGCTTATCGTCTGCGCTTAACCATTCAGCTGAGGAAACGGCCTCAAAAGGTCGATAGCTCAGCATTTAGCTCGTCTGCGGCAGGCTTTAAATATTAGAAGACTGATGTAATTCTGTCAAAGTGCATGCATCACAATGATATAGGAGTATTTTTAATTCAGTTATATTGTTATTATTTGTTATATCTATTTTATTAAGAATGTAATTCTTATGTTATCTTGTATGATCCTTTGCAATTTAATTGTATTATTTTATTGTTGATTGTTTTCTTTTCTAATCTTGTATTTATTTATTATAAGAATCAGTATTAAATTATATCCCTTTAATAATACACATCACTTTCAAACATAATCGCCTTTAACACTAAGTTGTTCTGATAAGTGGTGTGTATTTTATACTTGTATCAGTATTGCCAATTGTGTGATTTTTAAAATTTTTATTATAAATTATATATTTTATATGAACTTTTAATATATGGGGTATTAATTTATTGTCCTTTTGCTCTTTCTGCTTATAAAGAGTTTAAATTTGAATTTTACTAGTCACCAGAAATTATTTATTTATAATTAGCCAGGTTTAAAATACAAAATCCTTGTCAGGACAGATGGTTTGAAATAAGGCTAACTGTCCAAAAAGACAAATGAGCGAAATGATTGTGTTATGTGAATAAATCAAACCATTTTTGTTATCTGCCTATCTCTTTTTTGTTTTCTTTCACTGGTTATCGACCTTACAATGGATCTACTGCAATTAGATGCTGTTAGTTAGAATTCCCCTTATGGTAAGAAAGCCAGACAGTGCTACCAAAAGTCAACTTTCAACCCTATTATCAGCAACAGTAGTAAAAACTACATCTGAATCTCAAACAAAAATTTATTATGTAATAAAAAATAATAAAAGAAACAAATATACTTCGAGAGATTACTCAAAATCATGCTTTATCAACAGATATAACTCAATTTCAGCTTACAGATGTTGTTTTCAGATATATCTCTAAATCTCACAAAAATAAAATTCAAATTTGTCCAAGTTCTCATCAATGATCACACCAAATTTCATTCCAATCAGATAATAACTGTAGTCTCTATTCAAAGCCAATAACTCAAAAACAGTTCATCACAAAATTGTCAATTTTGAACTTGTACAAGATCCCAACAATACAAATGATCACACCAAATTTAATTCAATTTTGACACTTTTTGACTAAGTCAAGGGTGATAACTAAAAAAATATTCATTGAAATATTGTCAAATTTGAACTTGTCTAAGATCTCATGAATACAAATGATCACATTGAATTTCATTCAAATCAGATGAAAACTGTAGTCTATATCGCATTTACAAGTAACTTTTGACTCGTTTTGACTAAGTCAAGGGTAACAACTCAAAAAAAGTCCATCACAAAATCATCAAATTTGAACCTGTCCAACATCTTATGATTACAAATGATCACACAAAATTTCATTCAAATCAGATGAAAACTGTAGTCTCTATTGCATTCACAAGTCAATGTGGACCAAAAGACGGACATGGCTGACGATAATATATAAACATATAAAAACTGAAAATAAATAGCAGCAAATTATGAATATAAATAATATTGAAATCTCACAATGAAATACTGAATTCTTGTACACTATGATTCTCTCATTTCATGACAGGAAAACTATGATAATGTAAGTCATAGAAAATCTATCAACATTAAATTAAATTAAAGCATGCAAAACTTTTTGAGGAAATAAAATAAATTTTGTTCACATATCACATGTCATCCATTTGGAAGAATAAAAAGAAAAACAGAATCTTAATAAGACACAACTGGAAAATGACTTGATTAAAGAGATTGTAAAGAGTATTTCTAAACTTTGTATGTGAATCGGGGACAGTGATAGCATCTATTTGCGCCATTCCCATTTCCATTCTGACATCTGTGGTTCTTACAATTCCACTAAAACTAACGCGTTTTACTTCTACCAGAAGGTACTATTGATATTTATGCAGATCACTGTCAGTGACGTCATAAAACGAGTTAGTTTTAGTGCAACTGCAAGATCTGCAAATGACAAAATGGAAATGGGAATGGCGCAAATTGATGCTTTCACTGTCCCCGATACACATACAAAGTTTAGACATTCTCTTTACAATCCCTTAAAGTACCTTAATTATTTTACATATTTGAAGAAAAAAAAACATGAACATGGCATTTAAAACCATGCATATTGAATCAAAGTCATAAACAAAACCAAAACCAATATAACATATATAAATCTCAATGTACAGAAATATAATCTAAAATGAAGCACTACTACTGTTTGAATGCTCTTGTTGATGCAGGGGCAAATGGTGTCATCATTTGAAGGTCACATTTATTTGAAGGTCACATTTTCAATATTTTCTATTAACTCTCGAGCCCTCTAAACAAAATTAACCTGCCAACACCTTCCAATGGCATTGATGATTGTTTATTTCATGTAAATAGAGATATATATCAGATACTTAAAGCGATACTATGACTTAGAATGAACAAAAAAATTAAATTTTCAAACTTGGTCAATAGGAGTATTATTCATCAAGGGACAAACCTAGTGGCATAACTATAAAACAGATTACCTAAATAATCTGATAAATCCAGAAAACTATGTTTAAATACTATAATTGATAAATGCCTTAATCCAAATTAAGACATTTATCAATAATAATCTGTAATTGTATGGAAATTTCCATAGTTTTATGGGTTTATTTGATTCTGTTTGTATACTTTGGACACTGTTGATGAATATATACTCTTATTGACCAAGTTTGAGAACTTAATTTTTTTGTTCATTCTAAGAGGTTGTATCGCTTTAACAGTACCAATAACCTTAGAGTTAAATATATAATATCAAATTAATCAGTAGACCTACATTTCAATTTGCCAACATAGATAATAAAAATAGTAGCTTATAATGAATAATATTCTGAACACTTAATATTCTCTTTAACCCTTAAAAGGATTGTAAAGTGGTTTTCTAAACTTTGTATGTGTATGGGGAAACTGATAGCATCAAATTTCGACGTCTGTGGTTCTTGCAATTACACTAAAACTAACACGATTCATGACATCACTGACAGTGATCTACCAGAAGCTACTATTGATAGCCTACACATACAAAGTTTAGAAAACCACTTTACAATCCCTTTAATAAACAACAGAACCACACTTAATATATTGAACAAAGACATTTACATACATACATACAAAGACAAAACAACTATTTTAATTTAAAGGGATATGTTATAAAATCTAAATTTTCAAGATTTTTGCAATAATATCATAAAGGCGTAATTAGGTAGAAATTGCAATAAACAGAGAAATGAAATGGTTCAGATCAATTTTTTCAGTGTCAATAATACACATAAAAGATTTTCTTTAAAATCCATTTAATTGAAATCTTAACTAAGTACACCCTTAAAAAAAAGCACTCTATGATTAAAAAAAACATGCATAGAAATATTAGAAATGTAGTACCATGTAATATTTTAAACACTGTTATTGAATAAGCAGATGCAGATCAAATCTATAACATATTCATATCATGTTTTGCCTCAGCAGGTCTACTTATATGGGATATAATGGTAATTAATACCAATTTCAAATGTATGAATACATATAAACAAAACTCATGAAAATTTTAATAATACTGTCACTCTTACAAAACAAGGGTCTTTTAGCATTCATCACTTCATCATACCAAGCTATTTGGATACATTTCACAGTCTGGTTTCAAAAATAAGATTTTATGGAAAAAATTTATGATTTTACATAAACATTTAGTAGATGGACATTTGGATGGACAATACCCAAGGAAACACTTTGTAAGACTTAGCACAGAAATTGTACTAAAATTTATAAACTGAGCATTTCAAGGTTGATAATTTTGACTTTGAGCACACATATCAGCATTTTGAATTCTCCTCCATATACCATAGGCTAATGTGGAATCCACTTGTTGAGCAACTATCTTTCTTTTCAAAGCAAAATCACAAATATGAGGTCCACCATTTGGATTATATTGTGAATTAGGAATGTTTAGATGTCTTGCTTTCAACACATTTGGTAATGTTCCAGTAATATGAGCATCTTCAATGTTTACATAAGGAAAATATTCTGAGAGTTCAAGAATTTGGAATGCTAGATTTGAACTCATGAAATACATGTTTCCTTTCACATGTGGCAAGTAATACTTAAAAGGAAAAGCATCCATTGCCACTTTCGTTTTCTCGCGTTTACGATCGACATCATCCGAAAAGTGAAAATGTCCGTAAATTATATTAGACATGTCTGTGGAAGCCATGATGTTTGTTAATCGTGGAATGTCCATAAAGGTATCTTCATCTGCTTTCATAACATTTATGGCTCCAGGACAGAAATGTTTCACCCATTTAATTCCCATCAAGACTTTATAAGTCAGATTATAGTAAGATTCCACAAAATCAGCCTGCACAATATCGCCAAAAACTTCCGCTTCTTTCTGAACTAAACTTTCCTTCTCTGATGAGTTGGTTTTCCCGAATAAAAACACCAAATTTACATCTCCAAATATGGTATCGCCTGAAGGCCATGGTGCACCTCTCACCACACTGCCATAAGTAGAGCGTATGGCATGTCTTTGTCTGGCATTTTCAGCTTTTGATAACACCAATATCAGCAATAATGGATTAGGTTTTCCTTTACAAACATTACTCTTAATCATAAAATTGAAATTCAAAGGTGTTACTTTTTCTGTCCTGCCTTCAAAGTAAGACATGTTTTCTTTTAGTTGTAAATTACCATAGAAGGAATCGTGTTGAATAGAGTTTGATATTAGATCATATAGACGTCTAGTTTGTAGAACCTCTTCTGATTCTAAATTAACAGTTACTAATATAAATAGACAGGCTATTGTTAATATTGTACAAATCACCTTCTTATTGCATTTCATTTTGTACCTTAACTGAAATAAAAATGTGAAATAAATTTATCCATAGTTCATAGTCTCTGACAACAAAACTGATACAAAGTACAAAATGACACGAAAAGAAATTCAATATTTTTTTTAACATTATTGATTTATGCATAAGCTAGATCAGAACACACTGTCTCTCAATTAGTGAATTTGATAAACAGCAAACCATGGATAGTTAAAACTTAAATAACACAACCATATTGGTTGTGTTGAAATATTCTTCTGCTTTGAGGTTTTTCTCTAAAAACTGACAGATTTCTTGTACGTTATGAGGTCAGGTCGATAACCGAATTTTTTTTTTCGATAGAATAAACCACAAATTGTTGTCTGTTAAAATATTCAAGCGTGGTATTGAATTTCAGAAAAAAAAGACACGATTTTATAAAAAGCCAAATTGTAATTGAATATTTCAAAAAATTGATTTTAAAAATGGTTTCAAAACTTTTTACCCTTCTTAAATGTAGGCAGGTTATTTCTGTTTGAGTAGTCATATTGACCAAGTCACAGTCACAAGTGTGTTGTCTACTGTCTAGAGAGTTTTCATGTATTAGGCCATAGTATTACAGCATTCTAATTAGATAATCCCTTTAGATAAAGATTATAGAAACTCTTAATCTTTCAAATTATGTAACAACTATTAACTAGGCCTACTTGTAAAATGGCATTAAATCATGATGATCATATAAATATTCTAAACATTACTTCAGTTTCATTTGTCTTGATAATAGATATTGTAACATTCACTATTCAGGTACAAAAACAGAGGCCTAATCAACAGAAGAACCTCAGATCAGAAGATTTCTTAATTAAAATATTTCGATTATTCTAATAGATTATTGATCAGTAGCTTGCCTTTGGTAATTGATCTCATTTTGATACCAAGCCCTATTTAATGTAATCCATAAATAAGGGCAATCATTCCTTCATTTTTTTTTTTTGAAGAATGTTACCATGATGTCGATGTCTTTTCAGACATTTCTGGGCCTGCAGGACGTTGTGAATGCAGGCTAATGCCAAAATGGACCAAGGTGGCGCGTTTTTTTCTCACAATACTCATTCACAACAATCACTTGACAAGAAGTAAGAATAGACAGATAATTACCATTAAGCTGTACTTCTAAAACACAAACTTTTGATGATGTTTTCTGATTTTGAAAGAAAACTTTTTGCAAACAACCTTGACCTTTGACTCCTCTTTGATCTGAGCTAAATTCGAATACTTCGTTTTTTACCTTGGTACCTTCATTTAAAGGAAAAGGTAGGCTAATCATGGCTTTAGGTCTAGGATTTCACACACATCTAGGCTGAATCTTACTAATACACACGAGTTAAGAAAAAAGGTCGTAACATTCTTTAGGAAAGGGTCATAAATTATGGAGATAACAATCATTTAGGATCGGTGTTCTCGCATTACGCCATTAGTCATAGCCTACACAATAATTAGTTAAAACTATTGTCTGTGCAAGTTGAAAAGTTTTTTGAATTTTGTCAATCATTTTTTTTTTTTGATAATTGGAAAAGTAGCTTCAAAATAACATTGTTAGTCTTAAAATGACATTATATTAGGGGCTTAGTAAAATTAGAAACATTATATTGATAGCTTCGCGGGTGAAGGGAGGTAACTCCATTTAGGAAAAGTTAAGATAAAGCTCTTTTCTTGAGTTCTTGTACATAAAGACTATAGGATATGTGCATTATCTTCAACGGTAGCATATGGATCTGTAAAGTGTATATATCGAAATTCTACAGTTAGGCTATAGTTAATGTGAAAAGGATGATGTCTGTAGGTCCTAGATCTAGGCACAAGTTTGTTCCTGTTGTTACGATGTTTAGTGCCAGCTACCGAAAAGTGTTGAACCGAACCGTGATGTATCGCCCACTTTGCCTACTTGCTAACTAAACATTTTGTTTAATTCCTTACGGTCACTATTGAATGTTGTTAAAGGGGAATGTTCATCATTTTCGAGGGTCGATTTGAGCTGTAAATGTATGTAAATAATAGCCTCCAGAAGTTTTAGAACAGCACAAAAATTACATAATCCTTTCAACTTTTCCCACATAGAACCATCTTTCTTTCGTTTTTTTGTAGGCCTATAGGGCCTATGTGTTTTCCATAAAATGCAAAGTCTCACTAAAGTACGAGTCGTATTAATCACTTTCAGATGCCGATATGGATACACAGAGATTTTAAGGCTTAAATTTTGAGGGAGAGTTGTGAACGTTACTACGGATTAAATTAATTTAAACATTCCAGATTCGGAGACTAAAATTTTATTGGTCGAATGGATGGTGAACATATCCCTTTAAGACGACTAAAACGAGTTAAAGTGTCTCAGATGCAAAGAAAGACAAGAAAACAATTTGCTATTTATTGAGCAATGTACAGTAATATCTTATAGACTAGAAGATATTTAAACCATTGGATAACTGGCTTGGGTAGCAATACCACATTGGTTGTTCTTGTTTCTGGACATCATGATGTATCCTTCCATACCCCATGATTCTCCCCAGCTGAAAACAACAAAACAACATTAATTAGATTTAGACTTCAAGACCTTCAAGACCAGTTGAGTGACTACAGTCGTGTGGTTGTTATGATGGTTATGTCATAACGATCTTATAGTAGAGCTTGGATTATACCAAAAACATGCGTCGTCTTTTCAGGATTGTAAAATGCAGTCGCGGTGGTGCAACCAAGAAATTTGGCATCACAATCAGAAAAGGGTAAGCATTTAAAAGTGGGTAGACTAAAAGTGCCCCATTCATGTGCGCCTGGTTTAGTATATTACAAATGGCCCTTAACAATAGAGGTGTAGCTATGCTTTCAGGAACAACACTACACTAAGATAATTCACCAAGCCAATTCAGAAATCCACACAGCCATCAAAAACATAATCAAGAATATAAAATCCCGAAGGTGGCAAAGGCTTATTTGTTATACAGATTTATCACAAAATCTGGTGGTGCCTGGTGTAATGGTTTTTCAACGAGTGAAACTATTATTTGGGGACCCTTGGCTTGGTTAATAACAACAATGGAGTATAAAATATCTTCTATCTTTGTTTAATTTCAATAACAAAAAAATACTTCTACGCACCTGTTTTTAACCAACCAGTAATCATTTCCAGAGTCAGTACCATAACCAACAGCTAAAACACCATGATCTAATCGAACACTGCTACATTCAGCATCACTGTAGACACCAGTCTTGTAGAAATGGAAGGTGGATCGGCTGGCATCAATGGCAACTGAGACGGGACCAACTGTAGCAACAGCTGATTGAAGGTCTGATTCACTGTCTCGTTGGACATCAGTGAAACCGGTATCGGTGGCACCATTATTGCTTGACTGGTATCGGCATCGACCATCCTGGAAATGATTTGTAGAGTTATATGACATAATTTATCTTTCAGAAACAGTTCCCAAAGTATATTAAAACATTGGTGATACCAATGAATTGACTGATGCATCGAAATCTGTCTTTAGTAATAACAAAAAACCAACGATTTGCAAAGCAAAACGGAAATGACAAGAAATGAAAGTGAAATAAATCAAAATATACCAAAATAATGGAAGATTCATTATAAAAGAAAGGTCATGTAATTCTATATATTGTACATATGAGAACTTCTGAGATCAAGTTGGTTACAAACGAAAAAGAAAGAAGTGAAGGCACAAAACCGTTCACAATACAATGATTACCAACTTTCTTTGAAATATAATACAATACAAATAAGTTGAAAATGAAGAATACTCACTCTAGCCGTGTATGGATAGCTAGATTCGGTATCAATACCGCCATTGGTTTTGATGTATTCGAAAGCATTGTCCATTAAACCACCACCACAACCATGGTTACCTGTTAGAAAGATGCATAAATAACTGGACTTAAAGAAAGGAATTATCAGGTTCTCAAATTTCAGAAACTCATATCTATCATCTTTTGATGAAATAGGCTGATATATAAGAAAAAATCTAACATTGTAAATCCTGAAATATACGTTATTCAAGGACACCTATACTCAAGATTGAAGATTGTATCAACTGCATACGTGAAATTTCTTATCTTATCCTACATGTAAATTTTTCTCTGCACAATGGTAGAAATTTATCGAAAGAAGATTGATTCAGATTTACCTTCTGGTTTAGAACAATCAACCAAGTTCTGTTCAGATAAAGATACAAGTTGTCCAGTTTTCTTGAAATGTTGACCTTCTAATGAACCAGTTGTGGAGAAAGCCCAACAGGAACCACATTGTTCCTATAAATAGAATAATTCAGATACATTTAAGGCAAGAGCAGCAGCATAGGTGATAGGCCTACTTTACCACAGGAAAGACCTCAGTACATCACTAGCCTTCCTTTGTTCGCTTGATTGCATTATAGTTGTGCTAGTTTGATTTGTTGAATATTTATGTGGTGCAATTTTCAGATCATAACATCAGAAGATGAAATGTGAAGAAAAAACATGACATAGGCCTAAAACATCCAAATTTGAATCCTGTATAAAGAGAATACTAGCTTGCTAGTTTGAGCACTTTGGCATGGTACGATGGTATCACATAAATATGTGGAATCATCTGAGGTAGCTATATATCCAAACCTCAACTCCAGTACCAGCACTGATGTGGCCAGAAGCCGAAACAATACTGTTTGCAGTTAAATAGAATACATTTAGTCCCCATGCAATAACCTAAATACTGATGACATTAAAAATTGTTATATTGTACAAAGTCCAATTCTATGAACAATTTTTATTTCGTAACAACTAAATACAGATAACCTATATTGATAAACCTATATTGATAACATATTAAAACTGGTTCATCAAACCTTACTATTTCAACGATTTCAATATTCAGATGTTTTGGGGATGTTTTGAAGAAAAAAAATAAAACATCCACATTTTCAAAAAACTCAAACTTTGTTCCAATGAATATGCGTTGTTATTGGCGAAAACTTAATATTGCTGATTTCAGATGAGTTATAAACCCTGATTCCAAGAGAAAAGCAAACACCTGTTCGTACTACCCTAAAAGTTCCAAAGCGATTATCAAGTCTTTTATCATAAGGGTGGTGCAAGCTTTGTCGGAATTCATGTAATAATCCATATTAACACTAAAAATTTGCAGTTTAAGAAATGGTCGTAAAACAGTACATCACGTTGGCAATTTCGTGATCGTTATTAGTCATTGCTTTGTTTTTAGCCGGGTTTTATTATTTTATACAAATAGAAAGTGATCTTTATGAATCCAATCGTAAATTTAGTGAAATTGATCATTATAAAGCTTAAAGAAGGAACAGTACCTGGTTTTTAACTGGTGTAACGTATCCTTGTTGTCTCCAATCAACAGTGGTGGGAAGGGCATCAGTATGAGATGGTGGTAAAAACGTAGCACCACGAGTCTTGTTTGTCATTCTGTAACCGTTCATTCTGGTAACAATTTCTTCTCTTGTCTGTAAGATAATTGTCGAGTTTTAACGTCAAATCTACGGAACTCATAAAAAATTGCACTAAGGGCATCTTTAAAAGCACAAAGTGACATTTGTATGGTTGTACTTGAAAAGGTAACTTGCTATGTGATGTAGAAACGGACGAATCCTTCGCGTGTTATTGCTAAATGATGTTTCTGGCAGATTTTGAATAACTTTTGTTAGGCATATTGTGTCTAGGGACAATTTTGGTAAGAGAACCAAATACCCACTACAAACGAAAACCAAGTTGTGAAGTATGTAAAGCATATCTACTCACCAAATCACCATATGAGTTCATACCTAACCAATAAGTATGGACACCTCTATCAGCTCTCAGGTTGTGAAGTTGGATGAATTTCAGATTGTCTTCCCAGATTAATCGTCTAAAACAGAAGGCGAATGCGTTTTTACAATCATAAGTTAATTTATTGAAAACATTTCTGTGTGTGGTTAGATTGATGGCGTCCTTATGATTCCAATTCATACTCCTGAACGTGATACTGCTAAAAAATATTATCGGATCCGATTTATATCTGCCTAAAAGAGTTTCTTGCTTACCTCATTTGGGAATCGGCTTCACTGGCGTATTTCTTGCCATAAGTATCAGCGAAGATCTCCCATTCTCCATTCAGATCTTCTCTGATGGCAGCCGCCAGGGCAACAACAACAAGAGCAACCAATAATCTCAGCATCTGAAAAGTCGTGAAACACACATGTTCTATAGATTTGTAGGATGTCTTCCATCCAATAACCCTAGCTCTCCAAAGAAGAAAATGAACAAATATGAATTGGAATTGTACCTCATTATATAATGAGGGAAATTTTCCCCATAACCGCGTGCTAACTTGCACAGCCTTCAGAATCTTGTCCCATCTGAACGACTGGTGAAGTAACATTGCTCTTGAAATATCGTCTTACTGTGTATTTGGACCATTGTTGTAGTAATATAATATTTTAGATTACAACGGCTTTTTCGTGATGGCTCCATCCCGCATCACTCATACCGGGAGCTCATTGAGCTAACGCGACTTTTCAAAGAAGCATCAACGACACAGTATGTATTGCGTTGGAGACAAGAATATCAAGATTCCAAAGATATGCCTTTCTCGAGAGCTCTCTAAGAAATAACTACAGCTATTTAAGCAAGCAACATTCTAATTCTTTCTGTTCAAATTTCATAAAACGTTGACTTACCTTGGTATTAATGGTGATAGTGATGATCAACAGATATCATCCAATATTTTATAGGATTTGATAAAGGTCTAGTCACATGACTATCATACGCTAGTATCACAAGGGTGTTATCATGCCATTCTCAATCGTTTTTGACCTTATTTCATTTATTGTGATAACATTATTTTTATGATGGTCGACTTATCTTTTGATAACAATATTGCATGGCAAATGCCATCGGCCCAATGGTAATTTTCTGAGCCCAAAATGTGTCAAGCAACCGTGGACTTCAGAGTCTAATAAGTAGACCTGTTTTAAGTATCAAATGCTTTGGATAAGTAAAGAAAACAGGCGAAAATCATTCTCTGTGCACGTTGCATAAATGTCTAAGTGTTTGGAGATTGCGTTTGTAATCTTGCAGTCTTACCAAGTGATAAGGTTGCCCCCCTTGCACTCCCGCAGCTAGGGGCCTGCACAGAGTTGCCTACATTGAGACCTTACAACTGGTACTCATACTAGTTCGGCAAATTATTAATAACCGTTGTTGATGACACAGCTGAGCACTATTTCTGGTAACAGCGGAATAAAACGGCAAAAACTCAGTTACTAATGAGGGAAAAGCTAGTGATGAGAGTCGATT
Organism: Lottia scabra; assembly: GCA_029955415.1. Taxonomy (NCBI): domain Eukaryota; kingdom Metazoa; phylum Mollusca; class Gastropoda; family Lottiidae; genus Lottia; species Lottia scabra. The sequence goes on from JARJEI010000003.1 coordinate 13,501,819, forward strand.
TTTAGAAATTTTTTTTCAGCTCTCGTGTGTTAAGTACGCTCTCAGCTACAAATCGGGTCTTACTCTTAGACAAATTGAATCGGGAACCATTAAGACAGACCGTGTTGTTATTGACAATTTTATTGAAACATAATAGATGTAAATGTGATATATACAATAATTAACAAACATATTTACATATTCAAAATAAAAATATAAAATGATGTATTATGTTTAAAAAATCATTTCCCCTTTTCAGATATATCTTATCCCTGTTTCTCAACAATTCATATGCTAATATGTTAGTTTTAAATTTTTTTACTTTGAGGTCTTTACATTACCGTATGATATACAGGGGCTACGAAGCGTCTCTGGAAGTTGGGGAAGCCCTTAGCTAAAAATGAAATTCTACCCTCACCCCAACCACCAAAACTTCACACGATTTCCAGATTCAGAAAATTTTCTTATAAAAATTGTAATGATGAAATAGCTCCCCTGATCTGCGACCCTTGACATATGATTTTCATATGATATTTATGTCATGTTACCAATGATGAAAACGTCTAGTTTTTTTCATGATGAAGATAAAAAGGATAAAATGTGAATTTAGGGGTGATGATGAATTTTGCTATCTCTAACTGATTAATGATGATTTAATGGTAAAGATAAGAAATAAGTGAATGGTTTTAATATACAGAGTTGATTTAATGGTAGAGAATTAATTTATTGGTAATGCTGATTCAACTTTTTTAACTACATATTGCTGCAGATAGTGGTTACCCTGATCAGAAATCGCGAAAGAATTCTTCAAAGCACATGGGTCACTTTTCAGATTTATGTCCGATTCCATTGAATTTCATAACTGACGATAAAGACAACTCAATTCTCCAATCAGAAAATGGTAATATAACAAAAAACTCGTACAAGTAAAACAATTCCGTTAATCAAAATCATGGTAAAATGGAGAGCAATAGTTATATAGTAGTGGACTACTCCAAAGAGAAGCACCACCAGGTGTTTCGAAAAGAGTTAGCATGGTCTGCTTCGCGCGCGACATCCGCCACTACTATATGTTTTATTGGTAATATATTATGCATTTAACGTGGTATGGAATCTCTAGATGGAAATGATAATTAACACACTTTATGTATTATTTAAATTGTAGCAAGCGTTGTCGTCTCATTAAAATCTAGAAATGCTGGATCAACGTCGGTGAAATGGAAGAAAGAATTGCCCCATGTTGCTGTGGCGAGAAGTAATACTGGGACAGATACGATGTTCATGAACAGACCTGCTAGTACCTGAAAGATAAATTGATTGATTAACGTAACATTCACAGATAATCATGATACCAGTTGTATACGCAAGACATAACCATCCCCTCGGGAATTAAAGCTATCGTGTCTTAATCAAGGAACTGCGTTATTATCATTACTCGGCATACTAGTTACAACTTACAATAAAAGCGCGGGTGTCGCGCGCGAAGCAGACCATGCTTACTCTTTTCGAAACACCTGATGGTACTTCTTGTATGGGAAGTCTACCACTATACAATTATTGCACCCGATTTTGTCATGCTCTGGACGAGATTTTTGATTAACGGAATTGTTTTGCTTGTACGGATTTTTATTATTAGCTTTACCCGTTGACTGTTGGTTAACGCAAGGGTTAAACAAGCCGCTTTCAACGAGTTTAAAGCATTTATTTACAGTGTGGCTGGAGCTTAGTTAAAAAAACAAAATGATATTTTTTCCTAAATGATGCATGCTAGCTTAATGAATACAATATATTCTAAACTTACCATGTCTATAACTTTTACTTGTCCAAATGAAAACACTATTGCATTTGGTGGTGTTGCTACTGGCAACATAAAAGCAAAAGACGTGGTAATGGCGGCCGGAAACATGAAGTATAGAGGGTTGACTTGCAACGATAAAGCCTGAAAGTAAACGGAATATTAGCTAGAAGCTAGACCAAAGATACCGAGATGAATCCCATCTTCTCACAAAAATTAATAGTTAACAATTCACTACAGTGTTATCTGCTAGTATTTCCTGTCCGTTTGCATCATTCAAGAATTTTTTAAGGACAATGGTTCCTTTTCTCCTTTGATTTTGTTTTCCGATTCACCACTTTTTTCGTACGAACGTGAACACAAGTACATACCAATCTGGCTAGTATAGGCATCATTAAAGTTGAGATGGCTGTATTACTGGTGATTTCAGTTAAAAATGTTATAATATAACACAGTATCAACAGCATTAACCAGGGGTTTAAATCTTTAAATACTCGTAATGAAGTACCAACCATTTCAGATAATCCAGATTCCTGAAAGTAAATAATTTGTATTCAAAGACCCTACACTTCAGTAAATTGCAGCAACGAACATATCTCTACTGTCTACAAGCTTTGTACTTTTATGGCATCTTGCTATTGCAAGTCTTGAACCTCCTAAATACCTACCACTGCACTGTCTATCTTTATTCTAATGTATATTAACGCTAAACAAAAGATAGTATGGTCATTGGATGTGCGCAATGTCTGAGAGATTCTATAAAAATTTCACATCACAAAATGAAGACCAGGTAACAAAAGAGCAATTGAATGCTAACCAAATCCCAGAACTTATTTCTATAAAGCTTAAATTGTGTTTTTATTGACAAGACGATTATCAGTTTAATATAAAGAAAACAAGTACTAACGATCCGAACCCCAAAACGAAACCCGAAATCCAAAAAGACATTTTGACGTAACATAAGTAACAGCTTATGAACTCGTGCTTTCCATTTAGTTCTCTAGTTTATGTACATTGTAACAGATTACCTTAGAAGCTAAAGCTATAGCATAACCACCTCCTAACAGAAGATACAATGACCAGGGCATCTTCTCGTGTAGATTTTGCCAGGTAAGTAAAGGTTTAACTTCGGTCTTTGAATAATCTGTAAAATATCAAATACATATATCTCGCATAAAAGGACTATAACCGTAACAAGCCATCACAACATATCAAAGGAAACGGTATGGAGAATTTTGTGATTTTCCGTCTCGTATCCAAGCCGAAGATAGCTACTGTATGTCCTATACACCAACTTGAGTCCGCTACAGAAATCACGACGGATTAACGGAGAATAGCTGCAACACACCCAAGAGAAAATTCACCGAACAAGGTAGGCCTCTCTAAAATAATTATGTCAACCCTCCCACTATCGCCACACGAGCAATCTCCTAACCACCTTTCTTTGCAGTCGGTTACCACTCGGCTACTTCCGTAAAAATTCCCGTTACTGCTGTTTTAAAAAAAATACGATCACGGTGGGCCGTGTGCTTTCTTTGAAGATAACCACAGCGAGAGACAAATTATAAATTCATGGTATGTCTCAACGTCGCTTTGCACATTAGGATATCTACCGAGCACCGAACACGGCAAATTCTCTCGGATCTTTCCTAATCAGGCGGATGGTGGATTAATCAAGCTAAGGTATAAAATTATAGACCAGATATTCCCGTAAACGTAACCTACCTCCAGATTTCCGGAAGCAGAATACATTCGGTACTGCTGTAGGTAAAACAAACATTATAATACCAATTAAAATAGCTGGCGTAGAATCAGAAACCGTCCTGTAATAAGAAAATAAGCTTACTATTTTTCTAGCCGCGATTATTAAGGATTAATTCCAAATAAAAACTGTCATCAATATCACAGAATTCAACAGTTTGCTTGTAGAAAAACTAAAAGTATTTGTATCCTTACGAAGAGTGACTGGACTTATATTATTTCAGCTGATACCGCGAATATTTGATAACGATCAATGCAATCTCTTTCAGTTGGCAAATGCGTTGATCCTGTTATCCTTTAAGCCTATTCCGGTGGCAAATACGAATTAAATATATCCTTGCAATACTAAAATACTTACTTTGGTGGGAAAGCGCTTCCCCAGCCACCGACACCGCCTAGATCACGTGTTATCCATAAAATAACTAACAGTGTGAAACATATCACTACTGTAATTTGGGGATAACTGAAAATATAATGTTATAAACTGTACATGTATATTTATGAAGGACTGGCAATGCACACTGATTGCGGTTCTTCATGCCAGCCGCTGTTTAACGTAGATGTCCTGTAGCAACCGGAGACCAAGTTATTATCCATCTGATCGAATATACATGTATAGACAATGTCCTATGCCCTACATCTTAAAGAGTTCAGCAACAAAAATACTACTGAAAATAACGATCATTATAGCAAAATAAGAAATAATAAACATTTTTGTGTATGTATGATGACCCATTCATGGACAAAAAATGTGACCATGCCGTGTCTTATTGAGAAAATGAGTAACTGGACCTGGGAGATGACCTAAGGTCAATATGACATCATATTCTACTTACTTAATTTTTCCTAATTTTCTGTACTCTGATTCTATAACTTCAGCCACTATATCTTTACCACCATCTTTCTTTCTTCTACATGTTGTAAACCCTCTAAAATAAGAACGTATAAGTCAATGGTTCATCTGCAATCACGTTCGTAAGACCTCGAGTCCAATTTAGTCTAAAGGCTTTACTGACATTTTGAGTCTCAACATAAAAGATTGTATAAGGGATTGTAAAGAGGTTTTCTAAACTTTGTTTGTGTATCGTGGACCCTGATAGCATCAATTTGAGCCATTCCGACGTCTGTGGTTCTTACAATTCCACTAAAGCTAAAGCGTTTTATGACGTCACTACCAGTGATCTACCGAAAGCTTCTACTTATATCTATGCAGATCACTGGTCGTGACAGTAGTTTGTATGATAAAATTACAAAACGAAAGCATCGAAATGACTTACTTGCAGCGAAGAAAAAATGCTTGCAACCAAAACCATAAAATAACAACGACGATGAATGATAGCGGAAGACCGTAAACCATCCAGGTACTGAAACTTATTGGTGATGTTAATCCATATTCATTGAATACACTGAAATAATAACATACAGTTTTGGAAACGTTGAAATCAGCTGAGAATTGGGCCTTGTCTGAAGACCATTGACAATACCCAAAATCAACCCCCGAAAAGTGCCGAATGTTCCCGTTTAACTTACCACCATACTATATACCTGTATGCAACTTTCTTGAAATCGTGACACTTAAATGCAACTACCTTGAAATGGGCACTTTTTCTTATCCAACAAAGATTTGTTTGGATTATACGCCAGCGAATATAGCCGATCACAGACTTAGAAAGAGTGTATGCAATTGGACAACGTGTAATCAAGTGGCTGTGTTATTTAAATCTTTTATGGACACTTACATGTCTGCCTGACCTTTGAGAATTAAATTAGGACCAGTACCAGTTAAACTACCAATACCACCTATATTTGCTGAATATGCTACTGCTAAACACATACATTTAGAGATTCTGCTATGGAAAACATCTTGACGTTTGGCTGTTTTATTTTCTGTATCTCTGAAACGAATACACCAATTAACATTACTCCATAACCATATGATCATAAGGTTCCATTATTGCCCCCATTGCATGTGATGATAGCAATTTTGCAATTTTCAATTATGGTCGACCAAAGTGGTGATGGATGTTAAAACATGCCGAACTTGTCGTTCAGATTGGACAATAAACCATGTCACGGGTGTTGGAACAGGGGAACGGGGGGGGGGGGGGGGGGGGGTGTGGCAGCATCGCTGACATACTGGTATGTTGTTAGAGCCAGTAAAATCAAAATTGCTTTATGTATAGGCAGGGACAGCCTTGAATTTTGCACCACCACGCTTGAGAATGAGATTTTGCACAATTTGCCCTTCCAATATGAAGTTGCCTCCCACAAGGCCTGTATGTCCCTCGAAAGCTAATTTGTCTAATTGCATGCTGCATTCGTTGCCCGTATTCATCATCTCAAAGGTGAAGAAAAAAAAAGATGTACAACTACATTCATCTCATTTATAAAGTTACTGTATCTATGTACATGACTGTATTCACTGGAAAATCCTAGTCACGTTATTTATGGTAATATTCATACTATACAGTGTCAAGGCTAAAATTCTATTCAATTAAATCGTTACGCTCGCCTAGTCCTGAATATCAACAACTAACTCACTCTTGTTGAGCTTCACCATGTTTATTTTCATTCAAGATATTATTTGTGTCCGGGTTGGTGACTTCATAGGATTTAACTTTTTCTTGAGGCTCTAATTCTAAGGCTTCCACATCTGAAATTACAAATTACACAATCATTTTATTTGATCCCAAAAGATGACCTTGTCTATGACTAAAATCTTTAATGATGTAGGGATGATAATAGACTAATTTCGAATTTATATCGTTAACATTAACCTTTGGATTGGGCTTTGTTTCGTCGACGTAAAATGCCAGTAATTTACGCTGCACGTCGTGAAAGATGCTTTAACGCTTCAATGTATTAGTTCCAGATGATCTTTGACCGCTCTAGTGTGGAATGTGAACTAGAAAATCCCACAGAACGTAACAGTAGTAGGCTATTTAGAGAAAGCCTTTTCAAAACACGGTATTTCCTAGTCAGATAAAACCTGCCGTTGAGTGGTATTTCCTTCTGAAATATCACTTCATAACCCACGACACCCAAATGGTTATTATCGCCGGGCTTTGCTGTCTTCGTGAAAGGAAGACCACAAAGTTGACTTTAGAGCAACAATGAAGTTCCACAAACCCTTGCTGAAGAACAAGTAATGAATAAATAGATTGTTCATACCATTGTCGTCAGCGGTGGTAGTGTCTGCTATTTTTATCTGTTGTAATATAGCCTGAACTATTGTAATCATCATAGCGGTGGTAGCTGTGTTACTGATCCACATTGATAAAAACCACGTTACACCCATAACACCCAACAGTAACCTGAAAGTTTACACAACTTACAACGTATAATCATTTGTAGGTAGCTCATTCTCACCACGGAACAGAAATATATCTGTCAGTTACTTCTCATAATTTGATGGCACATTTTGTTTTCAGATTTATTTTTTCGTATTTGTAAAAGCACAGTGACGACAAAAAAAACCCTTCATCAATCCTTAATATCTAAGCTTTAAAAGCATATATTCGTCCAAGTATTTGATTGTATACGAATGATAATAAACAATAACGTATGTATACAGTTACCATTTGGGTTCAGAACCAACTTTCATTAAAACCATTAAGGCCAATCGTTTGTGGATATCCCAAACTTCAATTGCAACCGCCAACATTAAACCACCAAAAAATAACATTGATGTGTCCTAAAGGAATAGAGAAAAACATCTAGAAGAATAATCAACTTCTCGATTTGACTTTGACTTGACAAAAAGTATAAAGAGACAAAAATCAGACTGGCCCGCCGGTTCTATCACTGAATTCCTGGTTCTATCAGCCAACCTTGGCAATTTTGTGGTTCTTTCTCGGCTCCATAATTATGATAATTCCTAAAAACGTTCCGGGAGACAGTTTACTGTTTCTGGTACGTAATTACCGATTCTATTTGCTATTGTATCGACAAGAACTCCCAGTACGTAGGACCGGACACCGAATAAACATACTCTGTGGAAGTACTTGTCAAGGCCAAGATTGTGCAATAACGTCAGTATGAATCGTGTTGCCATAAGACCGTTTTGTTCAAGCCATTTCTATGGATGTATGATGAACTACAAAATGGTCTTGGAGATCACCAACGACTTTGAAAACTTACATTCATGTAGGCGCCAGAAGTTTGCTTTGCTGTTAACACTCCCATAATGGGAAACAAAACAATGGGTAGTAATGACGTCACTGCTATTGGTATTGCTTCGGTTGTCCAAAATACAGCCATGATGATGATGACGTATGCACATCTTGCTTCCTGAGGAAAGAAAATGATAGATGAGTAACCCTGATAGCTGGTTCGTGTTTAATTAAAGAAGCGTTCTTGGAGAATTGACTACAATCTAAGTACATGTATCCGGGTCATTATTATCATTCACTTGTATACCTGATATTTCGAAGTAATAACTATCTAAGATTAATGTTGGTACCACAGTTACACATTCTGATTAAATAGAAGACGAAACAGGCGTTAAATTTTCATTCTTAAAATTGATACTGATACCCGAAATTGAACTATGTTAGTTTTGAAAAAGCAAAAAGTGATACGACTTTAAATGTGTAAAATAAACTGAGTAGTTGAAACAAGCATACATTCGATTCTGGGTTTGTCCCCTAGACCAATCATCAAAGATTCAATAAATATAAATATGGAGTCCAATTGTCTATCTTTTAATTAAGGTCAGATATGGGGTAGAATAAAAAAATTGAGAAAATGTGTATGCCTACGAATGACATTGTTATGAAGATTAAATGACTGTCTTTTAGATTTTAAGTGATACAATTCCGACAATCTTATAACCTCTGATTAGATATAGCAATTTCTACATATCACAAAATTTTCATGTCTTATAACTTTAAAAATTGAATACCCCTACATACGAAATGATTTGGGTTAACTTGTACACTCGATATTTATATGATAGACTAGTCATGCGTCTATTTTTAAAAAACTATTCGTTTACATGTGCGTCTACGTTAAGTCAACAAATAAACATCTTACCGGATAGTCTACCGCAAGTGGAAAAGGCAAGAAGATAATCGGAGTTAACAAAACTACAAGAATATGTCGTATAGTCCAAATTTCTCTAAACCAGGAAGGCAACGCCATATTTGTCAAGTGAACACTGCACACAATCAAGAGTTAAACAAGTAGTTTGATAAGTATATAATTATGTCATAATTAAACACTAATAATTATCCTAGCTGTGCTATTACAACGGATGCTATTAAATAACTTAATTGCTACGTTTAAAGTAACTGTATGACTATTGTGGAGATATTAATTCAAGAAATGCATTCGAAGTCAATATATATCACTGACCGAGCTCTCTTAAAACATTTAAACCGGGAAGAGGTAAGCGGGAAACTTGCTTTCGGCGTAGCATGATTATGACAGCGAATCGATCACGGAGAATTCCAACTATTTACCAGTGGTGAAAGTCTAAAAAGTAGGTATGTACTTTAGTCGCTGTGCACACTAACATAGGCTACATTCTATCGAATATGTTGATAATGACGGTGAACATATTTCAGATCAGTTTTCATATCAGAATCAGATAACGAACATAAATGACAGCCATTTAAGAGGAGTGATTATAATTAACTCTGACCCGGAAACACATGGTCTAACAGAGTAAAACGAAAGTAGCGAATCGATGTCTTTAACAGTTTGCATCGAAAAAAAAAAGTTTAAACGCGTAAAAAACATACAAAATCGCTGACTTAAACATGCCGTATGAAACGGGGTAAGGGCTACAAAACGTGACAGATCGTATATTAGATCGTTACAGAACTTGGTAATCGCTATAAAACGTGATAGGACGTATATTAGGTCGTTACAAAACTTGAAAGTGGTCCGTAGTGGAACGGGAATCATGTCTATTCCACGGCGTCTGGCGTTCCTTTCCAGTTTTGTCAACATGTGTCCCGTTTTGTGAACGGTTATCAGGGCAAGCTAGGGTGAACAAAACCTTTCAATAAAGGTGCATCCCGATGTGTGACGTTTTTGTAGATCAGAGCATCACGGTTCATTGATTTCTGATACCCGGTTTTACTAAGTGATATTACAGTTCTCAAACCCGCCGTGGCTGCCTTGGCAAATTTTTTGACAGTCAAAATTTTGGCCCTCATCCACGGCAGTCACGTTTTTCTATCGCGCTGTCTCGCGTTCTCCACGTTGGCCATGAAACGTGATTACCATGATTGTCGGGAACATAGTGTAAACCTGGCAGTAGTTTGTCGTGTAATGTTTAAAACGACCTTATTAACAAACCATCAAGGAAGTTGTTTTGAAGATCAATCAAAGTTAAAATTTTCTTTGAAAACAGATAGCGAGGCGGACTTAGCATTCATATTGGACCGACAAATTAACATAGCTCATTGGACAGTTTTCATGACGAATTTCGAAGCGGATATCTAAATGAGCAATCATGATATCATAATAGGATAATGAAATACATGTGGTATTCTTCAAACCTTTTCTTTTCTGCATGAGAACATCATGCATGCATGCATGAGACAATGAGCATTTATTTTAAGAAATTCCAGTGTTCCTCAATTTCATATATGATTATAAAATAATAGTGCGGGATTGCTTCCCTTTATGATGTTATTCTCCGATCTACAAGCAGTGTTCTCTTTTATTCAATTAGGACTACGTTGTGCTCTATTTTTATGGTCCGGTGCGACACTGATCAAAATTTGCTAATCAGTAATTATGTACTTACCGATATGTCAACCAGGAGAAACGCAGGCAACGCTAAAATAGGTATCAATACCACAATCAAAATATTTCTTAGAGCCCATAACTGAGATAGTATAGATGGCTGTTGGTTGATATCAATATTTGTTGTTGTCTGGCCTTCGGTGCTGGTTTCATTTGGTGTAACCATCTTCACCTCTATTGGGTGATATCTGAAACATAACTGGGACATTAATCCAGCCTACTGTTTATCATAAACTCTGGCCACATTAAGGCCTGAATTGAATTTTTTCTCTCATGTCACAAATATTCAAAATATGATTATCAATTGCATGCCATGTGTCTTAGAATGTCTTTAGATCCTTGAAAATATATGGTTTGAAAATTTTGAATATGAAATAAATACACTTTCCTCCTAGAAATGTCATGTGAAAATGACCCACATTTTGACTGAAATTTCCCCTCTGTAAAATCGTGTTTCCAAATAAATATTTTTTTAACAGTTGTCATTTTCATCAACCCAAAGACAATCTAAGGCTCTCAGAACCAATTTTGGGTTAATATTTCAATTCATTAAAAAAATAATAGGCAAAACGTGATTCTGAGCTCATTGTGACCAGAGAGTAGAGTTTTATTAATTTTGATAATGTGGTTAGACCAACGTATATTTTCTGTCATTTCAATGTATAGCAGTGACTTACCTTTGATTTTTTGCCATTTTCAAAATGAAAGTCCTACATTTGAGTAACGAATTGTTTAATAATTAATAAGTATACGTCATGTAGTTTAACCACAATAGGTTTGACATGTCTCAAGGTAATTCATTATCATATTACCGATGTTAATGTATGATAATGCATACATATGATAACGAAGTTATTCAGCAGTATTTATCCAAAGGATAACAATGTAATTAAAACCACCAGAGGTTGACAATAGATACTAATAAAAAACCACCAGAGGTTGACACTAGATGCTAATCAAAACCACCAGAGGTTAAAAATAGATGCTAACCAAAACTACCAGAGGTTGACACTAGATGCTAATAAAAACCACCAGAGGTAGACACTAGATGCCAATAAAAACCACCAGTAGACACTAGATGCCAATAAAAACCAAACCTCCAGGCTCCAGAGGTAGACACTAGATGATGCTAATAAAACCACCAGAGGTTGACACTAGATGCTAATCAAAACCACCAGTGGTTGACACTAGATGCTAATCAAAACCACCAGTGGTTGACACTAGATGCCACGTTACAACATTTGTATACTGATAACCCCTTGTCTTTTTGGTTTATTTCCATATTGCCCCTTCCCACTTGGTATAAGTATAGAACTATTTCTTTCGATTCAAAACGGGAAAGGGGCGAAATGGAGAAAGAGCGAAATAGGAAAGGGTCGAAATATGATTAGTTTGGGGGCGAAGTGGGAATTGGAGATATGGGAAGGGAAGACACCTTCTGTTTTCGGTGCAGTATACGTTGCAAGTTAAAAAATAAAAGAACTGACTCGGAAACCATTTCAGACGCCGTGGTTTTGCATTTGCAATTCCAGACATAAAACACTGGAACATGAAATTTGGTGATGATTCCATAGGTTGTTTTATACATCTTAACAGTCTTAAACTATCGTATCGTCAAAATAGGTTGAAATAGATTGAATCGCAATTCAACTGGAATGTTATAAAGTGTAGAAATATTTTTTTGTAAAGGGCCAAATGCATTTCATGAATAAAATATAAGAGCCAAAATAGAGCAAGCAGTGCGTTTAGTGGAAAGGTTACTCTTGAGGGCCATTTGAGAAGGCATGTTCTATTGCCTGGGTTTTCAACTTGGGGGACGTGTCCCAGACTGGGGACATTTGGACATTTTCCTGGGGACACAAACTGAGCTATAAGTATAAAAAACATAAAAAATAAAAAATCTGGGTGGATATGCATTCTATGTCTATGGTAACTGTTAAAAAGCAAAATGATGTGACTTTATCATTCTTCTGCTGACAATTCAGGGGACATTGTCATTTCAATGTGAATAATCGGGGACTATTGAGAAAACCAGTTGAAAACCAAGGTTCTATTGTTTCGTCCGAATCCGACCTGCATTACTGACAGAAGAAACACCGAATGAGCTATGGTTGACCTCTACCGGATTCGATCCTTAGGCTTTCAGGTTAAAGACTCCATGTAGTAAGCAATCACAACAAAAACATTCTTGAGAAAATAAGCGAATTAAAAGCTGTAATCTTCAGAAATACTGAACAAGGGAAAAAAAACAACACCATCACAAAATAGACAGAAGCATGGTCTTAAAACTTACAATTGAACAGCTAGAACAGCTACATCAGTCTTAGTCCAATGATCACGAGAGTCATTTTAAAATCTTGATTACAATTTATCACTACATGTATTTGTGTTATTTTATGCATATCACTACATGTAAAGTGTAAATATATAGATGTATAATGTTGAGTAGTCAACCGTTTCTTTGTCAACAAAAAGATATCTGCCTAGTACTTTACACACTTAACATGTTGACCAACATGTTGCCGAAACATCTGGGCAACACAAATTTAGTCCTGTACACACACGACAATAGTTGGACAACATGTTGGGCAACTTGTTGCATAACAAATATACAGCGAAATAAGTCAATAATTCACCATTGTATTTCAAAATGAGATTTAAAGACGAGGATGCAATTTAACATTCGAGGCCCAAAAAGTCAATTGTTTTCAGAAATATGGGAAATATAGCACGAAAAAAAAACCTGACGCCTTTTAAGATCACTGGTAGTGATGTCATAAAACGTGTTAGTTTTAGTGGAATTTCAAGAATCACAGACGTCGGAATGGAAATTGGAATGGCTCAAATTTATGTTATCAGTGTCCCTGATACATATACAAAGTTTAGAAAACTTCTTTACAATCACTTTAATGCAAACAAGATGATCACAGCTCAAAAAAGTAATTTAATGTCAGGGGAAAAACTTTCGGAAAACGTTCATAAAAACAGAATAGAGAGGTAAAACCTAGAACAGTTTCTTGGTTTTATCGACGGATAAGATTAAGTTTGATAAGCTGGGTCTATTATTAACAAGAAATCTACTTCATATTTTGTCCAAATTCTAGATTATTTGTGACTCGGTTGACCATTGACGTAATTTGACTTATCTTATCTTAAGTCCACGTCTTTAAAATAACAAGATCTCCATGGTATTTAAATATTTAACGTGTAAATCTTTTGATGAAACACAGATTAACAAACATTGCTCTTGTCAACATTGGGATGTGGTTCATAGGGTACATGGGAAACATAATACACATCGATATTGAAAGAAAAATAAGTTTTATAGAGGAATGTTCAGCATTTTTGAGGATTGATTTTGACCTTGGAATTTATGTAAATATCATTCAGATTTACTGGAACTGCCCAAAAATCGCAATTTAACCTCTACCTAAAATTTTATGTTTCATTTTCTGTATATGTGTAACTATATAACTAAGGCATACTTAACGACGAGTCGTATCTTTGACTTTCGAACGCTGATAATTATGGATATATGGGGATTTGAAGGCTTAGATTTCAAGGGAAAGTTTGGAACATTATTATGGATTAGATTAGCTAAAACATTCCAGGTTCTGAGACTAACATTTTTTGGGTCGAACGGTTAGTGAACATATCCTTTTAATTCTATCATTTCCACCTTATGAAAATAGTAAATATCAACGTGACCTAACGTGGAAGTTTCGCTTTAACAAACACCCCTATTGTCGTTTTCTTTTCTACGACAGACGGGGAGGGACTTCCTTCTTCCGTGTTCCAACTACTATATTCCGACTTCCAATTTCCAACTTCCAACTTCCTTCTTCCGTGTTCCAACTACTATATTCCGACTTCCAATTTCCAACTTCCAACTTTGGAGCTCAATGACGTAACGGTTGAATGTGCATCATTGGTATATTGAAGGTTAAACGTGCAGTTAAACTCGCAATCAAGTAAGTTCTGTTCCGCTTATTAGCGTTAGGGACGAATCATATTTGATTTGTATTTATTATAAATACATAAATAAATGTATAGTTTTGTTGAAGAAGATTCACTGTTAAATAGATGCAATAACAGCAAAATTCTTCCTAGAACTAGTAGTTCTTACTTTTTACCACTCTTTTAGTGCAAAAAATATAATGATTGGGCAATACAACGTTCCAATACTGATAACTTAAATCAAGACATCACCACTACGATCCCACCCACCCCCACCCACCCCCACCCACCCCCACCCCCGTGTCCTCCTCCCCCATCTTTACCTTTTTTGTTACATAGCTCACATTATTGTGATTTTTCTTTTCAAGCAATGAAACCACAATTTCACCCAACCCAGTTGCAGGGAGCTTCAAGGAAGGAAATAATTTCGGTATACTTTGAAATGGGCTATTCATATAGAGAGATAGTCATGTCACTTTTGTGCAACCATGGCATTAAACTGAGTATTCGCCATCTCAAACGCATGTTAAAAGTTTATGGCTTGAAAAAACGACAATATCATGATGATTTAGAAAAGACTGTCAAAGCAATTATTATAGAACTTGAAGGGAGTGGCAGGTGTCTCGGATATAAGGCCATGTGGAAGCGACTGAAACATAAGCATAATTTAGTTGTTAAAAGAGATGAGGTTATGCACATTTTGAGAATTTTAGATCCGGAGGGGGTTGCCAGACGTAAATCTCATCGACTGAAAAGAAGAAATTACTTTGTTCCAGGCCCAAATTTCATTTGGCACATAGATGGTTATGATAAGCTAAAACCCTATGGATTTGCAGTCCACGGGGCTATAGATGGATATAGCAGGAAAATACTGTGGTTAGAAGTTGGTCCTTCAAATAACGACCCTTTGGTAATCGCTAACTACTATCTCGAGTGTGTAAAAGATCAAGGTATCGTGCCAAGGAGGATGGTAAGATGTGACCCTGGTACCGAAAATACTACGGTAAGGTACTTGCAAACACTGTTTCGTAGACATGATGAGGATGCTTTTGCCAACAAGAATAGTTGTATAATAGGAAAGAGCACCTCGAATCAAAGAATTGAAGCCTGGTGGAGTATCTTAAGGAGGCAATGTATTGATTTTTGGATGTGTTTTTTTAAAGACCTCAGGGATTCTGGCATTTTACAAGATGGTGACATAGTTTTTCAGGAATGTGCTAGATACTGCTTCACACCTATCATCAGAAATGAACTAATACAAGTAGTCAATCAGTGGAATTGTCATGATATTAGCACCAAAAGAAATGCTGATGGGATTGCTGGAAAACCAGACGTTATGTTTTTTTCGCCCGCAATATATGAAACTGAAAATTATGGCTTACCAATAAACGTACAGTTTATAAGTGACTATCAACAACAGATTGGACCCAGAAGGCAAGATTGTAGTGAAGAATTCCTGGAGCTTGTCAGATTAATTATGGGTGAAGTAACACCTGTTTATACATTGGAAGAAGCTTGTAATCTGTATGTTAACATGATCAATGCATTGAAAGATTTTGTCTAAATAAAGTTGTAACAGGTGGAATATTTTTGTAGTTGGAAATTATTCCAAATGAAAGGCATTTACCGTCCCGTATGTATATCTATATTTCTGTAACTAACTGATCTCTACTCTATATATCTGTAACTTACTTATCTCTAACCTATATATCTGTAACTTACTGATCCCTAATCTATGTATCTGTAACTAACTGATCTCTAATCTATATATCTGTAACTTACTGATCTCTTATCTATATATCTGTATATTACTGATCTCTACTCTATATATCTGTAACTTACTTATCTCTAATCTATATATCTGTAACTTACTGATCCCTAATCTATGTATCTGTAACTAACTGATCCCTAATCTATATATCTGTAACTTACTGATCTCTACTATATATACCTGTAACTTACTGATCTCTTATCTATATATCTGTATATTACTGATCCCCAATCTATATATTTGTAACTTACTTATTTCTACTCTATATCTATGTAACTAACTGATCCCTAATCTATATATCTGTAACTAACTGATCCTTAATCTATATATCTGTAACTTACTGATCTCTACTCTATATATCTGTAACTTACTGATCTCTAATCTATATATCTGTAACTTACTGATCTCTACTCTATATATCTGTAACTTACTGATCTCTACTCTATATATCTGTAACTTACTGATCTCTACTCTATATATCTGTAACTTACTGATCTCTACTCTATATATCTGTAACTTACTGATCTCTACTCTATATATCTGTAACTTACTGATCTCTACTCTATATATCTGTAACTTACTGATCTCTACTCTATATATCTGTAACGTACTGATCTCTACTCTATATATCTGTAACTTACTGATCTCAAATCAATATATCTGTAACTTACTGATCTCTAATCAATATATCTCTAACTTACTGATCTCTAATCTATATATCTGTAACTTACTGATCTCTACTCTATATATATATCTGTAAGTTACAGATATATAGAGTAGAGATCAGTAAGTTACAGATATATAGATTAAGGATCAGTTAGTTACAGATATATAGATTAGGGATCAGTTAGTTACATAGATATAGAGTAGAGATAAGTAAGTTACAAATATATAGATTGGGGATCAGTAATATACAGATATATAGATAAGAGATCAGTAAGTTACAGGTATATATAGTAGAGATCAGTAAGTTACAGATATATAGATCAGAGACCAGTAAGTTACTGATCTCTACTCTATATATCTGTAACTTACTGGTCTCTGATCTATATATCTGTAACTTACTGATCTCTACTCTATATATCTGTAACTTACTGATCTCTTCTATATATCTGTCACTTACTGATCTCTAATCTATATATCTGTAACTTACTGATCTCTACTCTATATGTAACTTACTGATCTTTAATCTATATATCTGTAACTTACTGATCTCTACTCTATATATCTGTAACTTACTGGTCTCCACTCTATATATCTGTAACTTACTGATCTCTAATCTATATATCTGTAACTTACTGATCTCTACTCTATATATCTGTAACTTACTGGTCTCCACTCTATATATCTGTAACTTACTGATCTCTAATCTATATATATGTAACTTACTGATCTCTAATCTATATATCTGTAACTTACTGATCTCTAATCTATATATCTGTAACTTACTGATCTCTAATCTATATATCTGTAACTTACTGATCTCTACTCTATATATCTGTAACTTACTGATCTCTACTCTATATCTGTAACTTACTGATCTCTACTCTATATACCTGCAACTTATTGAACTCTGCCACTTTAGTCTACATCATCCAATATATCAAGAGGAAAGTATAACTTTGTTAAGTAATTCTTTTAACTGTAGATTCCGAATTAATTAAATAAAGACTTATTTTTTAATTTATTTAGAAATAAAACAAAAAATGAGGTATTGAATTTTTCAATATTCAGAACAATCAATGAATACAACATCCTAGTTGATGTTCAGCTACAAGTTTAAAATGGAAGGCAATAATCTGATAATAAAATCAATCACGGATAATCCTTTTGAAACATTTAAGACCAATAATCACTTTCTTAATTCACATAATTTCTTTAGTCTCTGTAGTGTAAGATAGAGCTCTTTGTGCACGCGACAAAATAAAAAAAAGAGTTCGATCACATAAAAATGAGGTATTGATAATATCAACATCAATTTGCGCCATACATTTTATTGTTGCACAGTCATATCACTTAAGTTACTTTGTACTGCAATTAGAAATTCTTTAGCAGCAGGTCTCTCATCAGGTATGTAACAGAAACACTGACTCAGCATTTGAAACCAACTTCTCAATTTACTATCATTGCTTATGTTTGTCTCCATGTGTCTAAAAGCTGTTGGGGGAAGATTCTTCTCCATTTTTAGCTTCATATAGGACATTAACTCTTCATCATCATCTACCTCCCAAACTTCTTTTTCCGTGAACAGCTCTAATAGGGTGCAGGCCATTGACCACACATCTGTTTCCTCATTTGGCAAACAATTTCTCTTAAGTAACTCTGGTGCCATATAGCTTAAAGTCCCAAAAACTTTTGTAGTGCACATGACAGTTTGTGATGCTTTGACATTGCTTAACCCTAAATCACAAATTTTTGTAATAAGAGAATCAGATGCGACAAGAATGTTAGCACATTTTATGTCCCTGTGGATAACAGGTGGTGTAATATTGTGGAGGTAAGATATGGCTTGTAAAATCTGTTTACCTATGTAGATCTTACTCTCTGTATTAAGATGCAGAGCTTGTCCAAAAATGATAGTCTCTAAGTTATGTCCTTCTACAAGTTCAGAAAAAAGTAAAATTTCTCTTAGATTAGAGTGGATCCCCATAACCTGTACTATATTTGGATGTCTCAATCGACACAGAATATTAGATTCTTTTTTAACAGCTGTCAGAATGGCCTTAGCTTGTCGCTTTAAGCTAAATCTTTTGATAGCAACGGATGTCCCCATCCATTCACCTTTGTAAACCGTACCATACGATCCATGACCTATAATGTCCCTTTCGTTGTATTTAAAATCTGTTTCTTTTATAACTGGCAAAGTATCAGAGTAGCCTTCAGGTAATTTCTTCACAAATGATATAGACTTTGATGATTCTATTGTATTATGATGGTGTACAGTAACACTGTATGTACCAGGTAAACGTACTACTATAAACGGTAAACTTATGCATTTCTCCAGAGTGATGCCATCTCTAACCCAAGTAAAAGTAGTTTTATCGGATTCAGATGAAACCAGTACCCCTACCATTAATTCTTTACCATGCAATCCAAATATTTCTGAAGGATGATGAAGTATTATACTTGAAGTGTCGAACATTTGTTCTTCTTGGACTTGAGGCCATATGAATGTCAACAATTCTTTATTATTGTCACCTGTAGCTTCGACGGGTATCTGTTCCAGATATATTTTATCCTCAATAGAAACAGATCTTAATTTAAATCCATCCTTAAATTCATTATAATCTTCAAAAGATTCATGGGTAGCGGACAGCTGGAAACACTGCTCTCGTCCAAAACATATCTGCTTCATAGTGATTTCTGGGTCGTAAAGAGAATTAAGTTTTTTCACATATGAAATATCTAGGCGTTTACACTCCTTTCCATCAACAACCAGTTCAGGGTAATTAATAACTAAATTTGCTTTTTCATGATCAGATGTGGTACTGCTTCCATGTGCTGAATAATGTGCAGCTAGATGTAACACATCAACATTTGCATCTTCAGTTGGCAATGTGGAAGAATCACTTTTTTCATTGTAGGTGCTTGTGTCTTTAAGATACGTCATGAGATACAATCTAAATTTTGATGCAAAGAGACCATGAGAATGCATATACTCAGATAGTGTACAACTTTTTCCTTCTAAATCCTCAAAATCTGTGATACATTCTCTCTTAAAATTTCCAACTTTAATATCAAATAATTCATGATCACTTGGGATAAAAATATCAATCATTTTTTGTGTTAAATCACTAAAAGTAGTTTCTGCAGGTACGATTGTTATATCTCTCGTTCCACCACCTTCATCTAACCTTTTCTTCTGTGTATAGGTTAATCCTCCATCAATAGAATGCAGCCATCCCAATTGAATTTTTGTTGATTTTTGTTTGGTTCGAGGATTAACTGATGATTTGGTCCTGAAACACTGCAAAAAATGAACATGAATGTTGTTATACTTTAATAAATGAAACTCATACCACAAACTCTGTAACAAATGTCCTAATTGTGCCAACTTAGCACAATTTAAGAATCCACGATAAGCCTCCTTTAAACAAATGGACACCCACAAATTATTTTGTAACTTTAGCGACAGGTTATAAGATAATCTTACCACTGATCTTGTACTCGAGGTCGTTCTATTTTTTCGTATCTTTGACAATATTTCCTGAATACGTGCGTCTAGAACAAAAGAAATTAAACTGCTTCGTCATATTATTCAATCAAAACACTATTTATACGGAATGATGTAATATGAAAGGAGGTTAACCATCAACACTGTATCCTTAGGCTTACATTATGAAATATTCATTTACAAAGAATCGTTCTTTATTACAAAGGGAAGTGCTAAGCCTACTTTACCTGTTTTTGAGCTTGTTTGGTCATGATGTTTCCTAGGTGATTTTGACTGTCTCAATTTTAGAATATCTCCCATTTTAAAACCGACCTCTTTGAGGTCACCATCTGACATCTGACAGAATTCATTCAAATCGAGGATCTGAAAAGTTATTAGGATATTCAAAGTAAATGTAAAGTGCTTAAAACAGATGTAAAGGGACAATCTATGAAATTAACAGTCAGTTTCATAGCTTAAACAAGCTAATTCAAATTTGAATTGAATGTCAAATAGTTTAATTTAAATGTTATGTGATATCGTGGTGACCACAAGATGTTTCATGCATTTATAAAAATTTCATTTTTTTCAATTCCTGTAAAATTACAATTTAAATCACTAAACGTACTTAAAACCAAAGTGTTTTAGATGGTGAGGAACATGCTTTATAAAGACGAGAGGAAAATCGTCGAAACGTAGCACATCAGCACAGAATTAAACAGTTAACACTTAACACACACGACTGACTCAAATGGTTACGTTGCTCGTTATTTATATATGCAATGCTCAGATCTAGAACCATCTAGAAACATTTAGAACAATTTACACAATTACAGACGTCATTATGTAGGTCACTGTACATTTAACTAATTAATGACATTGCTAAGTAGGTTTATAATTCTCACAACAAATACTTAGGCCTATATGTGGATTGAAAACGAGCTTGTTGGCTGTGGCTTTTTACCACGGTTAAAGAAAGTCCATGACATTAGAATTTATATTTGGCTAGAATGAAGATGATAGTTACAATAGTTCAGCACTAACCTTCTCCCTTTTACACATTTCCACAAAATTCCCTCCAGCCTC
This sequence comes from Lottia scabra, assembly GCA_029955415.1. NCBI lineage: Eukaryota > Metazoa > Mollusca > Gastropoda > Lottiidae > Lottia > Lottia scabra. Next base: position 13,523,080 of record JARJEI010000003.1, read on the forward strand.
TGTCCCGAAAATAGCAGCGAAATAGTCCTCCATCATTCTCTCATAGGCAAACAACAAGGAATGGCGCGAAAATGGATAGCGGAAGTAAGTTTTCTGTTTGAACTTGGAAAACGGAAGTTAGAAGTCTGAACTCGGAAGTTGTAACATGGAGGTCCCTCCCCGTCTGTCGTACTTTTCAAATTCGTGTGAGATATTACTGTTCTTAATCGACATAGACATGATATACATATACCTTTGATTATGAAAGTAAAGCATAATCTTTTTTTATCAAGTTTAGGTTGATCGTTTATGGTGCGTATCGCTTAACTGTTGGCGTTGTACATGTTCATTTGACATAAAACTCCATTCATTGCAGATCATTTAGAAACATGTAGTCAATAATTTGTTTTATGTATTTATAGAGCGTATTATTTTATATTGCTCTACATTTGAAGTAAGCCTACTGTAGTGAAACTATTTCTATATTGGGGATATTTTTGTTTGTTTTTACCTTGTTTAGTTTAAGGATTAGCTGTTATATGTTAAAAACACCAGAGTTTCTAGGACATGCCATATCATTGACTGGTTATTTCCGGGTCATCGAGTTTATTATTCATCTTATAGTGCAGATCAAACTATGTCTATTTTCGTTTAGTTCAATGACATATAGTTGCAATTAAAAGGGATTTTAAAGCATCAATTTGCGCCATTCCAATTCCATAGATATCAATAATATAGCTTCCGGTAGATCATTGTCAGTGACATCATAAAACGCGTTTTAGTGGAATTGCAAGAACCACAGACGCCGGAATGGTGCTATCAGTGTCCCCGATACACATACAATGTTTACAAAACCACATTTTACAATCCCTTTAATAATCTAAACCCAAATAAACAACATCAACCCATTCATGTTCTTGCAAAGAATATTTTTGAAATGAATAACTTCTTTGATATTACATGTATTGTACAATAATTGTGGGTTGTTAGTTTGAATGGTAGAGTAAATCATGTTTAGTTAAATATTATGTCACACTTTATTTTATCGGACTCTTATAAATAGCACAATTGAGCTCTTTACTAAAAGCAATAAAGGAACATTGAATACGTTATTATCAATGTTCACCAATGCCAATTCCACCTCATAACATTGCCATGCCAGGACAATGTGACAAATCGAATGCACCGACATCACTGAAACTGATCATACGAAAAGATATTTCAAAATGTCAAGTTCTGTGACACTCTACTTTTGTAAAGAAATAAAATAAAACTATTTTTATGTAAATTAAAAAGAAAACCCAGAAAGATACTCATTATAAAACCTGTTTCGGGACTTGCCAAATTGTTAATTCTACAGATTTGTACCGATAAACCGATATTAAACTAACACTGTTCGACCAAAATTTTTTTTTTCAGAATCTGTATCGTTTTTAGCTATCTCTCCCTCGAAAGCCTTCTAGTCCCTGTGAAGCCATAATCAAGAGCGTTTGAAGTAAAAAAACGACTGTTCGTTTAGTAAAACTATGCATAATATCGAAAACACAAAGAAAATGAAAGATAAATGTTTAGGTAGGGATATAATTGAAGGGATTATGCGATTTTTGTGCAGTTCAGTACCTTTGATGAAGGCTATTTACTTGTAATCAAAGCTCAAATCGACCCTCGAAAATGCAGAACATTCCCCTTTACAATATTATTTTCAACATTTTAGCAAGACAGTGTTTTCCCAGCTGTCAAATGAAAATATATCATATCAGAATATATTGACCAATGAACCCCACCCCCACTCCCGCTGCCGCCTTACCAAGCAATGCTGAACGTCAAAACCATATGATATAGTGACGTTGTATTAAACCTTCTTGACGAAATTAGTGTTTGACGCGTTGAGTTTCGTTGAAAATAAGAAACGAGTCTATTAGGTCCTCAATGCTAATAGCTTTGTACATGTACATCAATTACAAAATTTTGGTTTTCATTCTTGTCAAAATGGTGTTTACCCCCACGGTAAGGCAGACATAATTTCACGCCCTATATATTCAAGAAAGGAGGTGAATAAACACACAAAAATAAAAAGACGTCACTTACTTTCTGCTCTGTCACTCAAAAGTAATATCCGTTAAATTTAACTGAAGTCTTATACTAAATGACAACAATAAAGTATTTTTAAATATAGAGCTAAACATTTTGCTACCGGGTTGATGTAGGTCTCTTTATAAGTATATTTATTCAGCCAATACAATCCCACTTCAAAAAGACAATGTCAATATAATAATGTACATACATAAAAACAAGCAGTGGTCGGCCCAGCCTCGACTAGCCCTTTTTATTTTATTTACAATATTTTAACATTACATATCTTTTGTATAGTATAGGCCTTCTCAACTGGCGGCGCTCGCGCCATTAGTGGTAAATCTAAACTGCGAAACCGAAAGTGGCGCGCGGACGTTTATGTGAAAAATTAATAAAGTAGTAGTTAAAAATAATAATAACATCGGACAACTTCGCCTCTTTTTGTAACTGTAACGGGTGCAACAATTATATAGCAGTGGACTTCCCATACGAGAAGTACCACCTGGTGTTTCGAAAAGAGTAAGCATTCTCTGCTTCGCGTGCGACACCCGCCACTACTATAAAGGTCAAAATCATGAGGTGCAACGAGATCAATTCATGCCTGACTAAACAAATCTGCCAAAATGCAAGTAACAGATTTGTCGTATTTGACAAGGAGTTCTCCGTAACGACCATAAATTTTTTTAAAAGAAATTTTAAGTTTGTGTGTCAAGTCAAGTAACCCTGTTTCAGTAATTTCACGGTTAATATTCGACCCCTTGCAAGAAAGTCCTTATAAAGAGAACAAGCTCTAGCATAGCGGATCAGTTGTGAAATGTACGTGCCATAAGCAGGCGATTGTGGTATGCATACTCCCTCCTCCACTTCTCCCCCTACCATCCTACAAAATGAATCGAATAGTAGCTCTTTATGCTTATTATTTTGACCAAAGTGGCGCTTCGGGAAATTATCTTGAATTTGAAAGATCTTGATATAGAACATGTCACATGTAAGTTCGGAAATACTCTTACGGAAAACCTGGTATGACTCACATGTATGTTTCGTATCCCATAACAGGGTAGCCGATGAGCCCAGGGTCGAATTTAGTTATTAACAGAGATTCAAGAAAGGTGTTACTGGATTGGAGTTTGGGACTTCCTCTGATTTGCAACTGATTGATTTTTATTTTTCACAAAATCTTTCTTACCAATCAAATCAGGGGCTGATCCAAATGTGGGGTCGGGGGATTGCTCCCCCGGCTCGAACCCCCCCCCCCCTATTTTTGGCTGACAGTATATCCTGGTACCCAAGTTGTCCCAACCATCTAAAAATTTGCCATTGAATTTGAAGCATGTTATCAGAGCACCACGTTCTCTAAATCCTGGATCCGCCCCTGCAAATTAAGACACCTCCTCCACACCTTCTTAGTTAAAAGAGGGGAAGAAGGGGGGGGGGGGGGTGGGTATCTACATCACCCACTACACCAACGCCAAACTAAAAAATAAGATTAAAGCAAAGGTCAATCCGAAGTTAAAGTAGGCCAATCTCATATCATATCGTATAGCTCATTAAACCATTGCGACACTCGAGTTAAGACAAATTCGTCATATTATGCTCTCTTGCAATCGTCAGGTCTTGACATTAAAGGGATATGTTCACTAACTTTTCGACCAATAAATGTTTTTGTCTCAGAACCGGGAATTTTTTAGCTATTCTAATCCATAACAATGTTCACAACTCTCCCTCGAAATTGTAGCCTTCCATTCCCTGTGTAGCCATAATTATGAGCGTTTGAAAGTCAAAAATACGACTCGTCGTTTAGTAAGACTATGCCTCATATAGAAAACGCATATTCACAAAATGAAAGATAAATGTTAAGGTAGGGATATAATTATAATTGAAGAGATTGTGTGATTTTTGTGTAGTTCTAGTACTTCTGAGGGCTATTTACCTAATTAGACACAAATCAACCCTCGAACCCTCGAAAATGATGAACATTCCCCTTAAAATAATAGAAATGGTATATTACAAATTCTAGCCCAGCTGAGACTAAGAGAAATTTACTGAAGAAAATCTAGTTTCCGGAGACGTTCGGATGTCTTAGTTGAATCTCAGAAACCACACTCCAAAAGTGACAATCCCGACGGTGATCAGACAAGATTGTAATCAAAACGTCAGGACCAATGTGATGTATAAAGTTGCCAACTATTTGGGAGATCAATTGTCTTCAGTAACATTTTAGATGATTTATCCATGTCACACTTCCACTTGACTAATTGCACTCAATCCAAATTAGAATGTAGAGCCTTAGTTCTCAACCTTATAAAATCTTCGTACCCCTTCGGCCACCAGAAGTAACAATAAGAACCAACATGAAAGTCATAGGATATTTGTAGCCACTATTACAGTTGTTGGTGATTGAGACACTTGAACTATTTTACATTAAATAAATATATCTATCAAACATATTCTAGCAAATATCATTTATTTCTTCTAAAATAACCAATTTATTTACTTTACTGTCCCCTTAAACAACCTTAGATGATTTCAGGGTTACTAGTATCCCTGGTTGTGCACCGAGGATGTAGAGCATGGCAAATGGTATATATTATGTATATAATAAATGCAAAGTCAGATTTGTTTATTCATGAATAACGCATTTGAGATAATAACCTACAATATATGTAACAGATTGTGTCTGAAGTTATTGTGATGGGAATGTCTATTGTTCTGAGACAGTTATGGAGTATACGTATTATTCTTATAATGGTTTTAACACCATTACTCCTTCTTCCATTACCTTTACATATAGGTACATTGGTAAGTTTAGACCATTACTTCTTTTTCCATTGCATATAGGTACATCGGTAAGTTTACACCATTACTTCGTCCGCCATTACCTTTATATATAGGTACATTAGTACGTTTACACCCTTACTTCTTCTTAATTACCTTTACATATAGGTACATCGGTAAGTTTACACCATTACTTCTTCTTAATTACCTTTACATATAGGTACATTGGTAAGTTTACACCATTACTTCCTCCGCCATTACCTTTATATATAGGTACATTGGTAAGTTTACACCATTACTTCTTCTTCCATTACTTTTATATATAGGTACATTGGTAAGTTTACACCATTACTTCTTCTTCCATTACTTTTATATATAGGTACATTGGTAAGTTTCCATCATTATTTCTTCTTCCATTACCTTTGTATATATATATATAGGTACATTGGTAAGTTTACACCATTACTCCTTCCATTACCTTTATATATAGGTACATTGGTAAGTTTACACCATTACTCCTTCTTCCATTACCTTTATATATAGGTACATTGGTAAGTTTACACCATTACTCCTTCTTCCATTACCTTTATATATAGGTACATCTGTAAGTTTACACCATTACTTCTTCTTCCATTACCTTTATATATAGGTACATTGGTAAGTTTACACCATTACTTCTTCTTCCATTACCTTTATATATAGGTACATTGGTACTTCTTCTTCTATTGCATATAGGTACATCAGTAAGTTTACAACATTGCTTCTTCTTTCATTACCTTTATGAATACAAATCATATAAAAATCAATGCCGGAGTCTTCTGAAATTATCCTTGCATATGCATGGTGCCATGGTGTCACCTGTCAATAAAGTTTCATATGGGATGTTCGTTGATTTTGTTTTGTATGCCATTGAAAGGTTAATGATGCTATATCACTCAAACTCGCACCAAAGGTAGATGATATAATAAACTAATCATATGCAAAATTTCAGTCCATTTGAGTAAATGCTTTGGAAAATAGTGAAGGTCAAAGTTGGGACATTACTTTAGGCCCACCCGATATATAGGTACATTGCTAAGTTACAACATAACGTCGTCCATTGCATATAGGTACATCGGTAAGTTTACACCATTATTTCCTCTTCCATTGCATATAGGTACATTGGTAAGTTAACACCATTACTCCTTCCATTACCTTTATATATAGGTACATTGGTAAGTTTACACCATTACTTCTTCTTCCATAACCTTTATATATATGTACATTGGTAAGTTTACACCATTACTTCTTCTTCCATTGTATATAGGTACATTGGTAAGTTTACTCCATTACTCCTTCTTCCATTAACCTTATATATGGGTACATTGGTAAATTTACACCATTATTCCTCTGCCATTATCCTTATTTTGGGTACATTGGTAAGTTTACATTATTACTTCCTCTGCCATCTTATATAGGTACATTGGTAAGTTTACACCATTACTCTCTCTGTGTTTTTCATATCTAAGGTACATTGTTTACACAAGTTTACACCATTACTTCCTCTGCCATTGCATATACGTACATTGGTAAGTTTACTTACACCATACGTATTTTTCATACGTAAAATATTGTAGCGGTGGCGGGTGTGGTGCCAAGCAGGGTATGTTAACTCTTCTAGACACCTGATACCACTTTTCATTATGAAATATTTACTCACTTATTGATATACTTCCTCAAATGAAAAGTTCATTAGCTGCTACCAATATATTGCCAATGTGTTCACACGGATTTCGAGATTTGTTTTACGGTTGGGATCGTTCCCGGCGATTTAGTTTTTTAAAAATCTGTGGGAGGGCCTTTTACCATACCTTCCTTTTCCGCTCCAGCCTGTAACTCGAAACGTTCGTTAATTTCTTCCATAGCGACTCCTTAGCGAATATCTTAGGATAATACTTAAATGTTTCAAGTACTGTACCACAACGCACTTCATACCGTATCGCTTATACGTTCCTTAACTTGGCTGTAACTCGAAGTAACAAATGGATAATGCACGGTTTGCTACAAGCTTAGCGCACGGTTTACTACGAGTTAACGCATGCGCTGTAGTTTACTGGCGGATTGTTTACATTAAAGACTCCCATCATTGCCGTATCAGTTAACGACTTCTTTAGTGGCGGTCCGAGGCAGACCTTAACCACAATCGTTAAACGCACATTTACGCCTGCCGTTAAAATTAAGGCGTGTTTCAAGTTACACCCCCTTAAATTACCATCCGCTTAAAGATGAACGAATGATATTTCTCATTGTTCACATAATCTGCCATATTATAAATGGAAAACGACCCATACTCAACTGTAAGCAATTGGAAATTATTTCAATCCGATTTTTTGGTGCATTCCGATTCCAATATGGCATTATTACAAGAAAGTTTATAGCGGAGAAACTCGTCGAATAATTATTGACGTAATAATTTTTGGATTTAGTGACACTGAAATTGGACAATTTTTAATTAACAATTTTCTTTTTAGGAGGCCAAGGCAGCGTTTGTGTTGATGTTGATGGCAGTTCTGTGGATAACAGAAGCGGTACCAATAGCTGTGACAGCCATGCTTCCGGTATTTCTATTCCCGATGTTAGGTGTGATGAAAGCTAAAGACATCGCTCCAGCCTATATGTCTGTAAGTCTTCTGCAATGCAATCGCATTATGATGTACATAATGTTTGTGGATATTTTGCAAAATATATAGGTATATGACTAACTTGCATGATTTTAAAAAATCAGCTGTAGAAACTACCCAATTTGTATGTTAAATTCAAATGCATTTATCTTTGTGACCAATTACAAATATACATGTATTTATAAACAATTGTTTTAAGATTTTAAAAATGTCTGGCCCTACTAAGTTCCGACATCCTATCGATATGTCACGTCGACGGAACGGGCCGGGGTCAGATTTGTTGAGCTAGGTAGAATTGTGCTACATTATCAGCAGGGTTGGTCAGACTGGTAGTTTTCTCTGATCAGAATGGTCAGTATAATAAAAAATCTTTGAGGTAATCTTCCCTGCAATCTACTAACTACAAATAATTGTATGGTCTTGTTTGGTCTTTCGCTTGGGTTAAAGTTTGAAGATAATAGAATGCCAACATGTTTCATCTTAATACAGTGAAACATGTTGGCATTCTATTATCTTCAAACTTTAACCCAAGCGAAAGAACTGCAACCGCATGTCGATTATTACGAGCCAGTGTAACTACACTAATCAAATGTGGGGTGCATGGGGATGGTCTTAATCCGTTAATTAGCATGAAACTTATAAAACAATGCAGCTATACTAAAGCTTTATATGGCTGCCAACTGTGGAACAACCTGTCCGCTTCCGGTATGATTCTCCTTCAAAGAGGCCAAAATTACGCATGTAAATTAATATTATCCTTAAACTCGAGAACTCGCACTGATAAATGTAATGGAATTTTAGGCTGGGCTACTATTAATTCCTATATTGATCAACAGAAACTGTTGTATTTTGGTCAGCTCATTAATTTAAATCCATATTTATTGCCACGCAAACTACTTATTTTAAGACTATTAGACTATAAGAATCAATGTTCCCCATGTCAAAATGGTTTCGTACCCGATATTATAGCCATTGCTCTGAAATATAACCTTATTTCTTATATTAATGAATTTTTATCATCCAATACCTTCCCTTCTAAACAAAATTGGAAGCACCATGTAAAATCTGCAATCTGTACATATGAAGAATGTGCATGGGAAGACAGAGTAAGAAACAAATGTGATTTTAAAACTTTTGTCCATTTTCACCCTAACTTAAAACCACACCCTATCTTTAAATTTATGTTGAGCCAACCTGAACTCAAGATGCAATTCACGTTATTTATTAAAATATGTTGTATGGTTAACATTGAAAATGAAGCGGTATTTTTATGTGAGAAATGTGGTTATTTATATTCTTCAATTATATTCCATAGATTAACTGATTGTAATTGGTTTAATTCAGAACATGTAACATTCCTTACTAGGATACACGACTTGTCAATTGATTTATATAGAGTTTTAGTATATTCAGATTATACTTTTCTATTTGAGTTGTTAAAATTTAAGCCGACTTGCCTTACAGAATTATCAGATTTGAATAATTATCGTATACTGGTACTAAAGTACTTTAACTCTATCTTCAATGATTTAACTCAAAATGATTTATGTTAACTTTTCCTGTTTTCTGATTGTGTATAGACATATTTAATTTACTTTGTTATATTGTATATATTTTGTATTGTTATTATGTTCATCGAATCTCCAATACTGGAGGAATAAAAGATTATAAATAAATAAATAGATATCTATTGTAGAAATAAAATAATAGTACATGTATTTAAATAAACTTTGATACACAGTTTCGACGATGACTTATCACAATGTTTTTGTTTACAGGACACACTGATGGTATTTATTGGTGGTTTGATAATGGCAACTGCTATAGAAACATGGGACATACATAAATTATTGGCACTGAGGATATTATTATCTGTAGGTTCTAAACCTCGATGGCAAGTAGTCAAACCACATTATTATCTAGAAATACGTTTCAGTGTTCTTACAAGATCTAAAATGAAATGAAATGCTTTTCTGCACCTATATTGGCTAATTTAGGACGGGCAAACGCCATGCAGTGTGCAATGAGGGAAATTTTTGCCAGGACAGTGGCATTAGCCTGCTCTTATTTTCAATTCCAACTGTCGAGAGATCGTTAACGTGCATAGCCAATAGCACACGGGACCTCGGTTTATTGTCCCATCCGAACGACTAGACGCTTTTTCCATGTCAACCCCTCTGACCTGCATCACTGACAGGGGGAAACCGGGTTGAATACAAGATCTAAAGAACAATCATCACACTAATAGACGTTAATCAGATGGGTTTTGTTCGTTCTCTGAAGCACAGTGGTGTATTAAAGGCGGCGGCGGGGGGGGAGGGGGTGTCTGCTTAGTGGATTACTTTTCATTCATTCCCCATGTAAATACGATTCCGAATATGCGAACACACTCTTCATTCCCCAAGTAAATTGTTTTCGAATATGCGAACACAAGGGGGGACACAACCTCAGACTCAGAATACATATATCCATATTTTTTTTGTACATGAACGCCATGGTGCTACCACCTTTGTACAGGACAACATCATATGACTACATAACTAATAATGCCATCGTTTTGGAACATGAAACAATGATGTCATCTTTTTGTACATGAACCAATGGTGTCATCGTTTTTGTACATGAACTTATTGTGTCATCTTTTTGTACATAAATTAATGGGGTCTCTATTTGTATGACAGGTTGATGCTAGGTTTAATGTTGCCAACATGGTTTTTATCAATGTGGATCAGTAATACGGCTACTACTGCTATGATGATACCTATTGCACAAGCAGTATTAACCCAGCTCAAAGCTACCAATATATTACTTAAGGAAGATACCATAAATATGGGTAGGTTTCTATAAATCTTAAACCAATGCTGGGTTTTGCCAATCATGCCACGATACGATATCTATCGCGCTACAAAGGTCACGATACAATACGTATCGCGATATGGGAAATATCTCATTTTGTTTATCGGTATTGAAATTTGGTAATTTAGTTGATAGGAATGGCCCATATCCACGTCTTTTAAATATTTTCCAACAATTTTCCCCAAAAATTGTGATTTCATCTGCTGACTATTTCATCTTTAGGCCTACTATTTAATGAAGATTAGGTGTATCGTCAAGTATCGATACACGACCCCACGATACGATAGACGTATCGTGTATCGTGGCATGTCGGTCGTAATGCGACACATCATACAACGATATATCGTGCCAGCACTACTTAAAACCCCCAATTATACAAATAAAGACTTAAGTGTCCACGATGCACGAGAAATGATCGAATAGTATAATTTTTTATGTCAAAGCCTCTTTAAAAACCGTATGATATAATCTTTGTTTAGATCACATTACGGATGAAGACAGTAGGTTTATAACAAAAGAGTCTGATAAAAGTAGGTAAGTACACTTACTATGTTAGATAGCATGCGCTGGAAGTTTTGTGTTCCTACAATATTAATTTTTTTTACGATGCAGATCACAAGACCTTTCAGATTAAAAATCCGTCCCAAAAAAGTCAAAATAGTCCGTTAACCAAAGGGTATGTCTAAAAGAGTAAGCATGTTTTGCTTCGACTGATATATAGTTCACTTACAAATGCTATCAAATTATAGCCAAGTTATGGAATAATCATCCATTATTAGAATGCTTTTCCTCTGTAGGTATTCTGTTGGACTCTTTTTTTCTATTAATTGTAGAGAAATTACCGTTGATGATAATGAGGATATAAAGTACAAAAAGCTGTGTAAAGCAATTTCATTGTGTATCTGTTATGCTGCTAACTGTGGAGGAATTGGTGCTTTAACAGGAACCGGACCGAATTTAGTGGTGAAAGGATTTGCTGACGAGTAAGTATAGAACAGTGTTTCTCAACCTTTTTTTGGTGGTTACCCCCCTTTGCAGACCGTGATTCTTCATTACCTCCTAAAACTTGTTGGCGGTTCACAGGCGCAAAGGGTCTGGAGGGTTTGGCTCCCCAATTACCCCTTTTGCTTCCATGGCTCGCTTCAAGTCGCCCATTACTCGCCAGGGAGCCAAGTGGCTCCCGGTTGAAAAAACACTGGTAAAGAATATAGTAGAATCATGTGTCGGATAGACAATAAGTCCCAGATGAATGGATAGAAAGTGTTTTCGAGCTATTTTTAACAAGGAAGTGGTGTTATTTTAGACTTATAGACAAACAGGGGAATCTCTCTTATAATACTGGAAAAAAAATAACTTTTCCGTTTCGGCCTTCCGGGTATGATCAATGTATGCTGATATTTGAGTTAAGATTTGTCTATATAGCATAGCCGCCTCAGATGATCTCTCAGATGAACCATATATAAAGAAACCAAGTAGGCTACTAACGACCCAAACAGCAAAACGAAACTAGAAATCCAAAAAGACATTTTGACGAAATATAAGTAACATCTTATGAACTTTTCACATAAAGAATTATATTTAAAGGGGACCAGTCTTCATTTTTATTGGTTGATTTGGGTCTTGAATATACTTAAGTATCCTTCAGAAGCACTAGAAATGTACGAAAATTGCATATTTCCTTCAAATATATCTTAAATTAGACATTTCTCCTTCTATTTCTATAGATGAATTTTCTATATATTGCATAGTATCGCTAATGTGTAGTAGGGCATTATACCTTTCAAATGCTATAATTATGGATGCACATGGATTTGAAGACTCAAATTTCAATGGTGAGTTGTGATAACCAGTACTAAATTGCTGAGCTAAAAAATTTCCCGTTTCTGAGACTTGGAAAAACCGACCCACGAAAATGAAGCCTGTGCCCCGTACCGCGTCAGGGTAATTTACACAAACGGTAGGCTGTTGACTGTTTCAAATCATTATTCTGGTACACAATGCCTCCATTCTTTCTTTGGATTCTTCATTCTCCAACCTATCTATGCTATCTCGGGTATCTCTTTTGTCCTTGTTGGATTCGTCGATATCCTAAGTCCCAGGAAGGAAGACCATTGTCCATTTTCCAGTAAATTTGAAGGATTATCAAAACGAAAATGTTTTATGGTCAACAGTTTAATCACCAAACCAAAGATGCTGTTAGTTCTAGAATTAGTGAATTAACTCACAGAAATAATCGAAACGAAATAGTTAGAATTGTATTTTATTCAGATAGTCTGACTTACATATTTTAGATTATATGCATCACATGGCTTAAAGAATCCAGTTACGTATACAACGTGGATGGGATATGGTTTACCGTTATCTTTTATGGTTCTTATGGTGACGTGGTACTGGTTACAATTCTTCTTTTTAGGTTTTTCGTAAGTTACCTTTCAATTCTTTATTATCCAAGATATTTTATATTTGAAAATTGTTTTAGTGCTAAGAAGGAAAAGAAACGCTTATAATTATTTAATCTTACACGAACAAGGTGTCGAGGTTTCATTCTGATGACCAATTAAACTTTCAAAACCACGAAAATACAGATACGAATGACGTATGATGTTTCTAGACATTTAGTATCTCTGTGTTGAAAGAAAGTCAATCCACCCCATTTAAATTCGCATTTAACTTCTATAAGCCATTGTCTACAGGCTGTATGTAGAATAACATAGATTTGAACATTATATATGTATAGGTTAATGGCCGAAAGCAGTCCTATAAGTTCAATAATGATCGTAACACAAGGACCGAAGGTCCGCGTGTTACGTCATTATTGAACGCATTGGACTGCTTGAGGACCATTAACCTACTTAAAATACAGATCAACCAAAAAACAGCTCACTGTAAATTCATGCGTCCCCCATCACTATGTCATTATACCTACTCAGTCACGTGCATTATTATAGGTCACACGAGATAAACTCACGTGCCATAACACACAATTGCAGATAAACTCTCGAGATGTTTGGATCGGATTTATAAATATATTCTTGATCGGGTAAATTATTGTAGTTTTTTATTGCTTCACTTTTCATTTTAATCTTTAAACGATCGTAATGTACATATGGCATGCCTATATTGGTTTTGTCGTCTTCAGGACAATGATTTATGCATTGTATTTCGAATTTCGAACATAACAAAACTTTCTTTGAGATTTCACACTACTGCTACTGTTAGCCTTAGAATGTCTTTACTTTGATAACGAATATAATTTTTGTAAGTTTACATTAATTGGAAATGTATTTCTCTCTTAGAAATTTCAACCAGAAAAAGTCACAATGTTTAACTGAAAATTGTCCTCTGTAAAAACAAACTTTTAAGACATAAATTGTGTTTTTTTATTTTGGCGGAAAAAAGGAAATAGTTTCAAGACTTCAGAAACCACAAGTTTCGTTTTACAAGTCAATTTTGTGCAGTTTGGTACACTGCGGCAAAACGCACCCACCGATTCATACATGTTTTTGAAGCCAAAAGATATAGTGAGCAAAATCAATCAGAAACAGGTCACCAAATCACCAACAGTGAGCATTATTCAATCATTTTATGATGTCACAGCGGTCCAAAATTTGCCGCCATTTTGAAAAAATAATGTACTCTTGGCAAAATGCCCGTACCAATAAGTTAAATATTGGACCCTCAAGAACAAAGGGTGACGTCACATCTGTATTTTAAGTTGACTTAAATTTACCTTGTATGATATGTTGACATTGACCTACCTTGTATGATATGTTGACATATCACCATAATAACCAATTAATAATAATAATAATAATAAACTCTATATTGGACACCTGGTACAATTATTTGCATCGGAGCTTATTGATTTCTTGAAATGAATATTGTTTACATAATTACATACTAGGGACTCATTAAAATAATAATAATTTATTCCATCAGATACATATTTGAATAAAGAAATACTCAATGAAATAATACACAGATGAATTTTCAATTCCCGTTATAAGATTAGCTTGGTATATGAAATGCGGAATGGTGCATTTAACGACTAAAGTTTGAATTTATCAGGACCTTGAAGGGGTGGACTGGAGCCCATCGTCTAAGCAGTACTCCATTTAAAATCACTGCTACTTATTGCCCTTTCCATATTCTGATGAAATATCATTGAGCAGCTGTGGTTGTGGCGCCAACTGATAGCACTTAATCTAAATTTTGAAATATTTACTCATGTATTGATATACTTCAAACGCAAAATTCATCTGCTACCACCAATGTATTGCCAATGTATTAACAGATTTATTCTTACCAATCTGTAGCAAACTTTATCTTCAATATTTTTATTATCGTAACAATTTTCACCACTCTTAAACACTGAACATTTTTTAGTTTTTCTATCAAACATGATGCGCCTGCAATCCGGATTGGCCAGTGGCGTGGTGGCTCCAAATTGGCTGGGGGGCACAAACCCTTTTTGGCGCTCCAAGGAAAACTGCGCTTTTCCTGCAACTCATGGTCCCCACCCACACCCCTAAGGCATTCGGTTCAGGTATGGATCACAATGCATGAATGCACTGATGCACATGTAAAACCTCTGGAGCCCTTCGACCTTGGAACACCGCGTCGAAGAGGAGGAACGAGGGAATACGGGGTTCCTTTCATGGAAAATTTTGAAGATTGTTGTGGGTGCAATCTAGATATATTTCAGGCACTTGCAGCCCCGATAAAAATATTCGATTCTTTTAGGTTTAATATGTAAATGTTATCAGTAAATGAAAGATTCTGAGAGTGACATTTTTTATATTACACGGGTTTTGTTAACATTATGTTTCTTCAAGTGGATTAACTTAATAGGCTTCATCCTTGGGTGACTACAAACACTCACACCAAGTTTCATCAAAATCCATCAAGAAATCAACTCTCTATTGGGTCCACAAACAATTCAAGAACGAGGGCAATAATTCACAGAAAATGTTGTTAATTGCTCTTATTTTCAATAGGCTTGGGTGATTACAAACACTCACACCATTGTCTTCATTGTCCTTAAAGTTTTCGTTTTAACTGTAGTAAACGCGGGTTAAGTCAACATTGTTCTAAAATTGAAATTAGGCTTTGGACCCCAGAAGTAAATTCAAAGTGCCAAAATAATTAATTCAGTCCGTAGGAAGACCGGAAAGACCTAATTTTGAAGTACAAAAGCAATTTTACCACTTGTCATAGAGAACGCTTGTAGCGAGCGCGGACCTATGAGAGACCCTCATAGTTGTCTCCCTTGAATAGCTGTAAGCAGTGAAATGTAACATTTCGGCTCAAACCCTTCATTTATCACATTTATCACAATTTAATAGGCTTTATCCTTGGGTGATTACAAAACCTCACACCAAGTTTCATCAAAATCCATCAAGAAATCAACTCTCTATCGGGTCCACAAACAATTCAAGAACGAGGGCAATAATTCATAGTAAATATTGTTCAATTGCTCTTATTTTCAATAGGCTTAATCCTTGGGTAAATACAAACACTCACCCCAAGACCCCCGGAAACTTCAAGGTTTTAGCTATTTGAAACAATGCAGGAAGGCTATTTGAAGCTATATTTTTGTATTTTTTGTATGTTTAAGTCTGCGGTCGGTCGGCTCAACTTTACCGACGGATATCAATAACGGGGGCGGATCCAGGATTTATAGAAAGGTGGAAATATAACATGCTTCAAATAGAACGGCGACAAATTTGTAGGGAGAGGGCCCGAGTTGTATTGGGACTAAAAGAATAAGCTCGAAAATAATTATTATTTCTTAACGACCGACTTATTTTCGAAGGACTTTTGGCGCCCCCTTGCAACGTCGGCGCCCCCTGGTTTCCATTCGCTGGGGGGCAGTCCGACCAAACGACGAGTCGTATTGGATTTTCAAACGCTGATGATTTTGGATCAACGGGGATTTAATTTCGAGGGAGAGTTTGGAAAATTATTACGGATTAGATAAGTTAGGAAACTCCAGGTTCGGAGACTAAAAATGGGTTATGGTTTACCATTATCTTTTATGGTTCTCATGGTTACATGGTACTGGTTACAATTCTTCTTTTTAGGTTTTTCGTAAGTTACTTTTCAATTCTTTATTATTCAAGATATGTTATATTTGAAAATTCTTTTTGTGCTAAGAAGGAAAAGAAACGCTTTGAATTACTTAATCTTACACGAACAAGGTGTCGAGGTTTCATTCTGATAATAGGTTAAGGATAGGATAAGGTTTTGTATTTCAAATGACTAATAAACTTTCAAAACCACGAAAATACAGATACAGATGACGTCACAGAGAATATCCAATAGCCTACACTGCTCAAACTGTAACGATATTGTTCTGTTTGTACTGGTTTAAAAAGATGGTTTCAGCCGTATTTATTTTATTTTCTCATATGGATAATATTGATGCCATGACCCTAATTTATGCAGTAGAATAACATATGTATGTAATAAAAGCTTTTATAGTAAAGCAATGTTCATTATTTTAATCATACGTCAGAATTAATTTTAACAAAAAGAAGAAATATGAAAGTGACAGCAGTTGAATTTATATTTATAATTATTCACATTGGTTGATCTACAATCCTACTCCCTTTTAAGACGTAGTTGAACATCACGAATATCGTAGCTGATACCAAAGTTGTCACGCCATTGAATCCTAGCATCATCATTTGGATCATTTCGTCTTCCATTCGGATTGGCTCTGGAACATACTGGATCATCTAAATACCACCATCCACCCATAAACCTGTCTGGACAATTGTTATTGGAGTAGTCTTGATCATACGTTGAAAATGGCCGTCCTATGATACTGTTTGTTCCATTGGTTAATGAATCGCCGAGAGGTTTATTGACATTAGGTTCAAATCGATCACAATAAAACTTATAACCGTCATCTGAATTTGTAAGATTAAATTCGTAGTAATAGCCATATAAAGTGTTCCCAGTTACTACCATTACGTTAAGTTCAAAGTTGTCATGATTTTGTAATATATCATAAATATGCCGTAATCCCAGCCAATATTCACCGTGTACTTTACCAAATCCATTTACGTATTCATCCCAGGTTCTGTTAAAGTCTGTTTCTAGACAATTAGTATCTCTGTGTTGAAAGATGGTCTTCCCTTTCCAATTGAATTCGCATTTAACTTCTATAATAGAGCCATTGTCTACAGGCTGTATGTAGGATAACAAAGATCCTGTTGCTACTGCTTTATTATAACCATCACTACAGTCTGAAAAGTATACAAAGAATAATATATTTATAGGCTATGTATTGGGAAATTTGTATATTATGGGTTTGGAAAGATTTCAGGTGGGTTGGGGGTAGTGGGTGCGATTTTTCAAGTGAAAATAGAGCTTAGTTTTTTGCCTCAGGGAGAAGAGGGACAGGAGGGCCCGAAATACGCCAATGGTGGCTGAAAGGACCAACATATTTAAAGAATTAGAACGGAAACTGTCTCTTGTCAATCACAAGTTGGACTTCTAGGTGCGACTTTCCCAGAAAGGTCTTATTCTTTGTATATTGTTTGTTGACCTTTGACTTACCTTATAGGATATAAATAAGACAATTTTATGGATATATACTTCTAGATAGTTTATTACTTCAACGTTTCAATGTGGTTCTCACACCGTCATCAGGAATATAATAGGATATGTTAACATTGACTTACCTTGTAAGATATACTAACATTGACTTACCTTGTAAGATATGCTAACATTGATTTACTTTATAAGATATGCTAACATTGACTAACCTTATAAGATATGCTAACATTGACTAACTTTATAAGATATACTAACATTGACTTACCTTATAAGATATGCTAACATTGACTTACCTTGTAAGATATGCTAACATTGACTAACTTTATAAGATATGCTAACATTGACTTACCTTATAAGATATGGTAACATTGACTAACCTTATAAGATATGCTAACATTGACTAATCTTATAAGATATACTAACATTGACTTACCTTGTAAGATATGCTAACATTAACTTACCTTATAAGATATGCTAACATTGACTTACCTTATAAGATATACTAACATTGACTTACCTTATAAGATATGGTAGCATTGACTAACCTTATAAGATATGCTAACATTGACTAATCTTATAAGATATACTAACATTGACTTACCTTGTAAGATATGCTAACATTGATTTACTTTATAAGATATGCTAACATTGACTAACCTTATAAGATATGCTAACATTGACTAACTTTATAAGATATACTAACATTGACTTACCTTATAAGATATGGTAACATTGACTAACCTTATAAGATATGCTAACATTGACTAACTTTATAAGATATGCTAATATTGACTTACTTTATAAGATATACTAACATTGACTTACTTTATAAGATATACTAACATTGACTTACCTTATAAGATATGCTAACATTGACTAACTTTATAAGATATACTAACATTGACTTACCTTATAAGATATGCTAATATTGACTTACTTTATAAGATATACTAACATTGACTTACCTTATAAGATATGCTAATATTGACTTACCTTATAAGATATACTAATATTGACTTACTTTATAAGATATACTAACATTGACTTACTTTATAAGATATACTAACATTGACTTACCTTATAAGATATGCTAACATTGACTAACTTTATAAGATATACTAACATTGACTTACCTTATAAGATATGCTAATATTGACTTACCTTATAAGATATACTAATATTGACTTACTTTATAAGATATACTAACATTGACTTACTTTATAAGATATACTAACATTGTCTTACTTTATAAGATATACTAACATTGACTTACCTTATAAGATATGCTAATATTGACTTACCTTATAAGATATGCTAACATTGACTTACTTTATAAGATATACTAACATTGACTTACTTTATAAGATATACTAACATTGACTAACCTTATAAGATATGCTAACATTGACTAATCTTATAAGATATACTAACATTGACTTACCTTGTAAGATATGCTAACATTAACTTACCTTATAAGATATGCTAACATTGACTTACCTTATAAGATATACTAACATTGACTTACCTTATAAGATATGGTAGCATTGACTAACCTTATAAGATATGCTAACATTGACTAATCTTATAAGATATACTAACATTGACTTACCTTGTAAGATATGCTAACATTGATTTACTTTATAAGATATGCTAACATTGACTAACCTTATAAGATATGCTAACATTGACTAACTTTATAAGATATACTAACATTGACTTACCTTATAAGATATGGTAACATTGACTAACCTTATAAGATATGCTAACATTGACTAACTTTATAAGATATGCTAATATTGACTTACTTTATAAGATATACTAACATTGACTTACTTTATAAGATATACTAACATTGACTTACCTTATAAGATATGCTAACATTGACTAACTTTATAAGATATACTAACATTGACTTACCTTATAAGATATGCTAATATTGACTTACTTTATAAGATATACTAACATTGACTTACCTTATAAGATATGCTAATATTGACTTACCTTATAAGATATACTAATATTGACTTACTTTATAAGATATACTAACATTGACTTACTTTATAAGATATACTAACATTGACTTACCTTATAAGATATGCTAACATTGACTAACTTTATAAGATATACTAACATTGACTTACCTTATAAGATATGCTAATATTGACTTACCTTATAAGATATACTAATATTGACTTACTTTATAAGATATACTAACATTGACTTACTTTATAAGATATACTAACATTGTCTTACTTTATAAGATATACTAACATTGACTTACCTTATAAGATATGCTAATATTGACTTACCTTATAAGATATGCTAACATTGACTTACTTTATAAGATATACTAACATTGACTTACTTTATAAGATATACTAACATTGACTTACCTTATAAGATATGCTAACATTGACTAACTTTATAAGATATACTAACATTGACTTACCTTATAAGATATGCTAATATTGACTTACTTTATAAGATATACTAACATTGTCTTACTTTATAAAGTATGCTAACATTGACTAACTTTATAAGATATGCTAACATTGACTTACCTTATAAGATATGCTAACATTGACTTACCTTGTAAGATATGCTAATATTGACTGACATTGTAAGATATGCTATTATTGACTAACCTTATAATATATGCTAACATTGACTTACCTTGTAAGATATACTAACAGTGACTTACCTTATAAAATATGCTAACATTGACTGACTAGCCTTATAAGATATGCTAATATTGACTTACTTTATAAGATATACTAACATTGACTTACCTTATAAGATATACTAACATTGACTTACCTTGTAAGATATACTAACAGTGACTTACCTTATAAAATATACTAACATTGACTGACTAGCCTTATAAGATATGCTAATATTGACTAACCTTATAATATATGCTAACATTGACTTACCTTGTAAGATATGCTAACATTGACTTACTTTATAAGATATTCTAACATCGACTTATGATATGTTGACATGGGCTTTCCTTGTATGAAATGTTGACATGGATCTACCTTGCTAGATATGTTGACATGCATTTACCTTTTAAGATATGTTGACATGGACTTACCTTTTAAGATAATATTGGCATGACTTTGCTTTGTAAGACATTGTGACATTGACTTTCCTTGTATGAAATGTTGACATTGACTTTCCTTGTGTGAAATGTTGACATTGACTTTCCTAGTATGATATGTTGACATTGACCTACTTTGCTAGATATGCTGACATGGACGTACCTTGAATGATATGTTGACATGGACCTACCTTGTATGATATATTGACATGAACTAACCTTGTATGATATGTTGACACGTATCACCATAATAACCAATTGGACACCTGGTACAATTATTTGCATCGGAGCATATTGATTTCTGTAATGATTATTGTTTACATAATAAGATACAAGGGACTCATTTAAATAAAAATAATTTATTCCATCAGATACTTATTTGAATAAAGAAATACTCAATGAAATAATACACGATGAATTTTGATTTCCCGTTGTGGTATCGTAATACTGATATTTTTTAAAATAAATAAATAAACTCCAGTATCAGCACTGCACTGATGAGGCCCAGAATGATGGGGTGGACTGGAGTCCATCGTCTTAGCAGTACTCCATTTGAAATCACTGCCCATTTTGCCCTTTCCATATTGTGACGAATTATCATTTTGAGATTTTGAAATATAATATTTACTCATGTATTGATATACTTCAAACACAAAATTCATCAGCTACCACCAATGTTTTGCCAATGTATTAACATAGATTTATTCTTACCAATCTGTAGCAAACTTTATCTTCAATATTTTCATCATCGTAACAATTTTCACCAGACTTAAACATTGAACATTTTTTAGTTTTTCTATCAAACATGATGCGCCTGCAATCCGGATTGGCGAAACATTGAATACCACAATGAGGTAAAGACAAACTGGTGTCAGTTTTTAGAATGTCGTAGAATTTAGATGCTTTGCATGTTCCTGGTTCGTAAAACACATCAGTTAAAATATATTCTCCGCCTTGAAAAACGAATGCAACACTTTGTGCAAAGAAACTGAAAAATATGTTGAGATGCCTCATGATGAAACTGTTATGAACTGTGATAAAAGATACAAAACGACAGAATTGATTAAAATATATTACTTTGTGTGACGAAATCAATTCTATCACTATTTAAACTTTCATTTTCCGTGTTTTCTTAACTTTAAAGGGGAATGTTTAGCATTTTCGAGGATCGATTTGGGCTTTAAATTCATGTTACCAGCCTTCAGATTTACTTTAAATGCATCTACCTAAACATTCATCTTTAAATTTCTGTACATGGGATTTCTATATAAGACAAAGTCCGACCAAACGACGAGTCGTATTGGATTTTCAAAATATTATATACAAAACAAACGTGGATGGATACGTGTTATCTAATTACCTTTTTTGTGAATGTTTTAAAAATCCGACTTACTTACTCGAAAATGAGCCGCACATATTTCTTTTTTCGAATCCGATTTAGTAACTCAAAAATCCGACTAACTACATCGAAAATCCGATTTAATACATCGAAAATCCGACTTAGTAACTCGAAAATCCGACTTAGTAACTCGAAAATGATCTGCATATATTTATATTTCAAATCTGACTCAGTAACTCAAATATCCAATTTTCGAGTTAGTAGGTCGGATTTTCAAACCATTCTCATAAAAAAGTAATCAGATAGCAAACAGTAAACTCATTCTCAAGGCATTGAGCAGGGTACAGCTACAGAAATTATTGTCCCTACGGGCCTGCAGTACGCATAACCACAGCATTGTAAATCAGTTCAAATGTGATTTAAACAATATTTTATTTCTACATTACATAATGTTTTACAGAAATTAAATAAGTTCAAATGTGGTGGTGGCTAAAGACTTTTATCTATTTCTTTCCACGCCTTATTGTTTATTTCAGTGCTACGTTTAGTTGTAAAAATAAAGAAGAAACGGGAGGAAATAAGGTGCAGGAGATGATTCGAAAGCAATATGATGATTTGGGTCCAGTAACGTAAGTCTTGTACAATTTAGGTGGGACAAATATTTAAAGTGGTTTACAAAAAAATTATTTACATTAGTTATATAAATATTCTGGCTGATATAATTGTTTTTAATTAAAATATGTTATGTTATGTTATAATCAAATTGTAGTTAAATGGCTTTCGGAACATTATATTTGTTTTAGGTATGCTCAAAAGAATGTTCTGGTATTGTTTACAATAACAGTGGTGTGCTGGATAACTCGAGATTTAGGTGGTGTTGGTGGCTGGGGAGATTTATTTGAACCTCTGTAAGTCTTGTGTATTTTGTATTTATGAATAAGTTGGTTACACTTCTTTGTTGCAGATTTTCTGGACTACTTTCTTAAGTTTTTAAGTTTTATTAAAATTAGACCCAATTTTCGTTTCGTTTGCTTTTTTTATACACTACATTAGGGTCTAACCACGACGTGCAAGAAATAATATCTATTTAAACTTTGACTTAACCTTAATGACCTCTGTTTTAACCAATCACAATTACAGATTGTCAGACAGAACAGCCAATAAAAAAGCGTGTTTCAACCTCGTTCGGCACAGTACTCAATGGACTTTGAAAAACGAGACTATGACACTTCAGAATGCACCTATTGTTCGCGTCACAAAATCCCAGCGCTGGAGAGGGCAAAGACCGAAATGTTCATTCCAGACAGAAAAAAAGATATGACTAATTGCTGTTGTAATGGGTTTCCAACTATCATAAGATATTTTGAACACGACATTGGATTCATTTGAACTATTTCAGATACGTTAGAGATTCTACACCAGCCATACTAGTTTCTGTGCTATTTTTTTGCCTGCCATCTGAGCTACCACCAATATTCTGTAACAGAGATAAAAAGAACGACAGTAGTACGTATTGAAGATTTCAGATAATTTTTATTCCCTTTTCATCGTATCAAACAGCTCTTTTGAAACGTGAGATTTACATTTGCAAGAGCATTTCAAGTACGCATTATAAATTACCTCGGCCATTTAATATATGACTGAAAAGTCATCCTCTCTGGCTGACAGATATGGGAATAATTCTTCAGGTAGCTTCAGAACTACTTTATCCTATCCAAGAAAGCATAAGGTTGATCTGGATTGGTATTCCATTTGTATTAAGACATTGAAATACAACTTGTATCTACTGTATTTACAGATACATTTAAAACACCAAGACCTCTACTATTATGGCAGGATGCACACGAGAAGTTACCGTGGGGTTTGTTTTTGTTATTAGGTGGTGGATTCGCTCTGGCTAAAGGTTGTCAGGTAAGCTGTTTTTGTTTTTTATCAGTTAATTTCTATGTTTGCATAGATATGTGGCACATATTCCTGTGTTTCTTGTAACTTGAAATCAAGGATTTGACTGTCTTCCTTTAAGCCATTAGGTAAAAAATACATGTGTTCCAAATCTTTAGGATGAGTCCTCAAAATTTCCTTTGAAATGTAAATGATTTTATTGGATTCTATAATTAAAGGTATCAGGTCTGTCAAAATGGATTGGTTTACAGTTAACAGTATTCACTGGGTTAAATAAATGGTTAATGTTGTTGATATTGTGTTATATTTGTGAAATGTTAACAGAATTTATTAGTAATGTAGCACTAGCAACTTTAATGGTGCCTCTCCTGGCCGAACTGGTGAGTTACTTTACACTAAGTCCTTACTTTCAATTAAAATCTAAGAAGGACCTGTATCTATACGCCAGAGAAAGATTTTCAAATCGAAAATTGTTGTTTATGTTTCACGTAAGAGCCAACTATCCTATATTTGTTTTGTTCTCAATAAAGATGAAAGTAACGTTTTAAACAATAGGAGCACAATTAGTATTAATTTGTATGAGTTTAAATTCAAAATACAGTCATCACGAAAATCGACAGTTATTAAATTTTTCTTCTTAATTGCATCGACAAAACAAATATGGAAAGAATCCGTAAATAATCTGTTTTTAACCAATTTTTATCAAGAAGAGTATTTAGTTCCTTTTAATATCTCACTTAGTATAATTATGTAGGCCTATGTGAGTCTAGGACAATCCCCCTTCCCCCGCCCTCCAAGACGATTGCCCCCCACCCCCGGAAATTTGCTCCCTGCCAATAGGCCCTCAAGTCAATTGCCCTCTGGACAATCAACCCCGGACAATTGCCCCCTAGGCCAGGTAATTTTCCAGGGGAGGAGGGGAAATATTCTGAGGGGGGGGGGGGATTGTCTGATACGGGCATGAATATATATTGTCATACACTTAATATATTCCAGGCGATTAGTACAGGAGTTAATCCACTGTTTTATATTCTACCAGCAGCAGTCTCAGCCTCTTTTGCTTACATGTTACCAGTAGCAACGGCACCAAATGCTCTATGTTTCTCTTATGGTCATATTAGTGTTATAGATATGGTAATTTTATTTTATTTTCTTAATTATTTGGTCGAGGTAGTTACTTTGAAATTGCTAAAGTAAGTCCTTGTTGGTAAAATAGGAAGCGTTGATATGGAAAATTATTGTTAACCGCGGTTTATACACAAGTTTACACAGGTTTTTATTCATGCCTTAAAATTATGTCAACTGGAATTTTAGGTACTAAATTGGATAGCATGTTAACATACCGCAACTATAACTCCTACTAACAATATACGTAGACGTCATCAATTTATCCTGATGAAAATGTTATTATTGAAAGACTAGGAAATAAGTCCAGAATTCATGATATTGTTGGAATATTGAGCGAGCACATTAGTTGAAATTTGGAAATACCATTGGAAATATCATTAACATCGACGTCGTGCAGTCGCCACGGCAATCAATGAGATCAAGATCCTATATTTACGTTCTGTTTACACCGATATAAACGGAATGCTCGCGACCTCCGTTACCCAATCAAATTGCGTGTTGCCGTGTAAACAGAATGCCGAATTAATTTAAATATTTTCATTATTTTAGGTGACTGCTGGTTTCTTTATGAATCTTATTGCTATTCCAATGCTAGTGTTTGCGACCTTCATATATGGTGACGCCATCTTTGATTTTCAAAATATGCCTTTTACCATCGCCAGCATTAACCAAACTCTTTTGTCAAACTCTACCATGTAAATAATAATGTTGTAATCAGAGATTTTTTGCCGTAATAAATATTGATTTTTAACTTTTTTTTCAATACAATTATCTTAATAATAATGTTGAGTTGCCAATCAATTCAGAAACGTTCGAGTATTTTTTAGAATTTCTTGTTAGAGTTTTAGAAAAAAATATACATCATTAGCGATTGATAAATGTGAATTCCTGTTGTCAAACTCCAATCCACCGAAATATCTTTCAGAATGCATCAAAACGATGCCATATATATATATAAAAAAAAAATCCTCTAGGACTCGCTCTTCAGCGAGAGTTTCTAGACATTTTGATTTGGTCAAGTAGGAATTGGCAGGGAGGAGCGGAGGTTGACCAATGTATTTTCAAAGATCAGCGAAAGGAAATTTGTAACCCCAAAGTGCCGAACACCCGTTCCTGCTATCTGTGTCTCATCAGTGCAGTGCTGATACTGGAGTTTAGGAGGTTGATTCGAATTGTTCATGCGTACTTGTGTAGCGAAATATTTCAGACAGAGTTATGTCCCATACGCGTGTCTGTTACTACATTTATTCCTCTGACGGCCTCCATGGATAAAGAAGGCAAATTCGTTTTCAATTTGAAAGTTTGAATGTTTAGGCAAAGAAGAAAATCACACCCAATAGCAGTTCCAATGTTTCTTTGTAAAATTCATCAGTCAATTATTCTTCGTCCTTCGCTTGAATTATTTCCCTTTAGCTCATTCTTGAAAGATACAGGTCCAAATATTCAGGAAACGAGTTTGATGACCCCTTAGTATTGTTTGTGTGAGTTATGGTCCAATGGTGTTCGAAGCTGTTTCAAAAGATGGTTTAATGGTCATTCGCTGTCATTTGCCTTTTGTGAAGCTAGCATTGCAGCTTGGAATTCGATAAGCGAGGAAGATAAAACTGGTCGCAGTGTCCTTAATGCCTGCATTCAGCAGTAAAAAAAAATAATTCAAATACATATAAGCCTATATGAATGAAATGGGCCTTTGTATCAAAACAGTAGGTTAAAACAAGTACATGCAATAAAAACTTTTATAGTTAAGCAATGTCCGTTATTTAATTCTGACGTCAGATTTAATTGTAACAAAAAGTACAATCAGGGTTATTTACACTTCCACAATCCTACCCCCTTCTCAGACGTAGCATAACTTCACCAAAATCGTGTCTGATGCCAAAGTTTTCACGCAATTGAATCCTAGCATCATCAGTTGAACCATTTCGTCTTCCATTTGGATTGGCTCTGGAACATATTGGATCATCTAAAAACCACCATCCACCCATGAACCTGTCTGGACAATTGTTATTTGAGCAGTTTTATATACACTCTACATTTTTTCTTGTGGGCATATAAAAACAGACAAAATTAAATAATCCTTCGACCTTGACATTGACCTCTTCAATGATGGCGATTCAGATTACTAGATTGTGCAAAAGGTTCTTGCATATTGTCTTTTGTTGTAAACGTTTTAGGTATACTTGGTATTGGCGTATATTACATTTTGTGTTTTGAATAGGACATTTCCATATAGCATTAGGTTTTTGCCGCTTTCCCCCGCCATATAATCGTAACGCAAGAAATAAAGACATATATTCCTTTACACTTGCTGATCCACCATCCTACCTCCTTTTAAGCCGTAATTGAATTTCACGAAAATCATATCTTATACCAAAGTTGTCAAGCCATTGAATAGTAGCATCATCATTTGGATCATTTCGTCTTCCATTCGGATTGGCTCTGGAACATATTGGATCATCTAAATACCACCATCCACCCATAAACCTGTCTGGACAATTGTTATTGGAGTAGTCTTGATCATACGTTGAAAATGGTCGTCCTTGTATACTGTTGGTTCCATTGGTTAATGAATCGCCGATAGGTCTATTGTTATTTGTTGTATATCGATCGCAATAAAACTTATAACCGTCATCTGAATTTGTTAGATAAAATTCGTGGTAGAAGCCTTGTAACGACACGCTACCAGTTGCCACCAATATCCTCAGTTGAAAGTTGTCATGATTTTGTAATATATCATAAATATGCCGTAATCCCAGCCAATATTCACCGTGTACTTTACCAAATCCATTTACGTATTCATCCCAGGTTCTGTTAAAGTCTGTTTCTAGACAATTAGTATCTCTGTGTTGAAAGAAAGTCAATCCACCCATATTAAAGTCGCATTTAACTTCTATAATAAAGCCATTGACTGCAGGCTGAATGAAGGACATCAGAGTTCCTGATAATAATTCTCTTTCAGAACCATCACTACAGTCTGAAAGGTATACAAAGAATAAAATATACTGTTATGTTGGGAAATGGATTGGAAAGAGGTTTTCTAAACTTTGTATGTGTATCTGGGACATTGATAGCATCAATTTGGGCGATTCCCATTTCCATTCCGACGTCTGTAGTTCTTGCAATTCCACTATTAAAACTAGCGCGTTTTATGACTATGACGTCACCCCCACTCATCTGCATGGATATCAAAAGTAGCTTCCGGTAGATCAGTGGGGGTGACGTCATAAAACGCGTTAGTTTAAGTTGAATGGCAAGAACCACAGACGTGTACAGTGTACAGTTTATGTTATTCGCTCTCTGAGAGATGCAAACCATGATTCATAATTTGTCAATTTTAAGCAAAAAGGACAAAAATATTGCAAAGATTGACTAAGCTTTTAAGATATGCTAACATTGACTTACCTTGTAAGATATACTAATATTGACTTACCTTATAATATATGCTAACATTGACTAACCTTGTAAGATATGCTAACATTGACTTACCTCGTAAGATATACTAACATTGACTTACCTTGTAATATATGCTAACATTGACTAACCTTGTAAGATATGCTAACATTGACTTACCTTATAATATATGCTAACATTGACTAACCTTGTAAGATATGCTAACATTGACTTACCTTATAAGATATGCTAACATTGACTTACCTTATAAGATATGCTAACATTGACTTACCTTATAAGATATGCTAACATTGACTAACCTTATAAGATATACTAACATTGACTTACCTTATAAGATATACTAACATTGAATGTGTTTTAGATATAAAAGATAAGCTATCATTAATGATATTTTTCGTATGGTATACTATTATTGCCCCCGATTTTGTCATTCTCTGGACGAGATGTTTGATTAATGAAATTGTTTTGCTTGTACGGATTTTTATTATTGACTTATTTGGTAATGCAGATGCATATTTTGAGATCGGTGTGGCCGAGATTTTTGATTAACGAAATTGTTTTTCTTGTCCGGATTTTTATTATTGACTTATTTGGTAATGCAAATGCATATTTTCAGATCGGTGTGGCCACCAACGAAATTGACAAATAAGAGATTTAGAGGGTCATTAATAGTGACAAAATTTAATGAAAATAACTGTTTTGGAAACGGTCGTTACTTAGTAGTAGGTAGTTACAAGTATCGTATAAATAAAAGTTAGACTGAAACTATTTTGGAATGTAATTTAAAAAAAGTACTCTTTACCAATCAATGGTTGGAGGAAGTGAAGTTTATGAATGCAATGAATGGCACCATAATGGATTCCAGAACAATCAACAATTTGTAAGGTTGGCTTGGAAACTTGTTGGAAACCCAAACCTAACATATTTGAAATTATTATTTTCCGAAAGAAAAACAGATTACAATAATATCCCAAGAAAAGAAAATACAAGATCTTCTTCAAAACAAGAATGATAATAGATCAATTTTTAAATATTTCTAATTCTCTCGAAGGATAAATTATTTGTAGATATTTCCGTTAATTGGCTGCAACCGATTATAAGCAGACTGTAAACCTAAGTTCACACTATAGATTTTTGTCTGACAGACAATAATCTGAAAGTCGTTCTCACTGTAGATTTTCCGAATTTTGGTGTGGCCATTTTTTTGTGGAAATGTCACGTGATCGCAATTTCCTATTAGAGTTGACTTTTCTTTCCACATTCAGATAAAGATGAATTCAATATCAAACATTTTTGAAGTCATCGACAAAAATCGCATCAGACAAAAGTCTATAGATTTTAGTGTTCTCACTTCAGATTTTTGTCCATTTCAGGCCTTCTCAAATGGCGACCGGCAGGCCAAATCCGACCCGCGACGCCCTTGAGAACGGCCCTCAAGACTGACCCCTTCCGCTAAAACGCTTTTCTCGCTAAGCCCTATTTGGCCCTTATATTGTATTCATAAAATGCCCTTGAAAATTAATTGAGAAGGTCTGAACCATTTGAAAATTTGGGTTTCTTAAAAAAATATCTAAGTGTTTTTAATCATACCATTATTATATATATAATTTACTTATGTATAACATATGTTCTAGTACTAACGAAATATATTAAAATATAATAAAGACCCAAATCAACCCTCTAAAATGCCGAATGTTTAAATCCATTTAAATCAGTGGTTCCCAACCTTTTTCAAGCTGTGGCCCAAATTCACGATGCTCCTAGAGCCATGACCCTCTGTTCTATTCCAAGCTAGGGCAAAATTGGGTTGTTGTCTTGTGCCTCCTCATCATCAGGAGGTCAGATACATTTGACCACACACAACTACAGACCTTACACAGCAAAATGTAGCTAAATATGTGCAAGAGAAAAAAAATGATGTACATCCGCATGTGCCATGGCCTCTTGACAAACATCCAATGGCTCCCTAGGGGGCCATGGCCCCCAGGTTGGGAACCACCGTCTGATTTAAATCAAACAATGTTACAATTGAATTTTTTAAAGCATGCTTCTCTCAAGAAGTACATTGTTATTAAAATTCAATTAACTTGAGTTTCGAAAACAACTTATTATCAACCAGACAACGACAATCGATTATAAAATCAATATCAATAGAGAAGAAAAATAAATACATACTTAACAATTGAAAGCCGATTAAACTTGTAAACTTAAAAATTAAAACCATAAGAATTATCCTATCAAACAGATTAAACACTGTTTATATGCATTAATACATCCAAACAACAATTCCTTGCTTTTGAACCGACATAGATTATTGTTTTGAACTTGTTTAAAAAGTATTATTGGTTTCCTGTTGTTTGTTGATTTTCAGAAGGCGTTTGATTGGGTAAGTGGGAAATTCATGATTTAGATTTAGCTTCCTGAAATTATTTACCAAATAATGAACCCTAATGAAAATCAAAACATCGAAAAATTCATAATATTAATTATTACCCTTGTTCTTCAAAACTCGTTCGATTTTTAACTGAAACACTCTACGAGACACGATTCTTGACGGACTCTTATACGCCCAAATAAATAATTGTTATCTCGTAAACTCGTTATCTCTAGAGGGTATAACTAACTCTTGACGAATTTTGACGAAACTTGATGTGAATGTTCATAACACACACAAATAAACCCTCTTGAAAAAAATAAATAAATTATTGCCCTTGTTCTTGAAAACGCGTTTAATTTTTAGCTCGTAAACACTTGTATGATATGTTGACATGGACCTACCTTGTATGATATGTTGACATGGACTTACCTTCTATGATATGTTGACATGGACCTACCTTGTATGATATGTTGACATTGACTTACCTTCTATGATATGTTGACATGGACCTACCTTGTATGATATGTTATCATGGACTTATCTTGTAAGATTAATTGAAATTGACAGTGCTAAGATGATATGTTGACATTGTCATACTAACTTTGTAACATAAGTTGACATGGACTTACCTTGTATGATATGCTGACATGGATGTCCTTGTATGATATGTGGACATGTCTTACCGTGATATATTGACATGGACCTACATTGTAAGATATATTTACATGGACTTACCATGAAAGATATGTTGACATGGACCTACCTTGCTAGATATGTTGACATGGACTTCCTATTATGATATGTTGACATATAGACTTAACTTGTATGATATACTGACATGGACTTCCTTTTATGATATGTTGACATGAACTTACCTTGTACGATTTGTTTACATGGACTCACCTTGTAAGATATATTGACATGGACTTACCTTATATATGTTGACTTCCTAGTATGATATGTTGACATATAGACTTACCTTGTATGATATTCTGAATTCCTAGTATGATATGTTGACATTGACTTACCTTCTATGATATGTTGACACGGACTTACCTTGTATGATATGTTGACATGCACTTACTCTGTATAATATGTTGACATGTACTTACCTTGTATGATATGTTGACATGGACTTACTCTGTATGATACATTGACATGGACTTACCTTGTATGATATGTTGACATGTACTTACCTTGTATAATATATTGACATGTACTTACCTTGTATGATATGTTGATATGGACATACCTTGTAAGATACATTGACATGGACTTACCTTGTATGATATGTTGACATGTATCACCATAATAACCAATTGGACATCTGGTACAATTAACATCTGAGCATATTGATTTCTTAAAAATTAAGAATGAATATTATGTGAATGAAGGAATATTCCATGAAAAAATACACAGTTGCACTCCCTTTTGTCGAATCGTGAAGATAAATACCCGATGGTATAAATACATATTGGCAAGTTATGTATCTGAAGGACCAATGCAACGATATCATGGGTCATTGAAGTGAAATAAATAGTCTATCATACTTACCAATCTGTAGCAAACTTTATCTCCAATATTTTCATCATCGTAACAATTTTCACCAGACTTAAACATTGAACATTTTTTAGTTTTTCTATCAAACATGATGCGCCTGCAATACGGAACTGTTAAACATTGAATACCACACTGAGTTAAAGACAAATAGGTGTCAGTTTTCAAGTAGTCGTAGTATTTAGTTGTTTGACATGAACTTGGTTCGTAAAACATATCAGTTAAAACGTATTTTCCACCTTGAATAACGAATGCAACACTTTGTGCAAAGTACAGAAAAAAAATGTTGAGATGCCACATGGTGAAACTGTTATGAACTGTGATATAACACTAACAAGACAGAATCTAGTTGTAGCAGTTAATGATCTATAAAATATAAAAGACTGATTTAAACCCCGGAATTAAAGTATTTTAAATAAATTATCTAGTCATCCACTTTCGATAACCTTCATAATTCCCTATAAGTAGGTCTATTATGTTTGTCTTTTCCAAATGTCACTTTTTTCTATACTAACGCTTACAAGGCGAACGCATCGTTGTTAAGACCACGCCCCTAATCAATGAATTTCACTAATTTATCCACATTGCTTCGTGTGAGGCGTTGAACTTTAAACATTATCTATATATCTGAATTCTGTAGTTGATGTATTTACGAAAAACATGACAGGACAAATCAAATCGTGTTATAGAGATTTTATCGAGATATTGACATCAAAGTTTTCTAGCCCACTGTTCATTTAGGTAGAAAACCCAGTTTAGAACTAATTTAATGCGTTTCAATAATTAATGTATGAGCCCTTTTCTATATACTAGGGCTCAGAGGTACTTCGAAACTTGCTGAAATAATGGTTTTTTACCCTATTGACCTATGTTCGATGGCTGAATGACTTTCTGAATATTATGTTTGTTCTAGGTATGCTCAAAAGAATGTTCTGGTATTGTTTTCAATAACAGTGGTATTATAACACTGGATAACTCAAGATATAGGTGGTGATTGGGGCTTCGGAGTTGTGGCGTTTCAACGGGGGGAATGGAGGTGGGGGGATGGGGGCAGAATTTAAGCTGGCCCGACTTGCCCCCCACCCCCCCCCCCCCCCACACACACACTTTAAAATAAATATGGATAACTGGTGCTGGTAGCCCCCCCCCCCCCCTGAAAATTATTTGGCCCCTCCACCTAAAGATTCCCAGAAACGTCACTGCTTGGGAGATTTATTTAAACCTCTCTTTATATCTGATGTTGGTCTCTTTCAAAATTTTACAAGATCTACTTGTCCAACCCTGGAAATATGAGTCACTGAATTAAGTCGAATTTTGGGATATATCAATAAATATCTTAATTTCTTTGTCGGATTGGCTTCTTCTTTGTAGAGAGACCACACATTGACCTACACTTTGTTAAAACTATTTTTATTATCAGTTATTCCCCTTGAAATATTAACTTTCCTTTTTTTTGTTACTTATTTCACTATGTTTACATTTAATTGAAAACTATTTTATTATCAGTTATTTCCCTTGAAATAGTAACTTTACTTTTTGCTGATTTCATATAGGTAAATTATAATGGTGTTTAATATTACGAGGGCCACAGAATTGACCGAAATCACCATATTATGTGATTATTGAATAGTATTACTCTTGCTGTGACAATTAGACAAATTGTCGATACTTGCTGACTGAATCATGTTCCTTCAGCAACGTTAGACATTTGCATTATCTACCGTTGTTGGATTGACGGGGTTTTCTCGTCATTATCAACTAATAACCTCGTTTAAAAAACACTATACGTCACATTCAATTTATGACCGTTGAGACTCGATTATCACAAGGTAAATTTGCTACAAGAAATTTGACGTCTGGTCATTCGAAAGTTTTCCCGCAATAATTTGTTACAATGAATATAACTGGTCGACAATAATCGTTCGACCAATCAAAGTTAATGACGAGAAAACCTTATCATGATAGCAACGGATTAATGTAATGAAATGAAATGATAGCCGTTGCTAAAGGAACATGTGACTGAATAGACTCTGTATATAATCTTCTGTAGTATTACTGTTAACCAGCAAATGGCAGCAATAATCAATTCCATTCTGGACTGGGTGGGGTATTTTGTCCAATTTAAGGACCTATACAATATGTGCAAAGCATAGATACTGATTTATGCAACATTTTATTTGTTTGTCAGGCACCTAGTGATGAAGATCTATACAATTGGATATGTGATGATTTCCCATAGACAATCTTTAGATAATGTATATTTATTACATAAAATCTTATGAATGTATCGATTGCTAATAATAAAGAATATTAAAATCTTTATTTGAGAGATATATTGTCAGCAAAGGCCACGTTATCATCGAGCTTCTGTGCTGGTGTCTGCGTCAGCGCCAACGTCCCCGTTTGCGTTCAAATCCGCGTTCGAGTGTTTCTACCAAGCAACCAGATCGGCGCGTTTTCAGCTGAAATCACCATAAACTACCACGTGTTTTGTCATTGATGACGTAACATTCCAAATATGGTACAAAACAGTGGAAACGGAGCCTAATCCACCAGCCATATATTAGCCATGTTTCACTTTTTGTCAATCTCCAAGCCCGTCCCGTGCACAACCGATTTTTACAACCACTATCGAATTATAAGTATACTTTTTTCAAAAGCTTGTGTTTTATTTTTAAACTGGCATGTACAGCAACAGCAGTAGCTATTATTTGAAGAATATATTTGGGAAGGCAAAATCTAAATCTTGATGGTTAAAAAATAAATCATTTATAATACTTGTATGCTAATACCCAGCTGGTTTCCCGCCTTTTCTATAATCACTATTAGCCGTAATATCACCATGTTTTAACTGTAATATACCCTGAACAACAGAACCTCCACCAACCCACGTCATGTTATGCCCAATTCTTTTTAATCCATCAAATACAATCTGAAATAGAGTTTGAAATTGTCACCTTTGTTATTCTGCCAAAGCTTTTATAAAAGACAGTGAACAAAGTGCTGTCGTTATTATATTGGGTGGGAAGTATTGTGGATCCATGAAAAACGCACCGAGATCGAATACCCCGAAATTCAAACACAACCCACGCATTCTTACTTCAGGTTTGCATGCCATTTCTACTTCTGTCTCTAGTGTTGCTTTTCTTCGCTAAAATGTCTCTACATCTTAATACCAATAGTGTGATATCTTACCTCTGGGTATCCTCTTTCAACCTCACACACTTCCGGTACCAGCTGATCATGAAGTCTTGGATAATCAATAGATGTCTTTATCCCCCACTTAAACCATAAACTCTCCATAACGACCTGGGGTAGAATAATACATGTTAAAAATCTTACAATCGGAAGTGAAAATAGATCTACATAAGACAGTAAGCAGAGTGGGCTTAGTTGCGTTTATGTGGGTTACTTTCAAAGATATTTAGAGAAGCCATACAATAGTAGTTTCTAGGGCTGCAACGATTCCTGAAGTAGCGATTCGATACGCCAAACGATACACATTCAACGATTCGATTTATTGCGATTACAAATCGCGATTCCTGAGTTTGTATCGGAAAGAAAAGAAAACCTTTAATCATTAACATTTTAACACATTTTTGACATAATTTTCGTAACAAATTTATATGCTTAAGATCATCACCACTAATAACAAAGATTTAAGATGATAATAAACAAATTGATAAGTAAAAAGCAATTTTCTAACATTTCGATATGACATAAATTATAAAATGCGTGAGGATTTCTTGTTATCAGTCAATAAAAGAGTTAATTAAATGAATCAAAATCGGGGCCGATGAATCGCGATTATTTTTTTCTTACACGATGCATCGATAAGGAGGAACGAATCGCGATTCATCGATTCTACGATGAATCGTTGCAGCCCTAGTAGTTTCCTGTGGTGACAATTATATTTTTCTGTGGTTCAGTGGCAGTTTTCTGTGGATGGAATGTGCAAGTTTTACGTCGATTTCTTCTTTTAAAAAGATCATATAAATTTAGCTTACTCTGGCTACAGAAGAAGTTATTTTGGTTCCCCCGGAGGCTCCTACCACCAACACAACATCACCACTTGGAGCAATAACAATTGTTGGACACATGCATGACATCGGACGTTTCATGGGTTTGATGAAGTTTGCCGGAGATGCAGGTACACCAAAAAAGTTAATCGTGTTTGGGGTGGAAAAGTCGTTCATCACAGCATTATATATAATACCTGTGTTTTCTCCCACGATGTCGGACCCAAAACTAGAAAATAGTCAAACTAAGGAGTTCACAATAAAATATGAATGAGTGATATTAATATGCAATAAAATTATATAAAGTATGCAATAAAATTATATAAAGTATACAATAAAATTATATAAAGTATACAATAAAATTATATAAAGTATGCAATAAAATTATATAAAGTATGCAATAAAATTATATAAAGCATGCAATAAAATTGTATAAAGTATTCTATAAAATTATTTTATTAAGCATGCAATAAAATTATATAAAGCATGCAATAAAATTGTATAAAGTATTCTATAAAATTATTTTATTAAGCATGCAATATATTGTTAACTGAACTGAACTGTTCATTATCACTCGAGGATGAACCCTATTGAAGATCAGCAAAATTGAAAAATATTTAATATGCGTAATTTCCCTTGTTTTTGAAAACGCCTCCAATTTTCAGTTCGTTAACACTCTGGATGGATTTTGACAAAATTTTATTCAAAAAAAATTAAAAGAGGTGTATGGTTGAAGGTTGAACATTTTTTCTTTCAAATATTTTTGTTTAAAATCAAAGCTGGCAGCGGGCATATAATACCTTGCCTGGCAAGCTATATGGCATTGTTCGTGGACACTATTTCACCCCCACCCCCACCCCCCCCCCCTCTACTCACCCCCACCCCTCTTGACAGTTGTGTGACCTCCAGACACTTGTGTCAAGTTATTGAGAACCTCTATAAAGTTTAGAAAAACTCACTAAAGATTAACTGTACTAGTAATAGCTACAGCATCACCATTAGGTCCCAGTAGAGATAGATGTGTTGTACCATGGGTTTCAGTTAAACTAAAAGCAGGGTGGTAGTGTTTATAACTAAATGTTTTATGATCATCTATTTCAGATCGTGTGGTTTCACCATAATTCAGATTGGTCAGATCAGATACAATCTACAACAGACAAATCTCTGGTGTTTGAAATACCAGGATTACGTTCTCATGTGACCATATTGATAAAATTCCGGTAACTATGGTTGTCATTTAATACAGTTATAATTTTATGTTGCAGATCGATAGCTTGATATTATACTTGATGTCTTGGGATAGTTTCGTTAGCAGAACGTGGAGTTTCACTCAAGGGTCATTCCATGTCAAATCACCCAAAAAAAAATGGAAATGTTAACCTGACCCCCTCAGAATTGGATGAAAATTGGTACCTGGGTTAATCATGGCCACTAAAGCTGATTTTCCAAATTTTAGCTCAATCGGACCAGCGGTTCAGAAGTTATGGCTCGTCAAAATTTGGGAATTTTGTCGATTTTGGCCAAAAATAGGGTCGACTGCGAATCTTGAAATAGCTATATCTCAGGAACTAGTTGACCAATCTTGATGAAAGAGGTGTCTCTGACAAGGAAATTTCCCGAAGATTCCAAATATGTCATTAAAATTGAGATCGGAGTAATTCTAGGTATCATGACCTTTTGACCTTTAATTCGACCTTGAAATTGACCTTGAATCCTGTCTCCGAGAAAGTTGACTTTCAGCAAGAATGTAGCCTAACATGTTTTCTACATCATTTAAAAAAATCTAAGGGGTAATATTTTTCTACAGTCAGTGATTCCAAATCTCGTAAGACAATTCTAGAACAATTTACGATTTAATGGAAATTTTACACTATTTATAATTCATCGAGCTTCCAGTTCTTGCATTGTCTTGAGATTTTTTTCAAGTCAGTTCTTGCATCATCAAGGTTCTGTTTTATTACTGAGACTTCTTTCGTTGGATTTAACTTGGATTTTGAGACAGGTGAAATAGTGCATTATATGCATTATACCTATAGTGAGCAAATTCTAAC
The DNA here is from genome assembly GCA_029955415.1 of Lottia scabra. Lineage (NCBI taxonomy): Eukaryota > Metazoa > Mollusca > Gastropoda > Lottiidae > Lottia > Lottia scabra. The sequence continues at coordinate 13,561,873 of JARJEI010000003.1, forward strand.
TTCTGAAGAGATGATTACATTCTGCGAAACCTCAATACCAAGGATTTAATTTTTCAATGTACCTCCAAATGACGTCACATTAGCTGAGTCTCAACAAGAACAATGGTTTTCTCAGGCAAAAACAAATAATTTCACCGATATGTACCTGTCTCAAAATCAAAGTTAAAAGTATACAAACTAAATTCTCAGATAAATCTAACGAAAGAAGTCACAGTAATAAAACAGAACCTTGACCTGACGAATGCTGAATTGAGGAAGACAATATACTGTGTATCATTGATCCCCCTTTGCTGACATCATCATTGACAAGAGGCTAAAATATTGCAAGAACTGACTTGAAAAAAATCTCAAGACAATGCAAGAACTGGAAGCTCGATGAATTATAACTAGTGTAAAATTTCCATTAAATCGTAAATTGTTCTAGAACTGTCTTACGAGATTTGGAATCACTGACTGTAGAAAAATATTACCCCTTAGATTTTTTTATATGATGTAGAAAACATGTTAGGCTACATTCTTGCTGGAAGTCAACTTTCTCGCAGACAGGATTCAAGGTCAATTTCAAGGTCGAATTAAAGGTCAAAAGGTCATGATACCTAGAATTACTCCAATCTCAATTTTAATGACATATTTGGAATCTTCGGGAAATTTCCTTGTCAGAGACACCTCTTTCATCAAGATTGGTCAACTAGTTCCTGAGATATAGCTATTTCAAGATTCGCAGTCGACCCTATTTTTGGCCAAAATCGACAAAATTCCCAAATTTTGATGAGCAATAACTTCTGAACCGCTGGTCCGATTGAGCTAAAATTTGGAAAATCAGCTTTTCTGGCCATGTTTAACCATCCTTCCAATTTTCATCAAATTCTGAGGGGGTCAGGTTAAACCCATTGGGTGATTTGACACAGAATGACCCTCAAATGGAAAATCTATTCTCTTTTTTTGTTCATTTTTATCTTACTCTGGTAGATTTTCTCCATATATAGTTTAATATTGAAATATAAACAACTCAATTTTCGTTCTTACCTTTGAAATATTATGTTTGAATTCTGCTGTTCCAACTTCCGGATCACCCAGAGTTGATCTCTTAGCAAAGGCGAATTTGAATGCTTCAATAATTCTATGTTCTGTTAATGTTTGAGTGTTTGTGTTGAAATCAGCCGGGGTCATTTTATAACCTGAAACGAATTAAATTGGGAACTTCAATATATGCCATAATGGAATTTCACACTGTTACAATAGATTGTAATTTTACATACAAATTACTTGGCAGCAAAGTTTCTTGTAAATTGCGCGTTATTAAATTCTAATAACGACACAACTTCATTATACGAGTTTTACGGAAGCAACAACATCACCTACAGTAACAAATCCACAGACTTTAAAATCTTTAAAAAGATTTATCTCTAAAAACATTCAGCATTTTCAGGGATTGATTTTAGATTTGAATTTACGTAGAAAGCCTTCAGAAGTACTGCAATGGCACGAAAATCATAACATCCACATATTATACCTCATATACCATAAGAAACATCTCTTTGTGCATCCATAAAATATGTTTCTTCTATCTTATGCATAGCCTCACTAAAATAAGACTCGTATTTTTTATTTTTAATCGCGACTTTGGAGACTAAATTATGTAAAGTGAGTTGTAAACATTATTTCTCAATAGCTTGGCGTCAAAATTTCTATTTCCGAAACTTAGATTCGATTTGTTGAAAGATGAGTGAACGCATGCCTTTAAAGGTATGATTTGTTTTCCTCTGTGTAGCTTGTGGGACAATAAGCCGCGGGCGAGGGGGATATATCTTACCGTTAAGGATATTGAGTACAAATTGAAATACTGCCCCAGTTGATGGTGGTGGTGGTGAATATACAGTAACACCATCATATAACATAATAGATACAGGATCATTAACAGTAGCTACATAGTTCCTTAAATCATCAGAGGTGATGATTCCTCCTGAAATGTTTCAACATTCAAATAAATTTAAATAGTACCATGACGAAGGGAAGAGACTTAACCAATCCAACTATTCCGACTATCAACAACTACCCAGTTTTTGAGAAACGTCTCATTATAGCGAGCATCGATATTCAACTGATATTCCTAAATACTTACCAGCGTCTTGGATTTCTTTTGATATAACATCTGTTAAAGAACCATTATAGAACGCCCCTACCCCTTCATTAGCAACAGCTTCAAGAGTTCGAGCTAGCTCCGGTCGCTTCATCTTTTCACCAGCTTTATAATAGGTTTTCGTGTCGGGATTTGTGAGCAGTTTTCTGTGAAGAAGAAAGACAGTATGGTAGTAAGAAATTTAGAGTAAGTATCTTAACACCTATCTTAATGAAATAATGCCTTAATACCTTAAATTTGCTGGTGGATTTTTCTCAAGTTCACTATGTAAGGCTGATATCAAAGCGGGGCTGACAGGAATTCCATCTTTACATAATTTGATGGCGGGCTGAAACAGATCTTTCCATGGAAGTTTACCACCTAATTTGTAGGCTTGCCACATTCCCATAAGCTGCCCAGGTACAGCTATAGCCAATCCTCCTAGAAGCATAGATTTTGAAATGTTTATATCTACTTATAAGACGAAGTAATGTTTCTAAAAAGGTTAAAATAAGGGTGACAGATACTAATGTGTCCGTCAGAGAGATCTTCCATGAAAGCACGAACAATCCTAGAACAAATTAGCAATAGATTTGAAGCAGCTAAAGAACTTTTCATTATTTGTATTTTTAATAAAGTGTAAATATTTCAAAATGAAAAGTGGTGTCAGGTATCTAGAAGAGTAAGCATACCCTGTTTGGTGCCACATCCACCCTTGCTGCTCAATAATTACGTCAAAATGTCCAACTTCGGTCAGCATATATACCTTTCTGTGATGATTTGTTCTTGAACATCCCTTGGGTGGCAGCGCCTGGTGCCATATCTCTAGCATTAATTGTGTAGACTTTCTTGCTGGCTCTAGAAAAAGAAAACATTAATAGCGCTCACATTGAACAAGCCGGCAAAATTTGAAGACTACTGTATACGTGTCTCTCTATTCGGACAGAGATAATTCAAACTAACGATAATGACAAACGAAGTAAATAAATTGAACTCGAGCTAAAAACTAATCACAGGTATTGAAAGGGTTAACAGGACAAGTTGTGAACTGAAAAATATTTAAACTCACTAAATGGAAGAACAATAGAATTCATACTAGATTGTTAAAGGAGTTGCCAATTAAACATTTTATAGATAAAATACTAAATATAATATTATTACAGAACATATATATGCAAATATAATAACTTACCTTTTGTATATCGTCATAAAATGGCCCCCACCGATACCAGTACTCATGCAATTAGCTATACCAACACACAGTAATGTAGAAATAGCAGCATCGACGGTAGAACCTCCTTTCTTCATGATATCTCTGAAATTAACACAATACAAGATATCATATTAAAGGGATACAGTCACCATGCGTTTGACCAATGTTTTAGTCTCAAAAACCTGGATTTTTTCAGCTAATCTAATCCGTAATAATGTCAACATTATTATCAGCGTTTGATAGTCAAAAAAACGACTCGTAGTTTAGTGCGACAATGCTTTATATAGAAAATACAAATACAGATATTGGAAGGTTTAGGTAGGGGTGTAATTTAAGGGATTGTGTAATTTTTGTGCAGTTCTAGTAATTCTGGAGGCTATTTACATATATAATCAATCAACCCTCGAAAATGCTGAACATTCTCCTTGAATTATAATACAAATGTATTTGAAAAGATTGTAAAAAATGTTGTTCCATACAATTGATTTTTCGTACATACATGCCTATTTGAGAACATATTTCAGTATCAGTTGCTACTGCAGCATGTTTGTAATGACCTTCTATCGATGATGATTTCTTGACATTGTAGCTTTGTACATATTCTTTAAGAATAAAACCTTTAGCCAATAACATACAGCAGCAAATACTTATTCCCCAAATCAAAATTTCTCTGAAAACAAAATAGATGCTGTAAATGAAATGAAATGAATGGAGTTTTACGTCCTACTTTTCTGCACCTATATGGGCTAATTGAGGACGGGAAAATAGATGCTGTAAGCAGGGTTTGCAAAAGACCTAGGTCTTTGAGATTACCACGTTCTAGTGCGGGTCCGAGTCTGGCCGATTTATAAGAGCAATTTGAGTCCATCTCAACTAAAAACCTGGATGAGGCATGTTGACAAAGCTTGTCTCTGGCCGTAGTTGTGCTAGGAAAACTAGAAAAATGATCCCGGTCTTTCTGCTCATGGTGAGTGCGATTGGCCACAAGGGAAGTCGAATAGGTATAATATGGTAAAATGAATAGCGAAAACAAAACTTACAGTGCAAGTGACTTGAGGTAAGTACTGTACACTCTGTCAACATTGTTCACAAATTGACTTACTTGCTCAAAATAAAATGCAAAGTGAAGATATTTGGCACAAGGTTGAGAAAGAGGTGAACAAATCTGAACATAGCCTACTGAGTTATAGGGTCAGCTATAGACCGGAACATCCTGTCCCTTAATTAGTGAATTTGATTCGGGCCTTTTGGTTTATGTTGTCGAAAAAATGGTTGTTATGAAGCTGACATAACATATAAGAAATTTGTCGGTTTTAGAGATAAAACCTCAAGAAAGAAGAATATTTCAACGCAATCTAATTGGCTGTGCGATTTAAGCTTATAACCATCGATGGTTTCCTGTTTTTTTAAATTCAGTAATTGAGGGACAGGATGTTCCGGTCTAGGTCAGCTATTGATAAGGAGTGAAATCTAATTAAATCAGTTTAAAATTATAGGTCAGGTCATTACCACTAATCAACAAATTTAATAATGAGTTTACTTTACGACAGACAATTAAATAATAAATATACTCGCCAACATCATTTGCATCTCAACAACAAACAAAATTTAACTTGTATTTATTTTTGCAACATTTGGGAAACACAGAAGTTTAGTATCAGACGTGATTTTAGTGATAGTACGTCTTAAAAGAAGGTGGGATTGTTGATCAACAACCTTCCTGTTTGTTTTGAAATTAAGAGCAACTAGTTGACTATCTACAGTCCAAAGGACAACTTTAGTCAGAGTAATAATCCTGATTGTAATTGTCATCTTGACTTGTTCTAGCTGAGCAAAGGGCGCATCGTGTACGGTTTTTCTATTTCGAAGTACCTTGGACGATAAACAAAATTGAAAGGTCACTTACGAAAAATCTAAAAAGAAGAATTGTAACCAGTTCCATGTAACCATAATTCAGTATTGATTTCGTTTTTTGACTGTCACGTTTGCTTACACTATTCCCAGATTGTAAATGTAAAAAACATCGGTCTGTCTGTTCTAAAATATATAGACTTATTTCTGGGCACGAATATGGAGGGTTGCCACTAACTATACGTATGTATTGCTTGGTAATTTTTTGTTTAAAACGGTTTGGTTTCACAGAGTTTTTGAGTTTCTATCACTTCCAAATTAATGTACGATGTAATTCCCAATCGTTTATAGATAACACACTGGTCAAATTCGTGTACAATGTAATTCCCAAACGTTTATAGATGGCACACGTGGACAATATGTATAGAAAGATGTACTAGATGTAGCAAATCTGTTTGCAATTTTTAGACAGACTTTATGGTCAAATTGTGAACTTACCGTGCGTTGATATCGATAAATTATGCATAATTCACGCATAGATTAACACAATTTATACTAATACTGCGTTCACACGACTAAAGTTAAGCCAGCTTAACTTCTAACCGTTCTTCGAGCCTGGTTTTTTTTGTCGTCTGAACGCGACCGGTTGAACTTAAGCTGCCTTAACTTGCACCTACTTCGGAGGTGGCTTGAAACCTGGCTTGGAAACTTAAGCTGGCTTGGTTATTGCCGTCTGAACGCTCCTAGCTAACAAAGCCGGATGTAACATTTTCCGCGCATGCGCAGTCCTGTTACCGGATACCCGCCATTACCTATTCATTTGTAAACAACTTTAGCCATGGAGCAAGAAAATGAAAATGAAAATGATCGAGCCAAAGAAAACGTTTTCTTTCCAAATTTCGGCGTAAAAATGAAAGTTGAAGAAGTTTATAAATTAATGGTATCGTCACCATTTTGTAGGAAAAGTAAACAACACACGCGCATGCGTCATGGTATCTTGACCTCTGAACTTCCAGATAAATTCCGAGGTCATGTCCAAGCTGGCTTAACTTTTATGTCCGTCTGAACGCTCGTGGAAAAAACGTAAACCAGGCTCGAAGAACGGTTAGAAGTTAAGCTGGCTTAACTTTAGTCGTGTGAACGCAGTATTAGTTCATGGCTGGACTAATGACATGTTCGCGATTAGCAGTTGTACATCTGGTGTCATTTTTATACGCTCAAGTGAAATGTCACATTTGTAACTTGTTGCCTGCGTAAGTTTCGTGAATTTGGGTCAAACTTGGGAACAACTGCTTTAATTGGATTCGTTTAAAAGGTCTAGTTGAAGGGCTAACAAATAAAGGCAATAATTATTGTCCCAGTTTTACCCTTCTCCTAATACTAATGAATTTTTGAAATTGTGACATTCTGGAAACCTTTATCATGTAAATTAAATTGAGAAATTATATTTCACTCCATAAATTCACACTGGTCCAAAGTTAATGGCGTTATAAATAATAATAATAATAGTTCACTTATATGGCGCAAATTACTTTTCAGTTCCTATTGCGCCCTCGATCAATATAAATCTGAACAATAAAGCCTTATTGTTGGTAATATTCTTTTCAAACTGTTTTCTAGAGTAGGCCAAGCTAATAGATAACAAGTAGCCTCAGTACAGTAATAGATAAAGCCATACCGCTATAGATGATGAATTATTTATTACATAAACTCTTATAAATGTTACGATTGGTAATGATTAAAAAATATCTGCAAATAAGAACATTAAGAGATACTTGCACTATAAGATCGGCAAATCAAACCTAAGTGGCAGAACCTGGATTTTTTTTAGCTAAATTAATAGTGTTCACGACTCTCCGAAATTTCAGCCTTCAAATCCATGTGAAGTCTTAAAATTCAGCGTTTGAAAGTCAAAATTGAAATATAAAGAGATACATTCGTCAAAGTATAAGATATATTTCACTTTATAACAATCGGTCTGTTTTAATCATTACTGCAAAATAGATATCTGACTAATATCGAACTATACTTTTTCAAAAGAAAGGCTTGCTTTGCATGTGTTTTTTTACATGCATAGTGCTGTGGTTAATTTTTGACTAATATATTTTGGAAAGCAAAATGCAATTTTGAACATGATCGTTTAAAAATAAAACCTTTTATCTTTGTATGCCTAATACCCAGCTGGTTTCCCGCCTTTTCTATAATCACTATTAGCCGTGATTTTACCATGTTTTAACTGTAATATACCCTGTACAACAGAACCTCCACCAACCCACGTCATGTTATGTCCAATTCTTTTTAATCCATCAAATACAACCTGAAATAGAGTTTGAAATTGTTTAGTCACCTCTGTTATTCTGCCGAAACAAGACAATTTTGAAGAAGAGGCACATTAGATCAACCTAATCAAGTGAACCAGATATTGAACACCGAACGAGTTTGATTGCCGTCTGCTAGGCGATAAGTGCCGTAGGTTCGATTCCCTCTCAATTCTGATGCCACGGCTTTCGAGAGTTGGCTTTCACCCCCTTTCACCAAGCGCAATTTATTTTCTTGGTTGCATCTGTTTCTTCAGACTGTCTTCGTGTTTCTAGTATTTGGATCACTTCGTTTAACAAACGAATCTCGATCATGGTGTACTTTAATACAGCTTACCGCTGGGTATCCTCTTTCAGCCTCACACACTTCCGGTACTAGCTGATCATGAAGTCTGGGATAATCGATAGATTTCTTTATCCCCCACTTAAACCATAAACTCTCCATAACGACCTGGGGTAGAATAATACATGTTAAAAATCCTAAACGACATGGTGTGGTATGTTGCCACCGTTATGAATACTTTCACTTACAACCGGAAGTGTAAATATATCCAAACTTGAAGTAGAATTAATTTGTAGTAAAGAAGCTGGTTTTGTGTAACAAATGTTAGTACTAAACAACCTAGTGTCGGATAAGTGGCTTTTCTTTAGTGCATTTTCAAATAAATTAAGATACATAGAAACGGCACTGTGTGGTATGTGGCCATATAGCATATCATAGGGTTGTTTATGCTAGTCTTAAAGGGATTGTAAAGAGGTTTTCTATGTGTATCGGGGACACTGATAGCATCAATTTGCTCCATTTCAATTCCCATTACTAGGTCTGGATTTTACTGGATCTCTCAATTCCACTAAAACTAACGCGTTTTTGACGTCACTAATATTTATCTGCATTTATCACAATAATAGCTTCCGATATATCACTATTAGACGCGTTAGTTTTAGTGGAATTCAGAGAACCACAGACGTTAGAATGGAAATTGGAATGGAGCAAATTGATGCTATCAGTGCCTCCGATACATATACAAAGTTTAGAAAACATCTTTACAATCCTTTTAACTTTAGAGCTTTCATTGCAACCAGAAGTGAAATTTTGCAACAAACAAAAACAAAACACAGCAGTTATCTGTGGCTTCAGTGGTAGTTTTCTGTGGTTAGAATGTATTAATTTTGAGTCGTTTGTCTCTTCCAAAATCAATATCAAATCCAGTTTTAATAAACTTACTCTGGCTACAGCAGTAGTTATTTTGGTTCCACCTGAAGCTCCTACGACTAACACAACATCACCACTTGGAGCTACAGCTATACTTGGACACATGGAAGACAGCGGACGTTTCATGGGTTTGATGAAGTTTGCCGGAGATGCAGGTACACCGAAATAGTTGGTGGTGTTTGGGGTGGAAAAGTCGTCCATTTCATCATTATAAATAATTCCTGTATTTTCTCCCACTACGTCTGATCCAAAACTAAAAAAAAAACCAATAATCAAAAATTCCAAATATAATATCAACAAAGGTTATACATCCAGGGTTTTCAACTTGAGGGACGTACCAGACTTGGGACATTTAAATATTCTGCAGGGGAAACAGACTGAATTATAGGTCTGAAAAAAAAAGTCATTATTTTGGGTGGAAGTGCATCCATCCAATGTCCATCATCATGCTGATGACTTCCACTGACAATTCGGGGGACATGGTAATTTCCTTGTGCGTAATTAAGGACACTTGAGAAAACCAGTTGAAAACTCATTATACATGCACATGTAATAAATGATATATTGTAGCATTCAAATAAAAAAAAGGATGCCTTGTTTTCTCCATCATTTACTTCACGAAGTTTCGTAATTATTCATCCCTCTCAAAATGCATATCTCAAGTCTTCCCTCCTCAGACCTCTCCATGCCCGACAAAATGAGTCTGACTTAAATTTCGAAAGGATATGATGAAAGCTCCAGACCTCATTGAGTCACCATAGCTCAATGAAGTATAGAAATAACTCACTAAAGATTTACTGTACTAGTAATAGCTACAGCATCACCATTAGGTCCCAGTAGAGATAGATGTGTTGTACCATGCGTTTCAGTTAAACTAAAAGCAGGGTGGTAGTGTTTGTAATTAAATGTTTTATGATCATCTATTTCAGATCTTGTGGTTTCACCATAGTTCAGATTGGTCAGATCGGATACAATCTACAACAGAAAAATACAGTCACTGATGTTTGAGCTATTAGCTATCTAGAATATTCATTCATTTAATGAGATACCAGAATCATGTGACAATATTGCTATAATTCCAGAAACTTTGGTCAGCATTAAATACAGCGATATGTTTAAGACCTTAATACTTGGTACTTGATATTTGACAATGGTTTCACTAGGGAATTTGCACTCTGACTTTTTTGTTTTGTCTTTGAAAGGCTTTGCTCCAGTATATTTCATACACATATTTTGATACTATTATATTCCTTCCAACAAATGAAAATACATGCAACTCCATATAGGTTCTTACCTGTGAAATATTATGTTTGAATTCTGCTGTTCCAACTTCCGGATCACCAAGAGTTGATCTTCTAGCAAAGGCGAATTTAAATGCTTCAATAATTCTATGTTCTGTTAGTGTTTGAGTTTTTGTGTTAAAATCAGTCGGGGTCATTTTATAACCTTCAAAAATAAGATTACATACACTGTAAAAAGAAACTATGTAATTTACACATAAATTGATTGACTGCAAAGTTTCCAGTTAATTTGATGTAATTACATATACTCTAACTATAGTAACGGGAGTTTCACGGAAGCAGCACACCAGGGGCCTTATTCTTGGAAACTTAACTTAAGATGATTTTAGTGTTCCAGTTATTTGATTGGTCAGTTACTAAAATCGATTTTAAATTAAGTATTCTTATCCAATCAAATTACTGGAATTTCTTCAAATCAGTATTTTATCTAATTCAAGTTTTCGAGAACAAGGCCCTAGATATTACCTTCTCCTGGGTAACTATTGACTGTCATTGTAATTAACTACTAATAGATTTATGTCACTAAATAATTGCTTTAATGATACTTCTCTGTGTTCATTTTAGATATTACGAGGACATTAAGCCGAGGGGTATCTTACCGTTAAGGATATTGAGTACATATTGAAATACTGCTCCAGTTGATGGTGGTGGTGGTGAATATACAGTAACACCATCATATAACATAATAGAAACAGGATCATTAACAGTAGCTACATAGTTCCTTAAATCATCAGAGGTGATGATTCCTCCTGAAAAATTCCAACATTTTCTTTAATTAGAACCACTGACAATAGATCCGACGAGACAATAACCAAAAGAGATGTTTAATAGGTTAACATAGAAATATTCTCGGTAATTGTTGGTTCGACCTAAACGTGTCGGGAAGAAATATTTTCGAATATTGACCTACATGTATTTCATTATTTAGTCGGATTATCTTTTGGATATAAATTCATTGACATACACCTTAAGGGGCAACTAAAGAGAGATAATGTATTAGATAAAATGGCCACAAAGTGTACTCACAGTATATTATCGTACATTGATTTTGATATCCAAGTAATGTTCCTTATAACTTACCAGCGTCTTGGATTTCTTTTGATATAACATCTGTTAAAGAACCATTATAGAACGCCTTCACCCCTTCATTAGCAACAGCTTCAAGAGTTCGAGCTAGCTCCGGTCGCTTCATCTTTTCACCAGCTTTATAATAGGTTTTCGTGTCTGGATTTGTGAACAGCTTTCTATGAAAAATTAATAATGATGTTAACAGAATATTAGCTTTGATTTGTAATTGTATAAATACCCTGGCAGTTGCCATACTAATATTATTTGACTTTTCATGCGCCATCTGACAGCATAAAGCTAATGTATTATTCTTCTTACACAGTGGTTCCCAAACTTTTTCACGCTGTGGCCCAAATTCATGTAGCTACCAGAGCCATGGCCCCCTATTCATTTCCAAACTAGGACAAAGTAATCAAAGATGCATGAAACAAATAATTTACTTATGCCCCTGAACACTTTTACTGGACAATACAGTGTAAGTGCAAACCTTAAATTTGCTGGTGGATTTTTTTTAAGTTCACTATGCATGGCTGACACTAAAGTGGAGCTGACAGGAATTCCATCTTTACATAATTTGATGGCGGGTTGAAACAGATCTTTCCATGGAAGTTTACCACCTAATTTGTAGGCTTGCCACATTCCCATAAGCTGTCCAGGTACAGCTATAGCCAATCCTCCTAGAAGGAAAGAATTTGTCGAGGTCACGTGTATTATGAAAACAACATAAACTAACTATGACCAGATATTCGAATTTTTTGCCAATGTGAGGTAATAAAATGTAGATAAACTGAGATGCATTACAATCACTGAACCTAAAATACGATCGTACTCCCACGAAAACAGGCTTTCAGTTAACACAAATATTATATCGGGTATCTAAACAAAACGTCCTTAGGTTTGACGGGTAGCTATCTCTGATCTCTTTCAAAATTCTCACAGATATACTTTGAGATGTTGTTGTCCAACTGTAAGAATATGAGAGATATCGAATAAAAATTGTACAGGTACCGCCTCGAACAAAATAGCATGTCAAATCCAGAATCAGAGAAAATGACCTATTTCAACATGAGTTCAGTGTGCCTTCATCACTTCGACCACCAATATCAACCGTTATTTAAAAGAACCCTCCCCCAAGAAATAGTCCGAATTTTGCAGACTCTTTTCCAAACCTGCGATAGTTGCCTTCGATGGACAAACTGATTCTGAAGGAACTGATGCTTTACATGAAATTTTTGAAAACATTGCAGGATGGAAAAACATTTAATATTGGTTGTTGAAGTGATGGGGGCACATTGAACATAGGTTGAAATAATTTCTCTGATATATCTGTGAGAATTTTGAAAGAGATTGATTTACAAAAGTCTGATATACGTGTTGTCGGGACAACCAATGTATACCTTTCTGTGACGATTTGCTCTTGAACATCTCTTCGGTGGCAGCAGCTGGTGCCATCTCTCTTGCATTGATTGTGTAGATTTTCTTTGTGGCTCTAGAAAAAGGAAGCACCAATAACACATATTATACATGTATTGAAAAAACAGGTAAAATAATAACACATTTACTCAGTATAGATAGATTAAAATAAATTAAATATTTTTTAATTTAATTATTTTGGGAAAAAATCCTATATCAAATCTTTGATTTATTTAATTTTAGTAACATTACATACAAATATATAACTCACTTTTTATAAATCGTCATAAAATGTCCCCCACCGATGCCAGTACTCATAGAATTAGCTAAACCAACACACAGTAATGTAGAAATGGCAGCATCGACAGTAGAACCTCTTTTATTCTTCATGATATCTCTGAGTAATAGAATGTTAAGGCTATCATTTATGTATCATTGACGTGCAAGATGGTCTTCCAAGGAGTGGCAAAATTAACAATAACGAGTGCGCAAGATGGTGTTCTAGGGAGTGGCAAAATTATTAGCAATAACGTGTGTGCAAGATGGTGTTCCAGGGATTGGCAAAATTATTAGCAATAACGAGTGTGCAAGATATTTTCAGGGAGTGGCAAAATTGTTAAGAATAACGAGTGAAACGAGTACGCTAGATGATCTTCCAGGGAGTGGCAAAATTGTTTACAAACGGGTGCGCAAGATGGCCTCTCAGATAGTGGCAAAATTGTTAACGACAATAAGTAAGATGGTGTTCCAGGGATTGGCAAAATCACAAAGCAATTGCTAGTGCTATGTAATGATTTTCTCCATTTCTCGGGATTTACGATTCGTTTTCGAGTCTATAGAATAAAGTTATACGTAAACATGCATACCGAGTAATACTTACACCCCTATTTGAGAACATATTTCAGTATCTGTTGCTACTGCAGCATGTTTGTAATGACCTTCAATCGATGATGATTTTTTGACATTGTAGTTTTCATGTCCAGTTTCTATGAGAATGAAACCGTTTGCCAATAACATACAGCAGCAAAAACTTATTCCCCAAATCAACATTTCTCTAAAAAAAAAAAAATTTAAGTTATTGTTACGGAAAAACAAATGCTATAAGAAACGACACTACGGCCTAGGTTACAATACGTTTTGGTACTTTTTCGATAGCAGTAATGTTCTCCTATTGTTCTCTCGGAACAGCATCGCCTTCCGGTCAATGCTTTCATTTTAAACATTTGCAGAGGTTCTATTGTCATCAAATCAAAGGTCACCAGACAGAAGACAGTTCCAAGGACAAAATGTGAAATAACTTACGCTTAAATAGAGGCATATGATTCCAGATTCCCGACAATATGTCACCCCACTTTATGTTAGCTATAAAAAGAAATATGTATGTTCCCACTAAAGATAAGAGCTCAAAATGAAATACCGTATAACCTACATGTCATTGAACCGAAAAGGGAAATAAAAAGTTAAAACAAAACCGTCTATCCACACAACTTACTCATAATTAAAGGGTTTCGCAGGGCGGAACCACTTACTCCTCGTCGCATGTTGAATTGGCATTGACGGGTGTGGTAGGACAATGCGGCTATTGTGACTTGGAGAATCAAAATTGAAGGAATAAATTGCTCTATAATAACTGATTTCCAGTCCACCCAGCTGTAAATGGATACGGATAATCCGGGAAGGATCAAATGCCAAGAGGTTTGGCCAAGGACCAGCTGGGAGAAAGGATGCGCACGGAACCCGTTATCCTTGTAAAATATAGATGTTTCTTTCTTTCTTTCTTTGATAGGAGATTCTCTTTGTTACCTTGTTGAAGATTCGGATCCACGGCAGCGATCGATTTAAAGACGTCAACCCAATGCACTAAGGACTAAGCAACTCCACTTACGTTGTTAAGGTATCAAGATCATGGACGTTCGATCAGTAAAAGTTGTATGGAGAAAACAAATAATTTTTAAAAGGATTGTACCTTGTCTATATTTTTTTGATTATGATCTTTGGAAACTTCGTCTGAAAACATGCATTGTTATGTTGAAAATTGATTAACTTTTATCCAAATGTATGTATTGTCTGCCAATCTTTATCAATATATATATAAATATATCTCTTTGCATCAGAATCTTGGGTACATGGGGACAGTATAACCTGTGTTGGTCCTCATGTACCTGTGACACGAAGCTATGGTTAGTATAGGGACAATGCACATTTATGAAGCATGTGACTAGTAACCTATATTTAGACAATACACAAAGAAAGTTCTTTCCATGCGACTTTCAACATCACGTATCTTGATTTATGAAGCGTTAAGACCTGTACACCTGTTGACCACCATGTTGCCGAAGAGTCATGTTGTCGAAAATGTTGTCTGTGTATACAGGTCGGAAACATTTGGCCCAACATGTTGTCCAAAATGTTATCGTGTGTGGACAGGACTATAAAATTGTTGTTGCCCAGGTGTTTCGACAACATGTCAGTCTAATTAAAAAAAATTGAAAAGTTTTTTAAACACTACATTAGGGTCTGAGAACCACGTGCGAAAGAAAGTGTCTACGTTAACTTTGGTTTTAACCAATCAGATCTTTGCCCTCTCCCGCGCTGGGATTTTGTTCGCGAACAATAGGTGCATTCTAGGCTTCCTCAGTGCTGTAGACTAGTTTATCAGGTCATTTTTTATCAAGGTAAGGTCAGAGTGCACGTATACTTTCTATCGCACGTGGTTCTCAGACACTAATGTAGTGTTTATAAAACCGGATTTTTAAAAACCGAACGAAACGAAATTAGGGTCTGATTTTAATCAGACTGGAAAACATGTTGGCCAACAAGTTTTTGAAAATGTTGTCAGTGTGTACAGTACTTAATACTATTTCTTTGATACAGAAAGACAATTTTCGCGTTTTTTAATTTGATTTGTGTTAGATTTAGTTCACAACGAATTAGATTCATTGTAACAAGTTGTTCTAGGAAATTTATCAAGTACGAAAGTGGTTCTCTTTGTCTACTTTTCAAAAACAAAAACATTCGTAGATGAATAGATCATTTCAGCGTTGAACGTATTTCTATGACAATCCATTTTATCAAATAAAAAATCTTATTCAGCTTTTAACGCTTTTTACCATATGAAGTATTTAATTGTCAATCTAACATTAACAATATATGCTACTTTATCAGAATGTATTCGATTTTTCCAATGTTTATAAAACAACAGCCTTTTTATAGTTCATCTTTCTTCACTTATGCCATTCAGTTTTTTTTTAAATATTCATTTATGGTGTAAAAAATAACAGAAAAACAGAACTATTTCTAAGACCATGCTATAAAAAGAATCAGTCCATGTTTTACCATTGCTGACAAACAAACAGATCCCGTCAAAGAGGTCGTAGATTTCTCACTCAGATGTTTGCGCGTTGGAATTGAGAACAAAAATTGAAGTTTATACACGGATATATACGGGCAGAAAAATCTTTTGTCAAATTCTGTCTTGTTAGTGTTTTATCACAGTTCATAACAGTTTCACCATGTGGCATCTCAACATATTTTTCAGTTTCTTTGCACAAAGTGTTGCATTCGTTATTCAAGGCGGAGAATATATTTTAACTGATATGTTTTACGAACCAGAAACATGCAAAGCATCTCGATTCTACAGGCACTTGAAAACTGACACCAGTTTGTCTTTACCTCATTGTGGTATTCAATGTTACGAAAATCCAGATTGCAGGCGCATCATGTTTGATAGAAAAACTAAAAAATGTTCAATGTTTAAGTCTGGGGAAAATTGTTACGATGATGAAAATATTGAAGATAAAGTTTGCTACAGATTGGTAAGTATGATAGAATATTTATTTATTTGTTTACCACCATCGGTGCAAAACCTTTTGATTGTATACTTTTTTTTTCGGTGGGGTGACCGGAAAGCCACACCATCTTTACCAGTCAAATATTATACCTCAACTGGTTAACCTACAACCACCAAAAATAAAAATATTTTTACATTCATGACTGAAGCTATAATAAAAAAAATCAAGTTAAAACAAGAAGTTACTGGCGTGTTGTTTGGGCCAGTAAAATCAGAATTACTTTATAGCACCACCACTCTTGAGAAAATGAGTTTGTTGTCGAAGGGGGGTGATCAGGGTCTCGGAAATGACCACACCAAGGGTTCAATTATAAAGATAGACTTTATTAACACTAACAAAAACCCTGAAAGTACAAATAGTAACATTACAATCAGGAACATAATATACAATTAAAATAGAATACTTATTTACTCTAAGAACAATAAAAGAATATCTATGCATATACTACACCATAACCATATGAAATATATGAAACTAAATAAACTATGCATAGATATTAGAAACCTACTCTCTGACCACATTGAGGCCTGAATTGAATTTTTTCTCTCACATCACTAATATTAAATACATTTTTGTTTATTGCATGCCATGGGTCTTAGAACACGTTTGGGTCCATGAAAATATAAGTTGTCATTTTCATCAACCCAAACACAATCTAAGACTCTCAGAACTATTTTGAAGTTATTATTTCAATTCATAAAAAAAAAAATAGGCAAAATGCGATTCTGAACTCAATGTGGTCAGAGAGTACCCTATAAAGGGGTTTTAAACTAAATATAACTGGGCTGAGGTGAAGTACCTTACCAGGCTAGGGATCTGGAAATAAGATATTAGAAGGAATTATGTAATGAAATATATAAAATGTAGGGAAATGCTGGAATGAATAAGTGAAGCACTGAATGTAATTGTAAGATTTATATATTATATTATATGCAAACTGGAAACTAAGCTATGGACAGACTGAAATTACAAGATGGCCGACACCAGGTAACTAGGGTAAACAAAAAGCATAAACTAGGAAACCATAACAATAATAACATACCTTAAAATATCAAAACATCCAAGAATATATTGAAACAATATATATTGAAGAATTTACAAATATCCAATACACAAATCTGTTCTATATCAAATAAGTTTCAATACAGAACCATATCCCAAAATATCCATATAAAATGTCCTATCAGCTACAAAACTATCAACTGAATGACAACACTAATGAAAAACTAATTAAGAGAGCTCAGGTAAAAGAAAATAGAAAGTTTAAGGTGATAAGAACTCAGATACAAAGAAAGATATAGTATAGAAATAGAGGCAGTGATGTGTGACTTTAACTGACTGTTAGTTAATACTGAAATATAACTAAATTACAAATAACTTTTATTAAATTTCACCCTTCAACAAGTTTTTGCACAATTTGCTCCCCTAATATGAACACTGATTTCATTCAAACTTTTAAATTTCATGGTTCCATGCTTAAATTAATATTGATTTGCATTTCAGAAATCAATATGCTCAGATGTTAAATGTACCAGATGTCCAATTGGTTATTATGGTGATACATGTCAACATATCATACAAGGTAAGTCCATGTCAACATATTATACAAGGTAAGACCATGTCAACATTTCATACAAGGTAAGTACATGTCAACATATCATACAAGGTAAGTCCATGTAAACATATTATACAAGGGAGTCCATGTCAACATATCATACAAGGTAAGTACATGTCAATATATCATACAAGGGAGTCCATGTCAACATATCATACACGGCGAGTCCATGTCAACATATCATATAAGGTAAGTCCATGTTAACATATTATACAAGGTAAGTCCATGTTAACATATCATACAAGGTAAGTCTATGTTAACATATTATACAAGGTAAGTCCATGTACACATATTGTACAAGGTCAGTCCATGTCAACATATCTTACAAGGTAAGTCCATGTCAACATATTATATAAGGTAAGTCCATGTTAACATATTATACAAGGTAAGTCCATGTACACATATTGTACAAGGTCAGTCCATGTCAACATATCTTACAAGGTAAGTCCATGTTAACATATTATACAAGGTAAGTCCATGTTAACATATCATACAAGGTAAGTCCATATCAACATACCATATTAGGTAAGTCCATATCAACATACCGTATTAGGTAAGTCCATGCCAAGATATCATACAAGGTAAGTCCATGTCAACATATTATACAAGGTAAGTCCATATCAACATACCATATTAGGTAAGTCCATATCAACATACCATATTAGGTAAGTCCATGTCAAAATATCATACAAGGTTATAACCTGACAAATCGTAAAATGTAAGTAAACGTGAGCATATCTCATGTCAATATAATAAAAAGGATTTTTTCGAAGTTCAAAGTTTCTACTAGAAGTTATAATCTAGCTCCTCTTTAAAGGGCCATTCTGCTTTTTTGAAAAAAGTTTCCATTGTCAAAAAAATCGCAAATGCTAACTGAGAGTATTTTAAAAGTATGCTTATTGTATCTCTATATCTTCTTGATCAAACTGAATTTGATTTTAAAGGGTTAATTACAAACAGGGAGTACTTATTGTTAATTAAGCAATTTGACCTAGTTTTGGTGTTTGCCCTTTAAATGGCTCAATATTTCTAGCTAAAACCTTTTAAATACACAAGAGGGACATTTCTATACAATTAGGCGTTTATTTTACTCAAATCCGTTCAGTAGTTTCCTATCAGCGTCCAAAAAACATAACACACTTAAAAACCTTACGTACGGTTTTTAAAAATTTTAGCATGTTTTTAGCGTTTAAAAATTAACGGCTGGATTTTTTTAGTTAAAACTTTCAGATACATTAAAGGGCACATAGGTATAGATTTAGGTGTAAAGTTTTCACAAATTTGAGAAAAAATTTTGACACCAAAAAAATTCAGACTGTCCCTTTAAGCCATGATAATAAACATGTTTTCCATCCAACACAGTAATATAAACCATTCGCCTTTAATACTTTGTATATTTTTCAGACTGTAGTGATGGCTATAATAAAGGAGTAGAAAGAGAGCCCATGATGTCATACATTCAACCTGCAGACCATGGCCCGATTATAGAAGTTAAATGCGAATTTAATTGGAATGGGTTGACCTTGGTTCAACACAGAGATTATAGATGTCTAGAAACAGACTTTAAAAGAACCTGGGATGAATACGTAAATGGATTTGGTAAAAAACATGCTGAATATTGGCTAGGATTGCGGCATATGTATGATATAAAAAATAACAATCCAAATTCTCAATTGAGCGTTAATGTGAAAGTAGCTGGGAGCAAGGGATTGCAGGGCAGTTGCCCCTGGTTTAATCTTACAAATTCAACTGACGGTTATAAGTTTCTTTGTAATCAATTTTTACCTAATCCTCTCGGCGATTCATTAACAAATGGAACAAACAGTATAATAGGACGCCCATTTTCAACGTATGATCAAGACTACTCCGATAACAATTGTCCAGACAGGTTTATGGGTGGATGGTGGTTTTTAGATGATCCAATATGTTCCAGAGCCAATCCAAATGGAAGACGAAATGGTTCAACTGATGATGCTACGATACAATGGCGTGACAACTTTGGCATCAGACACGATTTTAGTGAAGTTCAACTACGTCTTAAAAGATTATATTGAATCTAGTAAGACAGTGTTAAGAATCCCGGGTATTATTCTCAAAAACTTAACTAAGATAAGATCAAGAATATAAGAACCACAGTAATAGCCTATGGTTGAATGATAAAACTAAGTTTACAATACTGTCAGTATTATGTCAGTCTAAAGCAAGGATTCCATATACGCGTGTAGGCCTACGCGTCATGCGTCATCCGTCATGCGTAAAAAATCGAAATGCGTATATGGAATCTTAGCTTTAGGGATCAGACACGACAGATAGGAATATTTTTTTAAGAATTAGAATAAAAATCGGTTAAGGGGAGGCGATCATTAAAATCGATTGTTAACTTATAATCCTGATTCCTGAACGTTATGGGATGAATTAAATTAAAAATATCGTAGAAGCTTGGAGCACATAATTATAACAAAACATAAGACAATATTAGGGAATATAACGTACTTCTTCAATTATATTAGACACATAACGATTCAACATAATATACACGTGATCAGATCAGATGTATTGACCTTCCGAACACCCTATTACCTTTCATCTGTTTGTTCCTATCAGGGGCCGCGCGGAGCGTCCACGGATGTGGAGGGGCCTGTGGTTCAAAAAATCGAAAAGACCTCACCTCCACCCTTACCTCCATTGTTTTAGCCATTCTCTTTACGATGACAGTTTCTTTCTTATTTTTTCCTTTCCATCAAATGATTATCCTTTTTTGAACACTTAAAATACAGCAAATCATTTCACTAGTCCTGTTAAAGCACCAATTAGCACAGATACACAATAAAAATGCTTTACACAACTTTGTGTCCTTGATATCATCATTTTTTACATTTTCTCTAGATCAGTATACCTAGCTTGGCAAAATTAGGTTACATCAGCGCATTTGTAGACTGTCAGTATGCAGAAAGTTCTGAAAAGTACTTGTTTTCTGGAGCTGGGGTCAATTTTTGGTTCTTCGAGATTGCTGAGCTAATTTCTCCAATCAGATTTAAGATAATCTACAGAAACCTCGAAACTGACTATCAAAAGTTAAATGTTTTGTCAAAATGTCCTTTTGGATTTCGAGTTTCGTTTTGCGGTTCGGATCGTTAGTACTTGGTTTCTTTATTCTACTAATAATCATTAAAAAATAATATTAGTGTATTTATCTATTTTCTCAGACTTTCTTGATATAATGTTTCTTTCTTCCTCCGACATGTTGACAGCAATTGGCGATGTAATTTCTGTAGTATCCCAGCCTTTTTTTATGCATCGTGGACACATAGTCTTAAAAAGGTTTATTTTAAGTTCATTGACTATGTTTTTTTTAAATATCCACAAATGAATATATTTGCTTTAATTCCGTTATAGCGTAAACAGATTTAGTTTCGTTTGGCAAAGACGAGAGTACTTTCATCGAAACGTTGTTATAATAAACCAGTAGCCTAATTGTGTATATAATGGGTGTTGTGTTATTAAAGCAGTAATTGTGTATATAATGGGTGTTGTGTTATTAAAGCAGTAATTGTGTATTATAATGGTTGTTGTGTTATAATAAACAAGAAATTGTGTATAAAATGAGTGTTGTGTTATTAAAGCAGTAATTGTGTATATAATAGTTGTGTTATTAAAGCAGTAATTGTGTATATATATATAATGGGTGTTGTGTTATTAAAGCAGTAATTGTATATATAATGGTTGTTGTGTTATAATAAACAAGTAATTGTGTATAAAATGAGTGTTGTGTTATTAAAGCAGTAATTGTGTATATAACGCATTTGTGTTATTAAACCAGTAATTATATATAAATGGTTGTTTTGTTAATAAAGCAGTAATTGTGTACATAATTAGTGTTGTGTTATAATAAACAAGAAATTGTGTTATAATGAAAAAGAAATTGTGTATATAATGAGTGTTGTGTTATAATAAAAAGTAATTGTGTTATAATGTTATAATGAGTGTTGTGTTATTATTGTCAATTAGTTAATGACCCTGTCCAATTTACAGATTGACAGAAACCTTCAACCATCAGTGGTCTCTTTCTTTGTTATTTAGATATCGTTTCATATTTAAAATCTGTATAGTATATTCGTTTTCATGTCATGTATTATTGATAATGTAAATGTATGTTGTCCTAAATGGGATGTAATATTACAATAAAAAATGCGGAAAATCCCTGATCTCAGGCTTTTACAGGAGTAGTTTTATCGCATTGTTAAGATACGATTACAAATTCCGAATGACTAATTGATCGTGTAATTCTGCCCCCCCCCCACAATTATTATGGAATCAATGACTAAGCAATAAAAACAACTATTCGTAACAATTCTTGATCAATTATAATCGAAACAGATTGCACGCTAGTGGGAACCCGGCATTAAGAATTTTTCGTGGCTCGAACGTGCTCCATGCACCCAGGCTTCAAGGTTTGATCCGAATGAGACCTTGGCATCACACCGGGAAGCAACACACATGCATCACTGATAGACCGCAACCCGAACCTTGGTGCACCTTGGTGGAACCGCTTCATCGCCTTATCGAAACTTGAATATGGAGTCAAAAACGGCCAAAATTCAAATTCACAGCGCAATACGTTTCGGGTGAACGGGGGTCGTCATAGCCATCGGAAACATAATGTAAACCTGGCATTAGTTTCCCAAGTATTTTTTTAAGGCTTGTTTTCTTAGCCCAGAACTTTGCGTTCTAAGATTGAAATATACATTCAATGTCTAATATTCTTTCAGAGGAATTTGAAGTCAGGATCCCTTTGGCAATATGTTTCAGCACACGTTGTTCACAAATCAAACTGTTACCGGTTGCTTTTCATGTCTAGGGGTGTGTTCTTTTTGCTCACCGCGGAGATCACTCCGCCGAATCCGCAGAGAGTATTGAAATAGAATAGAATCGGAGAGAGTTTGAGATTTAACAAGATGATTGGTCAATAAAAAGTAATTAGTCTGATGCTCAACAGCGATGATGCACCACAATATTTTCAAGTGCTTACAAGGTCAATATTGATTCATATTTTTGCTATAGAGCTTAGTTTTATACAGAAAGAATGCATTGTACACAAAAATATAATAAGTTGTGATTTTTTACTAATTTCATGCTTACAGTTTGCCGCCATGCTGTTAAGTAGCCTATGTGACGTCATTTTTCCTTTTAAACCACCTCGAGGGGTCGGAGAGAACAGACCAATTCGGAGAGCTCTCTGCCTTGTTCTTTTTATTCGGAGAATTCGAATTTTAAAGAAAAAAAGAACAGTCATTTTCGTGAGTCAACCGGAGTACGACCGGAGTGCAATAAGAACACATCCTATGTCAACACAACCGAATCTTACATTACATATCGCTTGTCTTTTTACCTGGTTAACCATGTGTTTGGGATCGAGACAAAACTATTCAAATATTGACGAGATTGTGAAATCAGACAAAACATGTTTTCGTTTCTTTTGTTAAAATGAAGACAAACATGAAAATCATGCATAATATAAATACGAAATATGAAGAGTAGTTTGTTTTAATTCTAATGGATAAAGTAATAAACTATCTGTCTATTCATTGATAACAAGGAATCCATTTGTGTGTTATTCGAGACAGCTTCTTAATGTGACTTTCAGCACCGCCTATCTTGATTTATTAATTGTAATACGATTTCTCCATCGGCAATCTTCGCCAGTTTTTGTGAACCATAATCTGTCTCGGTAATGAATAGTGAATTTGTGTCTTCTTGGGCGAGCTACTCTTTGACGTTTCGCACAGGTTTGTAACGACAGAAATATAATTCTTTAGAGAAATATTCTGACACCTAATCGTATATTTGATGCTACATCGTCATAACCGTAGGGGCCCACGACTCAACGTGGGGGCAAAACCAACGTCTTGCCCGAATTACCCGAATTTTAATGATATTTTGAAACAAGTTGTTGTGTGAAATTGATCAAGTGCAAAAGTGGTTCGTTCTCTTGGTTTTATACATTTGTGACCAATAATGAGGAATAATGAAGGTTATGGATTATAGATAAATAGATAATTTTTGCTTTAACGTTGGACGTACATCCAAAGCAATCGGTTTCAATACAACGTCTTCGAATTTCCCTCCCAATTTCCTCTGTTCCTCCCTATTTCTTCCCATAGCCGTAGGAGACAGGGAAGAAATATTATGTTTTCGGGCAAAAATCCCCCAAATCGGGCAAAATATCATTAAAATTCGGGCAATAAGTCGGTCTGCCCCCCTGTTTAGTCGTGGGCCCCTACGGCTATGTTTCTTCCTCGGGTCATTGTTCCTCCCACTACTTCTTGATTCCTCCAGGTCGAGGATCACTGGTTTAAGTAAAGTACAAACATTATTAGAATGTTATCAGAATGTAATCGATTATTTCACTTCCATTGTTTCGTATTAGTAGGCCTACAACCTTTCATCTTTCCATACAGCACTCAGACCATACCAAAATAAAAATTGAATTATTTCATCAATATTGTAAAAAAATTTAACAAAGGAAAAAACTATTTATAAGGACATGCGCCTACAAGATTCAGAACACTGCTGTCAAACGAACAGATCTGGTCAAAGAGGTCGCAGTTTTCTCACTTCAGATGTTCAGCAGTTTCACCATGTGGCATCTCAACATATTTTTCAGTTTCTTTGCACAAAGTGTTGCATTCTTATTTCAAGGTGGACAATACATTTTAACTGATGTGTTTTACGAACCAGGACCATGTAGATCATCAAAATACCACGAAATCCAGAAAACTGTCACCAGTTTGTCTCTAACGTATTGTGCTTATCAATGTTTCGCAAATCCAGATTGCAGGCGCATCATGTTTGATAGAAAAACTAAGGAATGTTCAATGTACACGAGTGGGGGAAATTGCTACCATAAAAATATTGAAGATAAAATTTGCTACAGATTGGTAAGTGAATATTTATCCATTTCATGTTTCTGAGAAAAAAAAAGTTATCCACCACAACTAAAATCGTGAGATGCATTCAGAAAAAACTAAAAAAAATGGCCACTATTTAGAGAGAAAATAGATGGGTAACGGAAGATGGTTTTTGATGGTTGTACAACAAACTGAACGATCTTCCTGGATTTGGACGTTATCTACCGGCCGTTGTGTTTGAAGAAAAATATTGCTAATTATCTTGGATGACTTCCTACAATCTGAAGGAAAATTCCCTTGGGATGCCATCTATCCCAGGAAAATAAACCTTATGAAGTGTTTTAAAATTTCTTGTTAAGAAATACTGTATATACCATAGATGTATGGCCCATAACGAGGTATCCCTGGAGATACTGTATGTACTATAGAAGTATGGCCCATAACGAGGTATCCCTGGAGATACTGTATGTACTATAGAAGTATGGCCCATAACGAGGTATCCCTGGAGATACTGTATGTACTATAGATGTATGGCCCATAACGAGGTATCCCTGGAGATACTGTATGTACTATAGAAGTATGGCCCATAACGAGGTATCCCTGGAGATACTGTATGTACCATAGATGTATGGCCCATAACGAGGTATCCTTGGAGATACTGTATGTAACATAGAAGTATGGCCCATAACGAGGTATCCTTGGTTTTCAGGGAAGGGAGGGTTTGAATCTCCCAAATGTACAGACCTAGGATGGAACAAATAATTGAGAAAATGGGATTAAGGGTCTGGATTCAGGCTTTTCTTCTGTTCTGATCTGAAAGTAGAAAAGATAAGAATGGTATAGTATCTGCTAATTAATGATTGGTTTTAGTTTGCTATGAACCAGATTGTCATTTAAGTTCTCATTTTTTGAGTAGGCAACTATCATTTTCTGCTTATAAACATGGGGAAATTTCTCTTGAAGATTCTTGTAGTGGGCATGAACTATCTTGCTTACTCGATTACTGGTTGTATTAAACGGGACAACAAAGGGTGCTATGCCTGCATAATGATGAATATTGAGTCCTATGGGTCTTGCTGTATTCAATGTCTCAATGCAGTAGGCTTTTCTAGATTGTCGGAATCAATTTCAATTGGGGTTAGGGTCAGATCGTTTATTGAATGGTCATCGAGGTTGAAATGATTAGAAACGGGCTTGTCTTTCTTTTATTTTATATCTGATCTATGAGCATTGAAATGAGTGCGTAAATTATTTTTCCTACATATTGTTTGGAACATTAATTTTCTTAAATTACATTTGAGCTTTCACATGATAAATACTCCTGGATCGGATACTTTTTATTTGTAAAAATAAAATACTAGTAATGTGTTTCAGATACAAAGGGACATGTTTTGCATCTTCTTGACAAACATGGAGCACTCCTAAAACCTGGAGGAACTTCGGCATAAAGTTTAGTCTTCCCTGCTTTTTGCGCTAAATTGGAGTTTTTTTATGTTTTGTAAAAATCGTTTTGAGTATCCGCGCTCTTTCAGTTTTGAGAAAACAATCGTACAGACTTGGTTGAAATCAGAGGATCTTGTGCAAATTCGGTGAAATCGTAAAACTTGTGAAAAAAGGAAAAGGTATGTTTTGGGTGAAATGAGCTTTTGTGCAGGAGTTGATGAGTATCAGTTTCTTTGAAATATACCTTTATGTCCAGTTTATTGGTTTCTGCTATGGAATCTCCTTTGAAAACAGTGGTATCAAGAAAATCTATGCTTTTGTGACTGACGTTGGCGGTTTGTTTGATGGACGGATGGTGGTTGTTGAGAATTTCAAAGAATTCCCAGAACTGCTCAATGGAATAAGTCCAAACCATAAAAATGTCATCTAAAAATCGTCCGTAAAAAGTGGATCACAGGGACAAAGGGGTAATACCTCACGTTCTCACTCTGCCATGAAAAGATTTGCGTATGAGGGGGCGAATCGTTTACCCATAGCTGTTTTACGTTTTACCATTAAATGTGAAATCGTTGAGACTGAAACAAATCTCTAAAAGCTGTAAAATTGCATCGTCGGGTCTGTTCGGATCTGGATTTCTATGGAAGGGGATCAGTGCCAAAAGTCTATGCTAAGTAGAAATGTCTAATTCACTAATGCTATGTAGATAATACAGATATTTTGTATTATAAGTTAAAAGTTACCCGTACAAATACCAGTAATGCATAAGACATACGTAAAAATTCATATGTTTCATGTTTAAAGTGAAAAGATATAACACTTCTTACAAAAGTCAAATGAAAAATGTTCACACTAAACCTCTTACATAAGTATATTGTCTTCAATCGCCTTCCATAAAACATTTGACCTTTTGAACTTTTCACGAGACACAAGTTTTTTGTCACTTTACATATTACATTTGCATCTTTACATTTGACATTCAACATAGAATCAGTTTAATGATGACGTCACGTTGCTAAGTCTCGAAAAGTCTCACTGGTATTTGTACGGGTAACTTTTAACTTATAACACAAAATATCTGTATTATCTACATAGCATTAGTGAATTAGACATTTCTACTTAGCATAGACTTTTGGCACTGATCCCCTTCCATAGATTTCTACTAAAAGCTTTACGAACTGCCATTAACCCGGCAGTATTATCAATATTGGTATACGTAGAAGACATGTCAATAGAAATCAGAATGGTATTCGGAGGAACTCGAAGATTTTTTATTTTATTCACAAAATCAGTTGTATCCTTAAGGTAGGCTTTATGTTGACAAGCTTGAGGTAGTAAGAAATGGTCAATGTATTCTGACACCGCATATGACTCACTACCACAGTCAGATATGATCGGACGGCCTTTAGGGATTTTATTAGGGATGAACTACTCCTTTGTAGGATTCTTATGGATCTTAGGCAAAGTGTTTAAATGTCTCTCACGACAATCGGGTTTGGCAGACAGATAGTCATATTGTTTCTGTTTGAGATAACTTTCTTTGACTAAATTCCCAAGAATATTGTTAATCATATTTTAGAAGTTTCCTTAAAAATTGAGTCTGGCAAAATGGCATAATGTTTAGGATATTTCAATTGATTCTCTGCTTCTAAAATATAATCTTCCCTATTTAGAATGACACTACATGAACCTTTGTCACTTTTTTTTAATAATAATGCTATCGTATTTCTTAAGTAAATTTAAAGCTTCACGTTCTACCCGTGTGACGTTTCGGTTGTTATAGAAAGATTTGTTGTTTGGCTATTCATACTATTAAATACCTCTAAAATGTCAGGATGGATGACGGTCTTGGGCGGTTTCCACGTGGATTTAGGAATAAACATTGTTCTAGCACTATGTGGGGGTGGTTTCAAAAAAAATAAGTGCAGCTCAGATTGTGTTGAAATCGTTCAATAGATTGTCGAAGATAGTCAATGTTGGTTACCTTCGGGGTCGGGATAAATTTAAGTCCACGGACTAAGATTGAATACTGAAGGGGTGTGAGAATTTTTCGTCTCAAGTTAACTAGTTTGGCCTAGTGGTGGCCTCTCAGTATTTTTATCCCCAGTAATTAGTTTAAAGACAACTTACTCGATGCTTGAAGCTAGCGTATCCAAAATAAATAAATATTGTTTGCTGTATCTGGAGACCAATGTAGATCATCAACTGGTTTGAATTCTTCTTCGTATGGAGGTAGGATTGTTGCGTCGTTGGTGTTGGAATCCATCATCATTTTGTTGAAGGTCTTTAGATTATGTTGCACTTTCTTCGTGATTTTATTGGAGATGGGTACACATGTGAAGATAATCTTTGAATTTGGAAAGGTAACTTTGGCGGTCGCGATTAATTTCTGGGCTTGGTCATAATGAGGATTTTGGAAGCTGGTAACGGTTATTGGGACCCACGTGAAGAATAACGGTAGCTGGTTTAAAATCTTGGTCGTAACTTTCAATGATGGACTTGATGTGATGGATTTGGGCTCCAGGGTACGAATGAATTTCTGTGTCTGAAGCAGTTTTGGTAATTCTGTTCAGGTTAGAGGATCCAATAAGTAAGTTTTCTGTAGAGCGGGTAGATTCCATGATGATTTGTCAGTTGTTCGATGATAGAAGGGTTTGGTAGCAGATATAATGGTTGTCGATGGGGTGATTGGAACTGGTACACAAGTGGAAGATGGTGTAAATATAGCATTATATAGTGATCGGGACCTGGTTCGAGGAGGGGATGGTTTGGATGTACCGCTTGACTTGGTTGGAGAATTTGGGGTTTCCTGCTGGTCCAAATATTTACAGAAAGCAGAAAGATTTACGGAACCCGAGTCCAGTGGTGAAGATTCAGATGGAGTGGTAGACGAGGAATCTGAAAGAGAAAAGAGAAGAGGGGTGCCCTCTCTACGCGAGCGTTTTCCCATGTCTGCTGGACTAGGTGTAGGTGAACTTCAGGAACCTTTAGGGGTTTGTTTCACTACGGCGGCGGCTCTAGTAGGTGCGGGTGTATTCAGGTCAACATCCATTGCAGTTGGTACAGATAAAGTGACTCTATTCCAGGAAAATAAACCTTATGAAGTGTTTTAAACATTTCTTGTTAAGAAATAATCAGTTTTTTTTTATAGTTGATGCCTCTGCCGACAATGTGGGTTTGTTTTCACCGTCAATTTTCTTTCTGGGCCATTGGTCATAACGAGGTATCCTTGGAGATACTGTATGTACCATAGATGTATGGCCCATAACTAGGTATCCTTGGAGATACTGTATGTACCATAGATGTATGGCCCATAACGAGGTATCCTTGGAGATACTGTATATACCCTATTTTTTCCATTTATATGTAATGGGAGTATGTGCAATAATTAAGAAAAGAACGAAAGAAGTTGATGATGATTATTCGTTTTCAATCGTACTCTAACAACATATTTCTTGGTCTTTTTAGCATTTATAAATAGGCGTAAACAGAAAAGTCCTGGAATAATGATCATTATAGTGCAAAATGACTATATGGCTGTGTTGATGTTATAGAATTCTATATCAGGGCAGCCATTAAATTTCAAAACATAACTTCGTGGTTCCAAGCTTATATGAATAATATGAATTTGCATTACAGAAATCTATATGCTCCGATGTTAACTGTACCAGGTGTCCAATTGGTTATTATGGTGATACATGTCAACATATCGTTCAAGGTAAGTCTACATCAACATATCATACAAGGTAGGTCCATGTCAACATATCATACAAGGTAAGATCATGTCAACATATCTTACAAGGTAAGTCCATGTCAATATATCATTCAAGGTAAGTCCAAGTCAATATATACAAGGTAAGAAATGTCAACATATCGTTCAAGGTAAGTCTACATCAACATATCATACAAGGTAGGTCCATGTCAATATATCATACAAGGTAAGTCAATGTCAAAATATCATACAAGGTAAGTACATGTCAATATATACAAGGTAAGTACATGTCAACATATCGTACAAGATGAGTCCATGTCAATATATCATACAAGGTACAAACATTTCAATATTTCATACAAGGTAAGTCCATGTCAACATGTATTACAAAGTAAGATCATGTCAACATATCTTACAAGGTAAGACCATGTCAACATATCTTACAAGGTAAGTCTTAAAGTCCACGTCAACATGTTTCATTATATAACTTTGAGTCATGATAATAAACATGTTTCCAACACAGTAATATAAACCATTCGCCTTTAATACTTTGTATACTTTTCAGACTGTAGTGATGGTTTTAACAGAGGACTAGGATTTGATTCTATGTTATCCTACATTCAACCTGCAGCCAATGGCTCCATTATAGAGGCTAAATGCCAATTTCATAGAGGTGGAACGACCATCTTTCAACACAGGGATGATAAATGTCTAGAAACAGATTTTAACAGAACCTGGGATGAATACGTAAATGGATTTGGTAAAAAACATGGTGAATATTGGCTTGGATTACGGCATATTTATGATATTTTACAAAATCATAACAACTTTGAATTGGACGTTATAGTGATAGTTACTGGGAGTGGGTCGTTAATAGGCAGTTGCTCCTCGTTTAATCTTACAAATTCAACTGACGGTTATAAGTTTTATTGTGATCAATATAAACCTAATACCCAGAAACCTCTCGGCGATTCATTAACCAATGGAACAAATAGTATCATAGGACGACCATTTTCAACGTATGATCAAGACTACTCCAATAACAATTGTCCAGACAGGTTTATGGGTGGATGGTGGTTTTTAGATGATCCAATATGTTCGAGAGCAAATCCAAATGGAAGACGAAATGGTTCAAATGATGATGCTTCGATCCAATGGCGTGAAAACCTGGGTATCAGACACGATTTTAGTGAAGTTTTTCTACGTCTTAAAAGATTGTAGGTCTGTCTTGTAATCTAGTAAGACTGTAGATCAACCAGTGATAAGAATTCCTGGCTTTATTCTCGATCAGCACAACCTCTACTCTTACTGTTTTGTAAATCAAACAATCAATTATTTGTCAAGTTATTAACAAACCAGTTAGTAGACTGTATGTTATATTATGGCATGTATTCCCTTCTAGTTAGAGTAATCTCGCATTTTGTTGTTAATGTACATTCGTATTCATGTCGGCCATTCTCGCTACTCCTGACAATAACCTCGTATGCAACTGGCGGATAAAGCGCACTTCTTTCAAATTTATGTCACGTGACATTAAATCTTATATTGTGTGATTTCTTTTCTCTACGAAAATGATAATGTGCAAGGGAGGTAACTAGCATGAGCTGAGGAACTACTTTTTATCGCGTATTCTACTTCCGCCCAAGAGTCCTGGAAGGTTTTCTGCATACGTAATTAACGAATGGTTAATATGTAGACCAAAGAAGAGAAAACTGCTTTCTTTATACTTTCTTGCCAGTTTACAATTAGGCTACAAATACTACTAAAATATGTATCGATACAACACTGTTTAATGTAGGGCTTTAATGTACACATTGTTTTCTTGTATATTGAAATTGTGTCGTGTTGATTAATAAACTTCCGCGAGTAGTTAATCGTATCTATTTTATAATAATTCCGCCATTTATTGATATAGGCCACTCTGGGCACTTCGCAGTACCAATAATTTGGACATTAGAACTCGAAGATCAGAGGATTACGTTATAACTATATTTTTTTTTAAATATCTTATCTTATCTTGTCACCGGTGACTGGACTCTATTCCCAGCCTCTAAGAGCTATTTGGACATAGGGCCTACATGGCTTTTGGAGACTCATTCACGCTATCCACATATGGATTTTCCACACCTTCGGGTTCAAGGGTTTTAAATAGCTTGTAGGTTATCCACCAATTCTCGATAAAATTGTAAAGATGGATGTTTTTGTTGTTCAATCATTCCATCATTATCCCATTTAAGAACCATTAAATTGATGAAATTAAGTTGATGAAATCCACAGCGTGATCATAGAACTGCGTGATGAAAGAGAAATAATGTCACCATGGTCACTGGCACAGGGACGATGAATTTTTGTTTCGCTTGCAGTCTTCGCTGGCATCGGACAGACATGGCATGCATGGTGTAAGGGGATAATGGTTGTATAAATGAACTACAAAATTGTCCATGGTGTATTCGATGAATATAAATACGTTTAAAACTCATGCAGCCTCGAAAGTCAGGGAAATCCAGAGTATTTTAGGCTTTCTGTGAATGTACACCTTATGTATAGTAACAGCCACAGACACATATTTGCCGTTTGAGATATTTCATTTTCATACAAACCAAATGTTAGCCTGACTCGGAAGAAATTATGCCAAAGTGATGAAACTTGGCATGCATTAAATTGAACATTTTCTGATACTAACGACATGGTTTATTTTCGAAGGGGTCCTATTTTTTCTGACTCTCTCCCAGCGATATCTGTCCAAATATATATCAAAGTTCCCTTTGGCAATATGTTAACAAATCTTAGTCAAACCTGTATATGTTCATGTCTATGCCATGTCTAAATTGGCAGAATCTACCACATATTATATATCGCATTATTGCTCACAATGTTAATAGATTATGTCGGTTCATCTTAACCATTGAACCCCCAATTTCGAAAACCTGGCTACGCCACTGTTAACCATGTGTTTGAGATCGAGACAACACTGTTCAAATATTATCGTAACTGTGAAATCAGCCAATGCATGCTTTTGTAAATATGAAACAAGCATGAAAATCATGAATAATCTAAGTACGAAACATGAAGAGTTCTTATATTCAGTTCTTTCAACCGTCTCAGGGGAAAACGCAAATATATATCATTAAGAATATTAGAATTTACTCGTTGATCATGACTCTTGATTATGAAATCGGCCACTACATACTTACGTTTTCTTTTGTAAATATGAAAGCAAGCACGAAAATCATGAATAATATAAGTTCGAAATATGAAGAGTTTGTTTTGATTTTGATATTTTAATAGTAAAATTGTCAGGCTGACAGTCAGGCTGACATACCAATGGGACAGTGATAGAATGCCTTACAGAATGCCATACCACAAAATAATTAATATATTTTATTAATGATGTAAAAAATAAAGAAAAAAATTGTTTGCCGTGAACTTATTATAAATATGTATACATGCTCTTACAAGAGACAGAATATGTTCTACCACTGCTAACAAACGAACAGATCTGGTCAAAGATGTCGCAGTTTTCTCACTTCAGATGTTTGCGGGTTGGAATTGAGAGCCAACATTTGTAAACGGTTTGAAAACGGACATGTGGGCATCGTGTATTTTTCTTGAAGAATAAAAATTTAATTTTTTAAAAAAAGCTGTTCGAATAAAGATTTCTTATTTTCAAAAAACCTTTTTGGATTCAAATGTAAATTTACTTCATTAATATAAAAAAGGACTTTTTCATGTGTTGGGTTTTCATCACAGTTTATAACAATTTCACCATGTGGCTTCTCAACATATTTTTAGTTTCTTTGCACAAAGTGTTGCATTCGTTATTCAAGGCGGAGAATACGTTTTAACTGATATGTTTTACGAACCAACTGCATGCAAAGCATCTAAATTCTACAACTACCTGCATAGGCGTACGAGCCGGGGGGACAATTGCCCCCCCCCCCCCCCCCCCCCCCAGTGATTTTCATGAAGGAAATTTAAAAAAATAAAATCGTTCGGAAATGATGTGATCAGGCAGATGGCGCGAAGTTTTTGGAATTGGGGGTGGGGTGAGGGTCGACTTGTCGGGCATTTATATTTCGTTGTCGGGCAAATTAGCATTAGTTGTCGGGCAAATTGGTTTATCCCCCCCCCCCCCCCCCCCGCGCTCAACTAACGCCCCGTACGCCTATGACTACCTGACAACTGTCAACAGTTTGAACGTACCGGACTGTGGTATTCAATGTTTCGCCAATCCAGATTGCAGGCGCATCATGTTTGTTAGAAAAACTAAAAAAATGTTCAATGTTTAAGTCTGGTGAAAATTGTTACGATGATGAAAATATTGAAGATAAAGTTTGCTACATATTGGTAAGTATGATAGAATATTTATTTATTTCGCTTCTCTGTACAAAGTTTAACAAAGTTATACGACATATATCTCATCTAACCGTTGAGAGGCGTAGCTACCGGGGTCCCCACCTCCATTATTGACATCCGTCGGTTGAAAAAGTGCCGTCGGTACAGTTGAGCCAACCGACCGCAGGCATAAAAATAGAAAAAACAAAAATCCAGCTTCATTTAGCCTTCCTGCAGTGTGTCAATTGGTTAAAACTGCACAGCATTCGGGGTCTTTGCCACACTGCTCAGACGGGCCCCTTGCCACCAACCTTTATTCGATCTGCTCGCAATGTCAATATATTCTGTCAGTTCATCTTTACCCCCAGTTCGAAAACCTGGCTACGCCACTGATAACCTCAATTCCTCCTTAATGTTGGTTATTGATGTGTAATCAAAATTCGTACCAATAAAACGAGCCATTTACCTAAAAGATAAAATCATGGTCTATAGAGCCTGAGTTTTTAACTTGCAGGACATGTCCCAGACTGGGGACATTTGGACATTTTCCTGGACACACAAACTAAGATGTAGGTCTGAAAAAATCTCTTACCTTATTTGTTGAGAGTTAATAAACGTTAATAAAGGCAAAATGATGTGAATTCATCATGCTCTGAAAATTTCTGTTCAGGAGACATGGTTATTTCTACCCACTCAACGGCAGGTTATTTATCAGTTATTTTCCCGATACGTAATCTTGAGATTACCAGTTGAAAACCAAGTATGTAGATCAAAATCATGAGATGCAATCAGATCAATTCATGCCTGACGAAACAAATCTGCCAAAATGCAAGAAGCACAGTTCCCGAAAACAATATTGTTATGAAGTTAGCGTACACTTAACAGTATAATATAATAAGAAATATGTACATATTTGACAAGTCAAATCGACCCATTATAACACTCTTGCCGCTTAAAGTTATCATGCTCTAATTACACTAGAAATAAATTATTTTTTAAAAAATAAGTCAAGCAAACCGCCATTGACCGCCATATTTACTACTAGCAGTCGCCATACTTAAACATATATGAGATCATATTTGGGCCTGCTACCAAATGTAATTGTAAATATATGAGGATTTGCATTTCTTTACTTAGACCTCCATTTGTATTGTTTTGAAAGTCAAGTTCGTTAGTTTCAAGGTTGGTTGGTTTCATTGGGAGTGTTGATTATCGATGTTGACAGTGTGAGGTCTATGAATCAACTGACCGATGGGCGTGGCTTACCTGGGATTTATAGTAGGTCGGTGGCGGCCATATTTCATCAACAAGTATGGCGACTGCTAGTAGTAAATATGTCGGACAATTGCGGATTGCTTGACTTATTTAAGAAAAAAATTATTTCTAGTGTATTTACAGCATGATAGCTTTAATATTTTAAATTTAATATTAGTATAACATAGTATTCCTTATTCGTAGTACGAAAGCAAAGAAGTACCGCTTGCCTCTTTTAGCGTAATATTGTTTAACGTAAAATGATTTCTTTTTTCTTTTTGTGAACACCGCTTCAACATTATGTCAGTGCCTTCTGTTGAATAGTTTCTTGTTACTTTCAACCACCCTAACCTCTAACAACATATTGTCTAAGTCTTTAAGTAGAAAAAATCCCCGGGGGAATTTACAAATGTCCGTACAATAGATCTTTCTAAAAGAAAAATATTTGGATTCCTGAAATTCCTTTGAACACTTTCCATATAGAGTGGATTTCAGAGCTTTAAGAATTATGTATCATTATTTATTACGTTTATAGATTCAAATTTACTGTCGTACAACACTGAATTCATCTGAACATTTAAATTTCATAACACAGCTTCATGGTTCCATGTTCATATGAATATGAATTTTCATTTCAGAAATCAATATGCTCCGATGATAATTGTACCAGATGTCCAATTGGTTATTATGGTGATCCATGTCAACATATTATACAAGGAAGTCCATGTCAACATATTATACAAGGAAGTCCATGTCAACATATTATACAAGGTAAGTCCATGTCAACATATTATACAAGGCAGTCCATGTCAACATATCATACAAGGTAAGTCCATGTCAACATATTATACAAGGAAGTCCATGTCAACATTTCATACAAGGAAGTCCATGTCAACATAACATACAAGTAAAAACCTGGCAAATCTTACAAACTTATCTTATAAGGTTAGTCAATGCTAATGTATCTTATAAGGTGAGTCAAAGTTAGCATATCTTATAAGGTTAGTCAAAATTAGCATAGTTTATAAGTAAGTCAATATTAGCATACTTTATAAGGTTAGTCAATGTTAACATATCCTATAAGGTTAGTCAAAATTAGCATACTTTATAAGGTGAGTCAAAATTAGCATACTTTATAAGGTCAGTCAATGTTAGCACATCTTATAAGGTTAGTCAATGTTAGCATATCTTTTAAGGTAAGTCAATGTTAGCATATCTTATAAAGTAAGTCAATGTTGGCATATCTTATAAAGTAAGTCAATGTTGGCATATCTTATAAGGTAAGTCAATGTTAGAATATCTTATAAGGTAAGTCAATGTTAGCATATCTTATAAGGTTGGTCAATGTTAGCATGTCTTACAAGGTAAGTCAATGTTAGCATATCTTATAAGGTTAGTCAATGTTAGAATATCGTATAAATCATGGTTTGAAATTCAAATGTCAGTATAATAAAAGCTGTATTTCGTTTTATTTAAAGCAGTGCAAAGTTCAAAGCTATCATTAAGAGCTATTACCTAGTTTTTCATATACATGTTTTCCAACAGTCATTTAAACCATTCGGATTACACTTTTCAGACTGTGGTGATAATTCTAAATCAGGATCAGAGAAAGCATCTATGTTATCCTACATTCAGCCTGCAGACAATGGCTCTATTATAGAAGTTAAATGTGAATTTAATTCGAATGCTGAATTGACCTTTTTTCAACACAGAGATTATAGATGTCTAGAAACAGACTTTAACAGAACCTGGGATGAATACGTAAATGGATTTGGTAAAGTACATGGTGAATATTGGCTGGGATTACGGCACATTTATGATATTTTACAAAATAATAATCAAAACTATCAATTGACCATTCTAATAAAAGTAACTAGGCGCAGTTTGTTCAAAGGCCGTTGCTCATCGTTTAATCTTACAAATTCGGCTGACGGTTATAAGTTTAGTTGTGATCAATTTGAACCTGATGTTCTGATACCCCTTGGAGATTCATTAACCAATGGAACAAATAGTATAGTAGGACGACCATTTTCAACATATGATCAAGACTACTCCAATAACAATTGTCCAGACAGGTTTATGGGTGGATGGTGGTTTTTAGATGATCCAATATGTTCCCGAGCCAATCCAAATGGAAGACGAAATGATCCAAATGATGATGCTAGGATTCAATGGCTTGAAAACTTTGGAATCAGAGACGCTTTTTGGGAAGTCCATCTACGTCTAAAAAGATTGTAGGCCTGTCTTGTAATCTAGTAAGATTGTAGATCAACCAGTGTTAAGAATCCCGGGTATTATTCTCAAAAACTTAACTAAGATAAGATCAAGATTATAAGAAACACAGTAATATGGTTGAATGATAAAACTAAATTTACAATCGATTTCAATGATCGTCTCGATAATGATAGAATTTTATACGCCCACATAAAATACAAATCTTGAAGAATTTTGACATAAC
Organism: Lottia scabra; assembly: GCA_029955415.1. Taxonomy (NCBI): domain Eukaryota; kingdom Metazoa; phylum Mollusca; class Gastropoda; family Lottiidae; genus Lottia; species Lottia scabra. The sequence continues at coordinate 13,599,942 of JARJEI010000003.1, forward strand.
TATTGAAGTAAAAAATATGAAAAATACTTATGAATTATTTTCCTTATTGAAATTGAGTGACATTTTTTATTACTACCCAAAGATGAAATCCTATTGAAAAAGACTAAAATTGAAAATTATTTGATATAAGATATTGCCATTGTTCCTGAAAACACGTTAAAATTTTAGCCCCGATCTCACATAGGCGGAAAGCGACCGCTTATACGCAGACCAGTAATTGTGTATATAATGGTTGTTGTGTTAATAAAGCATTAATTGTGTATATAATGGTTGTTGTGTTAATAAAGCAGTAATTGTGTATATAATGGTTGTTGTGTTATTAAAGCAGAAATTGTGTATATAATAGTTGTTGTGTTAATAAAGCAGTAATTGGGTATATAATAGTTGTTGTGGTGGGTCTTCGAGAAAAAAAAGCGTTTACCCCCCCTCCGGACCTAGGGTTACAGCAAACCCTAGGGCCATTTCTCCTATTTTTATTAAACAAATCGAACACTTTCGTCATCTTTTCCGTTATACAAATATTTTGTTGTGAACAATGGACACGTGTGTGCATATTTCACCACAGAAAATTGACTTTGAACAACTTATCTCCCCTTCGAAACCGTTCCAGACACTAAAAATGTTTGATGGACCCTCTAAGCTTCCTATGAGAATTTTTCGTCACCATTTTGTGGAAAAGATGCGCCAGGAAATTCTGATTCTTTTCTTATGCGAAAAACCTATTTTCGATCAACCTATGACAGTTTTCTGTGCTAAAACGTGGTTGGTCTTCGAGAAAAAAAGCGTTCACCCCCCCTCCGGACCTAGGGTTCCAGCTAACCCTAGCGCCATTTCTCCCAAGCCGCGATGGCGAAGTGGTTAGCGTGCTGGAGCCACACCCAGCAGGACCCGGGATCGAGACCCCTCAAAAAAAATTTTTTTTCATATCAAAAACTCTCGTCATCTATTCCGTTATACAAATATTTTTTTCTGAACAATGGGTACGTTTGTGCATATTTTACCACAGAAAATTGACTTTGAACAACTTATCTCCCCTTCGAAGCCGTTCCAGACACTAAAAATTATTTTATGGACCCTCTAAGCTTCCTATGAGAATTTTTCGTCACCATTTTGTAAAAGATGCGCCAGGAAATTCTGATTCTTTTCATATGCAAAAAACCTATTTTCGATCAACCTATGACAGTTTTCTGTGCTAAAACGTGGTTGGTCTTCGAGAAAAAAAAGCGTTTACCCCCCTCTGGACCTAGGGTTACGGCTAACCCTAGCGCCATTTCTCCCAAGCCGCGGTGGCGAAGTGGTTAGCATGATTGAGCCACACCCAGCAGGACCCGGGATCGAGACCCCTCAAAAAATCAAACTCTCGTCATCTATTCCATTATACAAATATTTTTTTTGTGAACAATGGACACGTTTGTGCATATTTCACCAAAGAAAATTGACTTTGAACAACTTATCTCCCCTTCGAAGCCGTTCCAGACACTAAAAAATGTTTGATGGACTTCCTATGAGAATTTTCCGTCACCATTTTGTGTGGAAAAGATGCGCCAGGAAATTCTGATTCATTTCATATGCAAAAAACCTATTTTCGATCAACCTATGACAGTTTTCTGTGCTAAAACGTGGTTGGCTTCCAGAAAAAAAATGCGTTTTCCCCCCTCCGAACCTAGGGTTACGGCTAACCCTAGCGCCATTTCTCCCAAGCTGCGGTGGCGAAGTGGTTAGCGTGCTGGAGCCACACCCAGCAGGACCCGGGATCGAGACCCCTCAAAAAAAAATTGTTTTCATTTTTTTTCAAAAAATCAAACACTCTCGTCATCTATTCCATTATACAATTATTTCGAAGCCGTTCCAGACACTAAAAAATATTTGATGAACTGCCTATGAGATTTTTTCGTCATCATTTTGTGTGGAAAAGATGCGCCAGGAAATTCTAATTCTTTTCATATGCGAAAAACCTATTTTTGATCAACCTATGACAGTTTTCTGTGCTAAAACGTGGTTGGTCTTCGAGAAAAAAAGCGTTTACCCCCTCCGGACCTAGGGTTACGGCTAACCCTAGCGCCATTTCTCCCAAGTCGCGGTGGCGAAGTGGTTAGCGTGCTGGAGCCACACCCAGCAGCATCCGGGATCGAGACCCCTAAAAAAAATTTTTTTTTCAAAAAATCAAACACTCTCGTCATCTATTCCGTTATACAAATATTTTGTTGTGAACAATGGACACGTTTGTGCATATTTCACCACAGAAAATTGACTTTGAACAACTTATCTCCCCTTCGAAGCCGTTCCAGACACTAAAAATTGTTTGATGGACCCTCTAAGCTTCCTATGAGAATTTTTCGTCACCATTTTGTAAAAGATGCGCCAGGAAATTCTGATTCTTTTCATATGCGAAAAACCTATTTTCGATCAACCTATGACAGTTTTCTGTGCTAAAACGTGGTTGGTCTTCGAGAAAAAAAAGCGTTTACCCCCCTCCGGACCTAGGGTTACAACTCTTTTTTACGATATCCAACTGTCGAGGGATCTTTAACGTGTACAGCCAATAGCAAACGGGATCTCGGTTTATTGTCCCATCCGAACGACTAGACGCTTTTTCCACGTCAGTCCCTCCGACCTGCATCACTCACAGGGGGAAACCGGGTATGACATAAACTAACCACCATAAAAAATAAGAATCAAAACTTACGAGCAAAAATGACATTGATATTAGCAGTACTGAACACAAAATATTCATTTTCTAGAGTGTTGATATAAGACATATAGAAATAGGCATAGATAAAGAAGCACAAGATATATGGATATACTATTTCTGACATTTATTAACTCAACGTTTCACATGCTCATACAGGCAGCGTTATCAAGAGAATGAATGAATTCATGGAATGACTGTCTAATAAACAGCATGTAATAAATAATTAACAGTAGCTAGGAAGGTGGTACTAATGGGGGTCTCTCGCTGTCGTGCGAATACATATATCCTTGTTTGAAATTGAGTATATGTACATCGAATCGAAATTTAAAACATCCGCCATTTACGAAATGCGTTAATCACGCTGATTTCATTTTAGACCGTATCGAGAAGACGTACAATAATCGAGTAGACTAATTTTTGGGCAGAAGAGAAATTCGTAAACTAAAGAAATTACAAGGAAAGTTTTTTGTATGAGGTCCATGAGGGAATATTTAGATTTTCGTACAGTTTTGATACTTCTGAAGACTGTTTACATAGATTTAAGGCTCAAATTTACAAAAAAAATGGTGAACATTCCCATTTAAAACTAACCGTTAAAATGTATATCACGTTCAACGTTCTATTGAAGGGTAAAAACCTTCTAGTTATACCTAATTATTTTTATCAATATTTCATAATGATAGAATAGGAGTAAGTACAGCATAAATAAATAATTGGATGCTGGCAAAAAAACTATTGTTTTTAAGTGTGTTTGTATTTGCATATTCAAAAGGAAAAAGAACATGTTCAACATAATATAGTTTTTTAAGTACATATATGTTAATAAAATACAAACTTAACGAACGGTACAAATTAATTGTATTGATTTTACAAAATAATGGCAAATTCTTTAAAACCAAAGAAATTTTTTTTTGAATTTTCTCCAAGTGGCACCTGCAGCAGATGGTTTAGGAGTCTTTAAGATGCATTTTATAAATAGAATATGAAAAGACAGTTTATGTTGATTTTCTACCCCAAGCCTAAGCTGATGATGATGATGATGATGATGATGATGATGATGATGATGATGATGATGAACATAATGAGAATGATGAGAATGATGAGAATGATGAAAATAAGAAGCATTTGATCAATCAATCAATTAATCAATCAAAATCATTTGTCTTTCATAATATTTCCAAAAGTAAATTCAAATTCTCGGACTACAATCTTGATCTCTCGACAACTGTTGTCCTATGTAACGCTTTTAACAACTTTGTATCAACTGCACATCACATCTGGGTCTTGTACACGAGGACAAGACCTACATTTCTTGGCTAGTGTTGGTAACAAAATAGGTACGAAAGATCCGAACATCAAAACAAAACGAGAAATTCATATAAAAGTTTGGAAACCCATAGTATTGCTGGTATTCAACGAAAAAAGCCACAAATGTCAGTCACTTTGACTTTTACATATAACTTTCCACAAAAATCTAAAAACCTTGAGAATATCGGGAATAACGGCCAAGGCCAACACGAGCACAACGAATATAATCCCAGCATAACCTATAGCTTGAGCTGAAGGTCTGTCATCTTGAACACTCGTCTTCTTTCTAATGGTTGACCCTAACTTTTCTTTGTCCACGTATAGCCTCAGTTGGGCTTCGTGGATTCTGGCTTGTACCGTCGAGTCATACAAATTGAAACACCCACATCCACAAAGATTATTGTAAATGTGTTTTGAAGATACATGAGTTTCACCAGTAGTTTGTGGAATTGTCAGGTTTGATGCAATTTCAGTTGGACTGATGGTCGATGATGATGATGATGATGTTGATGAAGGTAATGACGATGATGATAATGATGGCGAAGTCTCAAAGCTTTCAATAACCTGGGTCGCAAGAAATTCACTAGAACTCTGTATTATGGACGAATCCACGTAAATGCGTTTTGAAGATACGTGAGTTTGACCAGTAGTTTGTGGAATTGTCAGGTTTGATGCAATTTCAGTTGGACTGATGGTCAATGATGATGATGATGATGATGATGATGTTGATGAAGGTAATGACGATGTTGATGATGATGATGGCGAAGTCTCAAAGCTTTCAATAACCTGGGTCGCAAGATATTCACTAGAACTCTGTATTATGGACGAATTGGTTGCACCAAAAGCAATGGAGGTAAGCGAGGTGGAGTAACTCGGTAATATGGTGTGAGTAGGTAAGATATCTGTATAGTTGGCGGTAACAGGAGTCACAGACTGGGAAACCGACACATACGACGTTGTTGACAGGGTAAGTGTTGGGCTTGGCTCGAAAATATCATGAGAATCTGAAGACAATGTCGTAGCGTCTGTTGTCTGGAAATAAACCGTAGTTTCCTCTGTGGTGATAGTTTTATCTGATAAAGGAACTACAGGCATCTACAAGTATAAATAATAGAACATGATTATGAATTGAAAGAAATATTGGATTATGTGGATTTGATCGACAACCAACAACATGTTTGATTCTCCTCTGACAGAGGTTATTCGGATTCGGCTATGAATTTGCACAGTTAGTGTTAGGTTAGGTTTCTTATTAGGTTCTTAAAAATCAAATCTGGGACATTTTACAATCAATTATAACTCATCCAGAGCAACTACCATGATCTTTTGGGGTGGCATGTGAAATATCACAAACGTAACATATTATAACATATTACAAACCTGTTTTGGTTGAAACGACCAACCAATCGGTAACGCCCACGACTGCTGCAAGGCAGTTCCATAAATATATCCCCAGATATTTCTACATCCGGTTTTGTGGGTGATGTTATGGTACTCGGTTGTCAAGGTAACTGTTGTCATAGAAACAGAAGAATTTACTAATGGAATCCAAGCCTCTAGAATATCTTCATCGTCAAGTTTTACTTCCTCAGTACAGTTGTTACTGGCGACTAATGCTAAATGAAATGTGTTATTTTTCTCGGCTAAGACCGGAGTTACAAATACGTACGATCCCGTCCACTGTCGGACCGGAGTTACAATAAGTTGATTTGGGTCCGAATATATTGTGTCGGTGATCACACTACTTTTACAGAATTGTGAAACTAGCACTGGGCTAGAGGAATGGAGAAAATGGAGGGTGGTCAGTGTCAAAGAGAGATCTTGATGATCTCCGACAAGTTTCATTTCGAAAACGACTCCGTCAACACGGAACTGTGTTTCATCCAATAATGCGACAACTCGGACAAAATCACCTGTTTTCCGTAACGGCATAGGTAGCAGATAGTGTTCGGTTCCTAACGCCGTTACGGGTGGTAGTTGTTCTATAATGTAATCTTCAGTGAGTCCGTCCACTGGCGTTCCATCTGCTCCGACTGTCACGGAGATGACGTTACTAGAGTTTATAATGATTCCGGTTAGATCGTCACTGGACTTAATCTGGAAAGCTTCAAATTGGTCCAGAGTCAAATGTTTTTTCGTACCTGCCGAACAAACGGTCCCGTTTAGCGTTACGGTGGTTTTAAACGTCAGTGTTATCTCAGTCGAATTTGCTGTCGCCATCATTCCGATATAACAACTGTATTGTAAACAATACGTAACAGTCATGTACTCCGTTCCTAAAGCCGTATACGGAAACGCAAGATATCCACCAACCGTATCTTCGATGTACATAAACTGACTTTGACTGAAGACCTGAACGGCAATATCCACGTCGCTGCAAATATAAATCCCATTATACGATTTTCCAAAACCTTCCATCAAAACGTCCTTTGCTAAAGAAACTTTAACGCTCTCAGCTACGTTTACGACTACGTCTATTGGAGGTTGTAGTGTTGGGTTTAATGGAACACTTATTTTCACCCTGGCGCCACCTGGAATTCTGGTCATCAAAAACAAGTCGCAAGTCGAAAACTTTCGGATGTGTTCATTTACTATTAAGTAGAACTCTTTCCCTTCGTTTGTTACCAGACCTACAAAAACAATTTGCTTCAATATCTTGGAGAATACTAAAATATTCACTTATGGAAAGTTTTTTTTCTAAAATTGTTGGAATACAATGAAAAATGTGATAAAAGCGATGAGCCACTTATTAGAACTACACAGTACTATCTCTGGGTACGAGAACAACGCTTGAGGTAAAAAGCATTAAAACAAAACCTTTTGAAATAGCAACAAATCCCAGGAATAGAACTAAATAGTGGTTACAAAACGTCATCCAAATCTGCAATATAGAAGAATAGAAATTAAGAATGGTCCTATTTTTAAAAGTTAAAGGTGAATGTTCAGCATTTTCGATGGTCTATTTAGGACTTATCTAAATAGTCCCCAGAAGTACTACTAGAATGCACGAAAAACATACAATTCCAATAATTATATCCCTACCTTAACATTTATAGTTCATTTTCTGTATATATGTTTTCTATATTAGACATAGTCTCGCTATAGTATTTATGACTTTGAAACGCTGATAATTACGGGTACACATGAATTTGAAGTCTTTAATTTCGTGGGAGAGTTATGAACAATATTAAGGATTAGATAAGCTAAATAATTCCAGATTCTGAGACTAAAACTTTATTGGTCGAACAGTAAGTGAACATATCGCTTTAACAAGTTTATTGAATTGTTGGCATTATTTCACGAGAATTTGAATATCAGACGGACACTGGCACTGTTTGTCTTAAAATGTCTTTGCGTTGATAAAGTATTATGAATTTTTGGTCATCATCAAAATTCACTATACTCAGACTTTTGGGCTATATTAAAGACTGGATTTGGAGACTCTATGTCTTGGACCAACATTAAGTATTGAAAACATATATTTATCGTGACATTCCGATATTACATAGACTCAGTGGCATAGCTAGAAGGGGAAGGGGGCATTATTGATATCCGTCGGTTGAAAAAGTGCCGTCGGTAAAGTTGAGCCGACCGGCCGCAGGCGTAAACATAAAACAAATCAAAAAATATACCTTCAAATAGCTTCCTGCAGTGTGTCAAATAGCTTAAGCACCAGAGCTTCTGGAGGCTTTGCTCTTGGACTACTTTAAGCTCAGACAGGCCTCTGGATCCACCCGTTATTCACTCCGCTCGCAATGTCAATATATTCTGTCGTTTTATCTTTACCATTGCACCCTCAGTTTCGAAAACCTGGCTACAATAATGATCCAATAAATAAAAAATACTTAACTTACCTTCAAATCCATTTTTACTGTGCAACAATAAATAACGCTTCCCGTTGTTTTGAGGAATTTCAAGTCCAAAATCTATCTAAATACGGCCCTGTTTGAGAAAATTATTACTGTATATGGCCATAATTCCTGACTTCTGACTCCTTATTCTGAAAATTCACTTGATTTTTTTTTAAAACTTAAAACAGTCTGACGTAGGTATGCACCAGTAATTTCAGTTTTAATTTTTGGAAAACACCCTTTAAAAGATAAACATTCCTTCACGACATAGAAAAATGGAATTGATGAAACAAATTGATTCTGAATGCTGAAATCATCAACTGATTCTGTGACCAATGATGATGAAAGATATCTTCAGCATTTCCTCAATAATTTACTATTTAATCCCGCTGAGTATAAGTATGAATAATTCTGAGAACGTCAATGCAACGTCTTTATCTTTGTAAAATAATTCACAAGAGGATTGACCAGCATTCTTCAAAACCTAAGTTTCCATTCTTGTAAATTCATTAACAATTTGGTCAATGACCAGCTGATAGGTAAGAATTCGATTGAAACTATATCTTTGTCTTACTGCCTTTCTTGTAAGAACTGAAGTTGAAGCACTCGACATTTATATTCTAAATAAAAACTAGATGATAATACACACTATGTTTAGTCAATATTGACTTTAGAAACTTTTCAAGATAGCTTCCGTTATTTGTCTATTAATTATCTTCTCAAAACAGAAACAAATATCAACTCTTTGAATGAAAAGTAAAGGGATGGCATAGGTATAGAACTATTCAAATCAATTATTTATGGGAGACAACTTAAAGATACAGTATTGATGCTACTGAACGAGGTTCTGGATCCGGTTCCATGCTTCCATGTAATTACCATAACTGTATAGTGCCCAAAGACCTGTGTACCTTTTTAAATTAGCTCCTTTTAGTTTCTACTGTATCTATAATACCCCACCGTACAGTGTACCTCTTGTATCTATTTCTTCTAGTTTCTACTGTATCTATAATACCTCACCGTACAGTGTACCTCTTGTATCTATTTCTTCTAGTTTCTACTGTATCTATAATACCCCACCGTACAGTGTACCTCTTGTATCTATTTCTTCTAGTTTCTACTGTATCTATAATACCCCACCGTACAGTGTACCTCTTGTATCTATTTCTTCTAGTTTCTGCTGTATCTATAATACCCCACCGTACAGTGTACTTCTTGTATCTGTTTCTTCTAGTTTCTACTGTATCTATAATACCCCACCGTACATTGTACCTCTTGTATCTATTTCTTCTAGTTTCTACTGTATCTATAATACCTCACCGTATAGTGTACCTCTTGTATCTATTTCTTCTAGTTTCTACTGTATCTATAATACCTCACCGTACAGTGTACCTCTTGTATCTATTTCTTATAGTTTCTACTGTATCTATAATACCCCACCGTACAGTGTACCTCTTGTATCTATTTCTTCTAGTTTCTACTGTATCTATAATACCCCACCCTACATTGTACTTTTTGTATCTGTTTTTCTACTCTACTGTATCTATAAAACTGAAAATATTTCGTATCTTGTATGTACGTTTTTTTTCAAGAACAAGGGCAGTAACTCATATTATATATTCGAATGGGAACTCTTTCTGTGTTATGAGCTGTCCTGAGCTGAAAATCGACGAACAGACGTTTATTTCACCATTTTTTTTTTACAAATGTAACCATTGCACACGACAATGTGTTGTCTATATTGTCAAAATCTGAAACAGAACAGCATGGCGGAAAACTCCACCTTATCTCATTCTAAATGAATGTCGATTTCCAACAACAGAGAGGTTCGATCAGTGTGAATATAAGCTGGTCGATACCTCTTTATGTCTTTAAAAGACCGGATTCTAATTAAAACACCACGTACAGATTAAAAGAATAAAATAAACACTATCAATATTGTTTAAGCCATTAAAACAACCATTAGTGTTCAGAAGTGTGTTTATACTGTAATGTTACAGTGTGGTTTTAAAAACTGATTTTGTTTCCCTAAGGATTAAAAAGTCGAGTGCTTATTGAATATTTCATGTATATTTTGTTATTATTGTACAGCATTACAAATCAAAACATACGAGGGTTGTCTGAAAAGTTCATAGGTTAACGGGAAGGAGTTGTGCCTCAACAATGAAACTCTTGAAAGCAACAAGACGCAGATGAAATTAATATCACCTTAAATGCAGCTGCCAGCCTCTGCACGGTTGATTATTATCTCCTAATATAGCAAGTAACAATGTCGACGTGGATGTCCTTTTTGAGTTAACCCCTTTTCCTGCAAATATTTTATTGGTATTTGATAACATCATCGCGCCAAAGTGTTCCACATCCACAAAATATATCTGGTTTTGGTTGAACCCATTGATGTGAAAAGATATAACGCCGTTAGTATCGGGAAATGTTGAATTTAATGTATTCATTTTTCGTTACTGTGGCATTCTCCTTTTGAATCAGAATATGAACTTTTTTTCCCCATCCTCGTATTTTATATGTTTCATTGATGTTCTTTGCCTTCAGTCTATGGTTATCAGGTTCTCGTTGCCTGCAGCCTAAATTTAGATTTCAATGTAGGATGAGAGATAATGCAACATGTAAAAAATAGATAGCAATTATTTATAACATTTAAAACTCTTATACAAAAAATTAAAATATCGATGAAATATTTTGTTGCAACAATTCTGACAGCTTTTGTTTTAATATTTCGAAATTTCTTTGTAATTGAAGCACCTTAATGAAATTAAAATACTTGCACGCAATACTGTTTGATAGGCATTTAGTGATCGACACGAATATAGTCTTTAATGGAATACAATCACTTTATTTCTTACAACACGACGTTTGTATTCCATAAAAGACTTCAACTCTACTTGCACGCAATGTTTATCCGGTAAACAAAAAGCTACCATTAATTTGCCATTGGCAATTATCTTATTAATCTATATAGGATTCTACTTAAGGTGATTTAACCTAAAAATTATACCAGAAACTTAGAATCGGTAGTGTCTATAATTCCTAACATTCGTGTATAGATTTTATCTACAAAGTCTTCGAAAGTGGAGGTCGGCTACAAAGTTCCCAAACACCATCGAAAAAAAACACTTGCTTGCAAAATATAAGATTAAAACTTACATGTTTGTTGTCTATATGTTCAAATGCAGTTCTATCCCCTCAACTGACAATTGCATGTGCTTACTTTCTTACATTGTCACTTGCGCTTTTAACGTTTTAAATTATGTAGTAAAAATGAAAAAATAAAATCTAAATATAGAAGATAACGATCCGATGCCAAAAGAAGAAAATTCGTTCTAAAAATCTGGTTCTGTCATTTATTAAAAAAAAAGTTTTAAAACTGCATGTCTAAAAACGTTGACCCTTAAAAAGTTTTTTTAAAAAATAATAATATAAATATTTTGCTAAGAATATTAAATTGATAAATTACGAGCAGAAAAATAGGACGTAAACTCCATTCATTTCACTTCATTTCTTTCATGTGTATGATATTACATGTGAAAAATATTAATAAATTTTCTTTAACTATTCTACTTCCAATGATGTATAAAAATGTACATAAATAAAAACAACGACTTTTTAATCAGATGACTTTTCACTACCGATCATACGCTAGTTATTCCATTTTCACCCATAGACGAAACCGGATGCGCACTGCCCAGTATCGTCTCACGATTCTGGTTTTTATTGTTTTATTTTACATAAATGATGTAGTCTAGAATATAAACCTATGATCGAATATTTCATGTTTCAGGTTGCTTCAAATTCCGTAATAACCTCTCAACATATGGGGGTACCATTTTTTGACTTCTAAGGGACAGATATTATTTTGAGGGATGGTTAAGTACTTTATTATATATTCTGTAATAACTATTGTTTCAATAATGTCCTAACCATTGTATCAGTTTGTATTTTAATGTATTTTTTATGTCTTTTTATGTATTTTTATGTACTGTAATGTATTAAGATGTATGCTGTCCAATTAGGGCGAAAAATACAATAAAAATCTATATACAATGTATCGAACAATAGAAACTAGAATCGTGAGACGATACTGAGCAATGCGCATCCAAGTTTGTGAAAGGTTGCATTAACTTCATCAAATCTCTGTGAAGTATATATTTTATAATCCACATCATTTAATATATTATTTTGTAAGAGAGTTGTGAACAATTTGACGGATTAGATAAGCTAAAAAAAAATATATTCTGAGATTAATTTTTTTTTGGTCGAACAGTTAGTTAACACATCCCTTAAACTTCGAGCAAAAAAATCTATATTATTATTTAAAAAAAAAAATCTAATGGTCAACGTTTTTAGACATGCAAGGGTGCGACGGTACCAAGCAGTGCACATCCTGTTTCTTCCATAGGTGAAAAGTGATTTTTTCAATAAAAAACCGGCATATAAATTGTTTAAATTCGGTAGTGAAAAGTAGAATAACCAGTTCACGTTCGGTAGTGAAAAGTGGAATAACCAGAGTATGTTCGGTAGTGAAAAGTGGAATAACCAGAGTATGTTCGGTAGTGAAAAGTCACCTGTTTATAAAAGTCGTTTTTACTTATGTACATTTTTATACATCATTGAGTATAGCTCGTAAATTAGCATTTTTACATAAATTTTGCAAAAATCTGTTATTATTTTTTTTTTAAAAAACATTTTAATGGTCAACGTTTTTATACGTGCAATCTTAAAACTTTTTTTTAATAAATGACAGAACCAGATTTTTAGAACGGATTTTCTTCTTGCATTGGATCGTTATCTACTACATTTAGATTTATTTTTATCTTTTTACTACATAATTTAATACGTTAAAAACGCAAGTTACAATGTTAGAAAGTCATGTTAAGCATGATAGTGCAATTGTCAGTTGAAGGGAGAGAACTGCATTTAAACATACAGACAACACACATGTAAGTTTTAATCTTCTATTTTGCAAGCAAATGTTTTTTCAGATGATTTGAAAAATTCTAAATGTAGTTTAGTACTATACAATTCCTCCCAAAAAATTTTATTGTTGTATTTTAATTTTGTGATATTATAAAAAAAACATTTGAAAATACTGCGTTCGTTGTACATTATATATCAAAACATTGTTTCTTTAAACGCTTCTCACTGGTCAATATGGTATCTTGTAACTTTCTAAATGTTGGTACTCTTAACATGAATCGTATGACGAGCTGAGGGGATGATACGTTGTAATACAACAACGCAGACTCTCACATATCATCAGATATGATAGTATGACCCTCTCGACGTGTGATGCACATACACGATAATTGTAGGTGATGATTTATCATCCCGATTACCCCCTGTCAGTGTTGCAGGTCGGAGAGGCTGTCATGGAATAGGCGTCTAGTCGTTCGAATGGGACAAACGCGTGTTATTTCAATTACCGGTTGAAGAGGGAGAATATTTTCAAGTTCGTTTATCATTTGTTTGTCTGCTTTGTTCACTTAAACAATATAACTATATGCAATTTTTTTTTACCAGAATCTGGTGCCTGTTGATTGCTGAATCCCAATGTCAATATTTAACAACACGTCAGTTCCAAAATAATGCTTCAGTGTCTTTGGCTTAATGAAATTTGGTTCATAGAAATTTCCAATCTATGTTAGTGCAGCCATGGTACATTTTTATAGTATTTTTCTCGGCGACTCAAACCAAGCTTAGTAGCAGTTCATCGACCCTGAACTATGCCAGATTTCGAATCAAGAACACTGTCAATGTGTAAAAATAAAACGCTGTTTATTATCATATTAAGTTATGCAACATTATTACTTCTTAACTGTTAAAGTTATCGTAAAAATCCTACAGGTCCTACTGCACTGCACGGTACTACTGCACGGTACTAACCCATAAATGTTCTTTCGATCCATGTGACCCTCGACAACCCCTGCGACCCTTTCAGGTAGTGTCATTAGGACGCTTTAAGTTGATGCATGGAAGGTTTACATGCTGGATGCCAGTATACTGAGGTGGATGCAATCAGTAACGACGCCCAGGAATTTATCTTTTCGATTACCGTATATTATTTCGATTTCCTCTCAGAATGAATGCACTGATCACTATTTACCTTATTCACTTTGACATAGAATAAACAATGGCGTTCGCAGACTTTTTTTTTAAGGAGTCAGGCCCAGGGGCGAAGAAAATTTAGGAACCATAAAGCTTTGTTTTGCACGTTTTTTTTTATTTTCATATTTTTATCTTTTTTTTCCAGGGGAAGGGGGATAACAGTAGGACACAAACACTTCAGCTAATATTGATAGCCGCCATCTAGTAATGTGTTGTTCTTTATTCTATCGACAAAATCTGATTAGATGTGCGGGTTCATTCCCACTAAGTCATTGCATAGGTCAAAATGAACCATGTAGAAACGAAAAACGGTGACTTCCCGGGAATTTGTTCAAAAATTGGATTTTGAAAACAATAGGATTATATTTTGTTATCTTAGCAGACGAAAGCCTTCTTAATCGGGTTAAAACCAATTAAACAAAAATGTCTTCAAATAATTTGTTTAACATTATAAAAACATATAAAAAACTATACTTTAATTTTAACAAATGTAAAAAGTAATCAGCAAATACAAGAACATTTGATTTAAACATATTTTATTGATATCAAATGGATTTGGATACAAATTTCGAGAACTTAGTAAAAAAAAATCCTATCCATAAAGAAATACATACAAATTATCACAGATGGGACAGAAAAAAAAAGATATATTATGAAAACAAAAATGTAAAAGGTGTACAAAACAACAAAAACACGAAGTACAATGTAGAGAATGGTCGAGAATAGAAGTAAGAAATGGACATTATTTAAAAGATAAGATAATACCTTATCACAAAGGAAAAACACGAAGTTAAAAACAGTTTCGAATTTTTAATGAATTTTCGAACGAGTAAAATTAATTCCAAAATCAGGATATCAGATAAATTAGGATCACCCCAAGGAATGCATCTAAGTCAAGGTTAAACCAATGAGACGAATTACTAAGTAAATGTTCCCTAGAACATTTACTTAGTAATTCCCTTTCAATTTTATACAGATTACACTTAAAGAAATAATGATAGGCGCCTATCATGACTTCTTTGAGTTAAAACTGTACAAAATTGAGAGGGAATTACTAAGTAAATTTTCCCTTAAATACATTTAACACTCAAAGAAGTCACGATAGACGCCTATCATGACTTCCTTGAGTGTAAACTGTACGAGGTGATATTTACTTAGTAATTCGTCTCATTGCTTAAACCTTGACCTAGATGCAGTCCTTGGGGAGTGATCCTAATTTATCTGATATCCTCAATTTGGAATCAATCTAAAAAAAACTTTTTGAACACGTTTGTGGTTTTCCTGGGGAATTAGGTATTATCTTATCTTTTAAATAATGTCCATTTCTTACTTCTATTCTCGACCATTCTCTACATTGCACTTCGTGTTTTTGTTGTTCTGTGCACCTTTTACATTTTTTTTTCATAATATATATATTTTTTTCTGTCCCATCTGTTATAATTAGTATGTATTTCTTTATTGATAGGAATTTGATTTTTATTAAGTTCTAGAAATTTTTATCAAAATCCATTTGATGTCAATAAAATATGTTTAAATCAAATGTTCTAGTATTTTCTGATTACTTTTTACATTTGTTAAAATTAAAGTATAGTTTGTTATATGTTTTTATAATGTTAAACAAATTGTTTGAAGAAATGTTTGTTTAATTGGCTATAACCCGATTAAGTAGGTTTTAGTCTGCTAAGATAACAAAAAATAATCCTATTGTTTTCAAAATCCAATTTTTGAACAAATTCCTGGGAAGTCCCCGTTTTTCGTTCCTACATGGTTAGTTTTGACCAAAGCGGTGACTTCGTGGGAATGAACCCGTACATCTAATCAGATTTCGTCGATAGAATAAAGAACAACACATTACTAGATGGTGACTATCAATATTAGCTGAAGTGTTTGTGCCGTACAGTAATCCCCCCTCCCCAGAAAAAAAGATAAAGATATCAAAATCCAAAACGTGCGAAACTAAGCTTTCTGGATGCTAAATTTTCTTCGCCAATGGGCCTGACTCCTAAAAGACAAATCTGCGGACGCCCTTGTTTAGTCAGTGTCAAAGTCAATAAGGTTATATTAATCAGTGCATTTAAATTGGTGTTGCTTCTTGTAACCTTCTGGCTTTGACGATATTTTTGATTAACGGAATTGTTTTGCTAGAGAAAAAATGATACACGTCTTAATGCCCATGCCCCTACAAAAAGTATGGTATGGGTATGCGTTGACTCTACGTCTACAAAGAAATGGTGTGGGTACACTCTATGTCTACAAAGTGTATGATGTGGGTACACTCTATGCCAACAAAAGGTGCGGTGTGGGTATGCGTTGACTCTATGCCTACAAAAGGTGTGGTGTGGGTATGTGTTGACTCTATGCCTACAAAAGGTGTGGGGTGGGTATGTGTTGACTCTATGCCAACAAAAGGTGTGGTGTTGGTATGTGTTGACTCTATGCCTACAAAAGGTGTGGGGTGGGTATGTGTTGACTCTATGCCTACAAAAGGTGTGGTGTGGGTATGTGTTGACTCTATGCCAACAAAAGGTGTGGTGTGGGTATGTGTTGACTTTATGCCTACAAAAGGTGTGGGGTGGGTATGTGTTGACTCTATGCCTACAAAAGGTGTGGGTATGTGTTGACTCTATGCCAACAAAAGGTGTGGTGTGGGTATATGTTGACTTTATGCCTATCAAAGGTGTGGGGTGGGTATGTATTGACTCTATGCCTACAAAAGGTGTGGTGTGGGTATGTGTTGACTCTATGCCAACAAAAGGTGTGGGGTGGGTATGTGTTGACTTTATGCCTACAAAAGGTGTGGGGTGGGTATGTGTTGACTCTATGCCAACAAAAGGTGTGGTGTTGGTATGTGTTGACTCTATGCCTACAAAAGATGTGATGTGGGTATGCGTTGATGAATCAGTAAAGCCTGTCATACATTCACACAAGCGGATTCCATTTTATTTCACCAAAGTTGACTAACAGATCACATTCATTCTGTCACCACCTCCAAACACCATAGCTCATTTAGAAAAGTTGTTTTTTAAAATGTTCAAGATTAGAAAAAAAAATTACTCTTTGGTTCTGAAATAAAAGCTCTGGCCACTTGTTTAAAGCGATACCACCAAATGAGCTTAATTTCTCAAACTTGGCCTATAATAGTATAATATATTCATCATTGATGTCAAAAGTATGCAAACAGAATCCAAGAAACCCATAAAACATGAACTTAATTTCCCTAAAATTACAGGTTATTGATGAAAAACGCTTAAAATATCTGTGAGCGTTTTTGAATTGTTTCTATATAACATGCTCTTTTGAATGTATGGGATTATACAGACAATGTATGATCATGACACTAGATAATAAAAAAAAATCCGTACAAGCAAAACAATTTCGTTAATCAAAATCGCATACAAAATCGAAAATAAGTTGCCTAATAAATATAAACTTATATTCACAAAGTTTGAGAATTTTGATTTTTTTTTATCATTCTTAGAGGTAGTATTCCTTTAAAATGGTTTATTGTGAATCATAATGCCGAACTAACCCCCAAGACGCAACAGGTTAGAACGAGAATCTTCTAAAGAACTCATGGATTGAAAGTACCTAAAAACAATGTATCATACTTTTTGACGATGCCTTTCTCAGAAACATAAAATACGAGATAAGAAAGCCTTGGCGAAATTGCAATGCCAATGTCTGGTGAATTTCAAATGGGTTGGGATAATGTTGTTATTCGCTATAATTATCTAAAATAAAGCTACCTTAATATATTTTGAGTATTATGAGGGTTTCATTCCTTGTTTTTTTTTTTCAACAAAAGTCGTTTTCAGATTTTTCTAATGTGGAATTTTTTTGACAATAATAGAAATAAATGGGGAGCTGCCAAACAAGTGTTTTCTTTCGTTCCAATTCACTATATCACAAGATATCATTATTTATTCCAAAACCTTTCTATCTTCTGTCTATTTATTCATGAATGAATGTAATAAAAAGTTAAAAAAAGGGTTATTTTTACTAAAAATTTTGACATACCAGATTCAGTCCTTAGATGTTATACATACAACAATAATACAGATAAATCCTTGATACCAATATATTTAGTTTGTCTTGTAGAAAGGAGTTAATTTGGATCTTAAAATAAAGTTTTTCTGTAACTGAGGCTGAAATTTATTTCTAAGCCCCAGATAGTCAAGTGTAGTGACTAAAACTTTCAAGAAAGCATTGCATACAGTGACAGCATTTATTGTTCAAGCTGACAAAAATAAATAATTAATTTATAATTTGGAATGTATAAGTAAATGAAGGGAAGACATCCAAGATATAAACCAAGTTGCCAGTCCTGTCTATTCCATTCTGGAAATTTATACAAGGACTTCTAAACACAACTTGGTGATAATAATTTTTAATTCCGGACACGTCTAAAGCGGGATTAGATGCTATCAACTAGGATTTGAAATAGCTCAACTTTCCGGACAGCGTCCAAGGTAGGAGAACCTTAAGGGAGGTGTACAGCTTTCAGGACCACGTCCTAGGTAGTGGAACCAATATCTAAGTAGCAATAAATGATGTTGCTTACTTCAAAGATCAAGGCCAGGAGGTCTTATTGACCATCTCTAGATACCAAGACCCGGAGCTTGTTGACTTAGCTCCTATGCCTCTTTTGGGCTTTATTATTGTTTTTTATGATCCTTAAAGGCTGTCCTAGATATCGTAGACTCAGACCTAGTCTACACACCTGCCTGGTTTAATCTCAACCATAATCTACTTTCTTCCCTTCAGTGATCAATGATCAAAAGTAAAGTGTTTGTTACATTCATTATAAATTCTATAATTATCAATAACGGTGAAATATTCAAATAAGGGTTGTGCATATCTTTCTTCTAAAACCAAATGTCAACTACATCTTAACTCATTCAGTCTTTAAGGTATGAATCTTAGATACATTCTTCTCAAAAACTTAAAACATTATTTTAAAACTCAAACGAACTGAAATCTTCAAGACGAACTAAATATATTGCTATCAAGGATTTATCTGTATCAAAGATCACGAAGTATCTCAAATTCCTGTATTGTAACTATACTCTCTCATTTCATCCAGCCGCTGGTGGATAGACAGAAGATGGTTTTGAATGAATGAACGAACGATAACTAGGTAATTGAAGAATGAATGAATTGTATATTGTATTAGCAGGTTTTGAAAAGCAATTTTTGTAAAAATCAATCCGACTTTTATGAAATTGAGAACAATGATATCGATATCATTAATTTCAATGGATTATTCATTTTAGTTATTTTGTGGTCTTGAAATATAGGCAATTAATAGATAACAATAAGGAATAAACATTACCAATTAAATCAGAACTATATGGAGACAAAATTTAGAAGTTCGTATATCCACAAGTACTCTCATTTTTATACGCCCACATTGAAATGTGGTCGTATAGTGCCGTCGCCCCTGTCCGTCCGTCCGTCCGTCCGTCCGTCCGTCGGTCCGTCGGTCCGTCGGTCCGTCTGTCCACAATTGGCTTGTGAACGCAATAGAGACCACAGTTTTGGTTGGATTTGAATACAATTTTGTGTGTAGGATTATATTCATAAGATCTCGGACAAGTTTGAATTTGGGTTTGATTCGACTAAAATTCACGGAGTTTTACACCCAAAATATGTTAAAAATGGCTTGTGAACGCGATAGAGACCACAGTTTTGGTTGGATTTGAATAAAATTTTGTATGTAGGATTATATTCATAAGATCTCGGACAAGTTCGAATTTGGGTTCGATTCGTCAAAAATTCATGGAGTTTTACACCCAAAATACGTTAAAAATGGCTTGTGAACGCGATAGAGTCCACAGTTTTGGTTGGATTTGAATAAAATTTTGTATGTAGGATTATATTCATAAGATCTCGGACAAGTTCGAATTTGGGTTCGATTCGACAAAAATTCACGGAGTTTTACACCCAAAATATGTTAAAAATGGCTTGTGAACGCGATAGAGACCACAGTTTTGGTTGGATTTGAATAAAATTTTGTATGTAGGATTATATTCATAAGATCTCGGACAAGTTCGAATTTGGGTTTGATTCGACAAAAATTCATGGAGTTTTACACCCAAAATACGTTAAAAATGGCTTGTGAACGCGATACGAGTCCACAGTTTTGGTTGGATTTGAATAAAATTTTGTATGTAGGATTATATCCATAAGATCTCAGACAAGTTCGAATTTGGGTTTGATTTGACTAAAATTCACGGAGTTTTACACCCAAAATATGTTAAAAATGGCTTATGAACGCAATAGAGACCACAGTTTTAGTTTGATTTGAATAAAATCCATTAAGATCTTGGACAAGTTCGAATTCCGGATCGATTCAACAAATATTTACGGAGTTTTACACCTAAAATGTGTTAAAAATGACTTGTGAACTTGATAAAAATCACAGTTGTGGTAGGAATTTAATAAACTTTTGTGTGTAGGATAATATCCATAAAATCTTGGACAAGTTTGAATTCTGGATCGATTCGACAAATATTTATGGATTTTTATTAGTTATGAAATTAGATGCTTTATATTAACAAGATATTGGATGAATTCAAATCTGAACACCATCCAACAAATATTAAGATAGTAACATTCCTTGATATATTGACAATTAATGTAGTGTAAGTGGGCGTATATTGCTAGGCAACCACTTGTTTACAAGGGCGTGGATTTGTCCAAAAAATAATTTTGGGGACGATCTAGGATGGATGGAGTCGAAGCGCCGCAACTCAAGCCCAAACAGCTGGTACATTCTCAAAGATATTTCCGAATTTGAGTTGCAATAGGGACTTCCTACTCTGATTTTCATCTGATCGATTTTGATTCTTCAAAAAATCTTTCTTGCAAATCAAATTATGGATTCTGAGAACCTAACCTATTTTCTTCCAATCAGCGTTGGTTAAATCTCTAACAAAGTGACTCAATTATTAATCATTTGATATTTTGATTGACAGCAAAGATGTATATAAAAGCTATTTTGATAACCTAACCATCTATATGTATTACTTAGTAATATTAAATATTATAACGGAAAACTTGCGGTTTTCCATTTGTCCATTTTAACTACATTGCACTCATAATGCGTGACGACAGCTTCTTCGAAGCCTCTTGAGGTTTTTTGGGGTAGCTAAGGTTGTAACGTTGCTATAAGGCAACGCCACGAAAGCACTTTTGGGGTTATCTTCAGAAAAATGTCGCTTTCATTTCGCCATTATTAGGAAAATAACCCACCTGAAAACTTTGAAACTTGATTTTAAAAGGAAGGGAGCTTTAGAAATGGGACACACAGTGTTACGTTTTTGTCAAGTTTGAAATCGATCGTTCAATGCGAAGTTTTTATTAGTCATTAATGACTAATGAAATATTGTGTCATGGGAGCAACGGTTAGATCGGTGTGATCGTATACCGTTGCTACAGTAACCTGTTCTTACCATGGATATTTTTAAAACAACGTGTCTGGAGTAACTCATTTCTATTGTAGTTTCTAGAAGTTATATTACAATTTACAAGTGCTTTACTGACCCTGAACATTTCAAAACAACATATCTAAAGTAACACATTTCTATTCTAGTTTCTAGAAGTTATATTACAAGAGCTTTACTAACCCTGAACATTTCAAAACATGTTTAGAGTAACGGATTTCTTTTCTTTTTTCTAGAAGTTATATTACACGAGCTTTACTGACCCTGAACATTTTAAAAACAACGTATCTAAAGTAACTCATTTCTATTCTAGTTTCTAGAAGTAATATTACAAGAGCTTTACTAACCCTGAACATTTTAAATACAACATGTCTAGAGTAACGGATTTCTCTTCTAGTTTCTAGAAGTTATATTACAAGAGCTTTACTGTCCCAGAACATTTTAAATACAACATGTCTAGAGTAACGAATTTCTCTTCTAGTTTTTAGTAGTTATATTACAAGAGCTTTATTGACCCTGGACATTTAGAAACAAAATATACCTTAAAATAAACAATTCACTTTCTATTTCAATATATGTTTTTGTATGGCGTTGTCTCACTAAAATACGAGTCGTATTTTTAACTTGCACACGCTGAATATTCTTGATGCAGATGGAATGAAAGGCTCAAAATTCGTCTATTAGTTTTGGACAATGTAACTGATAAGCTTAGCTTATAACCAAGCCAAAGTATGATTGGTCAATAATGTAGACACTCTAAAAGAGACGCTGCAGTGCGGACGCAAATGTCCCTCTTGTGTATTTAAAAGGTTTCAGCTAGAAATATTAAGTCATTTAAAGGGCAAACACCAAAACTAGGTCAAATTTCTTAATTAACAATAAGTATACTTCCTGTTTGTAATTAACCCTTTAAAACCAAATTCAGTTTGATCAAGAAGATATAGAGATACAATAAGCATACTTTAAAAATACTCAAAGTAGCGTTTGCGATTTTTTTTATATTGTAAACTTTTTTCAAAAAAGCAGAATGGCCCTTTAAATTAGTACAATTTATACTTAATCTATGTTTTTAAGCCAAAAAAAAAGGTCAAAAATTTTTTTTTATCGCTTCGCTCGGCTAACATTTGCATCTACGCCCCCCCTTTCGAGAATCCTGGATCAGCCCCTGGTACTGCTTATCTTACTGGATCCTTGTATGATCGTTTCAGGTCAACTAGTATTGAAAATATGTCAACTTTCTTAAAGGAATTACACCTCTTAGAATGATCAAGAATAAGAGTTTATATTCATTAGGCAATTTGTCTGTTGTCTTAACTATACAGTATAATCTGATAAAAACAGAAAACTACCATGTATATTATAATTTCTACTAGATAAACAAAATATTAAGCTTTTTATTAATCGTTTTTCAATAATATCTTGTAGTTTTACGGAAAATTACTTAGTTTTATGGTTTATTTGATTCTGTTACTGACATATTTCAGTATTTAAGTACTAGATTTGGGTTATATATAATGAAATTTTTTGTATGATATATGTATGATGAATATTTTTAAAGGATATGTATAATTCATTTTTGTTTAATATATGTAATATTTATTAATATATGTTTGGTATAATGTATAATAAATATTTATTTGATATTATGTATAATGTGTATTTGTTTTAGATATGTATAATGCATATTTGTTTGGAATATGTATAATATATATTTGTTTGGGTTATGTATAATTAATATTCGTTCATATACGTATAATGTATATTTATTTTAGATATGTATAAGGTATATTTGTTTTAGATATGTATAATGTATATTTGTTTGGAATATGTATATTGTATATTTGTTTGAGATATATATAATAGATATTTGTTTTGGATATGTATAATAAATATTGGTTTGGGATATGTATTATGAATATTTGTTTGGGATATTTATAATAGATATTTATTTGATATATGTATAACGGATTTTTATTTTAGATTGTTTGGGATATGATTTTTTGGATATGATTTGTTTGGGATATGTAAAATGTATATTTATTTTAGATATGTATTATGAATATTTGTTTAGGATATGTATAATAAATATTTGTTTGGGATATGTAAAATGGATATTTATTTTAGATATGTATTATGAATATTTGTTTAGGATATGTATAATAAATATTTGTTTGGGATATGTAAAATGGATATTTATTTTAGATATGTATTATGAATATTTGTTTAGGATATGTATAATAAATATTTGTTTGGGATATGTAAAATGGATATTTATTTTAGATATGTATTATGAATATTTGTTTAGGATATGTATAATAAATATTTGTTTGGGATATGTAAAATGGATATTTATTTTAGATATGTATTATGAATATTTGTTTAGGATATGTATAATAAATATTTGTTTGGGATATGTAAAATGGATATTTATTTTAGATATGTATTATGAATATTTGTTTAGGATAATATGTATTATAAATATTTGTTTAGGATATTTATTTTAGATATGTATATTTGTTTGGGATATGTATAATAAATATTTGTTTAGGATATGTAAATTGGATATTTATTTTAGATATTTATAATGGATATTTGTTTGGGATATGTATAATAAATATTTGTTTGGGATATATAAAATGGATATTTATTTTAGATATGTATTATGAATATTTGCTTAAGATATGTAGGCTATATTCATTTATATGTATATTTGTTGGGGATGTATAATGCATATTGTTTCAAAAGAATTTTACCTCTTACCTGATTCTAGTATTCAGTACTTTATGAAATTCTGTTTATTTTTTGGAATTCTTAATAAATAATCTTAGTTGAAAACAGTTGATTATTACAAGTAAACGTCTTCTTTAAGTTAACTGACATCACAGTTAATCACATTCACAGGAAATTTCTAAACCTACAATTATACAAAAATTTTGGGTCTTTTTGTTTGTGTTTCAGAAACTATAAAGCTTCAATTTTTACTTTTCCAACACTGTCTTATATTCCTGCAACTCTTATATCTGACAGAGATTTAGGTCCTACTTTAAAGGGATACTACCTCTTAAAATGAACAAAAAATTTAAGTTCTCAAACTAAGATTATAATATATTCAGCAAAGGTGTGTACAGTAAACAAATAGAATCAAATAAACTATAAAGTAATTTTCTATAAAATTACAGGCTATTATTAAAACTGTACTGTAATGGGCCTCATCGGGCAAATGGAAAGCAACCAAGTTTTATGTCACACTGTACTGTGAAACATTGGGCAAATGGAAAGCAACCAAGTTTTATGTCCCACTGTACTGTGAAACATTGGGCAAATGGAAAGCAACCAAGTTTTATGTCCCACTGTACTGTGAAACATTGGGCAAATGGAAAGCAACCAAGTTTTATGTCACACTGTACTGTGAAACATTGGGCAAATGGAAAGCAACCAAGCTTTATGTCCCACTGTACTGTGAAACATTGGGCAAATGGAAAGCAACCAAGTTTTATGTCACACTGTACTATGAAACATTGGGCAAATGGAAAGAATCCAAGTCCCACTGTACTGTACCTAATTTGGCAAATGGAAAGCAACCAAGTTGTTCCACTGATTTGTAGGCTACCTTAAACGATTAATGAAATGCCATGGTTGGTGTTCTTTTTTAGATTATGAACCTACATAAGTATAACCCACATCAAAATACAACAATATGAAACAGGCAAATATCACAAGATTAATTATCGTTATAGAATAAGAGCAAACTTACAACGACGGTAACTGTCTGTGACTTCTACTGTATTGTTGTATTTTTTTCTCACTTGTCATATCAACTGTATCTTCTGTGTAATTTTTACTTTGGTCACATTACGTAGATATGAAACAAAAATATTTGAATTGTGTATTTAAAATGAAATCTGACTTCAAACTATTTTACGGCTTCAAGGGGAATGTTCAATATTTTCGAGGGTCGATTTGAGCCTTTAATATTATGTAAATAGCCCCCAGAAGTACTAGAACTGCACAAAAATCGCTTAGGTTTGCCACGTAAAGTAATGGTAGAAGCTCAATGATTAACTCAACTAAAGAAATTTTCAGGAATAAAATATCATGGTTTTATTTCAAATTAACAAAATATAATCATTCAACTTACCTTAAATTTCAATATTTGATGTTGTTGAGATCCTTAATGACCAGTTTAAACTACCTGTACAGTCAAGGATTAAAATTTGAATGTGTAGAAACAAAAGAACAGGTGAAAGGTGTTCAGTTATAACTCACCGGTCTGAAAAGTGTTCAGTTATAGCTTTAACTCCAGGTTACTATTTGAATGGTAGAGATTGGTGTTCAGAAAGCCCGTTTGATTCTCATAAAACGGATTCAGCTAAATTCGGATTGAAACACCGCAATTAAGATTAAGGATATTTTTAATTTCATCCAATCAGATTTAAAACTTTGTGTACCAGGTTCAGTTTCTGAAGCAATCAATCAGGGTGCATTGAGGAAAACAGTTAAAAGAATAAGAGTGCCAATTTCCCAACCAATTTTAAAGGAAAATTCTGAAAAATTGTGAATAAGAGTTTATTATTAAATATATTCATTAGGCAACTTGTCTGGAGTCATAATGATACTGTATAATCTGTTAAATCCAGAAAACTACTTTATATATTTTAATTACTACGTAATATACAAAATATTAAGCGTATTATCAAGCGTTTTTCAATAATAACCTGTAATTTAATGGAAAATTAATTCCAAATTATGAATAAAAAGAAAACGATGCGGGACAAAAGATTGAAAAATTTTGTTTCATGTAAAACAAATGTCCATTCCGAGTTTTACAAGTCGACGTTGTGCAGTGAGCACGATGCAGCAAGTTGGGCAATGCCACCTTTGGGACCCCGTGTTCGGTACCCGGTTGAAGATAAATATAAACTAGAATCGTGAGACGATACTAGTACGGAGCCCCTAACACGCAGTGGAAATACTTTGTTAAAAAGTTATTTCGTTTACACGAATTAATTATTTCGTTTAAACGAATTAATTATTTCGTTTAAACGAATTAATTTGACTATTTCGTTTAAACGATTTAAATTATTTCGTTTAAACGAAATAATAAAATAAATGTATGCTCAACAGAAAAAATATAAGTAAAGATTTATTTCGATTAAACGAAATAATTTTATTTCGATTAGACGAAATAATTATTCCGTTTAATCGAAATAAATATTTCGTTTAATATTTATTATTCATTTAAACGAAATAAAATGCTATTATTTCGTTTTATCGAAATAATTATTCGGGGAGAACCTCGCATTTGAATGTAAATAGATTTTTAACATGTAGTTCTCTCCCTTCAACTGACAAAGTTTGAATTTAATAACTTAAAGGCATAAGCGCTATTTTCATTTAAATACATTGTTTTGGGTATCTTTTGATAGAATAGATTTAGCATAGTCAGTGAGACTGAAAGAATTTGTGGCGTATGTAAAATAGGTCTAGTAACAGAGCTTTTTAAAGTTAAAAACTTTAATTTTCAAATGACTATAAAACCGGAAGTAAACATCGAAATGAAGTATCCGTGCATAGATATCGTCAAGGGCAATAACTTTTGTACAGGTCAAAAGGTCATCAACGGTCACGGTCATTAGATATGAGCCTTGAAAGTTTCGGTAATTACTAAAATTCTTGTTCCAGATATATAAAGAAATTGAAATCGAAATTCAAAAATCAGTTGTCATAAGGTTGTTGGCCATAGACTAAGGATTTCATAGACACTGATATTATGCAAATCTGATTCTCCCCTAAGACCCCATTTTGAGTTTTATAAAAATTAGTCACAACAACTTGGCACCTGACATAGTACTTCCGGTTCGGATTTTATCAGTTATATCTTTTATGATGACCATTTCTAACATAATGCAAAAAGAAATTTTCAAATATCTCCGAAGCTCCAGAAGTTAAAATTTCAAGTTTACAAACAAATGACGTTAAAACCGGAAGTGATATCAAAATTTAAGTTTTTGTTCATTTTCAAATTGTCTATCTATCTGTAAGTTTTCAGATCGATCAAAATAAAATTTCAAAAAAACACGCACAGTTACAATGGAAGTTGGCACAAAATTTGCAAGTTTTAAAAAGCTCGATTTTGATTCAAATATATTGTGTTATATATCATTTGAAAGAGCATTAGAATGGTAAATATATCTAAAAATTTGTGACGTATGTTTATGAACCATGAACATTTCGGTCATTACTGAAATTCTTATTCCGGAAATATAAAGAAATAGAAATCGAAATTCAAAAATCGACAACCTACATTTTTTTTGCAATCGATTGCAGAAGCCGTAGATTTCAAAATTAAAAAAATCCGATTAACCCCCGGTTCTGAATTACAATTTTAAGAAAATAGGTCAGTTCAAGATGGCGGCTGATCCCTTACACCTAGGTACAATTTCATCATTTTGTATGACCAAATCTATGATAATACAAAACATTTTTTTCAAATATCTTCAATATTCCGGAAGTTGAAATTGAAAGTTTAGAAGGAAATGACGTCAAAACCGGAAGTGATATCGAAACTTTGAAAATTGATATTCTTTGGAAATTCATATGTCTATGTAACTGAAAGGTTTCAGATCGATCGAAATAAAATTGCCAAAGTTAAAAAAAAAAAATGCTTTAAAAAGTGCTCCAAAAGTCAGCTACATAAGTCAAAATATGAATTTTTCAAAATTGCAATTTGTAGCTATTAGATTAAACAAATGAACCAAAAAAACGATCACAATCTGTTGGAAAAATGAGTTAAAAATGGAAAAACCCTGAAATACGACTTTTTAATATACGTCATTTCCGGTTAGGCAAAAATGTGTCATTTTACATTTAAGCAACACCGAGCAGTTAATCATCGCAGGAAATGATGTCAGGTTATGTGTGGTCAATAAAACTGTTTGTATTAACCAGTAATTTCCCTTGAACTTCTAACTTTTCTGATTGCTGATTTCATAAAGACCAAATTTGATATTATTTTCAAATACTTCTCGAAAACGCTAAAACCGGGGGGGGGGGCCATCATTTATTTTCCTGAACGTTATAATTAAGTATTATTCACAAATTGAGAGCATTCTTATGATAGTGAATCTAAATTTACTTGCTCAAAATAGCTCAAATCGAGCTCCGGCATTTTCAGAGCTTCTGGGGCATGGAAAGATCGACAATATTTTAGTTCATTCATACCATCAATATTCCCGTACACCATACAGGCCATGTATGCGAGTCCATCAAGTTGTTTTTCGTGTGGAAAAAACCCAATTTCTGTGGCCTAGCTTTCTGACTCTTCCCCATCCATATCTGCCCAAATAACTATCAGAAGCTGGAAACAGAGTCAGCAAGTTTCGGACTAAAAAGACTGGTGTTACTTACAAGTAGTTTAGAGGGATTCTGTTCCTTATTTAAATAAGGCTAGGTCAGAGTTTAAATTACCAGCAATATAAGAAGGACGTGGCAAGGCCTTAATGTAATAACGAAAAAAAACCCGGAATTTTAAAAGCCAACGAAACGAAATTTGGGTATAATTTTAATTAGACTGAAGCCTTTAAACAAATCAACCCAGACGCCAACACTTATTAAATCTCGCGTTATCCAGCATACCACTGTTAAAAAACTTCTGTACGAATTTACGTAAACTAAGCGCCTAACTGTACAGAAATGTCTCTCTTAAATATTGAGCCATTATAAAGCTAATTATGCGAAATAGTCAAACTGCTTGAACAATAAGTGCTCCTCGTTTGTAATTATCCCTTTTTATACAAATTCAGTTTGATCAAGAATGTACTTATATGTTATAAAAAAAATTTCATGTAACCATTACGACGTTTTTGTTAATGAAAATTATTTATTCAATAAATCGGAGTGGCTCTTTAAAAACCTTTATCAGCAAATTGAACATTCTTATTCTTGAGGTTCATGAAACTCTTGTCATGTTCTGATGTTTCCTTGAATTAATGAACCACAACAGTGGGGGAGAAGTTTTCTAGGAGCAATACAAAGCAAAAACAAAGGCTGAAAAAGTTCCTTTGTCGGTTTAACAATAAATAACTAACTAAGCTATTCAGAAAAATCAACGCCGTAACTGGAAATGTTTTTTCCGGTTAGGAAAACTGTTCAGATTTTAAACTGAATACTTAGCTAAAACATTACCTTTTCTGAGACTAAAGTAAGAGTATTTTTCATCGCATCGTCAAGTAATAAAAGTATAATTCAATTTTAAAGACAATTTAAAAAATATTACGCAAATATATATCATTAAGAACATTACAAAAGCAGCACTCGATGAAATAAAAAACACTTAAAATACTGTTTAAGACTGTAAACAATAAATACTCAGAAGGGCGTTGACATAAGGATCCCTCTGGCAATATGTTAGAGCATAGCATTGTTCTAAAATCGTAGTCTGCTGTTACCTGGTTCTTTTCATTATCTTTTACGTTTCCATTAAAAGCATCTTTCTGAATCTTTTCATCGTCTATTCATCCCGGCCGAATTCGTTTATTTTTAGCTGGTAAATCGTGTTTGGGATCGAGAAAAATAATACTTATTCAAATATGACCGCGATTGTGAAATCAGCCAATGCATGCTTATAAATATAAAGTCGTTTTGTTTTGTAAATATATGAACACAAGCACGAAAATCGTAAATAATATAAGCACTAAAAGTGAATAGTTTGTTTTGATTTTGATATGATAGTGAAACAATACATATATATCTGTCAATAGATAACGGGGCGTGGTTATAACAACTAAGAACCCAACATATATACGTTATTCGAAAAGAATAACAGACTTCAGCAATACGATTACTCTTCCTTTGATACAGAAGATTTATGAAAGATTTAGCTCTCAACCAATAAGATTTATTGAAAAAAGTAATTGTGATAATTTGACCAAAGCTCGTATAAGTAAACAAAAAAAAACTGAATAAAAGTTATCGACAATAGATCAGTAGAGAGTTTTTGCGTTCACGTTGAAAGCGTTTCTAAAACAACTCATCTTATTTATCAGATAATGTGCTTTTAACGCTTTTAACATTTTTAAGTTTTTAATTGCTTAAAATAATAGAATATCCTTTAAAAACCATAAGAATTTATTCGATTTTTTTTTCACTTCAAAAGTTTTAAATCAGTTTAAAATGAAGCTTTTATATTTTATAGATCACTACTAGAACTGGAACCTAACTTGTTAGTGTTATATCACAGTTCATAACAGTTTCACCATGTGGCATCTCAACATATTTTTCAGTTTCTTTGCACAAAGTGTTGCATTCGTTTTTCAAGGCGGAGAATACATTTTTACTGATATGTTTTACGAACCAGGAACATGCAAATCATCTAGATTCTACGAGGACCTGACAACTGTCACTAGTTTGAACGTACCGGATTGTGGTATTCAATGTTTTGCCAATCCGGATTGCAGGCGCATCATGTTTGATAGAAAAACTAAAAAATGTTCAATGTTTAAGTCTGGTGAAAATTGTTACGATGATGAAAATATTGAAGATAAAGTTTGCTACAGATTGGTAAGTATGATAAAATATTTATTTATTTATTTATCACGATCTGTGCAAAACCTATTTTTTTTTTTTTTGTGGGGGAACGTTTCTGGTTAATATTAGTATTTGGTAATTACAAATTTAAGACAATTCTAAAAAAAAAAAAATTAATTTTAAATGAATTTTCAAAAGAACCACAAGCTTGAACCTTGAAATTCAATTTAAACGCAGTAAATTTGATGCTAGAAAGTTTCGTCGTCGAGTTATTAGATTATTTTCTTGCAATAACTTCTCTAGTATATTCTGTACCAGTGGTTCCATAACCTTTTTCAAGCTGTGGCCCAAATTCACTAAGCTCCCAGCGCCATGACCCCCGGTTCTATTCCAAACTAGGGCAAAATAGGGAATATAGCGTAAGGGTTGTTGTCTAGTGCCTCCTTATCATCATTTGACCACAAGCAACTACAGACCTTACAAAGCAAAATATAATTAAGTAAAAGTTAAGAGAAAAAATGAAATCCTCGACATGTGCCATGGCCCACTGACAAACACCTCATGGCTCCCAGGTTGGGAACCACTGTGTACCTTTCCCTGCTAATGGTGAGAATATTGTGCTGTGCTAGTAACAATAACATATGATTAGCCGTTCGAAGCAACATGTTACGAGGGTTGTCAAAGATGTTTCTTGTCTCAATGAGTAATTATATACAAACTGTTTCACCTTCTTTTGAACACTCGTGATCTTTGGTAACAAGACGTGATAATGTTCCGGTTAAGACAATATGATTGAACTTTTTCTAAAATTGTGTGGTATACGGTGCCGCAAAAGGTTTCTTAGTTTGGCAGATAAGCTTATTCATTTCGTAGATAGTCATGATGATTTGAATTTTTGAATTTGATAACCTTTAAAATTAATATAGCAAATGGGTTAGGCCCACACCTTGCGCCCATAGGGGCTCGTAGTTTTTTTAATATTGTTATACGGTAGTATTCCATTTCTCTAACCACCAACGAGCCCATGTGCTTGCGCCCGTAGCCTTTAAATGGCGAGCCACAGATTTTATTTCTTGATGAACTTTGATGAACGCGCATACACGGTATGCATGGTGTAGGGCCTGGGTTTTCAACTTAAGGAACATGTCCCAGACTGGGGACATTTGGACATTCTCCAGGGGACACAAACTGATCTATAGGTCTAAAAAATATGTTATATTTTATATTATCTTGAAACACCAGTGTCCACACGATCACAATTTAAGTTTGTATTAAAACAAAAAAATGCTGCGACTATATTGCATGTTTTCTATGCCTTCTGCAGACGCATTTCAGGGGACATGGTCATTTACTTGTAGGCTACATTTGCGGGGACATTTTAGAAAACCAGTTGAAAACCCAGGGTGTAGGGGGGTAATGATGGTATGAATGAACTACAAAAATATCGATCTTTCCAAATATATGGACGTTAATTGGATTCCAGGTAAATACATACGTTTAAAACCCCCGCGAAGGTGCGGAAAATCACCAGTTTTTGGGCTTAGTTTTTCTGATCCTCCCCAGCCACATCTGTCCAAATACCTACCAGAGGATGGAAAAAAGAGTCAGCAAGTTTCGGACTAGCATCCCTGGTAAACTGCGACTCGCCCTTACTGCACATTGGAGAAGCCGTCCACGCGTGATACACTGTGAGAAAACTAAAGAAAAAAACGACCAATATCCCACGGCGCAATACGTTCAGCCGTTGCCGCTGGTAAGCTAGCAGAATGATACAAAATAATATTCATTTCAGAAATCTTTATGCTCCGATGTAAATTGTTCCAGATGTCCGATTGGTTATTATGGTGATACATGTCAACATATCATACAAGGTAAGACCATGTCAACATATCATACAAAGTAAGTCCATGTCAACATATCATACAAGGTAAGTTCATTTTAAAATATCTGACTATGTAGGTTCATGTCAAAATATCTTACAGGATAGGGCCATGTCAACATACCTTACAAGGTTACACCATGTCCATATACGTTGAAAATTAAGGCCACATCTTATAAGGAAATTTCATGTTAACATATAATACAATGTAATTTTACAGTCCATGTCAACATTATCTTACAAGGTGAGTCTAGTGGTTGTCAAACCCTAATGTAGTGTTTAAAAAACAGGATTTAAAAAAACCGTGCGAAATGAAATTAGGATCTGATTTTAATTCGACTAACAAGATAAGTCAAAACATATCATACAAGGTAAGTCCATATCAACATATCATACAAGGTAAGTCCATATCAACATATCATACAAGATACTAGTACGTAAATGACAAAATATCTTACAAGGTCAGTTCATGTCAATATATCTTAGAAGAAAGGTCAATGCCAACATATCCATGTTAATCCATGTGAATATATATTATACGGTAGGTCCATGTAAACATATCATACAAGGTAAGGCCATGTCAATATATCATA
Source organism: Lottia scabra (assembly GCA_029955415.1). Taxonomy (NCBI): domain Eukaryota; kingdom Metazoa; phylum Mollusca; class Gastropoda; family Lottiidae; genus Lottia; species Lottia scabra. Next base: position 13,633,355 of record JARJEI010000003.1, read on the forward strand.
CTAGGTAGGTCCGTGTCAACATATCTTACAAGGTAGGTCCATGGCAACATATCATATAAGGTAGGTCCATGGCAACATATCATACAAGGTAGGTCCATGGCAAAATATCATACAAGGTAGGTCAATGCCATTATATCTTTCAACGTAAGCAAATTCGTTGTTATATTTTGGTTTAATTCGTGGTTTTCAATTCTTTTGTCCGAAGACGAAGATGCAGGGTAACAATTCTAACAAATAGCACTTTATTTTCAAATGTATGTACGGTACGCATACATTGATTTGCTTTATTGCAAAGGAGTGCAAAGTTGAATTGTTTCCACTAGAGATTTTTTATCATAGCTTCTTTAAGCCCAACAGATATAATATATGTATATTATATGTCAATATATCTAATTGCATAGCCGTATATTTCATTCATCTGTAATGCTTTATAATCCTTTCAGACTGTAGTGATGGTTTTAACAGAGGAGTAGAACAAAAAACTATGATGTCCTACATTCAACCTGCAGTCAATGGCTCTATTATAGAAGTTAAATGCGAATTTAAATGGGGTGGATTGACTTTCTTTCAACACAGAGATACTAAATGTCTAGAAACAGACTTTAACAGATCCTGGGATGAATACGTAAATGGATTTGGAAAAAAACACAGCGAATATTGGCTGGGATTACAGCATATTTATGATATATTACAAAATAATAATCAAAACTTTAAACTGGTTGTACAGGTGAAGACTGGAAGTAGAACAGGAGAAGGCACTTATAGCGCGTTTTCTCTTACAAATTCAACTGATGGTTATAGGCTTCGTTGTAATCCCTATTCCCCACATTCTAGTAGCAGTAAAGCTCTCGGAGATTCATTAACCAATGGAACAAACAGTATACAAGGACGACCATTTTCAACGTATGATCAAGACTACTCCAATAACAATTGTCCAGACAGGTTTATGGGTGGATGGTGGTATTTAGATGATCCAGTTTGTTCCAGAGCCAATCCAAATGGAAGACGAAATGGTTCAAATGATGATGCTACGATACAATGGCGTGACAACTTTGGCATCAGACACGATTTTCGTGAAGTTGAACTACGTCTTAGAAGATAATAAGCATCATCAAGAAGGATTGTAGATTAACCTGTGTTAATAATCCTAATGCTATGGTCGAAGGGCGTCATTTTCTTTCTTTAATTTTAACTTTTTAAAGTTTTTATTACTTTATTTTGTTTTGGGATTTTTTTTAATTGGGGGGGGGGGGGGGGGGGTGGGGGGGGGGGGATTTAAAGGGATACGTTCACTAACTGTTCGACCAAAAAAATTTAGTCTCAGAACCTGAAATTAAAGTCAAATATACGACTCGTCGTTTAGAAAGACTATGCCTTATATAGAAAACACATATACGCCAAAGGAAAGTGCAGCTCCACTTTGTGAACTCAAGCCCTATTCGGGGAAGCAAGTTATGCATTTGAGAAAGGAGTATTCGGGGAAGCAAGTCTTGGTGATTGTATCAAATCGAGAAAAAATCGTAGACTCAATCGCAACAATCTTTTCGTAATGTATGTGATGTGTCTGTATCACTTTAAATTGATAAATCGTTAATAAATTGCATCCAAAAGCAACAAATCAGAAACGAATCGCACACACCAGTAGACTTTGAAATTCTGTACTGATGTTCACTCTTGTATACAGGAGTAAAAGTTATTTAACAATTTTGGCACTGTTGTACCTCCATAACTTTTAGACAGTGGAAACATCACAGTAAGCATTAGTCAAATGTCGGACTTGACCGGATATCTTGCGGTAAGGATTACCTTAGATCAGAATCACGGCTTAAATAGAGACGAAAACATAACATAGTACATGTACGTGTTTTAAACATTGTGGGGTTTCTTTGATCTTAGGATTTAAAATAACAATGGTTTTTTTAATATATAAATTAAAAATATGGACACTTGAACCGATACTATACGTCTTAGAATGAACACATTAAATTTTCAAACTTGGTCAATAGGAGTATATATTCATCAGGGGACAAACCTAGTGGCATAACTATAAAACAGATTACCCAAATAATCTGATAAATCCAGAAAACTATGTTTAAATACAATACACTGTAATTGATAAATGCCTTAATCCAATTTAAGACATTTATCAATAATAAATAATCTGTAATTGTATGGAAAATTACATAGTTTTATGGGTTTATTTGATTCTGTGTGTATACTTTGGACACTGTTGATGAATATATTATACTCTTATTGACCAAGTTTGAGAGCTTAATTTTTTTGTTCATTCTAAGACGTAGTATCGCTTTAAAACTGAGAGCTTAATTTTTTTGTTCATTCTAAGACGTAGTATCGCTTTAAAACTGAGAGCTTAATTTTTTTGTTCATTCTAAGACATAGTATCGCTTTAAAACTGAGAGCTTAATTTTTTTTTTCATTCTAAGACGTAGTATCGCTTTAAAACTGAGAGCTTAATTTTTTTTGTTCATTCTAAGACATAGTATCGCTTCAAAACAGAAAGTAAACAATCGAGATTCCATTAAAAAAATATTGATTCAAGGACATTTATTAAGAATGGGTTAAGTCATTTAAAACAAAGCATTTCCTATATTAATGGAATTTTCTACGCTTAAGTATCTTTTATTTAACAAAAAGGTAGGTAGCTTACAAAAATCTTAAAAAGAAGTGTACCCAGTTCCCCGTAACCATAAGAACCAGAAAAGATAACGGTAAACCATATCCCATCCATGACTAAATTACAGCTACTTAAGCCTAAACATTTTTCATTTTGTTCATGATTAACCTTTTTATCTAATGCGTTTTTATTTTAATCATCCATCGAATCTACTTGAAAAAGAAAAATGAATATAAAATATCTGAGAAAAAAGTTTTCACCGATTTAATTTGACCAGACAACAAAGACAATGAGATTTATAATGGTAGATTATAAACACAGATATTTTCCATGGATACGAATACTGATATTGATTTTTGCTTTCGGCACAATATTCAAAGACGGGAAAAAAAACTTACTCAATTTTTAAAGTTTGCAAACCGACAGAAACTTGGAACAGACTCTATTGAACTCAAGAAGCAGGATTCCCGTTAGAGTAATCGGACGACTGTCGACGACGACATCGATGAAAATACATGTTAGTGCGCACGGATGCCTAGGGTGTTCGCTATTGTTGCCCATTAGATTTTCCTAGCTCATAACATCCTCAAAATTTGCCGTTCGGCGCTCGCGAAGCCCTTGAATTTTAAGCATGTTATATTTCAGAGCCCCCTCTTTCTCTAAATCCTGTATTCGCAACATAACTTGTACAAAATTCTTGAAAGGTTCTTAGGTCTCTCAAATCAAATCGTTTTTAAAGGGTTTCAAAGAGTTTTTTTTTTTTAAATATGTATCAGGACACTGATAGCAACAAGTTTTACCATTCCAAGCAGGCGACTGAATATGCATGAGAAAATTACCATGTCCCCTGAACAGAAATTGTCAGGGGTGCGTCTTTTCACAGCCGAAGACCACCGAAGACTACCGATGTCCACCGACGACTACCGAAGACCACCGAAGACCCAAATTTTAGATCTAATTCATTTTTAACAGCTCTTATGGGCAATTGTTTCATCATGTGAAGCCAAATTATGCCACCTAACAAGCTGTGGCAAGTGGAAAACTGGGTTCGGTTCAACAACACCAACCAGAGGACTTTGTCGAAAAACATTCAAATTCAAAACAGGATAAAGTCACAGCATTTTGCTTTATAATACAAACTTTTATTCAAGTCATGTAAAAGATTGATTGGTCAAATGATATTAGTGTACAACTAGGGGTTTTTACAAATTCTTCAGATCTATATCCTTTTCAGTTAATGTCCCGAGGAAAATGTCTAAATGTCCCCAGTCTGGGACATGTCTCCAAAGTTGAAAACCCAGGTCTTAAGGTTTTTGCTTTGAAGTTACAGTGAAAACCCTCAAAACCGAATCCTCTGAAAACCGGAATCCCCTTAAAACCGACGGTTTCCTGGCCAAATCACTATATAATCCAAAAAAGAAAATCCTCTATAAAGTATTTTCAAAGCACTAGTCTAATCTATCTCTGATTCGCGCCCCCCAAAATCTCACATGGATTCTTCTGGCAACAATGCTCTGCTGTTAGCAATTGCGGTGTTCTTAGTGTTCTGTGGTCAGATTGAACTGTTCAGACATAACTTATAGACTATTAACAGAGTTTATTGTAATCAAACCAAATTAAAAAATATTTAGTTGACAGAAGATGCACCAAATATAGATTCAATAAGAATGGATTTACTACATATAAAAATAACTTTTCTTCATAAAATTTGGAATGTAAGAAAAATATTATTCAAAATAAATAAAAATTTCATTTCATATGTACAATAAATTTTTTGAATCAAAAATAATTTAGTTAGTAAAAATTGAGTCAATTATTGTGATTTATAGAGAAATGTCAACATGAAATTATGTGAAAAATATTTTTAATGAAATAAATTGAATGTACAAAAAAAAAAATGTTATTTCTTAAAATATTCAAAAACAAGACAGGAGACAAAGGGCCTATGTTTTCTAAAGTTTTCGAGAACCAATTTCTATATACAAGAGGTATATCCAACTAAGTCAAAATGATTTATTTCCGAACATTTTTTTTTATTTACTACTAAAGTAGACAGACCAAATTACTTTTCAAACATGAAATGAAATATTTGAACTTGGTCTACATTCCTACAAATGACATACTAACATAAACTTCATATTTCATGGAAATTTTCCTAAAACAATTTCATAAAAAAAGCATCATAATGAACAAAGCACAAAATGTGTTGATTAATCACTGTGCAACAGTTCAAAACAATGCAAGTTATACAATTTAAACTGCATCTAATCATTGTATATTTAGGAAATGCTTGAATTTGAATAACCTTTCTACCACTCTACCTTATCATGGGCATTGTAAATTTAGGAACTGTATGAATTTGAATATGCTGCCAATTTTAATTTTCAATAATTTCAAATTTTGAATCAAAGCAGTCCACCTTAAAGGAATGCTGCTTTCTAAAATGGTTAAAAATCAAAATTTTCCTTTAATGAAGTACATCGTCAGTCATTTTTTTGACTCACGAGAAAATATATCAGGGAAATATTATGATTTCAAGGTTAATAATAAAGCCTAATCTCCAATCTAATTAAAATAAGATTACATTTCGTTTCGGTTATATTTTCATTTTCGACTCATTGTAATCTAACAAGGTTTATAAGGCAAGCGTGTTCTGGTGACGAAATAAGCTATTTATAGCACGTGCCACCCTTCCGCCAATCAGAACAAGGTTTACAAGAAGGTATCAATGCATAGACTCTCAATCTTGAAGGTAATTTCTGATTGGCTGAAATCGACTTTACCAGAAGACACTCGCCTTATAAACCTTGTTAGATTACAATGAGTCGAAAATATAAGAAATAACCGAAACAAAATGTAATCTTATTTTATTAGATTGCCTAATCTCAAGAAGATGATTACTTCCACTGGTATTTATTATTAATATACAGAGTGAGAGGAGTTTGACATAATCTCACAATAAATACAGAGCATTATTTAGAATAATTATGAAACAATCTTTGGTTATTCTGAAAAAAAAACATGAGAATATTATATTTTGAAAAATTGAAAATCCACAATTTAACACTGAAATTATACAGAAATAACAATTTAATAATGGAATTTCCAATACATATTTTACTACACAATGTAAATCATTTTTTTCTGTCTCATTCTAACACGAGTTGCAGAAACATTAAAGGGTTCATGACTGTATGACCAAAATGTAAGAAAATTGTGGAATTTTCAAATTCTCTGAATACAGTATCAAGATAAAGCACTACAAGAAATAAAGCATTAAATGTTAAAAAAACAAAACAAAAACTACACCAATACATAAAAATATGACATGTACATATATATTTACAATATATACAAACAAAATTTAGCACAATAAAATGACGCCACAGGGAAAAACAATATCCAATATGAAGAGCATTGTATACAATATGTAGCAAATTACAATTAAAAATCCATTACAGGTTAAAAGGAATGATAAAAATATGACTTTAAAGTGGAATGCTCTATAATTGGGAAAATTTGGAATGTATTTGTATACTTTAGCATTACTTTGGTTATCAATCTAATTAAAATTAGATTACATTTCGTTTGGGTTATTTTTGAGTGTCGACTCCATGTAATCTAACCACTTATATAAGGCGAGCATCTTCTGGTGCGAAAATGTAATCTAATTTTAATTAGATTGTTCGGTTATAAACTTTCATAATGTTTCACATTTTAAACATAATTTGATTTAGGTTGTCCATAACTTTTAATTTTTATGAACAAAGCATGCATGACAATCCCATCTATAGGCTTTTCCTTCCAGTCTTCAAATTGATATTTTTTGAGATTCACTTGAAAACTGAGGTAAATCAAACACTTCGTAAAAATAAACTATTTAAAGAAATATATCTTTTTAAAATCAGTTCTTGTCATTTGATTTAAAATATACAATTTTGCCATTTAAAAAATGATGAGGCGATTTTTGTTACATTACAAGCTACTTAACTTTTTGAACATTTATTAGAAATAAGTCATTTGAGTATCAAAATATAAAAGATAAAACTTAATACAACAAAAAGTTAATTTGAATGATATAGATGAGTATAATATATTCTTAACCCTTTCAACCCGACAAGCCGGTATACCGGCCCATCCTAACGTCCCAACCGGCCGTTGTCAAGTGACGTCATACAACGTTAACGTAATACGCTTTAAGAAATAGTGCTGGGAGTTCAGGGTATATGACGTTTTAGCCAAAGTAACGTCAGGGTTCAAAGGGTTAAACATCAAAAATATTTGATTTTTAGGGCTCAGTATGTATGATAAGAGTATACAAATAAACAAACTATTTACAACTTCTATTTACAAATAATAAACAAAATTTATTTCAACTGAATCGGAAACTGTGATATCTTTCACATATTGAAAAAAAAATTAATCATTCGTCATTTGGGACACCAACACCACATAATAACATGAGCCATTTATTTACCAAAAATGACCTGGTTTTGTTGTACTGTATAAGTTTAAAAATTGGCTAATATAAAAACATTAATGCAACAACAATACATAAGTAGGCTACATCAGGCTATTGCAAAACTTTATGGCAATATTTTTTCTTAAATCTATTGTACTTGTATACATTTGATACTTTGAAACGTTATTTTGAATATTTTCAAATTCTTTGATCTAAATTAATTCCTTGCTGAATTAACTTCATTGGCAACTAGAAAGGGTGCGCATTATATAAGCAATTATATGGTATATGAATGATAATAATAATTGATATGAAAAAATAACAAAACAAAAATGTAAAATATAGAAACACATAATAACATTTTACAGATGCAAAATATAAAAACCCTTTGATCCTTATAAGGATATATCACCTATGTTTTGCTATACAAATAAGAATGAAGCTCATTGAATAACACTAAAGTAATTTTTTGTACTTGAGTCAAATCTGCTAACTTAATAACTATGAAGAAGACCAAGTAACTCACACCACACTACTCAGGGCTGAGTTTCACTGCCATGTCATTCAACGAATTATCAAATTACCAAACCAACATCATAGTACTATCTGATTGAACCAATCTAACTACCAACAACTACCTAGTCTAGTTTGCGATATCAGCTTCTAGATAACTTGTCATCTACCAACCAACCAATTTAATAATTAAGGTTAATATTAACAATGTATATTTTAGGATGTTTGAGTAATAACTCTTTTATCTATAACTTAACAAATAGTTATTCATATTTATTACTTCAGTTATAATTTGAATACTGAAAACTGATTTCAGTTATAATTCAGATTAAGAACCGTATTGTTTCTGATTCTTACTTTATGTTTAATGCATTACTTATTCTTCAATATTCTTAATATTTGCTCTTATGATTATGTACAATGCATCACCCATTTTTCAGAATGTGAAGAATTCTTCACTCCAAACTATTTTAAATCTTCATTCTTCACTACAGGTAAATTATGGAGTATCTTCTAATCCTTCTCTGTTTGAACTACATGTTCTTCTTTGAAAGTTTAAATTATATTCAATAAACCTCAATGAATCGGCCTCTGATGGATTCAAATCACATAGATTAGGAATGTTCTGAAATATCAACATATTACACAAATAAATATAGAGTGTACTAATTGTTGACATTATTTTAGAAATCTAGAGAGACCTATTTATGTACAATTTGGCATAAATTTTACGAATTTCTCCATATGCATATAAAAAGGCATTCTCAAATGGCATTCTATCAAGATGTGAAGGAACACATTTCTTTAAATTTTAGTGCATAGATTTCAATAATTTAAGCAATAGTTTTAAATATCACACAGTTTTCAAGAATAAGGTCTACTTAAGATTGTTTTTTTATGAGAAACATACTCACATCTTCTGAAACTCTAAATTTCATCTGCGTTTTATAATAACTACCAATTTTTACAGACCATTCTGTTACTTGACCCTAAAAAAAAGCATTCAAATATATTTTTCATTTATTTCTCATCCTTATACTGCCTAGGAAATGACCAATAAAAAGACCAACATGTACATGCTTGGTCGCAAAATTTGTAATAAGAGTGGTTATTTTAGGAAGACATAATTAGAACATCCGAATAAACAAATCCAACTACTAACAACTACCTAGTTTGTGATAACAGCTTTGTTGGAAGCGAATGTTAACTTGTCATCTATCAACAAACCAAGAACTAGAAAGTGAATTTCTAGTTGAGGCATTTTTGAACAGATATTGCAATTTCCTTCAATTGTAATACTAAAATAAACCCCCAAAATATTGATGGTTCCCTTTTAATGATCAGGGGCATTATTCTCGAAAACTTAACTTACAGTGATTTTAGTGATCGAGTAATCTGATTGGTCAGTTACTAAAATCAGTTTTAAATTAAGTATTATTATCCAATCAGATTGCTGTATTTCTTAAAATCTGGATTTTATCAAAGTTAAGTTTTTGAGAATAAGGCCCCTGGTTTAAGCAGCTCAAAAGATATGGAAGGGGGTAATGAGTAAAAAGATCTTAATTTTCCAATTACTACAAAAAATCAACTTACAGTCTTAGAGAGTGTTCCTGAATCTGTTTCTGGGTTAGATCTGTCACATGAATCTATTGAATGATTTTTACACATCATAACTTGTCCTTCTGATTTTAAACTAGAATTAAAATATTACATTATAATACAAATCAACACCTGATTGTCAGGCCCGTAGCCAGGAATTTCCAAGGGGGGGTTATATGGACTCGCAAAACAATCAAACTCAACCTTAACAGTCACAATTCAAACAAAATGTCTACTTTAACAGTGCTTATTTGTTTTCAAGGGGGGGTTTGTCCAAACCCCCTGAATCCCCCCTGGCTACGGGTATGACCTGATTGTACTTCTTTTTGGAGGTCCACTACTATAAAACTCTTGCTCTTGATTTTGCGATTTCGTCATTATTTGGGCAGACTTGTCTGGCTTGTTCAAACGTTTTTAAACAAGGTATATTTTTAGGATATCTTGCTTTCTTGAAATGAGATTGTAACAGTCACATTGTCAGGTGAACATTTACTAATTTTTGAATTGATATCCATAAAAATGCTTTAGGCGCTCTTCACTAATTTTAGAATATTTTTCATGCACCATTCTCAATTTAGCATTGACTTTTAATAACTAAAATAAACACTATTTAACCAACTTTTAAGAGTGTTTATTTTTATACGGCCACATTGAAATGTGGTCGTATAGAGCACCTAAAGCATTTTTATGAATATCAATTCAAAAATTAGTAAATGGTCACTTTTTCAAGAAAGTAAATTTTAAGATTCTTTTGCAACCATATTTAACTGTATATAGGCCTACATTTAAATCAACAGGCCTGTCTGACGAGCTAAACACTTACGTGAATTGTAAAGTGACGGGTTGAATACCGAAGTAAGAACTTATTTCAGCTGCGTAGGTTTTATTAGAAACAGTACAAGTTTCAGTACCACAATATTCATCACCAATAGTAAAGTTTAATTCTTTAATTTTAATTACTGCATCAAATCCTGAGAAAAAACAATAATAATCTTTGACAATGATTTTATATGGATTTTAAAACATAAACATGTATGTATGTCTAAATTGAATGTTTTGAAATCACATTCCTACCAAATTAAATTTAGTTTATGTCCTACTCTTTTGGCACTCATTCCCCTACTGAGAGCCAGCAAATATTGAACAATGAGAGAAAATTTGGCAGGACAGTGGCATTAGTATAAATCTGAGCACATTGATTGTCCCCACCCAAACAACTAGAAACTTTTTCATGTCAGCCCATCCGGCCTGAAACACTGATAGGGGAAATATGGATGAAAAATCTTAAAGTATCACTTAGACCTATAGGGATTGCATTATGGACCTTCAGGTAAGTGAGCAAGCTTGCTCTAAATGCTCTGTTAAGATATTTGAAATAAATCTATATAAAATGAGCCTTGTAAATAATGAATCAATTCTCTGGAATATTTTCATTACTGACTTCTGCCTCCTGATCACTGAGTTTGTCTACCTTTGTCTACTCTGTTCGTCAAAGTATTGGTAAATTAATCGTCATTATCATATCTGTCCTGATACTCTGGTACTTATATTGTAAATTTGTGGCAGCTTAAGATAAGCTCTTATCAAATAAAAATTATAGATATTGTTGTTGTGAAATGTTAACATAAATGTAAACATACCAGTGTTTTCAGCTCCTCGTTTAGCTCTAAAGTAAACAACATTCTGATTGTTATTATTTATAACTCTATAGGAAGGATTAGAATTATCATTATTGTTTATAACTTTAGGTGAAGCCCCACTATCAGGTAAATCAACAACTAGAGTATTATAACTCGTAGGTTTCTGCGTCTAAAAAATATACAATAACAAAATATTTTTACTGTTAAAATAGTGTTCAATACATTAAAGACATACTACGTCTTAGAATGAACAAAAAAATTAAGTTCTCAAACTTGGTAAATAAGAGTATATATTCATCAACAGTGTCCAAAGTATACAAACTGAATCAAATAAACCCATAAAACTATGTAATTTTCCATACAATTACAGATCATTATTGATAAATGTCTTAAATTGGATTAAGACATTTATCAATTATTGTATTTAAACATAGTTTTCTAGATTTATCAGATTATTTAGGTAATCTGTTTTATAGTTATGCCACTAGGTTTGTCCCCTGATGAATATATATACTACTATTGACCAAGTTTGAAAATTTAATATTTTTGTTTATTCTAAGACGTAGTATCGCTTTAAGTGTAGAGTGATATAGAAATATTAAAAATATCAAAATAAAACCTGAAACATGAAACTCTGAGTAACAACATGTTTCAGGTTCTATTTTAATATTTCTAAAAAATAGATTGTAAAGCGTATTTCTAAACTTTGTATGTGTATCAGGGACACTGATAGCATCAATTTGCGCCATTCAAATTTCCATTTTGACGTCTGTGAGACTTGCAATTGCACTAAAACTAACACGTTTTATGACGTCACTGACAGTGATCTACCTTCCGGTACTATTGATATCTATGCAGATCACTGTCAATGATGTCATAAAACGCTTTAGTTTTAGTGGAATCGCAAGAACCACTGACGTCGGAATGGAAATTGGAATGGTGCAAATTGATGCTACCAGTGTCCCTGATACACATACAAAGTTTAGAAATACGCTTTACAATCCCTTTAACAGTAAAACTGAAACCATGTAAACATATTAACAATATATAGGTATCAGCTTACAAATTTCCCATGTTTTTGAATGTTAATTCTTTTTATCAAAACTTTAAATTACTTGGTACAATAGATAATCAATAAATTACAATATTTTTGTTAAATGATTATAAGACATAATTATATCTTAGTGTTTTATAAAATCTTAACAGTATATAAGAGAATGATAGGAAATTACCTGAGAACTGAATCTGACGTTAGGATTGGTAACATTGTATTTTGTGGAATTGGTAATGGCAACATCTAAAAAATAAAGTTAGACTCTTTTACTCTTTCAGCATTGTTAAAAAATAGTTTCATAGACTTCATTTCCTATTCCTAAGGGAAAAACCGGTATGTTTATATTCAAGGTCAAACCCCAATATAGGACAATAATGGACCTAATGACCTATTTGGTACATAAACCGTGTTCCACTGAGAATTGTCAAGGAAAGCTAGCTCTAAGCTAGCTTAGAGTTTTACTGGTTTCTCGATCTTTAGCCTCGATCATAAAGTCACACATTATAGACAGCACGCGATCTACAAGACTTATCATTTACTCTGCTAGTTAACGATTAACAGCGTATGTCCCCTATTGCTGAACGAGAAAAAGCAGGCTTTTTGTGTTTCCACTGAGTAAATGAAAGCTCCCATAAATTGCCGAACGCAAAAAAGGTTCTGATTGCCAAGTTAAAACACACAAAAGCCGGCTTTTTTGTCGGTGGAAACACAGTTAATATGTTGAATTTTGAGATTTAAGATAACCTCTAGACACTAAGATTCAGATGAAGACTTACTGTGAATAACGATATTGGGTTCATCATTTTGAAAAGGTTTACAGCATATCTCTTCACAGTTCTGGGTACAGGGTGGATACGGTGGAATAACAGGATGTAGCCGTGGTGCTACAACTGTAGGTGTGACATGAGGAGTAGCTGTTTTAGCAGCAGGAGGTCTGCTAGTGGTGGTTCCTGTATGTTTAGGAATGTTAGATGGAACATGTACTCTCTGAGAATGTATAGTTGTATGGCCTGATTGACCCCTGAAATTAATGGATAAAGTAGGAATAAGGTCAAATCTTGAAAAAAAGGCAAATTAAGTTTGTTTACAACTACTTAAACACCTGCTGCTTAGGTTTATGATTTACATTTTCTGGACCATATCTAGTAAATTACTAGAGAATGTTGTTAGAAAAGCAGATCATGCTTTCTGTTTTCAGGGCACCTGATGATACTTAGTCCACTACTATACAACTTTTACTTCTGATTTTCTGAAATTGTCTTGCTTTTAAACATACACATTTGAATCATAATGTCCTAAACCTGCAGTTGCACAATATCCAAACTTATCATAATGAGGTTATCACTGGATAGGTTTTATAGTGTTACTAACAGAGGATATAACTGGATAGGTTTTATACTGTTAATTACGGAGGATATCACTGAATAGGTTTTATATTGTTAAATACGGAGGATATCACTGGAAAGGTTTTATAGTGTTATTTATGGAGGATATCACTGGATAGGTTTTATAGTGTTACTTACAGAGGATATCACTGGATAGGTTTTATAGTGTTACTTGCGGAGGATATCACTGGATAGGTTTTATATTGTTACTTACGGAGGATATCACTGGATAGGTTTTATAGTGTTACTTACAGAGGATATCACTGGATAGGTTGTGTTACTAACAGAGGATATCACTGGATAGGTTTTATAGTGTTATTTACAGAGGATATCACTGGATAGGTTTAATTTGTTACTTACAGAGGATATCACTGGATAGGTTTTATAGTGTTACTTGCAGAGTATATCATTGGATAGGTTTTATACTGTTACTAACAGAGGAAATCACTGGATAGGTTTTATAGTGTTTCTTACGGAGGATATCACTGGATAGGTTTTATAGTGTTACTTACGGAGGATATAACTGGATAGGTTTTATAGTGTTACTTATGAAGGATATAACTGGATAGGTTTTATAGTGTTACTTATGGAGGATATCACTGGATAGGTTTTATAGTGTTACTAACAGAGGATATCACTGGATAGGTTTTATATTGTTAATTACGGAGGATATCACTGGATAGGTTTCATAGTGTTATTTATGGAGGATATCACTGGATAGGTTTTATAGTGTTACTTCTGGAGGATATCACTGGATAGGTTTTATACTGTTACTAACAGAGGATATCACTGGATAGGTTTTATAGTGTTTCTAACAGAGGATATCACTGGATAGGTTTTATATTGTTAATTACGGAGGATATCACTGGATAGGTTTTATAGTGTTACTAACAGAGGATATCACTGGATAGGTTTTATACTGTTACTAACAGAGGATATCACTGGATAGGTTTTATATTGTTAATTACGGAGGATATCACTGGATAGGTTTTATAGTGTTACTAACAGAGGATATCACTGGATAGGTTTTATACTGTTACTAACAGAGGATATCACTGGATAGGTTTTATATTGTTACTTGCGGAGTATATCACTGGATAGGTTTTATATTGTTACTTGCGGAGTATATCACTGGATAGGTTTTATACTGTTACTTACGAAGGATATAACTGGATAGGTTTTATATACTTACGAAGGATATAACTGGATAGGTTTTATAGTGTTACTTACGAAGGATATAACTGGATAGGTTTTATAGTGTTACTAACAGAGGATATCACTGGATAGGTTTTATAGTGTTAATTACGGAGGATATCACTGGATAGGTTTCATAGTGTTATTTATGGAGGATATCACTGGATAGGTTTCATAGTGTTACTTACAGAGGATATCACTGGATAGGTTTTATATTGTTAATTACGGAGGATATCACTGGATAGGTTTTATAGTGTTACTAACAGAGGATATCACTGGATAGGTTTTATACTGTTACTAACAGAGGATATCACTGGATAGGTTTTATATTGTTAATTACGGAGGATATCACTGGATAGGTTTTATAGTGTTACTAACAGAGGATATCACTGGATAGGTTTTATACTGTTACTAACAGAGGATATCACTGGATAGGTTTTATATTGTTACTTGCGGAGTATATCACTGGATAGGTTTTATATTGTTACTTGCGGAGTATATCACTGGATAGGTTTTATACTGTTACTTACGAAGGATATAACTGGATAGGTTTTATATACTTACGAAGGATATAACTGGATAGGTTTTATAGTGTTACTTACGAAGGATATAACTGGATAGGTTTTATAGTGTTACTAACAGAGGATATCACTGGATAGGTTTTATAGTGTTACTAACAGAGGATATCACTGGATAGGTTTTATAGTGTTACTAACAGAGGATATCACTGGATAGGTTGTGTTACTAACAGAGGATATCACTGGATAGGTTGTGTTACTTACAGAGGATATCACTGGATAGGTTTTTATAAATGGATAGGTTTTATAAAGTTACTTACGGAGGATCTGTGAAATGAGCTGCAGTAGCTTGTAGACTAGGTTGTTGTTGATTAGGTTTGGAATGCTGTTCTAATATATAAAATACTGTTATTGCTACAATACTGTAAAATAAAATACAATTTGTATTAGTAATCAGAATTATGATAAATAGTGAAACAACATAGTAAATATATCATATCAACTGTGAAAGACATCCATCAACAAACTCCTAAAGAATAAATAACAACAACATTGAATTTTTGAATTTTTGGATCCTCTGATATTTGTCAATTTGCACTTTGCAACAATATATTTGTACAACTTTCCATGATGTACATTGAAAGATTTAGATATTTAAATATTCCTAAAAGATTTAGAAATTCCTTTTTTTTTTTTTTAATTTTATTAAATAAATCGCTAAGATACTTACCAAAATGCCATGATGAATACAAGGGCAAATATCATCATCTGTATAAAACGATTACTACACATACTTTTTTGAGGGGGAGGGGCCGGGGTGCTTCGTGAACAACTATGTTTACTACTTGAATGATGTTTTGAAGATGAACTCTTTTTTGGTCGTACAGAACTGAAATCAAATAGAAAAATTCATTTCAGATTTTCATTCTCAAAAACATCAGAAAAAATGTTTTTTCTACAATAAGTTTAAATGTAAAAACTATTTACAATTTTTTTAATTCAATTCAACTCATAAAGAATTGCAATTGTGGTCTATAGAGTTTTTGACACTCTTCATATACAGTATACTCTACATGTAAGAAATAAAAACATTTAAGCAACATTCAGATAGAACTTGCAATTCATCAATATCGGTAAGCAAGGGCAATAACTCATAGTTTACTAACCTGACAGTACTAATACTAGAACATGATTTACTACTAGCTGTAGATTTTAAACTATCATAACGTTTTAACTTTAATAATTTAGTATTCATAGTTTCTAACTCATCAATTCTAATCTCTAAATTGCCTGTTAATTTACACAGTTCCTTTACAGCTCCTACATTCTCCATAAATATTCGATCCTGTAATATAAGATTAAATGACACTATTCACATCCAATTCCCTGTTAGTTACGATTTGGATGAAAGATTAAATTTTGCAATTTATAATAACAATAACACAAAATTTTTATGTTAGCACTCTATGGCAATAAAACATACCGGGTAGTGAATTCGAACGTTCAAACTGCTATGCAATTTGGTGCTGTAAACTCAATTCCATTCAAGAAAAGTTTTGATGATTGCAACAAGTGCCTCCTTAAGTCAAATGTAAAGTCTATCAAACTGATGCAAAATTGAGGACTGAACAATTTCATGTCAAACTGAGATCCCAGTAGGAGAGTAATATCAGGTGTTCAAAAGAATAAGTTAGTTCTGTTTTGTTAGCTACAGCCACTTATTGTAAACTTTAATTACAGACTCAATCACATTCAAATTGTTAAAGACACAAGATATCTGATATGAAATATTTGAACTTGAACTCAAGAGCTAAGATGGAAAATTATGCTCGGAACTTTCAGGTCCACCAACAAAGTTATCAGCTTTCTGACTCACAATATCACTATATTTCTCAGTTGAAGACTATGAACAAGGGCTTGGATTTAGGGGGTTACGAAAGGGTCTTGGTCCCCCTCATAATTTGATTAGTTAAATAGATTTTTTGAAGAATCAAAATCGATCACATGAAAATCACAGTAGGAAGTCCCTATTATCAACTCAAAACCCGGAAATATCTGTCAGATGCACGAAATTGACGCCATTTTCCATTTTTTTCTCTAGGACGAGGACCTTATGTTTGGGCTTGCGGTTGCAGTGCTTTGTGACGTACTTGGACTCTACAATCCATGCTGGTTGGTCCCCCCCCCAAAATTTTTGACAAATCCACGCCCTTGACTATGAAAAATATTTTTGGCCATTGTTAAAACATACCTTATCAACAACTAAGAAGTTATCAATAGTAAGACCACTGGGTAATACCACATCACCAGTTTCCTGGACAGCGTCAGGTAATACTTCTCGTAATTCCTGGGCCAATACACCAGTATCTTTGCGATAATTATACGGTAAGTTAGCTGATTCAGCAAAATCTTCACTATAATTATATCTATAGATCTTTATCTTCTCTACATTCTCTTTTTGTTCTTTAGAATTAATCTGCAATAAATCAGTTCAAACTATTCCGATAGTCAAAAATCTCACCAGAGAATTTCAAAATCAAGTTCAACAGTGTAGCAGAGAAGTAATATCTGGGGCCTTATTCTCGAAAACTTAACCTAGGATGATTTTAGTGTTTCAGTTATTTGATTGGTCAGTTTGTTACTAAAATCAGTTTTAAATTAAAGGACAAGAGAAAAGAAATATAAAATCTTTAAAAAACTATTTCTTTTTAAAGTAAAATCATACTAAAATCAAATGCAATCAATGTTTTTTTCGAAAAATAAAATTTTAGTAGAAAAAAACGCTTTTGAAATAGCCTATTTTGACAGCTGACGAAAGTTAATGAGCTAGGCGATCACGTGACCGCGTGACGTCAAAGATGCCCAACACAAAGCATGCGGCCTAATGGAAGCAAATAATCCACAGCTCCAGTGCTCTCATTTCTGATTAATCTAATGGCCAGGGAGGATATGTTAGCTTGCATAAAGGCATTAGAATTAGAATTAAACCACAACAATTTAAACCATTTTATCAAGCCGTGAAAATGTCGATTCGTCTGGCAGACTGACCGGCCTAGCTAGATATCGTCTAAGTCTAACTAAGCCTAAAAAATGCGATCTTGACGAAATTCCCACCTTCACGCCATCAACAGATAGTACTTGAATGCATGACATAAAAACAAAATGTTATACATATAAGCTTGGTTAAAAGCAGAATTGAATCGGCTTTGTATAGATATTTTCAAATAGTTTTCATTGGCATGTGCTTAGTCGAAACTGCAGCCGATTTCCGCGGTCGACAATATTGTGTTGTGACGGCAAAACGGAAAATGGATGCTTGTTTTTAAAACGAAGTAGGCCTACCGGGAGATTAATTCCGTCTGATTATAATTCTATGTCCATTTCTCTACATTAACCATTTGATTTTTACCATTTCCGTCCAGACAATTCTTCCCGAAATTGATTTTAAAACAGGTACCGGTAGAATCAAAATCTTCAATTTTACAGACTCGCTTGCGTGTCACGTGATACACGCTTCGAAAAAAGTGAAAGTACCAAGGGCAATTTCTAATTTTTATGTCCTTTAGAATAGGATAATTAAGTGTCTCAGATCTTCGTGAATGCTGATGAAATATTGATGCTTAATTAAACAATAAATTGAATTCAAAATTTGACATAGATGGCTTTCAAATGTCCCGATTTCGAGGTTTGTTTACATTTATCTTACCTTGGCTCTACAATGACGTCACGCAATCTTGTCCAAATGGCGAAATTTCAACCATCACGTTTTTACTTCTACTAGAATCCATAAAATTCACATCAACACATGTCATACATCGTTAACAGTGGAATTGAATCAACTTTTTGCCAATATGTTTAAATAATTTTTATTAGCTTTTGATTCCGAGACACGGCGGTTTGAAGTCACATTTTTCGGCAGTCGGCCATTGACATTCTTCTCAACTTGACTCGAGCCGACTAGGCCTAAGTTTTAAAATCGTTTACTTCAATTAGTTCCCAAGTTAAAGTTGGTATTTGAACACAATCGGCACTCGAAAACCATGATAGAAAGAATATATGTAGATATAATGAAAAAAATTGATCAATTTTTGTCATAGGCTTAGGCCAAACATTGCGAATAATGTAAACAATGTCGTGTGGCCGATCTCGGTAGGGCATAACTGACGTCATTTCCGAATAGTGACGGAAACTACCGATCTTTTTGCATATTTTGGGGAGCATTTTTAAAAGGTTTTTTTACTATTTTAGAATATTTTTTTTTAATTTTTATTGGTTGCAATCGATAGATAAATGATAAATGAATGATTTTACATTTAAAAAAGGTCCATTTAATGCAATTCACAAAATCGTTTCTCTTGTCCTTTAAGTATTATTATCCAATCCGATAGCTGTATTTCTTAAAATCTGGATTTTATTTAAGTTACGTTTTCGAGAATAAGACCCCAGGTGTTTTGAAAAAAGGCTATGTATGAAAAAAAATATATTTAAATGAATACAGTCATCAAAATATTTATAAAAACAACAAATAGAACTTCTAACAATTCAATTTTCCAGTTGTCATTTACTATTGCTTTACGCTTTGAATAGATAATTCATATTCTCCTCAAATCATACAACATTTGACATTTTTCCACTGTGCCACTATTTACAGGTGAATCTCATTTTAGACACATACTGGTAAGTAATAAATTTCAATATACCAAGTCATCTTCAAAAATATCCATCAATATCAATACACTTTTAGATAACCATTTTAATGGCTAAAAAATCATGCACAAAAAATAATTTTTCATACCATACCTCTTTTAAGTTTTCTTTAGCTCTAACATCTGATGGTTGCAGTATACTACCGGTCACTCTGGCGTTACCATGGACAGTCAAAGCTTCTTCTGGATGGTCAGTATTGATCCCTACCTTACCCAAATGGTAGGCTGATTCTTGAGTATGTCCCTTCTGCCATAAAACATCTACATCGCTGTCAAATTGACCTGGATTTGATGCCTGTAACAATATGATATCATTATTACATATTATAAGATACCGATATCTTTAAGTCATATTTACAAGAGTTGTTAACAAGTGTATCAAGATCCAAAATATGTTTACTGTGCTCACAATGCAAACAATGTCTAAGGTTAACCCTTATTGAGCAAAATTAATGGTAGCCATTTTGTTAAACATAAGCCTTACAGTTACCAATGTCAGAATGTACCAATAGTCATGTTTAACCCAAGCCATGAAGTAACCAAAGTAATCATAATGTTCATAAGTCACAGAAGTGTAAGTCAAGTCATTATGTAGCCATTTTCATAATGTGAACAGTGTCAAAATCTAGTCATAGTGGAAGCCACTCGTATCATCTTCGGTACTAGACATGCTAGATAACCTTGTATACTGTACGGTAGTTGCCATGTTGAATAAATTATACTTCAACCAATCACAATTATTCTTCAGAATGTATCATTGTTCGCGGAAAAAACAGCTAATTAAAATCAACCTTGAAACAAGAGTTGTCTTTTCCTGCCCAAATACTGGGCAAGATGGCCTCCTATCATGGCTGAGTTGTAGTGTAAAACATGTCATATGATGTTGAAAAATAAAACTAAGTAAAATCTTACCCTGACAATAATACGTTGACAGTTACTAGCAGCTACCGTATAGTCAGTATTACCACAATGTGCTTGTAATGATACAACTAACATAAAATATCTTTGATCGGGATTAGGCTTGCCTTTCTTTCTCATATTGTTACTTGTTGTTTCTGAGAAATGGAGTCTTCCAACTGTCAACTTTGTTACTTGATCACCTGCTAAATCAACTCTGAAAGTATATTAATATATCTTGAAGAACATTGTGATTTGAGGTAGGTAGCATGTGGAAAAAGTAAAGTGTAAGTAACCTTAAAAGAGGTCATGTGAAGTCCTTTCCAGGGAAATTGTCACCACTCGAGGGAAATTGAAATTTAAGATATCCCCTTTGCTCTTTTGCAGCCATTGCTCATGTGAAAAAAATTAATTCTAAATTTGTTGTTCTTGGAAAACTTTGCATTTTTACACCAATGCTAGAAGCTGAAATTTATTTTATGCAATTTGAAATTGGCAAAGATCAGGATAATTAAAAAATATGATCTTGAAATCATCTTTTCTGAAGCATTTACAAATGATTAGTGCCTGTTACTTTGTTAGAAAGTCACAATGAGATGAATTACCTGATAGGATTGAAAGGTTTCTTGCTGCGATCTGACTGTGATTGTTCAACTTTAATAGTTTGTGTAGGAGACTCCATCTTGATTCCTTTAAAATGTAAATAGAACTGGTCTATTTTCTTGACTCCCTCTGTGGTTCGGACATATCTAGCATGACCATGTATATTAATGTGTACTGTGACTTGAAAATGGTTCTTCTTCTGACACACAAAAGATTCATCTGATGGGGAGTAATTGAATCCTTTATCTGCATCAACACCAAATGCGGGCTCTGGTCTGAAAGAGAAGGGAGAATATATAAAATATGAAAGAATATAAAAATATAGAGACTCTATGAAAAAGGATACGCTTGGTAAACACAATTTTTTAAATGGTCTTTTTCACTAAAGAGAACAAAAACAATATCTTTAATTATGGAGGTCAGCGTTAACCCAGAGTAAAAAATTCAATGACTGCATCATAACCGTGAAGACTAACAATATCATCAATTCATTTAAAGGGTTTGTTAAGTGGTTTTCTAAATTTTGTATGTCTATCAGGGACACTGATATCATCAATTTGCGCCTTTTTAATTTCCTTTCCGACGTCTGTGGTTCTTGCAATTACAATAAAACTAAAGCGTTTTATGACGTCACTGACAGTGACCTGCAAGTGATGTCATAAAACGACGCGTTAGTTTTAGTGCAATTGCAAGAATCACAGACGTCGATTTGGAAGAGTGCAAATTGATGCTATCAGTGTCCCCGATACACACACAAAGTTGAGAAATGAAATGAAATGAAATAAAGTTTTACGTCCTGCTTTTCTGGACCTGTTTGGGAAAATTGAGGACGGGCAAACGCCATTCAGTGTGCAATGAGGGAAATTTTGCCAGGACAGCTGTTTAGTCTGCTTTTATTTTCGATTTCCAACTGTCAAGAGATCTTTAATAGCACACAGGGCTTCTG
This sequence comes from Lottia scabra, assembly GCA_029955415.1. Taxonomy (NCBI): domain Eukaryota; kingdom Metazoa; phylum Mollusca; class Gastropoda; family Lottiidae; genus Lottia; species Lottia scabra. Next base: position 13,655,507 of record JARJEI010000003.1, read on the forward strand.
CAAAGTTTAGAAACTCACTTTACAATCCTTTTAACATCATGAATAACAGAACTCTTAAACTCCACACAACACAATAATACCAATATTATCAAAAAATATACCATGAAACTTACAAATCTTTGTGTTCTGAGTCAGTGAGCGGTGTCCATTTATTACGTTGATATAACTGCCATTGTATTACTTGATGTGAACTGTCCATAAAACTTCCAGTAGGATCATAGGAAAAATCATCTTCCGAACAATCTGGTAGTCCTGCATAGCCTCCTGGAAAACTTGGACCTGAAAAACCAGTAAATATAATACAATAATGAAATCAATATAGATGCATTGTCAATTATCTATTCACATAGAAATTAAATTATTTAGTCAAATAGGCATACATAGTCAAACAAAAGTCTCAGAAATCAATGTACATGTGATAGATTAACTCATTTTGATATTAAAATTAATTGAAATATGAAAAGATTAATTGTCACTTCAAATTGTTAGGAGAGAAAATCAGTATAAATCTTAAAAAATATTGTAAATTTGAATGTCAGATGGAAAATAAGTGTTATTTTCAGATGGAATTTATGTATATATTATCAATGGGAAAATAAAAGTACATTGTCAAATGGAAAACAGTTTGAACTGTCAGATGGAATTGAATTGTCAGATGAAAATCAGTTTGAATTGTCAGATGGAATTGAATTGTCAGATGAAAATCAATTTGAATTGTCAGATAGAATTGAATTGTCAGTTGAAAATCAGTTTGAATTGTCAGATGGAATGGAATTGTCAGATGAAAATCAGTTTGAATTGTCAGATGGAATTGAATTGTCAGATGAAAATCAGTTTGAATTGTCAGATGGAATTGTATTGTCAGATGAAAATCAGTTTGAATTGTCAGATGGAATTGAATTGTCAGATGAAAATCAGTTTGAATTGTCAGATGGAATTGAATTGTCAGATGGAAATGAATTTGAATTCTCAGATGGAATTGAATTTTCAGATGGAATTGAATTGTCAGATGGAAATCAATTTGAATTGTCAGATGGAATTGAATTGTCAGATGGAAATCACTATAATTCTTTCTTAACACATTGAAAAAAAATGTTATCAGTCAGAAAATATGTGTACTTGTCAAATAGAAATCAAACAGTAAGTTAAAAAGAAAAATACCAGGTGGTTCTTGTTTAATACTCAATAAACTGTTCATACTATTATTCATCATATTACCATTAATAGTATTATTAGGTGAGTCTGTATATTTACGTTTCTTAAGGGCAGGATTATTCATATTCATAGGTCTGTAATAAAAAAGAAATATTTTTCATACACATATTGTTGCAAGACAATATCTAATAAAATAAATAATGAAATTTAATACTATTAACCAAATGCAAAACAGAAAATATAAATCGGGTTGAGTTACAATAAAAGTAAATAAAATTTACCCCATGCCATATGGTGATTGTAAAATTGATATTACTTACCCCATACCATATGGTGATTGTAAAACTGGGTGATTTAATAAAACTAATATTACTTACCCCATGCCATATGGTGATTGTAAAACTGGTTGATTTAATAAAACTAATATTACTTACCCCATGCCATATGGTGATTGTAAAACTGGGTGGTTAAATAAAACTAATAGTACTTACCCCATACCATATGGTGATTGTAAAACTGGGTGATTTAATAAAACTAATATTACTTACCCCATGCCATATGGTGATTGTAAAACTGGGTGATTTAATAAAACTAATATTACTTACCCCATGCCATATGGTGATTGTAAAACTGGGTGATTTAATAAAACTAATATTACTTACCCCATGCCATATGGTAATTGTAAAACCGGGTGATTTAATCATGCCATATGGTGATTGTAAAACTTGGTGATTTAATAAAACTAATATTACTTATCCCATGTCATATGGTGATTGTAAAACTGGGTGATTTAATAAAACTAATAATACTTAGCCCATGCCATATGGTGATTGTAAAACTGGGTGATTTAATAAAACTAATATTACTTACCCCATGCCATATGGTGATTGTAAAACTGGGTGATTTAATAAAACTAATATTACTTACCCCATGCCATATGGTGATTGTAAAACTGGGTGATTTAAAGGTGGTGAGACTTGGTGTATTGTTGATGGTGGTAGTTGTTGTTGTTGTGGTAAGTGATTTAATTTTGGTGGTTCATTCATATATGTTGTTGGTAGTTTAAGAGGCATGTTCATACCAGTGTGATTTTGAGGGTACATTGGAGGGTGTTGAGGTAGTGGAGTCATACCGTTTCCAAGACCATTACCAATACCGTTTCCAATACTGTGTTTACCATCTGTAATAAAGACAGAAAAATACTTCAGAAAGTCTCAAACTTACTGGTACATGGTTTTAAAAAGATAACATTGAAAAGTTTCCATTTTAACAACTATTTATTCACAGCTAAATTATATTCTTTCTCCAAAATACACATAAAAAGCAAATGCTTTCAAGAATTTTATTTGAATATCATAATTATATAAATAAATTTTAGGGGTGTTCCCACTTTCCCGGCAGATTATCGGGATTAAATTTGTCTAATCCGGATTAGCTGGGTTATAGGGATTAAACGGATTAAGGCAGATAAAATTCTACTAATGAGCTGATATTTTTATTTATTTCAATTTTTTTTAAATTTTATATACAATTAAACACACAGACACAGAACATTACAAGCCAACAAGATGTGGGACGGCATCTCCATACTCCATCATGGTCTTGCTATTGTTCTGTAGACAGAATTTCAGGCGATCAAGTTCATGTTCCAATTGGCGTTCAACATAATTTGTGGTTCGTGAACCTGAAGTGTGAAAATTTCTTCTCCCTCAACCTAGCAAAGGCACTGACCACCACGTCTATTTGAAACAAATCTCACGTTCACTTGTACATTAGCCATGATGCAAAGGACATAATTATGGTAATATAATACGTTCGTCGATATATTCATGCTTTGCAAATAGTGTACACTCACTTTCTGCAAGTTCATTCACCATTTTGACATGTGAACTAATATTCACTTTAAGTAAGGTGAACATAGTTTATATCAGCTCATTAGTGGAATTTTATCTTCCTTTATCCGATTAATCCCTATAACCTATCTAATCCGAATTAGACAAATTTAATCCCGATAATCTGCCGGGAAAGTGGGAACAAACCAAATTTTAACCTAGATTATGCACTCACTGAAAGTTTTGCATGAAGCAAACTACACTTACATTTTTCAAAGCACCTAATCATACTTCTCAATTGGGAAGTTCACTTCTTTATGATAGTTACATTCGATTCTGTTATGCTCTATTATGGTTCATGGAATTGCTTTGATTGTATGGACTTTTATTATTAAAAATAGCGAAGCCCCATCGTAATACGCCCACTTTTGTAATGGCAGCCAAGTCGTCCGGGAGGTCGACAAGAACTATCAGTAAATGAAACATCTGTCGAAAACCATGCCATCAAGAATGTTTACAAAATTGAACGATTTTTGAGTGTTTACAACTACAAGTTGGGCAATAACCCATGAAATATTTTTCAATTATTCTAATTTTCAATAGGGTTCATCCTTGGGTGATTATAAACACTCAAACCAAGTTTCATCAAAATCCATCAAGAAACCAGCTCTCTGACGTGTTCACAAAGTATTTTCAAAAACAAGGGCAATAACCCATCAAATATTTTTTGAATTGTCCGATTTTCAATAGGCTTCATCCTTGGACGATTATAAACACACACAATAATTTTTATCAAATTCCATCTAGAAACCAGCTCTCTATTGTGTTCACAACTTTGAAAGCGTTACGGGCTATAAAATTAACATGTTTTAAAGAACAGGGGCAATAACTCATAAAATATTTACCGATGTTTCTGATTTTCAATAGGGTTAATCCCAAGGTCATGACAAACACTCACACCAAGTTTCATCAAAATCCATCAAGAAACCAGCTCTCTATCGTGTTCGAAAAGTATTTTCAAAAACAAGGGCAATAACCCATCAAATATGTTTTGATTTGTCTGATTTTCAATAAGCTTCTTCCTTGGATGATTATAAACACTCACAGCAAGTTATATCATCAAGAAACCAGCTCTCTATTGTGTTCACAACTTTGAAAGCGTTACAGGCTATAAAATTAACACGTTTTAAAGAACAGGGGCAATAACTCATAAAATATTACCGATGTTTCTGATTTTCAATAGGGTTAATCCCAAGGTCATGACAAACACTCACACCAAGTTTCATCAAAATCCATCAAGAAACCAGCTCTCTATCGTGTTCACAAAGTATTTTAAAAAACAAGGGCAATAACCCATCAAATATTTTTCGATTTGTCTGATTTTCAATAGGCTTCTTCCTTGGATGATTATAAACACTCACAGCAAGTTTTATCAAAATCCATCAAGAAACCAGCTCTCTATCGTGTTCACAACAATTGTGGACAGACAGACAGACAGACAGACAGACAGACAGACGGACAGACAGACATGGGCGACTACAATATACGCCCACATTTATGTGTGGTGATTCCAAAGAGAAAAAGCAGGCAGCAATAACCAATCACAGAAGACTTTCTGATGGGATCACAAATACCACTAGTAGTACAGCGATTCATTTGATGTATAATGAACTTGGTGAATTAAATAATAAAATTGACATCAAATACCATCCTTTAATACCTTTAATTTTGTAATTTAGTTCTTCCCCTGAAGAAGTCAAAACTTTTTTGACGAAACGTTGGGTATTAAAGGATGGTATTTGATGTCAATTTTATTATTTAATTCACATTTATGTGTGGGCGTATAAAAACAACATTGTACTTGAATGTTTATATGTAAGATTTAGCAATACAATATCTATTAAACTTACCCATATGTGGTTGATTTTGACCATTATGAGGTGAATATGGTTCACTACCAGAATCTGATGGACTGTCTGGTAAATGTCTGCAATAAAAAATTCAACTCTCTTAAAAATTCATTATAAAAAGGGATTGTAAAAGGATTTTTCAACTTTTTATGTGTATCAGGGACACTGACAATATGGATGTGCACCATTCCAATTTTCAATCAAATGCTTTTAGGTCTTGCAATTCCACTAAAATTAGGCAGTTTATGGCATAAAACTATCACAGTTTCTATTTTTGCAATAGTGACATCATATACAGAAAAGTATCTTTGTAATAACAGGTTTTATCTGAATTTACTACACTACAGTGCAAACTGTATTCAGGTAACTACAATTTAAGGTTTTGTACACAGCCAATCTACTTAATCTATTAAATGAAAGTAGGATGTAAAACTCCTCTAGATTTTAAATCCAGTGATCTTCATGTAACTTAGCTGTCAACTATAATCCACATAGCTAATAACATTGTTTTACAAGCTCTTAGGTTGAAAACTCAAGAGCAAATAATTTTGGAAACCCATAAAAAACACAATAATGGCCTTATTCCAACAATATCCATCCTCATTCCTTTTTCTTTCCCAAGTGTTCTCAAATCACAGGAGTATCATAGGTCAAAATTGACCTGGTTTGAACCCAAATCTAAACTTTTTGCATCAAAGTTCTCTATTCTCATATCCACATTATAAATTCTCAAATCTACAATCTTGTTTAGCACATTCAACTTCTTATTATGTAACATCACCTTATTATACTATTTACACATTGAAATTCTCATTCGTGACATCCATATTCTCAATTACTTAGCACAAATTCTTATTTAGCATATATTCCCATTTACTACAACCCTATTCTCCTATTTAGACATTGAAATTCTCATTCTCCAATTCTGATTTAGCACATTCAAATTCTCATTTAATACATTCAAATTCTCATTTAATACATCCAAATTCTCATTTATAAATCCAAATTATCATTTAATACATCCAAATTCTCATTTAGCACATTCAAATTCTCATTTAATACATCCAAATTCCCTTAAAAATTAATCTCATTTTTGGACATTCTCCTTCGTTACATCCCTTTTTCTCATTTACTGAATCCAAATTCTTATTTACGTCATCCCTATTCTTATTAGCTGCATTCAATTCTCATTTACTACATCTAATTTGAATATTGAAACTAAATCCAAGGCTTTCCTTACCCCTTCAACCTGCGTGGCATTATTGAATACATTGAGAACGACCAAAGATTTATATCAAAAGGGGGCACAAACTAAAAATGTACTGGGCTATAAAAAAGGGGGTATGTAAAAATGTTGAAGTTGAAGAGAAAAAAGCAGCGTGTGTCAAAGAACTGAATACAATAAAATAACAAAGGTACCCACTCGTACTCATTACAGTGATATTTGGCCAACGTTAAATGTACACAAAATCTTATAGAAGGGAGATGAACTAAATAAATAAAGACAATCTTTATGAAAACAATATTTGTCAATATGGGTTGTGATATTGAAATCTGTGAGCCCAAACATTCTAGAATTATACATTTAAATTCACAAGTTTAAAACCAGAAGTTGTATAATTGATATTAAATTAAAGTTTTTCAAAATGAATTGCACCAAGGATTTAAAAAAATTCAAAATTCAGCATCAAGTACAATAGAAGTATATTTACAGTGCAATGCACATATATTGGGCCTACTTACTCTTTCTAAGGCTAGTCAATCAAATCTTGTATGAAGCAAAAGTTTTGCAAAACATTCTCAATTTGTCATTTTCAGTCTGACAAATTAACAATTGATACTTTATAAAAGCATGCGGAAAAATTATAAACTATACTTTTTCTCAGGCTTATATTATGAAAATATTTCTCGTCATTCAAACTGCATTTAGTACTATTATACAACTTATCCAGATTACAAGTTTTTGTCAAATTTGTCTATAAATAAAAACAGAACCAAGTACTAACGATCCGAACAGCAAAACGAAACTCAAAATCTAAAAAGACATTTTGACGAAACATAAATTACAGTTTATGAACTTTTCACATGAGGAATTATATCAATCATACATGAGTAAGTATGCCATAATGAAAAGTGATATCAGGTGTCTAGATGAGTAAGCATACCCTGCCATACCCGTCCTAGCTGTTAAACATACACAAAACAAACTACAAAACAAGAACATGAGAAAGCGTCAAATGAAAAAACGGGACTTGACGACAAATTTTCACAAACTCAGCACGCAATCAATCAATCAACAAGGAAGCATTCGCAGATGAAAAGCGACACCAAGTTGAAACTGACAGTTGCCAGTTAGAACTAGGGGAAACCAGGGGATACTGGTACCACTTAATGATAAACAATAAATTATATAGAGACAGAGCCACACCTATTTGCTCCACTGTCCAAAGATCACAAAAGACAAACCTTTTAAAATGATTAATAATGTGTATGATAAAATTGAGGGGTGCAATTCTTTTCAAATATTGACTCAATCATTCAAATCCTAGATTCAATATTTAAACAAACTTCAAACACAAGACAGGGGGACTAAAAATACGCTAGCAAATCAAGACAAGTAAAATAAGGAACACTTGAATTTAAAGCGATACCACCTCTTAGAATGAACAAAAAAATTAAGTTCGCAAACGTCAATTAGAGTATATATTCATCAACGATGTCCAAAGTATACAAACAGAATGCAAAAAAACTCATGAAACTATGTACATTTCCATATAATAACAAGTTATAATTAATAATATTGTACATAAACATTATTTTCTGGATTTATCAGATTATTTAGGTACGGTAATCTGTTGTATAGTTATACACCCAGACAAGTCCCTTGATGAATATAAACTCCTATTGACCAAATTTAAAAATCTAGATTTTTTGTTCATTCTAAGAGGTTGTATTCCTTTAAATAGTTGTAATAATCAATCTATTGCCCAAATGACTTAAAATCACTTTGATTGGTCCAGATGATGACTGATTTGGTCAAATGATTCAAAACAACCAATGATAATCTACACATGCATAATGCTGAAAAAAGCATAATTTAACATCTCATTAGGTCTCATATCATGGGGCTCTTTAAATTTAAATATCTAGCCCATAAATACGGTATAACCATGATAAACAGTGACAGGTACAGCTGGGTACATTCATTAAGCGGTGGAAATTCACTAGAGCAACGGTTGTCGGATGATATTTTTCATTTACCTTAAAGATATTTTCTTTGACAGTATCCATGGTAACATAGACTCAGAAGGTCTTTTATCTAATACCTCTGTTGTTAAATTAATGAACACATGAAAAATATATGCACATCTCCACTTAACAAGTTGATATAAAAAATCTGCTCCTTCAGAGGATGCATTTAACGGAGTCTTTTGACATAACCAATCCAGTAACCATTCAAAGATACCAAGTTCCAAAGAATACAAATGACAATCCAAAGATTTGACCCTTTATCAGAGCACCATGCCAAGTAACAATCCAAAGATTTGACCCTTTGATACAATGCCAAATGACATCCATTCTATGATAATGGAAACAATTCAAAGAAATAATCTAACCTTATTAAGCAATGGACAATCTAAAAATAAGATTTTGATTCCAAGAATTTTTGATGATTTTAAAGAAAATCCAACATGACACAATCAAAAGACTAACCATAACAAGTTTACATGACAAACTGCAGAAAATCCATTTTAGAGACACAATAATATTCTGTCAACTTGCAAAGTGTAACAATGATATTTTTCATGCAGTTAAGTGTCATCGGTGCAACTAATGCACAATATCATATCTGTTTAGTTTTTTCAGAAACTGCTATTTTTAGGACAATTGTTATGGACAATATTTTTAAGTTCCTATTTTAGAATTTCAGCCATGAGAGTATTTTGATTTAAAGGCGAGAGAAATCAGGTTTTGAAACTTCTTTACTGGAGAGCAACATTCTTTACACATAAACTGCACAAAGAAAACATTAGTAAAAAGTTTGTATGTTTAGGAATAGAACACCTTTTTTTAAATGCAGTTTCAAGTTTCTGTTTAAGGTTCACTAAAATAAACAAACTCTTCATGAAAAGAGACAATTTTGACTGTTTTCAGAAAAAACCAACTTGTTTGCTTAAAGCACATTTATAAATTTCTTAACAATTTGGGTTCTGAGGTTAGAACAGAATCATTTTTAGTTTTTGGTTGGAATCTAAAGTTTATGACTGACATTCAAGAAAGTTAGAGTTTCGAGGAAGGAAAAGTTTGAATGTCCCTGATGTAAAGGCCCAGTTTGGAACAGACAGTTCATTTAGAAATTAGAAGCGGTAGTGAAAATGACCAATGTTTCCCTGAAATTCAGGTTCAAGCCTTTTATTTCAAATATATATTTAATATGTTACAAAAGATATTCTTATTTGCACAGTTCCAAAACAAAACAATAAATCAAAACATTGACTTCAGTCTAAATTATGTCTATATCACTTTTATAAGTGGCAATAATCTTCTATAGTGCATTTTGGCCATTACTTTATGAAGTTTCTTACTTCATAAATTTCATCAACAAACTGAGCCCAAACCTTCGAAACTATGATATGATGAAGCTAACATAAAGGTATGAAATATTACAAGGTAGATAGAAATCCTATGATTTAAGTGAGGAGAAAAAGGTCTAACGAGATCTACCACGTCGTAACAGGGATACCGTGAAGTTGAACAATAGTCAAAATTTGTACCTCGTACAAGTCAACACTATCTGCCTGAGGCTCGTATCTCAACTGATTGTTGACACCAGATAACTGACTATAATCCTGTTAATTTAACTCTGGTTTTTATTCTATTATGTAAATAATCATCAATATGTTTAAAGGTAATAATCATAGCTGTAGGAGACAGGGGGGCAAGGGGGCAGCTGCCCCCCCAAATATTTTGTTTTCGGGCAAAAAATCCAAGAAATCGGGCAAAATATCATTAAAATTCGGGCAACAAGTCGGTTTGCCCCCCCATCTGATATCAGATGGTCACCTTTACCAATTACAAGAACCGTTCTTATAACTAACTGTCCTTGCACATATATTGGCAAGTCAAAATATTTTCTGAAATAAATTTGAAATTACTAATAGACTTTGACAGAAATTTTTATCAAAAATATCCTAAAATTTCATTTAAAAAAATCTTTCCCTTCTCAAATGTTTTTAATATTAATAATGCATGCTCATGTTTTTGATTTTTTCAATCCATATTCTCATCAAATTAATCTATAAAATTTGATTTTCCAACAAATGTATACTATAGACACAATAGTTCAAATAGATTGATCTATTACACAAAATGAATTGTTTTTCCATAAAAAAAAATCAGACAACTTAAAGGGATTGTAAAGTGATTTTGTAAACTTTGTATGTGTATTGGGGACACTGATAGCATCAATTTGTGCCATTCCAATTTCCATTCCGACGTTCGTGGTTCTTGCAATTGTTATAGCAATTTACACAAATTAGCATAAAATCAGAATTTGACTTATATAACTGGATGAGCAGGCAACATATTCACAATCAGCGAGAAATTGAAACTATCATCAGTTCCTGGTCGTTATGAACACATGTGTACGATACATTTAGTTAAATAGCAGAAGAACTTTTAGATTTTAAATAAACTAATTGTAATTAACAGCTGAAATTGAGTTATATCAGCTGATAAAACTAAAAACAATATCCATTAATTGCTAAGTAATTCATAATCTTTTTACCATCACTTTTTGTATATTTATGATAAAACCAGATGAAACCATTTCTTTCAGATCAGATTTACATTTCTAGCCCTGGCGCCTTATTCTCCAAAACTTAACTAACAATGATTTTAGTGTTCCAGTCATCTGATTGGTCAATCACTAAAATTGATTTTAAATACAGCTTTATTATCCAATCAGATAACTGTTTTTCTTAAAATCTGGATTTTATCTAAGTTAGGTTTTCGAGAATAAGGCCCCAGATACAAGTAATATATGATGAGCGTTAAAAAAACTATCTAAATGTAAATGTTTTCAATTTTATCAGAGATCAAATCAGTTTTTTATCAGATGATGTCAACTAGAGTGTCAAGATATACAGGATATGGGTCTTTTGATTCTTTTCATATGGAAATCATGTCAGATTTTAGAGTCAATTCATTGGAACAGACTGGTGTGATGTCTGATTCAGATGATTGTTAAAAAACAAATAAGACAAAAGGTTCAATTCTTTCCAGAAAAGCAGTATCAATATGTTCTGAAAACTGTAGGGCACATTGAAATTTTACATATCTATACCATATGCTAAAAGCTTTTTTTTCTTAGCTCAGAGGCACTAAAAGCAAAGCAAAGGTTGGGATTGTTCGTGCTTGGGTTTTATCATTAAATGGATAACAACTGGTTCTTGGCCAATTACCTCTTGGCATTGATCTTTCCCGGATTATTTGTACCCATGTAGCAGGGTTGACTGGAATTATGAGTGAAGATGGTTTATTCAAGGTCATGGGACTTTTACACCCTGGTCGAGAACCGAACTCTCAAGTACAACAACCACCATTTGCTTGTATCCAAGCACCCTTTTTCAATCAATTTCTGAACTATTGATATGGCGTCACTACTTTTGTTATACTGTTTATCAAGAAATAATTTTTCAGAACATTTTGTGAGAACATTTGATCTAGATGTTGAAAAGAAAAACAGACTTAGTTCCTTCAATCTGATTTGAAAAATTGGTCCATTGTATTGTATACTGTATTGTAGTTTTAAAAAACTGTTTTTATGATCATCCCTGTAGCCTCAATTCAATTCAATTGAATTCCCATGAACACTAAATCCTACCAATACCATGAAAGCTTTCAAAGATATAGCAAATACAAATTTCATACAATCCACTGATCCACTCAGTTAGGCTGGTTTTGAAGTAGTAGAAGGATTTCCACTATTTGGACAGAACTTAGATGTATAAAGCTAAAATGATGTTCTATACTTGCCCCATATAGTGATCAAAATTGTTTCTGGGAACACTACAATACATGGCTGAAGCTGTTGTGTTGGGTCCATTCTGGAAATGTGGTTGAATACGTGGATGGCCATTTAATTTAATATCACCATAGTTGTCTATCTGACGTCCATTACTGTACGTTATGGCCTGAATACCTTCATCTGGTAAACACCTGAAAGATATCACAATTTCATATGTTATAAACACTTTAAAGAAGGCTAGCTCATGATAGTTCATTGGCTTTTTGGACATTTCAATACATTTTCAATATTTGAGAAATGGAAGCAGCAATCAACAATACCAATATTATAACAGTTCAAGGACATTGAACTATATTTGGTATTAGATTTATCATCTCAAAAGCTGTAAGAAAATCAAAATATCGCACAATTTGGTATTTTCACGCCACATTTCAAGATTGATTACCAGTGATCTAAACAGTCAATCATTTGCCTTGATTCTTGATTCCAAACATAAAAAAATCTTATAATTCCGTTTTATAGATGTCTTTATCATGTGGCTTGCTTTTCATAACAAAGAATTAGAATTAAGTTTATTTGAAATAACATTTCTTTTGAAGTACGCCTCAGAACAATAAATAACGAAAGTGCGTATTGATGACGCACTTCAATTATAAAAAAGTAATAACAAAAACACATGTCATCGATGGCTCAAAGAATAAAAATTAAGTCACAATGTCACAATATAAAATAAAAATTATTACCGTAACATTATGAAGTCAGTATAAGTATATTATTCCATTTAGAAACTTTTTAAAAAAAATCACAAAATTCACATAAAAAAAATTTCCAGGCACAACACAAATTTAAATCACAATATTCACTTCTCTTAATTCAAATTAAAAATCTTTCGAACACTCTTAAAATTCAAACTATCACACGACATTAAACAGGGAAAATTTGGTTAAAAAATGCTAAGTATACAGCTACAATTGATGAAAGAATGTGAACTTCAAGAAACGTCCATCGAAGTGTGTTTACCAAAGTAAGTGTTCTAATCCATTGAATGTGATTACGCCAACTCTAGTCGACTGTCAAGTCCTGTACCACCAGGGCAGATCACATATTTAAAAAGAAAAGCAGTCAGGCTTGACAATATGCCTCGAAGGGTTAAACTCTACTCCCAACTTAAATCTAGCCTATGATTATCAGACATATTGACAAGATATTTGTTTAATAGCGATCACTGAAAACTAGAGGGGGCTCCACTGTCTTCAATAATAGGTGACATCGTTCAATGGTACACATTTTACCTGTGTATATTTGGCCGTCTTTTCTTTACTGTAAGATATATAATGAAGACCAGGTTGAATTGAATGTTTGTTTTAGCTCAAATTGACAAGAAACATGGTTAACATTCCCTTTTATTAACAAAACCTCGCCCATTTTCTCTCAAAATATTGATACTGATACTTATAAACTCAATAGAAGCTATCCAATGTTTTTATAAGAGAGCATCCTACTAAATTTTAAATTACACTGACAATTGTGAACGAAATAAAGAAACATTTTAATAAGTATAACAACTTAGGTTATAGAGGATTCTTTCCCCCAGATGATCCTCGACCAAAACTCTTGGCATTTATTTTCCCCCAAATATCTGTACCAATTTACAAGTCTACTGAAATTATGAAGAATTGACTTAATGAAGGTTGACTTACTAAAGGTCATCAGACTTACGCACCCCGTCTGAGATTAGAACCCAATTCGCAATATACGCCCGCTGGCAGCCTTGTTTAAAAAAGTACATATAGAATTTGACTAAAATCGTTCTACAGTTTTTCACACAAACCTTTTTTTAATTTTTTGAAAATTTTCAATAGGGTTGAAGAGAGTTTATATGCAAAAATTAATTAAATATTTGTCAATTTTACTAATTTTCAACCACATGAGCAATAATTATAAGTAAAAAAATTTCAATGTTGATGATTTTCAATAGGGTTTACCTTGAGTGATAACAAACACTCACACCAAGTTTTCTCAAATTCAGTCAAGAAATGTGGCCTGTAGAGTGTATACAAATATATAAAAAGTCCAAAAAGTCTTGTTGCATTTGAGCTGTTTACAGTGACGCTGGCACTGCAGTGTATGCTCATTCTTTGGGAACACTTTGTCATTATGCCTTCTGCAGTCCACATAATTCAATTGGTTTATCTGGTATTATGTATAATGCAATATTTGATTGACAATTTCAATTTCAGAACGCATTATTTTGTTCTTTATTTAATAATTTCAATCCTTCAATTTTGTGCCAACACTGAATCACAATTAAAGTATATACAACAAATTTTCGATGTCCACTCCACAAGATTATTAGATCAATACAAAATATGGTGAGAATCTTAACAACAAACAAAAGCATTTAAATGAATGAATGGAGGAGAAATAAAAAGTTTCTTTTAATATACATCTCAGATAATAGACATGTTAACATCATTGTGGGCTGCACTTTATATAAGGAGTTATCTCCCATTCAAAACAATAATAATCTTGTTACTAATTGAATTAAACTTGGTCTGAAAATTCTTCTCAATACAAGAGTTATTCCCCTTTTGTCACCGAAATATCTGAGAAATAACTTCAATTATTATTCAACAAAATTAAGTTTCAGTCCTACTTTTCAGCACCTGTAAGGGCTCATGAAGAGAGGCAAATGCCATGAAGTGAGGGAAGCTTTGCCAGAACAGCGGAATCAACTAATTTTTTCAATTTCAAGCTGTCAAGGGGATCTCTAAAGTGCCCAGATATCTTGTAGGCCTATTTTTTTTTCATCTTAGATGCAAGATAACCAACAAGTGTCTAACTCACTGAGCTCCAATGGACTCTCTTAATGAAGACAAATGAATGCCATTGTCTTGCCCAAAATGTTTTGAACTACCAGAAAACACATCATTAATATGTTAACTGAATCTCAGCATAAGGTCTGATAAAAATTTCTTCCCCTGTCCACATATTGGTGTCATGCAGTAATGAGAAAAGCTGACATCAAGCTTAAGTAACAGGGGGGCAAAAAATCCCCCAAATCGGGCAAAATATCATTAAAGTTCAGGCAATAAGTCAGTTTGCCCCCCTGTTGAGTAGTGAACCCCTACGGCTTTGTATGCTACAAGAAAAACCTTATTGCTACGGTGGCAAGAATCTTAAATTTATCCAAGGAAATTGCAAGTCACAATCATCCAAGGAAAATGAAAGATAAATATAAAGTATTTATTCTTTGACCTGCTGTACTTGTTTAGAAAACATGCTTTCAGTGAAAATTGGGGAATTATTTCTCCACCTGAAGGCAGGCCAGCTACACACACAGTGAAACAAACAATGTTCATTAGTAGTTGACAATACAAACACTTTGCGTATTGAATACCTTCTTGTTGACTATTCACACTTCTTAAAGTTGACTTTTAAAATAAAATAAACAATCTCGTCAAGAACCACCCTGTCGTCCATTTACTTTCAAATTAATGTTTCTTATTTCAGAGTCCAAGTAGAAATTTCTTGATGTTAATATCTTGTTTCTGTTTAGTGAGTGAGCAAGCTTACAATACCATACATATATCTGGAACAAACTACCACCACAAAAGCCTAACGCAGACGAGGAACAATTTAGGCCAATAATTGTAAAAATAATTGTTTCGATCATTTTTTTTGTCGTATGTGGATTACAGAAACACAAACAAAAATGTTCGTAAGAATTGTTCGTGAAATCAAAAATGGTTTGATTTTTCAAAATTGTTCGCCTCCCGAAAAATTCTTTGTTTGCCGTCTGCGTTAACAAGGAACATTACCACCGAACATTCATTGATGAAAGACCAATCGTCAATCAAAACCAGACCACATTACACTCAAAATAGACAGAGCTATTTTGAGGTCATACGATTTTCTGTAGTTAAAAGTTGTTCGTCTGCGGGGTAACGGAAACCAAATTATTTGTCCGATGTTTCTGTTCGTCGACAGTAATGTTCCTCGTTTGTGTTGAGCTTTCAACTAATTTTCTGTTTTACGTATTAATAACTAAAGCAAATATTGATGGAGCAAAAGATCCTCTTGTTGAAAACATCTTATTCTCTATATTTCGGAGAAAATTCCTCTTTAATTATACTTTTCTGCACTCTACTTTATTTGGTTAATAACAATGGACCTCCCTATTATACAGCATGCAAAAAGTGAGAGTTCTTCAGGAAAGTTGTCTTTCAAATTGAAACTAACTACTGTATGATATTTACAGTTTGTAGTGGATTTACTTATATAATCAGTCAAACAACCTGCACAGCTCAAATACATAAAGGGCATTAATAATTTAATGCATACAATCTTCAAAACTTTTGAGCTCTTTTAAGTATTCATTTTCATAACACAAAAAACCCTATCCTAGCCCCATGAATGCACATAAACACATAACTTGCATGTTATCATATTTTTACGATCACATTAACTATAAAATAAACAAAATCAACTTAACATTACATGAAATTTTGAAAGAATTAATATATCGACTTTTTATATGATTTTAAAAACTGTTAAAGTAGGTCTACTAGAAAATGTTTATTTGTTTTTCTTGAGGTAAAGAGCCAAACAGACAAAAATAATGGAGGAAAATACAAAATGCAGTTAATTATCTTACACATCTTGTTTTCAGCATTCAAAATGGACCAAAATCAAAATGAATCATTATATTTGTGCACTTTATTTGATTTCAAAGATATAAAAAACCTAGTTTCAAAGACATAACAACCCCTGATTCAAATACATAACAAACCCTGTTCAAAGACATAACAACCCTGTTCAAAGACATAACAAACCTAGTTTGTACAGATACAAGATGTAACAAACCCTGTTCAAAGACGTATAACAAACCTAGTTTCAAAAGATATAACAAACCCTGTTCAAAGATATAACAAACCT
Organism: Lottia scabra; assembly: GCA_029955415.1. Taxonomy (NCBI): domain Eukaryota; kingdom Metazoa; phylum Mollusca; class Gastropoda; family Lottiidae; genus Lottia; species Lottia scabra. The sequence goes on from JARJEI010000003.1 coordinate 13,672,372, forward strand.
ACTTTCAACAGATATAACAAACCCTGTTCAAATATATAACAACCCTGATTCAAATACATAACAAACCTAGTTTCAAAAGACATAACAAACCTAGTTTCAAAAGACATAACAAACCTAGTTTCAAAAGACATAACTAACCTAGTTTCAAAAGACATAACAAACCTAGTTTCAAAGACATAACAAACCCTGTTCAAAGACATAACAAACCCTGTTCAAAGACATAAAAAACCTAGTTTCAAAAGACATAACAAACCCAGTTTCAGTAATAATTCAGTTCAAAGACACTAAGTGTTTTAAATGTCTGAGCATACTCTGCCTTCAACCCAATAGTTACAAATTGAAACAGTTTATTAACCTTAGATAAAAATCCCTTCATATTCAATTACCAAAAAATTTAACAGATAGCAGTGCTTAACAGCACAATTAGAATGAATCATAAGTCCCAAACATAAAATTGACCAAAGTTCAAAAAGTATACTTTGTCAAAACAAACAATAGACTTGTATAATCCTTTAATCTGATTACATCTCCTTATATATCATATCATATACATGTCTTGATATCATAAATAATAACTTAGTGATATACTACATGCGAATCATATTTTGATACACACTAATCATATTTTGATACACAGTAATCAACATGCACAGTAATCATATTTTGATACACACTAATCATATTTTGATACACAGTAATCAACATGCACAGTAATCATAATTTGATACACACTAATCATATTTTGATACACAGTAATCATATTTCGATACACAGTAATCATATTTCGATATGCAGAAATCAATTTTTAATCGCAGTTATTAACACATTTTGATATGCAGAAGATTTTGATATACAGTGACCAGATTTTGAAATGCAGAAATTAATATGATATACAATAATAAATTTTGATATACAATAAACATTAGATTAATATACAGGAATATTAAGATTTGATACGTGGATATTAGATTTCATAATCAAAATGTTGATTGGTTATTGATGTCAATAATTAGGCACAAAATGTCTCTGAAGGCTATGGATTCAAAATATCTGAATCGTGTAGATTTTTAGAGTAGCCTACATTTTTTTAACTGAACTATTTTTCATGCATGGAATTGTGCAGTTATAAGAGAGAGGTAACAAATTCTCTTACAGCTGATTGGTTGATCACAAAGCACTAGCCAATCAAAATAAAAGATTTCAACACCTTAACCCAACCAGTAGAATATTCAATTTATGAAGTGGATACGACAATATGATATATTATGCTCTTGGCTTTAAATGTTTATCTATTTATTAAATCCACTGAAAAACCTCCTATCTCTGGTAGATATCAACAATTTATGACTTATAGACTCTCGATAGCACACCTGAAGGCCTCTTGTCTCTTCTCAAATCACAAACAAGCACCTTGATCTTTCTTTAAGAGACTTGGATATTATCATGTTGAACAGACATGAAGAACTCTCTAAAATTCAATTATTATTAACTTCATATATAATATACTGGCAGGGGTTGATTCATACTCACACACAAATGACAAATCTTTTAACATTTTTTTAGGTTTCAAAATATGGATGAGTGACTTGCATTACTTCTGAAATTTGGAATAAGGCAACAAGTAAATAATAAACATACTGAAAGTATAACCCAGATTGGTTATGATTTTGAAGTTATTAATGCTCGCAACCCCCATGAATATTTGATATTTGAAGAACAAAACCAACAAAACTCCACAAAACCAAAATGCCATATGTTATCACCTGCAGATCAAGACAAATATAACACATCCAGAATTAGCCTGACAAATGCTGCCCTGAACGACCAGTTCCTTTGACGTGATATTTGAATGGGATGTTGGAACTGGCCAGACATATAATGTTGTTTTTTTATTGTTGGGAGTTTCTCTGATACAGTATTGGGTTGCTAGTTTATGAGAATTTAATCATAATAAAATCCAAACTTTGCATAATTTTGGCATAATTCTACAAAGCTAAACCAACAAAAAATACAACATATGTCTGGTTTAAATCTCTATTCTATTCAACAGATCCTACATCACATCAAAAGATAGTGGACCACGGCCATATACGCCTAACGAAAAAGCCTTAAATTTAATCAGGATAAAACTAAACTTTCTCAAACCTTTCGATTTAGGTCCAATAACATCCATTTTAAGTTTCATCAAAATCGGTTGAAAACTAAGAGAGTAATAGCATATTCAAGATTTGGTGCAAGGGCAATAACTCTGCTTCTAACGATCGAAAATAGCTCAAATTCGAAATTGATCTTCGTTTTATGATTTGATTCGTCAAAAACTCTAGTTTTTAGAGCGTTTACGAAAAAGAATCACGTTGGAGGACTAATGTGAGAGCCAGGTTATACTAGTGCTTGCAGCACAGCAAACTAATAGAATGGTAGAGTGTGTAACACCATTTTATTCCTCATCAATAAACTCAAATCACATTCCTATGACATAATACATAGTGAATCATTTTGATTCAATTTCCAGTTCATTTAATAAATCAACATGATATTATCTACCTACTGTTGTCCTGTCATCCATGTCATGTCAACTTGATTGACTCTAGTCTTTCTGTCTTTAATAATAAACTATCAACACTGATGTTCTTGATTTACACTGAATATTATAATACGCTCTCCATGTCTTTACTTGGTTAGAGATTTCAGGCAACAAGTGACAAAAATATTGCAATAATCAGAGGGCGAAAAAGCAAAAATTAAAATAACATGTGTTTTTTCATTCTTTTTTATATACATGTAGGCCTACCATATATTTCCAATCTATGTCATTTAAATGCAGCAGGCACAGAACAGTGTCTGGAAGGACAGGGAAACTTCATTAAACATATATAGACAGCAGAACCTTGTTTTACAGAACATCATTTGCATCAATACATCTTTAAATATAACAATCAATATAAGATTTTAGTCTTAAAATGCATTTGGAGTCCTGCTGATTCCATATGTATGTATAATCTTTGTCCTTTGACCTTTGCAGACACAGTGCAGTGTGTGGAGTGGACCAAGACACACTTCTTAATTCAACATTTGGAAGTCATATTGTCTTCTAAAATAAATCATGTGCATGATAAATCCATGGATATTTAAATATATCACATACATCATCTTTGATGCCAACCAGGTTAACTTCCCAGAATGTATGTTTGTCTGGCATCAATATACTATAAGGGTCATTCGAAAAACAAGCTTTCAAGTTTTCAATTTTTACAACAAGACATCAAGATGGTGTTGATGTTGTCAATAATAGCAGCTATTAAAAAGTTTTCTCTGAAGTGGAGTATTCATTAACCCCTTTTAACATTCTTAAAAAACTTCAAATAAGTCAGCCCCTATTCTTATAAGACTATAAAGAGTTAAAATTGAAAAGTGAAACTACCTATTAAACATCAATGAATTGCTATCAAAAACATGTTAGATGTGTATCAGTTTGTCATCAGAGTCATAACTTAACATGAGAGAGAGCAACAAGTCAGCGGCCCCAGGGTGAGGGCTATTCATCCCCAATTTAAAGGGGATTTTAATAACACCCTCTTGACATGTATAGGGTCTGTTATACTTGTATCTTGTCATTGTTTGGCTGTTAAATCAATTGCCACTTCCCCCTCTCTCTTAAATACCTGCACTTAAATCAATTTGTGGGAAATTTGTGTTTCAGTCTGCCCAACTACATTTCTGACGTAAAACAAACATGTTAACCTTTCCTAACCTGCTTTTTCTTCTTTTTCTAACGAACTTAACCATGTATTACCAATTACCTGATACATGTTTTTAATAGGTGTAGTCTTTAATTTGGTAATTGAAAAATCAACAATTAATTTAGTTCACAATCTAAATATAAAACTAGATGACAGACCAATTTAACTAATCAAAAGGTTGTTTAAAAAGTTTTGTGACTTGTGCTGTTATTTAACAAAATAAAACCTAAGACAACTGCACAATGCCTTTGAAATTGAGTAAGGCTTTTAACTGGACCAGAGCATAATAATCAAAATAGCATAGAAAATGTTATAAGAAGCATCAAGGTATCTTTCTACTTAGATATGAACTCCATCACTATCACTCCATGACTTGGTTTTCAACTTCAGTACACATTCAAACAATAAAGACCATTTAATATGTAAAATTTGGCATTGATCACAATGCTATTAAGTTCCAGTAAGAACTTGGAAAAGTTGAAATTGGAGTATTTTGGTTGAAAGTTTAATCAGGGCTTTTTACTAAGTGAACCAAGAAAATGAACAAGATCATCTTGCTCGTAAAGGGTTTATAAAATGAGTCATTTGACGTCAAGCTAACAAAGTGTAATATATCAAAATGTCAAAGAAGATTAAAATATACATGAGTTTTTGTGTCTAAATATAATTTACTAAAATATTTTTTTTCATGCCCTCAACAAAAGAAATAAGTATATCATTTAATTGACAATAAATTAATTCAAAAACATTTCTTTGTGAAGGAAAAAGTAGTTCAATCAAGTTTTGATGAGTTTTTCAGTGCTATGCTATACATAGGTTAGGTTAGGCCATGCATGTGATGAACTCGAAATACTGCATAGAAAATTATAGTTTTTCTGACTCTACACTTGTCCCCCCTTTGAACTCAAAGGAAGGAACGAAAGGGTCTCGGTCCCCCCATAATTTGATTAGTAAGAAAGATTTTTTGAAGAATCAAAATCGATCAGATGGAAATCAGAGTAGGAAGTCCCTATTGCCAACTCAAAACCCGAAATATCTCTCAGAATGCACCAAATTGATGCCATTTTTCATTTTTGCGACGTACTTTGACTCTACAAACCATTCTTGTTCGTCCCCCTATGGCCTACAGCCATAAATCAAATTATATGACCCCAAGGAAGGTTTAGATGAGTGAAAATGCTTCTGCAGTCTTCTCAGAAGCTGTTGGAGTCTATATTTTCTCATCTTCTCTGCAAATACAGGGTGTGCACAAATAAATAAAAAGTAATGCCCTGAATGCTCTTTTATGAAATATTTTTCCATTTGCTAAAGTAAATTGGGTTTAAAAGTGTAGAAATTAATTCTGTCAGGTTTAAATAATCTGGAACATTATGACGTTTGTTTCAGTTCTCCAATCATAAACGCATATTGGTAAGTACTTCCTTATAAAGTGGTAAATTTTGAATTCTCTATTTCTACTGCTGTACGAAAAGGTACCAGCTAGTTTAATGATAACCTTGACACTTCAGATGGTATCATCCTGTTATAAATCCACTTTTCTATTTATACATTTGATCTAATCACAGGTCAATCCCCTGAAAAATAGTACAAAGTTCACCAAATTTTGATGAATCTTATTTATTTTGCCGAAATCGGTAAAATTTCCATTTGTATTGTATACCACAACATCTACTAGTAAATTCACAACAACTTCAGTAATTGAAGCTTTTTGCGTTCGGCAATTTATTGGGGGCCAAATGAAAGCCAGCTTTCATTTACTCAGTGGAAACACAATAAAGCCGGCTTTTTCTCGTTCGGCAATAGGGGGCGCGCGCTCTTAATTAACTAGTAGAGTAAATGGTAAGTCTTGTACATCGCGTGCTGTCTAGCTTAATTAGAGCTAGCTTTCCTTCCCAATTCTCAGTGGAAACGCGGTTAATATTGCATTGGTTGACGAGCCTAAGGGATACAATTGTCAAAATATTTTCACTTAAAACTAGGCTATCTAGACTTTAATGGTCTGTCCTCTACATGTAAAAGGCCCTCAATCTACATGTCATTTACAACTAAATAACCATTTCAACTTGTTAAATTTATTAGAAAAATAAGAGCATACAGCTGGGAATGTCATAGTTGAAAATCAGAACAACTGAACAATAAGAAAAATAAACAAAATGAAATTATACTGGCTTTTTATTGCCTTGTTTTACATGTTTACTTAGTTACATGGAACACTTGAAGTGTTAAACTGTCATACAAAAGACAAGATCTGCTGTCAAATCGCTTCAATAAGCACATCAAATATACAGGGAGAGGAGTTTTTAAGGGAAGGGTATTTAAATGGTATAAATTGGGCCATCTATTCTTTACAATAACTGTTAATTCATCACCAAGGCATTTCCGTTATTTTCTTTTATATCAGTAAATGGTAGTGTACATCAAAGAAAGACGTTTCTATCCTTTTTACACATTTTATAAAAAAATCCCGAATAGTATATTGTTGTTCTAATTTAAATTTAATATATCAAGCAGACGACAAAAAAAATGCTGATGATTTCACTACACCAAGGTATATCTGGACTTACATAGGTTAGATCTTATTTAGCTAAATTATCTTTGTTCAATTTCATTAATACTTTTAAAGAATTGTTTTCATCTTGAATTGATCCAGGTTAGTCCTTGAAATATGCAGAATTTGGCAAAAGATGTTAAGAACTTCACTTTGCCAAAGATTTGAATCTTGAAGGAAACGTATGAACTTTTTAAATAACTGTGGCAGTGATAGTATCAATTTGCACCATTTCAAAATTATATCTGATGAGGTTTTGCACTTTCACTAAAACTAAGTGTTTTATGACATCGCTATTGCAATAGCTGCTAATATTATCCAAAGGCATTTGAGATGACTAAAAAAACCTCTTTAAAATCTCAAACTAAGCAGACAACCATACAACTAGCTACTAAGACATACAATTTCAAAATCAATCCACCCATAACTTGTTTAAATGTGATGTAAATCTTCATAATAAATTATTAATGTACTATAATCAAACAGTTTAAATACTATACACCTAGAAGGCTATGCCTACAGATATTCAATATATAAACCAAATTATCCCTTTATATCTGATCTGATATTATCATATAAATAATCAAATATCACCATTATCATAATTAATATCATGTTTATCAGGTAGTTAATATTAGGTTTATCGCGTTCCATATTAAAATATTACCTTTAGGCATATAGACAAGTATCCAAAATATTCGTCGACAGAATTGACTTTTTATGTAACAACAATAACAGTGTAATTATTAAAGTAATAAATATAAATAAGTCTATCAATTTCTTTACTTAATTCACTTTTATTTAGTAACTTTATGAAGTTTAGTTTGTCAAAAAATCAAATCAAAAATTTTTATTAACAAGAAGATTACATTTCTTATTATTTTTAGTTACCGGTATTATTCTTTCAAAAAATCATTACTACAGTACCGTGCAATAAACATTTGTACAAAATGGCGGTGTGGTTACATTTGCTCTACGACCTTACATACTTGCACATCGCTTGGAAATTATTACAAAGGGGAAAACCATTACCTATGAATAAGAAACGTTGGACTCGTCCAGGAGTAAAATTAGCAAGTTTTAAGAAGCGTGTAGAACAAAGGGGGTACATAGTATACACCCGAGACGAGAAACGCAACCTATTTCTTAGTACGAATATATATTGCACGGTACTGTTTAACCCTAACCCTCTCATCATCATATCTGATTTTGATTATTCAGACCTTGGATTAATCCTCATGCGAGGTTGGGGCCTGGCTGTTCAGTCTGGAGCGAAGTCTCCCTCTCCAGGCTTGTCTGTTGTTTGGGTCGGTCGAAAGCATGCCTAGTGATTCTCTGTCTCGCTTTACTACGTCTTCCCACAACAATTTGGGTCTACCTCTCCTTTTTTAAAACAACAGAAATTCCTATTGAAAGGTTATTAAGGTAGCTAAAAATAAGGACAACTGTATTGCACTGAAATTGAATAATGGAAGGAAAATGAAAACTTACACATAATTGTTCTCATTTATATATTCTTCTAACTGTTCTAAGTCCAAGCCAGTATTATCTATTCCTAAATCCATGTTTTTACCTGAAAATATAATATACACCTTTTTATAGATTAAAAAAGAAAATCAAAAGCTTTCTTCAGATTTTCAGGAGTATGGTATTGTTGGAAACATGGAAGCTTTTTCAGAATTTGCCAAATGATAGGTAAATTTTTTGCTTTTGTGGGAATGTTGAGGCAAATCCTCCAAATTCTTCCAGACAATGTCGACTCGACTTTCTGATTATGAATTTTGATTTAAAGGGGTTGTAAAGAGGTTTTCTAAACTTTGTATGTGTATCGGGGACACTGATAGCATCAATTTGCGCCATTCAAATTTCCATTCCGATGTCTGTGGTTCTTGCAACTCTTCAACTATAGAAGCACTGGCCAAGGTCACAAGAAGAGAGCATACATTTCAATTATCAATTCAATTAATAATTATTAGAATAAAAATATAGTTCAATTTACATTACATAGTTTAAAAATAATGTTATGTTAAATTATACAAAAAAGACTTAAGTAATACAATGCATACTATTGTGTATTTTTAATACATTACCTAAAAAGTCCAGTCCTAACTTTAACATATTATGACATACCAGTAGCAATTAGAAAGTGATGGAATGTAAATAAACAATAATAATAATAGACAACATAAAGATTAGATGATTATTATCTTATATTGTAATATACACTTATTTACACCATCTGATAACTTATCTTATTCATGTGGCTATACCATATACTGTTAGTTGGATGGGCTGAAAATTGTGCTCTATTTTCACTTAAAAATCATAAATTTGAGAATTTTTATACCCATGCTCCCCGACCCCTACTGAAAAAAATTGCCACTGCTGTCCAGATCATATTTATTGACAGGCAAATCTGGAGTCAGATATTAAGAGTACCGTACTTAAAGCTGCATTAGGGAAATTTTTAGCTAAGCTAATCAGTAAAAGTGTTCACAGCTCAATGTCATAACTTGAGCCCTCAAATCCATGTGTTAGCTTATCCATTATAATCTGTGTTCGAAAATTACAAATACAATTCAAATTTTAGTGAAACTATGAGATAAAAAAAATTGAAAGACAAATGTTTAGTTTGAGGCATATTTGAAGGAGTCATATAATTTTCAAGATTCAAGTCGAACATATAAAATGATGACTAGTCCCCTTATAAACAGGGTATAATTTGCTAGTGGCTTATGAAATAGAGATTTTAATAAATCTTATATGAAGCACTATTAATTCAAGAACATCATTACAGTTAAAACAATAACCCTTCACCACAATAGTTCATATATTTATCATGTGATAAACCAGTGATAAAAATGTTCCCTTTAATTATCAACCTTGAATTTACTAGTTGTTAATTGAGTTATACTACTATATTATTCTTAGTTTTAATAGTACTGCCACGAGACTTAATTGGTAAGTGTGGATCAAATAACACTAACACTAGCCTAATTCTAGCTTACAAACTGATGTTTAATTGGATATTGGATATAAAATGACACAGTTTTAAAATCAATGTCAACAAAACCTTTAAAATTTCATAATTTTGCTAGTTATCATGCTAGTCATAGGCGTACGGGCCTCAGTGATTTTTATGAAGGAAATTTAAAAAAATAAAATCGTTCAGAAATGATGTGATCAGGCAGACGGCGAGTAGTTTTTGGAATTAGGGGTTGGGTGGGGGTCGATTTGATGCTTGATGCCTATATTTTCCAATCCGTTCTGTGAATACAGGGTGTGCCCAAATTATAATAAGATCTAAAGCCCTGAAATCTTTTGATATACTTTTTTGTACTTATCTGGTGTAAAAGACAAATGGAACTAAAGTACCTAAACGTCTTGAATTTTTGATGATCATGATATAATGACTCGTCCGAAAATCGTGTAACAGATTATGTTAAAGAAAATTTGAATATGAATTTTAATCAATTATGAAATTTGATAATCGCTGATCATAATTAAAAACTTGAAACTGGATTATTTAGATCAGTGGTTCCCATCCTGGGAGCCATGGGGTGTTTGTCAGGGGGCCATGGGCCGTGAGGATGTATATTATTTTTTTCTCTAGCCCAACTTTTATTTAACTATATTTTGCTGTGTAAGGTTTGTAGTTGCTTGTGGTCAAATTCATCTGCATCCTGATGACGAGGCACAAGACAACAACCCATGCGCTATATTTCCTATTTTGCCCTAGTTTGGAATTGAACAGGGGGCATGGCTCTGAATTTGGCCCACGGCTTGAAAAGGGTTGGGAACGACTGATTTAGATTATTATACCCAGCCTTAATAGTATACAATGGATAAATTGTTTATTCACAGAAAAGCAAATCCGAGAAAAGCAAATCCGAGCAAAGTAAAGGAAAAGTTGTCTAAATATTTGTTTACAGCTGATAAAGTTAAATTGAAACTGTAAAGAATGAAAATTTTATTATTTTTTTAAGACTATCTTGCAAGGTATCAAATGATTTTGCTCTGAAAGAGACATCACAGTTTCCAGAAACATAAAGACAACTATATGCCTTATCTAAGTAGAACAATGATGGAATTTAAAGTATTGTAACATGATGAAGATGAAACTGGATTGAATTAGTTCAGAAGTCAATATCTTACATTGCATATCAGAGAAATATTTGTCAGTTTCTAAAAATAATTAATTTAAAGATGGGAACACATATATAAAAAATCTGACCTAGTACACACCCGTAGCCAGGTGGGGTTCGAGGGGTTTGGAAACAAATAAGCACTGTTAAAGTCAACATTCTGTTTGAATTGTAGCTGTTGAAGTTGTTTTTGATTGCTTCGCTAATCAATGTAACCCCCCATGGAAATTCCTGGCTACGTGCCTGTAGTAAGTTCCCTAACTTCCAGATTTAACTGCAAACGGAACAAAAGATTTACTAAATCCAAAATCCTGACATGGACTGAACACAATTTTCCCAAATGCACTAGAAACAAAATGGAGAAAGTGAGGAATCAAATATCGTACTTAAGGTAGGCCATTACTGTTTAGTTCAAACAATATTTTCACTCACTCACAATAAATCGTCAACAAAAGTCAACAATCTTTTGAGGTGGTTGGACGACAAAAATAAACCTAGTACATGAGGCAATGTTATGAATTTTGTCACCTATTCACGAAAATCTACTTGAGCTAAGAATAACAAACATAAACTTGTTTTTAGAGGAAATTGACATAGATAAAGTATATTTTATTAAGTCAAGTTTTCAAGATGGACATATTGAAACTAGTTAAGTCATTCTGCAAAATTCTTCAACCTTCACAAATTCATTAAATATTCATTTTAAAAATAAATGATAGGACTTTTTAGTCATTGTCTTTATTAAATTTTGAAAAACAGAATTCAAATTCGCATACCATTTCTCTCAAATTTGAGTCAAAGCAAGTTAAATTTTCAAGATTGGCTGCTTGATGCAAAAATCAGAGAAAATATCCCTCACAGAAACAGGTTGCAACAGTTTGTTAGAACTTATAGTAGGGCCTACTGTGCAATAAATATTCGTACAAAATGGTGGCGTCATTACATTTGCTCTACGACCTTACATACTTGGACATCGCTTGGAAATTATCACAAAGGGGTAAAAACCATCACCTATGTATCAGAAACGTTGGATTTGTACAGAAGTACAATTAGCAAGTTTTAAGAAGCGTGTAGAACGAAGGGGATACATAGTATACACCATAAACGAGGAAGGTAACCTATTTCTATGTACGAATACATATTGCAAGGTACTGTAGATCAAACTAACTGGACAGGTCTAATTAGGTAAATTATGGCTATCAAACAGTTGTTAATAAAGATCAAAGTTATCAGTATGGTGTCAAGTAAATATTATCATTAGTATCTTCTACTCTACAGATGTTAATATCACATACTTCTCCTTAATTTCAGGGCTAGATTCAGAATCACACAAATAGCTAGCTTTGTTACCTGTATCTCGAATTTCCAGAAATTGAAATGATTGTTGCGACTTTATTTCACATGCGCCATGCAATGAAAGAGGCCTGCTCATTTTCAATTTCGAACTGTTGATTGTGACCACATAAGCAATTAATTTAAGATATAAGAATTCACAATCATGATCAGAAGCACTTCTACTACTTAAAGGGGAATGTTCAGCATTTTTTAGGGTCGATTTGGGCCTTGGATATATGCAAATAGCCTTCAGAAGTATACTAATGCATAAAAATCATATAATTCTTTCAATTATATCCCTACCTTAACATTTATCTTTCATTTTCTGTATATTGTGTTTTCTTTATAACTCATAGTCTTACAACGGTGAGTCGTAATTTTAACTTTCAAACGCTGATAAGCTATGGGTACACGTGTGTTTGAAGGCTTAAATTTTGTAGGAGAGTTGTGAACAATATTGCGGATTAGATAAGCTAAAAAATACCAGATTCTGAGACTAAATTTTGTTTGGCTGAACAGTTAGTGAACATATCCCTTTAAGGGCATGATGGCCACACAATTTGCTTTCAGAGAAGTTATGAATACAGTGCCTTCAGTTTATTGTCTCATCTGAATAACTAGACAAGATCCTTCAACCTGCAACACTAACATGAGATGAAAATCCACTGAAACTTATTCAATAAAATATACCTCTCTATAGTTTTTTTGTTCTTGTCTCAAACAATAATCTGCAGTTGTTTTAATAAAAAGAAAGGCATGATTGAAAACAATAAATCAAATGCTAAAATCATTAAGTACCGTAGAGTATATTTTCAGAATGTGATAAAGCATTTTTTTACCCTAAAAAGTGCCTGTCAAAAAATTTAGAATTTTGCTTTATCAATTACCCAGTTAATATGTTTCTGTCATTTTGTTATTCATTGCTGATTCACAATTAAGGAAATTTCAAGTTAAATCATTCTACAAGTAAATTTTTATCATTGGATACCATTTGATTACCATTGAATACCGTACGCTTACAATTGAATACCGATTACAATTGAATACTGTACGATAGTCACGTGTAATCAATATAAGTTTTTATAATCTTACCTACCTACTAATTGTTGTTTTATTATAATTATAATATATTATAATACAGATAACAAGGAATATAATATTGCCTTATATAACTTTATCATTGTTATCAATGTGATTATTTGACTCACTTTCTCACTTGAATTGTACTTAATAATTACACATTTTGATGTATACTCAATAGGATACTGAGGTGAATATGGGCTCTTATACTCTAAGTTCAGGAAGCTGCGGTGACCATGCGCCAAGTGTCAAGTCATTTTACTGTCGGGATAAACTGCAGAGTACATTAAAAGTTCAACTAACTTCAAATTCATGCTGTTGTCATAGTCATGATATTATATATATTAACCAAATTTGGTCTCATATCACACCCTGTATTCGCACGGCAGATCAGCTCAAAGAGCTTGAGTAACATTCTATTTATGTTTTTTTTTTTTTCGTTAGGCACAGCTTATTTTGGGTCATTCTTATTTTTCGTATTAAAATTAGATTACATTTCGTTTTAGGTATTCTTTTAAAGGGTTTATAAGGCAAGCATGTTCTGGTAAAGCTGATTTCAGCCAATTTGAAACTAACTTGCAGATTGCGTGTCAATGCATTGTGGGAGAACGAAATAGAAAGTAAAACAACACGGCAGTCCAAATTATGACATAATACGAAACGCGCTTATAAACATTGTTCTGATTGGCGGAAGGTGGTTGGAGGGTGGCACGTGCTATAAATAGCTTATTTCGTCACCAGAACATGCTCGCCTTATAAACATTGTTAGATTACAATTAGTCAAAAAAAAATAACAAAAGAAACGCAATGTAATCTAATTTTAAGAAGATTGATTTGAAGGCTGCTTATTTGTGCACAATATTTACTGTTGTAGCTAAGATTGGACTCTAGCCCGGGGTATGTGGTCTAAGGGTAAAATGTGGCTTGTGGAGAAGATCAGGTCTACATTTGTACATTTTAATAACATTTTCCCTGAAATCATTTCAAATCTATATGTAATAATAATAATTTCAAAAGGAAAGAAACCAATCCTATTTACCTCAATGTATAAGTGGGATATATCATGTATTAACATTGCTTATTATAGAAATGATGAAAAATGTTGAATTTTTAGTACGAAAATTTGTTCAAAGTTTAGGGTAATATTTAGTTTTAAAGGAGAATGTTCAGCAATTTTTAAGGTTGATTTGAGCCTTGATTATATGCAAATAGCCTTCAGAATTACTACTAATGCACGAAAATCACAAATTTCGTTCAATTATATTCCTACCATAACTTTTATCCATCTTTTTCTATATTTGTGTTTTCTATATATATATAAGACATAGTCTAACTAAACGGCGAGTCGTAATTTAGAATCTCAAACGGTGAAATTTATGGTTACACGTGTGTTTGAAGGCTTCAATTTCGTAGGAGAGTAGTGAACAATATTACGGATAAGATAAGCTAAAAAATTCCAGATTCTGTGACAAAATTTATTTAAGGTTGAGAGCTCTACGTACTGATTTTTTTTTCTAAAAAATTAGATACTGTTACTCTTTAGAAATAACTTTTTTGTACTTTTTTTATTATTACAAATCTACTTTTGAAATAAGGTAACAACCTTATAAATGGTGTAACATTACTCAAAGAAAAATAATAAAAATACTAATCTTGCATAATAATATAAGATTTCATATCATGTGCATTAATGTGTAAAATAGGATTTGAAATATATTAAAGAGATTGTCCTACTTTCAGGTTAAAGTCTCTTTCTACTTTTACCAACAAGCCCAGAAACCAGCCAAAATTGGCCCTTTGATCTTCTACAATGTCATTTCCAATAAATTAAGTACTGAGCTATTCATGTGGGCGTATAAAAATGCCTCAGACCACTCAATTATTTTGACATTTAGGCAACTGCTTGCAATTTATGTGTTCAGTTTAATTCTTTTAATAAATTGATTAGACCAATTTAATGGTAAATGGTATCAAAATTCCAGATCTTTTTTGCTAAAAAGAAAAAATTGTGTATGATTGAATTGTTTAAAAGATTATACTAATATAGCATCATCAAGAATTGTTATCTTTTATAAATTGCTGTAGTTCTGCAGACATTACTTGAAAATGGGTTGGTTTAAAAACTCTTCTGGTTTTCGTTAGTAAAGGAATTCTGATTTTATTTTAGCCTGTCATAGACAAAGGTTGAATATTATTTTTTGATGCCAAATTAAATTAGTGAGATTTTTTCAACTGACAACATATCAAATAATTGATACATTTTTGCAAAAAAAAAATTGTGAAGGCCATGAATTTTTTCAGGGTTGGGGGATGCTGATGGCCAACCCTCCTCCCCTACTGAACTCAGAAGAGAGGAACAATATGGTCTAGGTGACTGACTATAATCAACAAATAAATCTCAAGGGATTCTGTTTGCATTTTAACATTACCAGTCATCAGATTGAAATTTCTCTTTTTTAAATACTTTGAACAGAAAAAGCCTTGGAGTAGCAATTTCAGATAAGTAGAAATATCAAGTCATATCTAATGTAATTTTACAAAAATCATCAATTAAAAACATTAGAAATGACATCAGTATTGGACTTGAAATTAAATAGAGGATTTCCTTTAAAATAATTCAAGCCTTCCCTTTCGTACATAGTCCATACTGTTACTAACCTATCAATCAAAACTTATACTGTCAATAGGTGTCTTGGCCCTTGAAGGGTTTTTATTGAACCCTAATCAATCAACACAATTAAAAAGTGAGAAAACTCCATGAAAAGACCACTTGAATAACAAAAGCATACCATAAAATATCATTTTGCCTTTTGGTGGTGACAGTCAAACTTTTCATTCCAGTACCCTGTTACCAACAGATCCAATACCCCGTTTTTATTTGCCTGTATATGTCACTAAGTGAATATTCTCTCCAACAATTCGACTATTTATCTAAGATGATGTATTACTCAACAAGACAAAATGTCACTTAACAATTTTCTAACCTTTTCTTGTCAACTTCCGACAAAATTAGCTGTAAAAGGAGGCCATATTTTCTATGTAAAAACAAACATCTTAAACTTATAAGAAAAGTTATGAAAAATTGTTTAAAAGTTCTAATAAAATTACCACTTGAATAACAAAAGCATACCATAAAATATCATTTTGCCTTTTGGTGGTGACAGTCAAACTTTTCATTCCAGTACCCTGTTACCAACAGATCCAATACCCCGTTTTTATTTGCCTGTATATGTCACTAAGTGAATATTCTCTCCAACAATTCGACTATTTATCTAAGATGATGTATTACTCAACAAGACAAAATGTCACTTAACAATTTTCTAACCTTTTCTTGTCAACTTCCGACAAAATTAGCTGTAAAAGGAGGCCATATTTTCTATGTAAAAACAAACATCTTAAACTTATAAGAAAAGTTATGAAAAATTGTTTAAAAGTTCTAATAAAATTACCTAATACTGCTTGTAGCACCTGCTCGTCGCCCATTACTTCCATTTCCACGGAATGTATTAATTAATCCCGTTATTTTCTGCGAATATCCATTAATATGTCTTAACTTTTCATACAAAGTTTCTTACATACTGACCTCGACGTCATAGTTTAACAGTACAAACCATGTGATTGATGGCTATTCTATTCACCTCCTACGGAGATGTAAACAAACCGTTATTTACTTAGTCCGAAATTCTGACTTTAACCGACTTCTTGAGGCTCGAATTTTAACCAAGAATATTTTTGATAGGGAATTATAATCGTACAGCCATTCAAAAAATGTCGCAATATTATTGACTAAATAAGCCAATTTCTGCATTATTTTCCACAAGAGTCTGAAATTGAAATTAAGGTCTTACGTTACCTTTGAAAACAAAGTTTGACTTATAAAAGGATTACATACACCTTGGAGTAATGATTGTCAATCATTACTCCAAGCATACACTACCTCTATGCTCCCGACTACAATAATAATTTTTATTTGTGCAGTGTGCAATGAGGATAAGTTTGATGAGGTGTTCTTTTTTAATTAATTGGGCAGGGGCGAATTCAGGATTTAGATAAAATATAATATGCTTCAAATTCAACAAAATACTAGAGCTGTGAACAGCACTGAGCGTGGCCCGTGATACTTTGCCTGATGGCTGTAAGACTTTTTGAACTTCAAACCCCTAAAGTCTGGTATCCAAAACGGTCCCTGATTAATGGTCAAACTGGTCCTTCCAAAAAGTCAAAATGGTCTCAAAATAATATTTTTATTTATGATGTTACAAATTAACTAAACATAAAGTGCTACATAATATATTTTTTGTATAATCTTTTTGAGAATTGGAACTTCAAATTATATTGGAAGTCTTAGAATGTCTTGGACTTTTTTTGGCCATTTTAACCAATGAATTGGTTGAAATCAAAGAGGAAATTCAGAGGCCATTTTGATCAAAATAGGGTCCATGGTGACTGGCCATTTTGACCAAATTTAACATTATGGCCATTTTGACTTTGGCAAGATTAAACATTTACTTTTTATTGCAACGGATTAGCGCAGACGCTAATGACCCCTCGTTTGGTCAAAATGTTCTCTGATAAATGGTCAAAATGGTCCTCAAAAAAGGTCAACCATTTTGACCAAATTAAACATTATGGCCATTTTGACTTTGGCAAGATTAAACATTTACTTTTTATTGCAACGGATTAGCGCAAACGCTAATGACCCCTCGTTTGGTCAAAATGTTCTCTGATAAATGGTCAAAATGGTCCTCAAAAAAGGTCAAAATGGTCCTTCCAAAAAGTCACCAGGGCTTGCCAGGCAAGGTAACATACGCCCACTGGCAGATGTCAGAAATGATCATATTTTAATTAACGATAATACAAATTTCTTTATATCTAAAAAATAAAAAGTCAAGAGCAATAACTCAAAAACTGTTCATCGAAAATGCCTCATGTTAGAACTTGACCGAGATCTTATCAATTCCAGTGATCACACCAAGTTTCATCAGAATCAGTTTAACTTCTATGCTGCTCACAAAACTATTTTTGATGCGTTTTTGAAAATTCATGCCAAATTTGAACTTAACCGAGATCTTATCCATCTCAAGGATCATACCAAGTTTCATTAAAATCAGATGAAAACTGTAGTCTCCAGACTATTCACAAACTAAATTTGACGCGTTTTTACAAAGTCAAGGGCAATAACTCAAAAACTGTTCATCAAAAATACGTCAAATTTGAACTTGATCAAGATCTTATAAATGTAAAGGAGCATACAAAAATTCATCAAAATCAGATGAAAACTGTAGTCTCTAGAGTGCTCACAAACTAAATTTGACGCGTTTTTAAAAAGTCAAGGGCAATAACTCAAAAACCGTTCATAGAAAATACGTCAAATTTGAACTTGACCGAGATCTTATCAATCTCAAGGACCATACCAAAATTCATCAAAATCAGTATAAAACGGTTGTCTCTAGAGTGCTCACAAACTAAAATTTGACGCATTTTATCAAAGTCAAGGGCAATAACTCAAAAACCATTCATCCAAAATACGTCAAATTCGAAGTTGAACAAGATCTTATCAATCTGAAGGAGCATACCAAGTTTCATTAAAATCAGATAAAAACTGTAGTCTCTAGAGTGCTCACAAACTAAATTTGACGCGTTTTTACAAAGTCAAGGGCAATAACTCAAAAAACATTCATCGAACATACGTCAAATTCGAACTTGACTGAGATCTTATCAATCTGAAGCAGCATACCAAGTTTCATTAAAATCAGATGAAAACGGTTGTCTCTAGAGTGCTCACGAACTAAAATTTGATGCATTTTTATCAAAGTCAAGGGCAATAACTCAAAAACCGTTCATCCAAAATACGTCAAATTCGAAGTTGAACAAGATCTTATCAATCTGAAGGAGCATACCAAGTTTCATTAAAATCAGATAAAAACTGTAGTCTCTAGAGTGCTCACAAACTAAATTTGACGCGTTTTTACAAAGTCAAGGGCAATAACTCAAAAAACATTCATCGAAAATACGTCAAATTCGAACTTGACTGAGATCTTATCAATCTGAAGCAGCATACCAAGTTTCATTAAAATCAGATGAAAACGGTTGTCTCTAGAGTGCTCACGAACTAAAATTTGACGCATTTTATCAAAGTCAAGGGCAATAACTCAAAAACCGTTCATCCAAAATACGTCAAATTCGAAGTTGAACGAGATCTTATCAATCTGAAGGAGCATACCAAGTTTCATTAAAATCAGATGAAAACTGTAGTTTCTAGAGTGCTCACAAACTATATTTGACGCATTTTTCCAAAGTCAAGGGCAATAACTCAAAAAACATTCATCGAAAATACGTCAAATTCGAACTTGACTGAGATCTTATCAATCTGAAGCAGCATACCAAGTTTCATTAAAATCAGATGAAAACTGTAGTCTCTAGAGTGCTCACAAACTAAATTTGACGCGTTTTTACAAAGTCAAGGGCAATAACTCAAAAACCGTTCATCGAAAATACGTCAAATTCGAACTTGACTGAGATCTTATCAATCTGAAGCAGCATACCAAGTTTCATTAAAATCAGATGAAAACTGTAGTCTCTAGAGTGCTCACGAACTAAATTTGACGCGTTTTTACAAAGTCAAGGGCAATAACTCAAAAACCGTTCATCGAAAATACGTCAAATTCGAACTTGGCCGAGATCTTATCAATCTGAAGGAGCATAGCAAGTTTCATTAAAATCAGATGAAAACTGTAGTCTCTATAGTGCTCACAAGAAATGTTGACGGACGGACCGACGGACCGACAGACCGACGGACCGACGGACCGACGGACAGGGGCGACGACAATATACGACCACATATTCATGTGGGCGTATAAAAATGGTCTCAAAATAATATTTTTATTACATAATACATAATATATTTTTTGTTTAATCTTTTTGAGAACTGGAACTTCAAATTGATATTGTAAGTCTTAGAATGTATTTGCTTTGATGAAAATATAAATAGGGACATAATTTATGTCTTCAAAATTTGTTGTTACAGAATACAATTTTCAGTCAAAATTAGTGACCTTTTTTAGGGTTAAAATAGGTTCCAATTATTCCTTTGATTATCATCATATAAGCTACAATTTATAAAAAAAATCAGGGACCATTTTTGACTTTTATTTTTTTGGCCATTTTGACCATTTTGTCCTCAAAAAGGTCATTTTGACTAAAGAATTGGTTGAAATCAAAGAATAAATACAGAGTCCATTTTGACCAAAATAAGGGCCATGGTGACCAGTCCGTTTTGACCAAAATAGGGGCCAGGGTGAATGGCCATTTTGACCAAATTTAACTGTTATGGCCATTTTGACTAGGTGCAATTTTGTATAGGGGATATACCCCCTTCCCCAACATTCGAACTGTGTAAACGTCAATATTTTCCTTTAATGCTGAGTTGAAATACTGTCTTTTGTTTCAATGGATTGGAGCAGTCAGTAGCCAGTTGAATTGATGTATGTTAGTCAATTAAGTGCCGTGGGTAAGAATCACCCTCAAAATAAGAAAAAATCTGATATTATATCAAATATAGCAAACACTACGCTCGAAAAAACATGTTAATTTGTATAAAGTGAAAACAATGTGTAATGAGATTAATTTATTTTTGACCTATAATAATTTTATCAGACGATAAAAAACAGTTTGAGCACTTACTTTTTATTGCAACGGATTAGCTCAAACGGGTAAACAGTTTCAATTGCTGTCTGCTAGAGTCCAGCCCTAGAGTTAAAAGATTATGTAGTCTGACTAATTTGTTTATGACCTGTAATAACCTTAGCAGACGACAAAAAGAAAATTGGTGTGTATCTCGTAGAAAGAGTTCTGTCAATGGTACACAAAAAATTCGAACAGGTTAATGTATCTAAAATTCACTGCTCTAAATGATTGTACGTAAAATTAATATAAGTGAAAATTTTGCCAAAAAAATGAATAAATTTTTTATACTTTTTAGAGTGTTAAAAGATTACATAATCAGATTAATCTGTTTATGACCTAAAATACTTCACACCTCCATGTGAAAAGTTCACATGGATAGTTTTATTACTGTATTATATAACCTGCTATAACCCTTGTCAATCATTTTAATCCTCTCTATTTCTATTTTTCTCAGATTACTCAGGGTACTCTATGCCTATTTTAACTTTAATGGATTTTGTATTAAACTGCTCTTGTCATATGTCGTTGAAAAGAGAAAATTTAGTACATACTGACTATACACACCATATTGCTTTTAGATAATTGCATTGTAAGTTAGAACCCTCAGTCGAAAAAAATGCAATAGTTTGAAAACATATTTTAATGGGTTATTGTCATATATCGTTTAAAAGATAATCAAATCGGCATTACAAAATTGAAAAATTTAATTCTCTGCGTTGATTAGAGAATGCGATATAGATGTCCAAAGTTGACTAAAATGTCAATTTTCAAATGTCCTTAAAACCAGAAGTTAATAATTTTCAATTATTATCAGCATACCTATGGATAGCTGAGGTCAAGGACATCCTTCATAGGAATTTTCAAGGTCATCAAAGGTCAAGGTCACATAATATGGCCTTTTGAATTTTTAAAAAATTCAAACGAACATAAAAAAATTTCAAATTCGAAATTCAAAATTCTGTTCCAACAATCAGTAGACAAGGTTACAAGGTTTTGATAGACACCAAAATCATAAAAATCGGATAAAAAATAGAGGACTTATTGATTTTTTGCTGAAATGTGTCAGTCTGTGACGACAGCTTACGCATCACTTCCGGTTTGGATTTTTTATGCTAAGTGCATTCTTATTATGACTGACAGACAATATATATAGTTTTTGTCAATATCTGAAATAGATACTGGAAGTGGGGCTGCTAGGCGTGATTTTGAAAAACCGGAAGTTCTCACGTCAAAACCGGAAGTGATAGAAAAATTTTGATTGATTAATTTTATTTCTATAGACATTCTGTACATGTCCTATGAATTTCAGGTCAATCGGATAATTAGCGGCTGAGTTAAAAATTTTGAGCTTTTTTGACAATTTTGGTTTCAATTTTTTTTTACAAAAATATTTAAAAATTGAAATTTTTGTAACCGCACTTGATACGTCTTATTTCAATGAATATATTGAAGAAAATTTCAGCCAAATCGGTTCATAAATAAACCTTTCAGACTAGGTGCAAAATAATTGCATATTATGCAATAGCCCACTTCCGATTGAGAAAAAACTGAGTTTTAGATATTCATTTTTGATTCCAGGTCATTGAATAATGTTTGGTGGATACAATTATGCTACACCATTTTCGATTTTCTCTAAAAAGTTTCCCAAAAAAAAAAAAAAAAAAAAAAAAAATAAAAAAAAAAAAAAAAAAAAAAAAAAAAATAAACATAACGAAAATAAAGCGTGACAAATCGAAAGATTTGCCACGCAATAATATGCTTCAAATTCAACGACAAACTGTTAGAGTTTTAGAGGGTTCTGGCATCAGTTGGCCAAATATAGAGGGGGGAGGCACGAGCCGGGGGAGCCCCCCTTTCCCAATCACACACCCCTTGTATGGATCTTCAGGCAACCATATTCCAAGCCTAAGAGGCTAAATCATCAGACTTAGTTAAATGGGTCAGAGATTCGGACTATGCTATATAAGGGCCATTACAAGTGGTAACAATACAAAGTGTATAATTAAATTAATTTGTATACTTGTAATTTTACACCATAGCTTACGTAATTAATAGATCTAATTATCCAGAAACAAACAAAGTTAACCTAAACAATCTAGCCTACCTGTAAAATGGGACTACAACTACGGAAAAAAACCTGAACAATAATGAGGGTTTTTTTTTTAAATAAAAAATTGCAAAATAATTATTGGCTTAGATTTAATCATATTGCTGATCTTAAACATGGTCATTTGAGAAAAATAAAACTATTTATTTATTTTTTTGCAGTTTCTTTTTATTTTGCTTTTCCATGAGCTACGATTTAAAAAATATCGGCACTATTATTATTAGATCTCTTCTGTGCAAAAATGACGCACATTAAAAGATAGCAAGAATATGTTTGGGGTAAAAATCATAATTTTAATCGAGACACTACTGCGCTATTTACCAGCATAGCATTTGTCATAGTGACTTTAATATAAAAGTATAGTCTGAAAAATATTGGAAAATTCGGATCTCTGTCATCTAAGCGCAAACAGATCGTGTGCTTATATTACCGATTTTGAATCTGTGCATAATTATTGCAACACCAACCAAAAACAATAGCAAATTTTAAGTATAGGGTAAACTTTTTAAATAGTTTTGGTGTAAAAAAAAATCTTTCAGTAAATTTTTTAATTTATTTATAGACCCACGTCTGATTGTCTTTTGAAAAAGAAAAAGAACTGTAAAAGCGGAATTACAGATATTGAATATTACTACTGGTATCTCTACCCCTAAAATTGTTAAAGTAAAAACAGATTTGAATTCAATTAACTAAAATAAAACGAAAACATATCATTTTAATACTAATATAAAATTCAGAAATAGATTTTCGGAGAATTTTTAATTTTTCTGTTTCTCTGACTTTCCGGGGAAATAATGATTTGCGAGTGTCGACCAAAAAGCACCTTGTAAATAACCATATATCTTATTAATGAATTACCAACTCTTATAATATTAGACCTGATTTATACTGAATATAAATCTAAAATATTAATATATTTACACAAGTCAAAGAAAAATAAACAGAAAGTTTTGAACAACTCGCGTATTGTAAACAAATTGTTGACAAAGTCACCAAAATAACCACCAGATATTGATATTTACTATGTGAAAACTGCACATTGAGTAAAAATATCTTGATTTATGCCTTCCAGAAAGGCGAATAAACAAGACAATAATTTATGATAATTTATTCAAATCAAATATTTAATCTGGATCAAGGCGGAGAATTGACCCTTACAAAAATTAAGACATGGTTTTACTACATGGTTATGCATGGTTTTACTGTACAGTTAACCATATAGTTTTTTGAGACGGTAAATCATGAACTGTATGGTTTTACCACAATGGTTAACCATGAACTGTATGGTTTACCACAGTGGTTAACCATGAACTGTATGGTTTTACCACAACGGTTAAACATGAACTGTATGGTTTACCACAATGGTTAACCATGAACTGTATGGTTTTACCACAATGGTTAACCATGAACTGTATGGTTTACCACAATGGTTAACCATGAACTGTATGGTTTTACCACAACAGTTAACCTTGAACCGTATGGTTTTACCACAACGGTTAAACATGAACTGTATGCTTTTACCACAACAGTTAACCATGAACTGTTTGGTTATAGCAGAACTACCCCTGTCAATGCGCAATTTTCTAACCACGGTAAAACCCTGGTCAAACATAGTTGAGCATGGTCTTATGGAGATGCCTTGACCATGGTTGGTTAATGATAGAAACAAACCATGGTCAATCTTGCATTTAAGTAGTCGACATTGAACCATTGAAAATACTTTGTGTTAACTACTGGCATATTGTTCCAAGGCAGATAGTGAAACATACTTGGAATTTTAGTCTTGTCTAGAACTAAGAACACTAGTGTCACAGGCCTCAAGTAAGAGAGGGCTGATTGTACCTATCTCACTGTAAACTCAAAAATCCTATTCATAACTTCTTCTACTTTTTTTTCTGTCCAAACCAAAAATAACTCTTTCATCAAAAATATATCTGTTCCTTGTCATTAACATTCTCTATAAGCTAAAAAGCACATTTTTCATAGACTTGGATTTTCATTCCACAAAACAATTCCAACCTCAAATTTGATCCAAAATTAGTTTATCGGGTAGATGATAATACTCAAAAAAGTAAGGCATCTCCACCATGTTCTGTTAGGGTCTGAATTATCCAGGA
The DNA here is from genome assembly GCA_029955415.1 of Lottia scabra. NCBI lineage: Eukaryota > Metazoa > Mollusca > Gastropoda > Lottiidae > Lottia > Lottia scabra. The sequence goes on from JARJEI010000003.1 coordinate 13,697,130, forward strand.
TGGTTTGGATTAAAAAATAAAATACACTGAATTTATAATTCTAACCGCCATCTTTACTTATGCAGGCCCTCCACCTATCTCTCAAGGGAGATAACTCTCAATGATTAACCATGGTCACCATGGTTAAAAACCATGGTTACCATGGTCAACTGTTTGGTTTATGCATGCTCAACCATCGTCAAATAAATGTCCATGGTTGACCGTGGTCTTTCACTAAGGTTGAAAATTTCAGCTAACCATGGTTGACCATGGTGAAAAATACTTCCAAGCATGGTTTTACCATGGTTATCTGTGGTAAGCGATGATTACCATGGTTGACCATGGTGTAAAGTACTTCCAAGCATGGTTTTGTCATGGTTATCTATGGTGAGTGATGGTTACCATGGTTGACCATGGTGTAAAGTAATGCCAAGCATGGTTTTACCATGGTTATCTATGGTGAGCGATGGTTACCATGGTCGACCATGGTTTCATTTTGACATGGGAACCTTTACCATGGTTAAACTATGTATGGTTACATGGTAAAACTGTATGGTTATATTTAAACTATCTTTACCATGGTGAAACTGTATGGTGGGTATGGTTTTACCGTGAAAACCATGTCTCAATTTTTGTAAGGGGATGTAATACTTCAGACTTTGTATTTTTAACTTTTTATTTGATATATGACGACAACTTATATAACGGGGTGATAATATCAATAATGTCGTGTGCGAGGCAGGGTGTGCTAATTCCTTCTATATAAAATGGTTCCGGCTCCAAATTGAGCTCATTGCCTACTTACTCTCGAAGAATTAAGTTTGTTCCCTTTCACTTAGAAACAATGATGGATAACATTTTGCATCGTCTATTTGAGCTGTGTGTATGACTTATATGAAACAAACTTACATATAAATCAGCATGGTAAGCTGAATTGACACCTTTTTTAGGTGTATAATATCAAATGATGTCGTCACTTCAACGTGTTATTGTTAAAATCTGTTTTTTTTATTTATTCAATTTACCAAACGTTTGATTCCAGCTCTTTAATGTATTAAACGTTAAATATTAAACGTTAATATCTTATAGAAATCATCTTGCTATATTTGATTGGTGAAAAGAGTCTCAAGCCTTCGTATGTACATCCGGAACACTTCTAGATCGTCATAATCTCGTCAAGTTTTTGAAATAACAAAAGAAAGACTGCAATACAAGTTGTTTCTAGATAAAACTGATGGCATAATGATGAAAATTCAGTGGCAGTGGGCGTAGGCAGGTTTTCGAAACCGACAAGTTGACTCTATATTATTTCATATTTTGAGGGACGGGAGTTCCGGTCTACGGTGAAGATGAACCGACAGAATATATTGACATGGGGAGTGGAGTGAATAACGAGTGGGGTCCAAAGGCCCGCATGAGCCTTTTGGCGGTTCAGGGGCGAAGCCATTGGAAGAAATGGGGTTTTAGCTATTTGACATACTGCAGGAAGGCTATTTGAAACTGTATTTTTGAATTTTTATCTTTATGACTGCGGCCGGTCGGTTCAACTTTACCGACGGCACTGTTTCAACTGACGGATATCAATAATCGACATTGCCCCCCAACCCCTCGGCCCTCTCTAGCTACGCCACGACACACCTCGTTATCTCAGACCTGAAATGGTTCAGAAAAACTGTATATGTACGTACACATTATTTGAATAGGCCACCTTTAACTTGAAATATAATCAACTTTCAGCTACCCTATCTATCTTTTATTTTGTTTCCTATAAAAAATAGTATCAAATAAATAATTCAATAAAATATTTTAATTTATTAACAAAAAAATAACAATTTGTATACCTGATACATAGCAAAAAATAACAATCACAAAATTGATAACAAATCAAAGGCATAAATTCAAGGGATTGAGTAACTGAGCATTTAAAATTCAATTCAAACAGTTCTATGCAACTGTTCACTAAATTGAAAAAAACCCTAACTGGTATCCTTTATCAACTGGAGACAAAAAAGGACAAAAAGGGCATTTTAAAGATCTCTTAACTTAATCCAACAAAATCAGAAAAAAAAGAAATTTAAATTGCATGCACAAACCACACAATTTTGGTATTACATGTACCTAATTCCCCAGACTCTACATACAGAGGGATAACAAATCATATACAATGTAAACCATAAATATGTGATCACAAAAAATCATAACAATTTATAAAATATAACAAATATATATGGAAGCAAATAACATCCCTATTATAGCAGTGAAAATTGCATTGGTTTGGTTATGGACAGGACAGTCTGCAGGACTCTTGAAAAATAACAAAATAATATTCATATATGGCATACAGACACATAACATATTCATTCACTCTAAAACACTTCACTGATTTTTTTTTCTTCTCCAAATTCAGTCTATTTCTATCTAAATTATGTTGATCTGGCTCTATTTGTAAGTCATTGTAATCAAACTTAACTCATATTTTACAATTACATCTAGTTTTTATAGCAAATTATCACTCAAATAGCTAAAGATTTTAAACTTTGATTTAATAAATAATTATAAAGAAAAAAGCACCATGTCTGTAGGAAGCAATGTATATCATGTTAAATCATGTTATTTGATATTGCACATTTTCAAATTATCAATCACTCAATTATATTGAAAGTTGAGAGCACATAGAATACAAATGAGAACACACTACTAAGTTTGAATCCACCATTCTTATAAACGTTTTATAATAGAAATATGCAATTGTCTCTCAAAAGTTTAGTATGACCTACACCTTACTTAAAGGTGACATCCCAGATAGAAAAGGTACCAATTTACATCTAAATGAATTGCTAATAAGCTGCGCTATAATATTTGAATCATTCTCTGGAAAATATCCCATAGTTAAGATATTTAAATATAACCAACATAAGATCTATCTGGGATGGCCTTTTTATATAGTTTCCCTAAATCTTGTAGAATTGTTTTCAAACCAAACATTTCCTTCCTTATACTGACCATTCATATATATCAAATTTGTCTAACATAATGGACACTCTTGTTTAGAAACACAATATTTATGGAATGCATGACCTGAAAATATAAAAAATATTAACGCGTCATGTTGGTTATATTCTGAAATGTGTTCAGAATGGAGAACACAATTAAAGTATTTCTGGCTCCTAAGTTATTCCCCTTTGTGTACAAATTTTCAAAAATTTAAATATTTAATATCAAAATTATTTATCAAATTCTGCAAATTTCTGTAACTTTACCCTTCTCCAATTCTCAGCTGTTCTGTCCATGCCGTGTCTAGAATGTCAAAAAGTATATATACTTACCACATTGAAAGATGAGAGCTCCAGGTTCCATATGGCTGACAGTTGTATATAGATACTGATTACAATTATTACATTCACTGAAATATAGAGAATACAATTACTACATTCACTGAAATATAGAGAATACAATTACTAAATTCACTGAAATACACAGAATACAATTACTAAATACACTGAAATATACAGAATACAATTACTAAATTCACTGAAATATACAGAATACAATTACTAAATACACTGAAATATACAGAATACAATTACTACATTCACTGATATACACAGAATACAATTACTAAATACAATGAAATATACAGAATACAATTACTACATACAATGAAATATACAGAATACAATTACTAAATTCACTAAAATATACAGAATACAATTACTACATTCAATGAAATATACAGAATACAATTACTAAATTCACTGAAATATACAGAATACAATTACTAAATTCACTGAAATATACAGAATACAATTACTAAATTCACTGAAATATACTGAATACAATTACTACATTCAATGAAATATACAAAATACAATTACTAAATTCACTAAAATATACAGAATACAATTACTAAATTCACTGAAATATACAGAATACAATTACTAAATTCACTGAAATATACAAAATACAATTACTACATTCACTGAAATATACAGAATACAATTACTACATTCAATGAAATATACAGAATACAATTACTAAATTCACTGAAATATACAGAATACAATTACTGCATTCACTGAAATATACAGAATACAATTACTGCATTCACTGAAATATACAGAATACAATTACTAAATTCACTGAAATATAAAGTATATTCACTGAAATTATATGGAATACATTTACATGTACTACATTCACTAAAAAATACAAATAAATATACAATCAACTGAAATATACAAAATACAATTATTTATTGTCCCAATAAAGTTTATTATCATTATTAATCAAATATGATATTTTCAGTGAAAGATAGTTTGTGCTAGTTATACTAACCCATTTATCTGTGCCTGTATACCCCAATGACCTTCAGCATCTTCTAAACCAAGTCTGATCACTCTTCCTGGTGCTGATAATCTCGAGAACTGCGAAAAGAATGGTTAAATTTTGATATGTCACTGTTATAAGTTTTCAGACAAAATTAGCCCGAAATTTGCTGACTCTCTCCAGTTTTTGATAGCTATTTGGACAGATATGGCTGGGAGAGAGTCAGAAAAACTAGGCCACAAAAACTTGCGATTTTCAGGTGCAGCATTCAATGGCGACCGACAGATTTTATTTCTCAGGAAAAAAACTTTGATTGACTTGCATACATGTCCTGTGTGGTGTAGGGGGAAAATGATGGTATGATTGAACTACAAAATCATCAATCTTTCCAAATATATCGAAGTTTTGTGGATTCGAGGTTAATAAATATGTTTTTGGGGACTAGTTTTTCTTACTCTCTCCCAGCCATATCTGTCCAAATATCTATCAAAGGTTGGGAATTCGAATCAGCAAGTATCGGACTAAGACAAAATATGCTTAATGCTTAATAAATTAACAGTTCATGCCATGCACATTCTGCTTAAATAATGTCAAGAGTCCTTAATACTGCAGGAAATAAAACATGTTATAGCATGCCTCTGTTTAACACATCCTTCTTACGGTAAATAGCGGGTGGGGTCCAGGGCCCAGGAAACTCTAAGGTTTCGGCACTAATTTTGCACCAAAAAAGCATTGAATTACATCCATTTTTCATTATTTTATTTTTTAAATTTTTTGTATTGATGTCTGCAGGCCACTCTCAATGGCATCGCGGGCCGCCATTTGAGAAGGCCTGTCTGTAGTAGTCTATACTAAAGCTTTGATGGCTAATGAAGGTGATTCCCGAAAATCTTCCGAAATCAGTCTGAGTTGACAGTTTGTACAATAACCTGTCAAATAATATAGTAAGAGAGGGGAACAATACCAATTTGAATGGAAATTGTATTAAAACTTACATGTGTTTGATAACTAGAAGATACAGTAGAATCAACTGGTGATCTGACACTATCTATCTCACCAATTACTCCATAATGTATCTGAAATAACAATTATATTGTGTCTAGAGTTTTTACACTCGTATCAACTTCGGAACTAGACTGGCTAGATAACCTAATACAGTATACTATACGGTAGTCACCATATTGAATAAATTATAGTTCAACCAATCACAATTAGTTTTCTTTCGCGGAAAAAATAGCCAATCAAAATCAATCTTCGAACCTTGTTTTTTCCTGTCCATTTACCGGGCAAGATGGCCATCTATCATGACTGAGTCATTATATAGTCTCGAACAATGATGAAGGTTGAGCTGAATGGAGTTATTGCACAATTGGCTTGGCATAGTGATATCATAATCAAGCTTAGTGATTTCATTTTCATTATATAAAGCTAGCACTGCAGATTAATATACTGTTCCATATGTAAAAACCCTGCACATGTAAAAACCCTGCACATCCCAAAACCAGTTTACCCTGAAAATTGGCCAAATATAAAGTCCCAATAAAAATACGATACGATTCATTAATTCTTTCAACCTAGACAACCCTGAAATCTACAATATTTGCTGTAAAATTAAGCAAGATCTAATGTATATTTGATATAATTGCCCCATGTGACAAGCCTCTCTTTATAAATATAGTAGGATTACATATGTATTTAAGAATTCACATTATAATACCAAGATAAGGCCCAGCACTCAGATTTTTGTATCCATAAACCATAAGCATTAAGCATATCAGATTATTTTGGAGTATAATTAATAAAAATTGAAAATGTAGATACTAATGTTAATGTTAATACTAACCTGAGGAGCCATATTTTGAGGTTTTTTAGACCAAAGGTATGTATTTAACTTTTCTAACATGTTATGTATTACTACACTGAAATGCACAATATATAGATACTTCTTTAATCAATATCAAAGGAATACACTAAATACACAATATTTAAATACAAGTCTTCTTTTTATAAATATTTAAAGGGATTGTAAAGTAATTTTCTAACCTTTGCATCTGTATCAGGGACACTGATAGCATCAATTTGTGCAATTCCAATTTCCATGCTGACGTCTGTGGTTCTTGCAATTTCAATAAAACTAACATATTTTATGACGTCACTACCAGTTATCTGTATAGATATCAATAGTAGCTTCTGGTGGAATGGCGTAAATAGATGCTATCAGTGTTCCGATACACATACAAAGTTTAGAAAACCCTCTTTACAATCCCTTTAAGCGATATATACCTCTTTTTTTAGATTTTTTAACTTGTAAATCATCAATTAAGTGAGCTAAAATCTTACAATCTATAAGGAAATTAATCAAAATGGCCATTAACCTTACCCTTGCTGTGCTTGAGTTATAGCTTTACCAATACATTTCTGATAGAATTCATTAGACAGGCTTCTATCATCTTCTAGGCCAAGTTCCTGCATTAGTTTAACAGCAACATGTGGACCAAGATGATCCACTAATAATGATGCAGTATTCTCTAATGTTAAAGAAGGTGTGAAATCAGGAACTGCTGGCACCAGGCATGTCTTGGAATCTGATTCTAATGATAGAACTTCTTGTAATAAATATTTCCATTCTTCTGTGGATTTAGGTGTATAACCTGAAAATATGTTAATTGTCAGCAAGATGTTGATGGAATCAATTCCATGTTGACGTGCCAAATGCAAAAGGTAAGAGTGAAAGGTATTCCATATTCCAAAGTTAGTCCCTTTAAATGCATGAATTGATCTGATGGTATCTCATGATTATGACCTTTATTGCAGTGGTCACTTCTGGAGCAGACCAAGCGTACTCTTTTTGAAACACCTGATGGTACTTACTGTTGGAGGAATCTGTTTATGTCATGTCTTGGTCAAGATTTATGGTTAACAGAATTGTTACACTTGTGCAGATTTGAAAAATTATATGAGTGGAGTTCAAATTTAACTTAAAGGGGAATGTTCAGCATTTTTGAGGATCGATTTGGGCCTTGAATTTATGTAAATAGCCTTAAGTTTTACTGAACTGCTTAAAAATCGTACACTACAATCCCTTCAATTATACCTGTACATTAACAGTTGTCTTTCATTTTCTGTATATGCGTTTTCTATATAATGCATTGTCTTACTAAACGATGAGTCAAATTTTTTACTTTCAAATATTTATAGATACACGTGGATTTGAAGGCTTAAATTTTGAGAGAGAGATTGAAATATTATTACAGATTAGATAAGCCAAAAAATCCAGGTACTGAGACTAAAAGTTTTTTGGTCGAACGGTGAATGAACATATCCCTTTAAGTTTTAAGATTATTGACCATGTGCCCAATATTTTGTCAATAAAACATGGAAATTTGAAATCTTCAATCAAAATGTACAGTTTTCAAATCAAACATTATGTAAGTAAAAATACTCACCAACATTATTAGTTGTACATAATAAATTAATATCACCAAGGCAACATATTAAATGGATCACATCCCTCCATCTTGTTTCTGTATCTATTAATTTTAAATAACCCAACCAATACCTGAAGGATATAGAATATAATTAACTCTTTCACTGCAAAACAGGACTTCATTAGTTTTTAAATAAAATAAATCTTCCTGAAATACATATTATGGGTTATGAAAGCATAAAGAGATTTCAAAAAGTTTATCAGCAGTGACCAAGGTAGCAACTCTTAAGTTCAGCTATCGTTTTCCGAATATTTAGTTTCCTTACAAGTCAAAGAAGACTTATTATCAACTTAAGTTTAATTCAAAATGAAATGAAATGGAGTTTTACATCCTACTTTTCTTTTATTGTTTGAGCTAATGAGGATGAAATGTGCAATAAGGGAAATTTTGTCAGGACATAACACTTACATGCTTTTATTTTTTAAGTGATCTTTTACAAGAAAAGTCTGTAGTACATGGGACCGACCAACAAAGTACTTTTTCCATGTCAGTCAGGCCTTTAGATGGCATGCTAGTTACAACGGTATATGTCATGCCTAAATTAACAGCGCCCAAATTAGAGAATAAGATGTTGTAACAAGCCATGCAGAGCAAGAGATGCCAACATCTTCGAAGGTCTGTCTGAACATCACAGTAGTTCACCTCCTTAATGAAATTATATAACATCCAGAGAAATCTAAATTAGGAAAAATGTCACTGTAGGCTCCCCAGTAGCTCTTACGGCCTATATACCAAGTTCTATCCACGAATACAAGGTGTGCCCAAATTAATGTAATCAAAACCCCTGTCAGCCCCTTCAACCTACATTATAGTCTGAAATTTGCTGACTCCATTCCCAGCCTTAGATAGATATTTGGATAGATATGGCTGGGAGAGAGTCAGAAAACCTTTTCCACACCTTGAGCATGCAGTATTCAATTGCGACCGCAAGAGTTTATTTCTCAAGAAAAACACTTTGATGGACTTGCATACATGGCTTGTATGGTGTAGGGGATAATAACAGTATGATTGAACTACAAAATCATCCATCTTTCCAAATATATCGAAGTTTTGTGAATTTGAGGTAAATAAACAAGTTTAAAACTCCCGCACCCGCTGACCCTGACCCTCTCCCAGCCATATCCGTCCACATATCTACCAGAGGCTGGGGAGAGAGTCAGCAAGTTTTGGACTACCTACATTACTGACACATAAAAAACCTATTTGAAAAATCAACAGGTAATGAACCATAAATTTCAGGTTAAAGAGCAAGCTTCTAGCTCACTGAGTCAGACAATAATCTAGTATAAACTTCAATATATATAGTAATTATAATATAGTAATTATAATCAGTAACATCAATGAGATTAATAGTTATGATTATGTTTAATAATGATACAGTCAATATCAAATATTTATCTCAATTATTAACTGTCAACCTTGTCAGTCATTACTTATGGTCCTGTGGATCTGGTGGTCAAAAAAACTATCCTCTATTATAGATTTTTAAAGTAATTGTATTTGTCTAGTATCTAATGCCACATCTTGATATTTTTCACATATTTCTCATTCAGTATTGATATGTTTAATAACATTTGAAGTGAAAAATTCATATAAGTTCAATCATTTAAAGATAGTGGACCACAGCAATATACACACACCACTGCATGCGATGGTAAAAACGAAAAAGCCTTAAATCTAATCAGAAGTAAACTAAACTTCGAAGTTCGAATGTGATCTTTGTTTAATGAATATGTCTACACATACTGAATTTCATTTGATTTCATCAAAATATCTAGTTTTTAGAGCGTTTTACAAGCAATTGATGTTGATAGAAGCACTTACTTATAGAGGATAAAGGGTGATAACTCTTCAAAACTGACGTAAGAGGCCTAAATCTTGAAAAAGTCTTAAATTCAATCAAAAGTAAACTAAAATGTCTTGATTTAGGTCCAATTACATCAATTTTAAGTTTCATCAAAATCGGTTGAAAACTAACAGAATAATAGCATATTCAAGATTTTGGGGCAAGGGCAATAACTCTGCTTCTAATGGTCAAAAATAGCTCAAATTTGAAATCTTCGTTTTATGAATTTCATTTGATTCCATCAAAAACTTTAGTTTTTTTAGAGCGTTTACAAGCAAATGTGGATGAACCGGGGTGCCGATAATATACGTCCGCATACAGAGATGTGGGCATATAAAAATGATGTTCAATGCCTTTTAAAGGTTTTTAAAGTTTTTGAAGAATTGAATTTCATGAATAATATATAAACCACATTTTTGGCACACCACCATTATGCTTTAATAAGAAATACGAATCCAAGAAAGGTCAATACCAAAAGGTTTGGCCAAGGACCAGCTGGGAGAAAGGATCCTCAAGGAACCTAAATTGTTATCCTTGTAAAATATAGAGGTTTCTTTTTCTTTTCTTTAATCCATGAAATAAGTAATTAACATCCTACGAATATGACTCTTTTTAAACCCACCTAATAAACACTCTACAGGTAGTCTATTAACTATATTTCTATATGCATTGTAAGTGTTATTTGTTATATGTATTCAGTACCTTTGGGAATATGGTAATCAAACATAACAACAAATAAATTTCAGAAACATAGAAAAATGGATATAACCGAGAATCAATTTACTGTTTTAACTGAAAATATTCAGGAATAGTGTGTAACTTTATAAGATTTGTAAGGTTTGTTTTTAGAGATACACAAAATTTTGAATCAAGCAAACTGTACGATAGTGTGAAAGTGGACATCAATTGAACTGAAATTACTTTTAGGAAAGAAAAGAGATTTTTATCTTAACAAAATGAATTCAACAGCAGACTCAACACTAGAGACAAGGAATATTGTAGCCTTAGTGTTTTTTAGTATAGAGTTCATTCTCGGTGTAATTGGTAATGGATTAGTTTTATTAAGTGTAATCTGTGTAAAATCTCAACGCAATCCCACATTTATAATTATTGGTAGTTTGGCATTGGCTGACATGTTGTTTATCGTTGGACGTGTGTCACAAGAAATTTTACGCGTGGCTGAAATTGAAACTTTTTCCAATGCAATCAGCTGTAAGGCTAGTATGTTTGTGTTACAACTTTCATCTTATTCAGCATCCTATCATCTTGTATTTTTGGCTGTTGTCAGATACATATGTTTGGTTCACCCTTTTAAAGCTCAACAGCATATCACAAATTCATGGGCATTAAGAGCATCATTGACATTATGGTTGGGTCTAATCATAGTGCTCTCCCCCTTGCTATTTACAGTTGGTACAATGCAGCAAACAAATGGCAGGAAAACTATTTTTTTTTGCAATCCAAATCCTGCGTCTATGACAGCTTACAGAGATTTCGCAATTTGCTACAGTATATTTTCTTATTTTGTACCATTGACTATGTTAATAATCTTTCACTCAACCAAAGCGAAGGTTGTAAGTCAAATGACAAAAACAGTCAACAGTTCTGAAAAAAGACAAATGTCTGCCATGGTAGTACTGGTTATTCTGTTGTTTGGAATTCTACTTTTCCCTGTTCATTGTAAAAACATGTTTGTGATAGCAGGGTTTAATACAAATACAAATGAGATGCAGAATATGGATGTTGCTTTCCGTGTTCTAGCCTACCTAAACAGCTGTGTCAACCCTCTGGTGTATGGAATTTTATCCAGTTCCTTTCGTAAAAACTTGAAACAACTATTTTGCAGTTGGAATAAAAAGAATAGGGTATCACAATTACCAGAACAGAATACAACACAAATAACTCATTGTTAGATAATACTTCAGATGGAATTAGAAGGAGAATTTCTCTTAGATGGAATTACAAGGAGCATTTCTCTTAGATAGAATTGCAAGGACCAAGTCTCCTCACTTGATGGTGTAAATACCAATAATTTACTTTGTGTACTCATCAACGGCATAAGATGAAATGAAAGAAATATTTTTATCTAATAAGGATCAAAACTAAGGTTCCCATGAGGTTCCTTTCACCCAGCTGGTCCTTGGCCAAACCTCGTGACATGACCTTTTTTGGATTATCTGTACCCATTTACTGCTGGGTTGAATGGAAAATGACGTTTGTACTTATTCAAATAGTGATTACCGGTATTCTTATGGGAAGGCAATGACTAATTTTACTTGTAACAGTTGGATTGTTTCTGTAAACTGCCACCTAAAGATGTCGTCGTCATCCGTAACTATTGACCTTTGGAAAATGCAATCAAGATTTTTCAACTAACAACTGTGTTAAAAGCATAGTTTAGTGCTTGATAGTGACAGAAGTTGACTTTTGCAAATGATTCTAGTGTATGGTACTATGAACTGGAAGTGTCATACAGATAAAGTTTATTTGTGTGATTTTATCATCTCTAAAATATTTCTTTGTGTTTTCCTTATATGTTCTCTCCCTTTTTCTGTTATTCAAATCTTATATATATATTGTATGTAGGCCCTATATGTTGGTGAATTGCTTTGTTACAGTATTCTAATATCCACATGTTGTTTTCCTTATTATGTTTTAGATCACTGCATCTCTTTTGTCTGCTCATGGAGCTTTAATTTCAGAAAACAAAACAAATTGAATATCTGTGGTAAATTGAAATAAAGGGAACATATCTCTTCTCCAAAATTCTTTTCATTTCATTTCCATGAAGGAAACTTTGCTTATTTCATGGCAGTTGAATAGCTCAGCTTGTCTGCTAGGAAATTTGGTGCAATAGACTCAATCCCCCCCATAAGGTAAGAAAATTGGGATGCAAAAGCATGTCTTTGGAGAGTTTTTTTTAATACTTTCATTTTCAATTTCACCAAGAGACATGAAAACAAAAGTGACATAAACTTACCCATATTCTTCACAAATCTTTTCAACTTTTATTTGTTCCTCTTCCTTACTGATCATATTTAAAACATCATTAATCATTTTATGATGCGTCCATTTTACAAGATGGCTGCCAGGGCTGAAAGTGTGAAACAGTATTTTTGAAATTTCACCTACGAGGACAATTTAAATTTTGTTCTGTTATCTAGGGTAATCTTAGCCTCAGAAACAGGACTTTTTCTTAGTTAATCTAATCAGTAATAAGTTAAAAAAAAAAAATCACCTTGGTTTGTTGTATTTTAATCCATCTTTTCTTGTTAACAAACATTTCAAATATTCTAATTTCACCTCTGGATGTTCACAAATACTGTGTAGAGTTTTTAATCTGAAAGATATATCATATCAAATTGTGAAGCTTATTGACTTTAACTATAATATACAATGAATAAACAAATTAACATTATTTACAACCTTACCTACTTTTCATCTAAATAGCATTGAAATCATCTCTAACCATGCTGGGATTGAACCTTGGACAATCAGGTAAGCGAGCAATAGTTTAACTCACTTAGCCATCAAGGCTCTAGTTTTTTATATCTATGCAGATCAGTGGGGGTGACGTCATAAAATGTGTTAGTTTAAGTGGAATTGCAAGAACCACAGACGTCTGAATGGAAATTTGAATGGAAATTGGAATGATGCAAATTGATGCTATCAGTGTCCCTGATACACATACAAATTTTAGAAAACTTCTTTACAATCCCTTTAACCTTTTCTTATTTTAGATTTCCAACTTTTGATGGTAGAAAGAGGGACAGAGGTGATGTAACTATCATGTCATACCTATTATATTCAGGAGCTTCATTATATCTCATCATGATATACTTGAGTAAATATTGGTGTGTAGGTTTGTTGTAATGATGACATAGATTTAAAATATCTAATGGTGAAACTTTATCTGGAACATCTTTACCAAACTCTATACATTTATATACACTCATACCAAATATACTGTAACATAAATATACATCACTTTTAAAAAAACACCTCCGCAACTTTATTTCTAAAATAATTGTTCAATCCTTCCTTAGAGATTATCTACATAATAAATATAATACATAATAACTTATCTCTGCTGGTGAAATAGCTTAGCTTTAATCTTTTGAGTGAAAGACCAAAACTTTTATTAAATTGAGCTCCACTATATAGTACTGTGATATGTGTTCACTGTTCAATGTGAGAAAATGGTCACTCTTTTTGAACCTTTTGAACTTTAAATTACCACCCTGCACCATTCATCTACTATCTTAAGACATACTGATACATTTATAGGCCAATGATATTAGTTAAAAAAAAACTTTTTAAATTCTCTTTATAGACATCTATATAGATTTCGGATGTGTCAAATGCCGCCAGTTAAAGATTGTTATATGATTTCTGATAAGATTATTATACACTAGATACAAACCTTGCATAATGTCCTAGAAAGGCATCTTTATATTTTAATATACCAGATCGTAGATGATCCAAGGCATCATTAACATCATGTTGATCAATATACATCTTAATAGGATCTTCTTTACCCAATTCTAAAATATATATACATAGTTTTATAATTTCTTTGTGTTCATAGAATGATAAAGTTTTTATAACTGAAATTCGTAATATATCTGTGAAAAAAAAACGTCCCCAATTTTGACGCTAAGTTTCTCAACTGCTGATGAGCTGATCTCTTTAAAAATTCTCACAGATTTACTTCAACATGTCCTTGTCGGACCCTGAAAATTGCTCATCCGCAGCTGAGATACTTTGTGTCGAAGTTAAGGGCATTGTTTTGGGACACCCAATATATAATCTTTCTTGAAAAGTACATATGAAAATGTGGCAGAAAATGTTTCAAAATGATATACTGTTCATGATATACACAGATGTATATATAAGTTTAAACATTGGTAAAGTTTGGTAGAATAGGAAGACAGAATTCTGGGAATAAAATTCATCTATTCAATTCAAGATGTTTTCTCACTTACCTTGGCAACACTCTATCAAAGTCAACCAAGTCTTAAACAATATATCCTTTTGTTCATTCAAAAATTGTCTGATCACATTGGCACCAAGAAAGGCAAAGTAACATCTAACAAACACTGACAGTTCCTGATCTAGTTGTTGTCTGGGATCTTTGACAATGTCACTACTGACATACTGATTGCTTTTTATTTCCAAATTATCAGACTCAATTGTACAACTTGTGTCCATGTCACAGTGATTTAAAGGATGCGGTTGACTACGAGCTAGTGTTTCAGAAACGGGCACTGTTGTCTTCTGGAGTCCTTGACCTTTATCAGGAGCCTCACTATGATTTTGTATACCAGGGACCGTATTTGAACTATCATTTGTAGTCTGATGCGCGTCTGCTAATGTTTCATTTTCAGGGCGAAAATCTTTATTCGCACTTTTATTTATCTCCTGAGGAATATTTTTTGAAGAATCCTTTTCTGATTGACAGACGCATCTATTTTCATCACAAGTAGGACTAACATTATCACGAATGTTTTCATCACTAAACTTGTGATTATCACAATGGTTTGGATTATTATCACAATTGTTCACATTCTCAAAAGAATCATTGCACGTGCTTTGAGCATTATATAAGGCATCTGTATCACTTGTTTCTTTATCACAGTCTGAAGTTATTTTGGGATTTATGTAGTCAGATACATTACCATGACAACAGGTTTGGAAGCACAATTTGGTTAGTTCAGATACCTGAGGAAATAAATCTACATCTAAACCAAATGGATCAAATGCGTGGCACCATTTTGTATCCCGAGAACTGTCTTTTGAAGCACCAGGAAAATTAGTTTCTTGTTGGCTCGTTTTATCCACATCAGCATTTTCAGATGTTTCTGTCCTGTCATTTGAACATGCTACCTTGGCATTTGCTTCTGTTTGTAAAACTCTGAAAGTTGTATTTAAAACAGTGACCCAATCATTTAGAGTTTGAGCTAAAAATGAAGGATTCAACATGACTTGAATGTCCTGAAGTTTGTTTTGGGCTTCTTCTGTTGCAGAGATTAAGTCCCTTATATCTGTTTTCGGTAGAACTTTTGGAACTTCTGTTGGTTTTTCTGTTTCATCCTTTGCTTTTACAATTTGTTCATCTAATGTAGACATCACAATCTTAAATGGAAAGTATTTATAATTATTACAGTTGTAAATGAAACTTGGCATACATTAAATCAAAATAAAATGTTAAAATTTCAAAATACAATATCAAAGTGAACTTTGTGTAACTTAGTGTAAGGGTCTGCACGAATAAGGTGTTTTTGACCTGTTCCAGGTGTTCTGTTAGAAAGATCTGTACAGAACTAAAATCTGAAGGTTCTGGACAGGTAATAACTGTAATCATTGCACTGAAAAACGGTTGCAACATTTGCCACCATCTTGATTTAGTAACTGTTCCCGCTACACAATTTTGCTAGTTTGGACAGAAAATCTTGGTCCGAAACAGAGTTCCAGTTCTGACAGTTCTGGACTATGATTAGTGCAGACCCTAATTGTCTAACCTGATGCTCTTCATTCAGTGAGTCAACAAAACTATTATCTGGTACAGTAGGTGATTTTGATAGTTGACTTTTTTCTTTCATAGTTTTAATAAATGTCTTTCCTTTCTTTAACTTCATAGCCAGGCTAAAATAAATACAGATAGGTGGTCAAGGTAGAAGACTATTTACTGATGATGCTGTAATCCAAGCATCAGTTTACATCAACCATTCAAATATTTTTCAATGTCTGACAATAAAACTTTTGGAAATGTAAGATCAACTTCCATTAGTTGCAGCAATTCATATTCCCTCAATAAGGGATCACATCTTGAAAGGGATTTTAAAGCGATTTTCTAATCTTTGTATGCAGATCACTGTCAGTGACATCATAAAACCAGAGAACCACAGATGTCGAAATGAAAATTGGAATGTGACAAATTGATGCTATCAGTGTCCCCGATACACATACAAAGTTTAGAAAATCACTTTACAATCCAATTAAGAGGACTTTGATGTTGTCCATTTGTTGTCCACTTCAACGCAGCACACAGGGAATACCAGGTTGAAGAGTCTTCAAGTATTACAACCTACAGATTTTATATAACGTTATAAAAATAACCATACCTGTCTTTTACCGCCATAAGAGTAACTCTAGGTGACTGTGATAAACTTCCACTAGGACTATCAATATTATTCAAACTATCAACAGACGACGATGTTTCTTTCTGCTGTTCATCAAGATTGTTAGTTATTCCACTTAATGACAGACGCTTAATTAACGGTAAGACTGTTTCTGATGATGTTTCTTCTAGACTGTGTATTGAGATGGTATCTAAGTCTTTGAATTCCTGCTGATTCTCGTGTAATGTGTCTGGTGTTGAAGAACGATCAATGTCTTCCATGCTACACAGTGAGACAGTATCACGTTCTAGTTTTATATCTTTCTTCTTTATCATCATCATGTTATCTAAGGCTGGTACACTAACTGATCTTTTGGTTTTTAATTCTGAAAAAATTAACACAAATTGTCAATTCTGGAAATGGAAAAATGAATTACTTACGACTACCTATGCAGACTTTCTTTAATTTTGTATGATCACCTCCTGCATTTGTATCAACCTTCAAGTCAACCTACTATTTATAAATGAATTTCATTAAAAAAACACTGCTATGTCTTTCAGGAAGTTCAATAATCACAAGAGATCTAAGATACAATGCTTCTGACAAAAGAAACAACACAAGCTCCCTGAAAATTCTGTGGCCCATGTTTGACCCCCTTATGACTTGACTGATGATTATAGGAACGCTACTGCTCAGTAATGAAGAGTAAGCTTACCTCTCTTTTTTGTCTTTGATTTGACACTTCCACTTCTAGTTAGACCTATTGAAAATACATGCACATATATCATAACATTATCTATGGATGCCTTGATGTCTAGCTATTTCTATAAACCAAATTGCTGGAAGAACATGCTGTACATGTCTTACTTTTAAATAAGTTAAATTAGTATAAATATATATTTCAAAGGTAATTTCATTGGAAATACATTACTATGAATCAGAAAACAGATGTCTTATTAGCCTTGATTAGTTTTGTAAACAATTACTTATTTGACTAGAGTTTCTCACTAAATGACGACAAATGAATCCAATGAATCCAAGCTAGGAGGTAGATTCCCAAGTTCGAAATCAAGATTCTGATTCAGGGCAAACTGTTCTAAAGGAGTGACACAGATTGAACATGCTGTACATGTCTTACTTTTAAGTATAAATATATATTTCAAAGGTAATTTCATTGGAAATACATTACTATGAATCAGAAAACAGATGTCTTATTAGCCTTGATTAGTTTTGTAAACAATTACTTATTTGACTAGAGTTTCTCACTAAATGACGACAAATGAATCCAATGAATCCAAGCTAGGAGGTAGATTCCCAAGTTCGAAATCAAGATTCTGATTCAGGGCAAACTGTTCTAAAGGAGTGACACAGATTCGGAATCCAATTTCAGCTTTGGTGTAATTAATATTATTTGTAAAGACAGCACCAAAATTTATTCATAATTACCTGTACCATTAGATAAATCTATTTCATTAACTTTTCGTCTTCTAGAACTATTTTTAGATTTCATTTTGACTATGACATCATCATCTACTTCTGGAATCACTGCTACAGGTGTATCTTCAAGTAAAAATTGAATTTTTTTTTAATCATGTTTAATATTACAAATTATTGAAATCAATCTAATTCCCACAATGCATAGACACACAATCTGCAAACTTTCTGGTTGGCTGAAATTGACTTAACCAGAACATGCTTGCCTTTATAAATCTTGTTAGATTACAAAGAGACGGAAACAATTGCATTGTAATATCGTATATAGTTTCCCACTCAAAATGCACACATTGGCAGCTAAGGCAACTGCACCAAAATGATGGAAAGTCACTTTTCCATTCCTTCAGTAAAACAGAAAAACAAGTCTAAAGCAATTAGCAAATTAAATTTTGTATAAAATCCTTACCTTTATAATCAGTTTGCTTCTCAACTTTATTCACAACAGATGATGCTTCTGAATTTCCAGGTGAATTTTCTTTGTCACTTTGGTCATTAGACAAAAGCAGTTCTGGTTTCAAAGCCTCATTTTCATGACTATTTCCAGCAGACGTCAAAATCTGTACAGGATTCTTTTCTGTGGATGTCTCTTTTTCATTGAACACTATTGAACTTGAATTTTCAACTAAACGTTCTTTCTCAACACCATGAGTTGTGTTTTCTCTTGTGAGATTTTCACTCTGGAAGCTTATGTTGCTAGAATCATTTGAAAATTCTTCAGAATAATTTAGCAATGAGTTGTCTGATTGTTCTTTAGGACAGTCAACTTCTTGAAGTTTCATTACCTTAGGTGTACTAGATCTTAGATCTTCAGATGGATCAATTGATGCATCAAAAACTTCTTCAGCATTGATTACTTGTTTGGTTGTATCAGAAGTTGACACCTTTCTTGTGGAATCTTCAACAGGCAAATCATCAGCATCAAAACTAATTTTAGACAATTCCGAATCATTTTGAATATCAGAATCTGATTCAAGGTCCGTAGATAAAATTGAAAGGTCTGTTTGGTTATCACTAGAGAGATCAGATTGATGGACTTTGGAAGCTTCTGAAGCCACATCTACATCCTTAGGAGTCTCCTCATCAGATTTTAAACTCTTTGTTTGTTTGTCACTTTCATGAACACCACTAGGCACTCCAGGAGACACTACCTCGCTACCCGAGTCACTTGTATGTGTAGAATCCAACGAAGCCACACTATTTGTGTCGCTATGATTATGAAAGCGTTCATGGTGGTTCAGCTCATCTTGACCCTCTGGATCTGGTCTGGGTACTCTCTGCTGTAAAATTATTAACTCTGATAAAGAATCAATCAAATGTCTGTGTTCGTCTCTATTTATGTTCAGAATCACATTTTTAACAGTCTGATGGGATATTTTACTTCTCAAATAACTGAGATAATTCTGTTTAAAATAAGAGAGTGTATTGGCGGCTAGTAACCAGTGTTTTTTAATGACTAGATGGTTGATACATTGTTCTAGTTTATATAAATAAAGATGTTCTATAGATTGATTACTGTGAAATATAAACACACTGTTTTCATATACACATAAATCTTCTATATCTACAATATTCATCAAACAAAATATTGTCAGTGTTAAAATATTGCTCATTATTATGTAATGCTATAAAGTAACAAAATCAAAAACATTGTTACTCAGGGCTTTAAGCTGTGAGATCCTGAGACGCCTGCCCTCTTCAGCCTGCGTACCTACTGAATTTCATCAATCAGTACAAGGAATGTGACAATAGATTGAAGTTTTATGTGCAACAGACATTGCTACAGTTTATATTTCAGTTTGAAATCAGAAAAATGGCAATTGACGCTATCTTGTAAAAAAAATTTTATTGCACTTTATTTCATTCCAGTTCCGTCTATTAAAACTCATAGTAAAATGAAATTAGTTTTGATTATGAATAAATGTTAACATACCTTGTATATCATATGACCAGAGTATAACTTTAACATTAATAGTATCAAATATATAGAGTCCTGTAGTACACCATGTTACTATATACTGACTGAAATATAGATCAAGGATTCTCAACTAAGCATATCTTAAATGTAACCTTTATATTATTATTCGGTAGGGTATATATTTCCAATATAACAAAATTTGATAAGAGGGAAAAGTATAAAGATAATATTTTAGATTTTAGGTTAACCTTAATCTTAATGGTTCAACTTCAAGATTTACGAATCAGAACAGTACATTTCTACAAAAATTTCATTCATAAATTTATGTAGGCTTATGTGTTTTGTAAAAATTAGTACCTACCCAATAGTATACATCTTTTTAAAATTAACAGAGGGACTAACTACAGTAGAAGGAGTAAATTCAGTTACCAGACTATTTTTACTGAAATTGAACATAAATCTTTTAATAAATTCTTTCTTGACTTTAAAAATAGAGCCTGATCCATTCTGAAACAACAGAGTTCATCCTTTCAAAGCAATTTGATACAAGTCAATCACTTATATTGTTAGCTACATTTAAGGCAACAAAGAAAAGTGATTATGTGTTACTTACTTGAAACATACAACAGGAGTAGATGAAATTGATAATAACTTTTTAAACTGATGAGTATTTAACACGTTTCCTTCAAAATCAACCTGAAATCAACAATAATTCATGTTTTATAGTGAAGATATAACACAACTATAACCAAAAACACACCCAAAATCCAAAGCAATTTAAAGAAAGTAAACAAAGACCATGCCTAACAACTTTGAATTCAGAAATTTCAAAAAGATCCAATGAACTCTTATTAACTGGGAAACACTATTAATCTTTCACAAATGCAAAGAGAAATATTAAAAAAAACAGCACACACAATGAACAATTTAAAGAACTTCCTACCTCCCACATTCTAGAGCCAGGTCTTGAACAATATACAACTGGTATATTAGAACTTGGTTCTACAAAAAAACATGCACCAAATTCACCATCTCTGAAAAACAAAGCGTTTTTATCGTTTTTATGTTTTAACCCACACATTTTTAAGATTCTTTGGTTAAAGCTTGTTTTAAAGTTAGTTTTTTATAGGCTGGTAAAAACAATTAAATTATTGACATGTTTTAAAAAGTCTAAATAAATAAGTAAAATATACCTTAATTTTTTTCCAATTTGCGAATATTTGTGTCTGAAAAATAGAACCTGTGCTTATTAACTAATCATAACGTAAAATTAAAATTGAGCAAGTAGTTTAAGAGATCAAATCTAAAAGACATCAATCTAGAAACTTTTAATTGCAACAAATTTGGAGATTATGACTAAGCTTGCAAACCAATAATTTATTGAGACAATCATCATTCTGGGCATGTCTCAAGTTGCAATAGATCAACTGGTTTAAAATAGTGAACAAATTGGGATTTATATGATTGCAGAGAGTTCCCCTTTAAAGATTAAAGTCACTTGAACTGGGTTTGCTTCATTATTCTAATGTATCAAAACATAAATGATTTGTTTTGAATCTATTGCTGTATAGAAGATGGTACATAGTGCACTATCATCAATAACTTGTTTATTTGAGATTCAAATCTCTAAATTGTTGACATCTCTGTATCATAAATATAAATACCAAACCAATGCTTATATAAACACAACAAACAAAGAAATGTGCAATAAATACATGAAATCAACAGCCAATACAAGAGTAATTATCGATATAGTTTTTATCTCTTAGATATGCCAAAAGTATGAAATATTGGAAAATTTCATCATCAGTATTTTGTTCTGAAATGTCAAATGTCATAGTGCCAAATCAATTAATCAACTGTTTGCTTTTCTTAGAGCCAAAAAAATGAAATATGATAAAATACATTTTGTGTGTTTCGCTTCTTAGCTCATTTAAATCCAGTCCAATATTTATCCTTTAAATGATTTAAATTCATGTCAGTGGACAAAAACATTTTCATTAATATTACCAATCATTACACTTATATTGGCCGATTTATGTTAATGTTTAAACCATCACCATAGTTTAATTCAACTTATAAATACATAGAGAAATTAAGACCTCTTCAATAGAATTCAACTAGAACACAATATGTCAAGCTAACAAACAAACCTAGTTTTAATAAATCTAGCAGTTATACTCCTTTCAACATTTTCACTGAAAATTACATGGTCATAATAATAAGTGAAAAGTCTTAATATTTAAATACAAAGTATAAATCGAGGTAGTCCGAAAATTGCTGAGTCTATTCCCAGCCTTTGACAGATATTTGGACAGATGTGGCTGGGAGAGGGTCAGAAAAACTAGGCCCCCAAAACTTGCGATTTTCCGCACCTACGCAGGTGCCGGGGTTTTAAATGTATTTATTCACTTCGAATCCACAAAACTTCGATATATTTGGGAAAGATGGATGATTTTGTAATTCAATCATACCATCACTATCCCCCTACACCACACAGGACATGTATGCGAGTCAATCACAGTTTCTTTCCCCTGAGATATAAAATCTGTAGTCGCCATTGAATGCTGCACACACAAGATGTAGAACATCTCAAGTTTTTGTGGCCTAGTTTTCCTGATTCTCTCCCAGCCATATCCGTTCAAATATCTATCAGATGCTGGGGAAAGAGTCAGCAAGTTTCGGATTAAAATCATGCTTGATGCATCAGTCTAGTCAATCTAGTTGTCTAAAAAAAACAAATTTACATCAGGAAGAATGATTACCGTTAAATAAAATATAAACTGTAGTTATAAAATAAATTGAAAATACAATTACATGTAGTTACATCATCTACCAAGTAGATGATAAAATAAAAGAATTGTAAAATATAAGATAGTGGACCACGGCCAAATACGCCTAACGAAAAAGTCTTAAATTAAATTAGGAGTAAACTAAACTTTCTCAAACCTTGCGATTTAGGTCCAATAACATCCATTTAAAGTTTTATCAAAATCGGTTGAAAATTAAGAGAGTAATAGCATATTTAAGATTTGGGGCAAGGGCAATGACTCTGCTTCTAACGATCAAAAATAGCTCAAATTCGAACTTGATCTTCGTTTTATAAATATGTATACACATATCAAATTTAATTTGATTCCGTCAAAAACTCTAGTTTTTAGAGCGTTTACAAGCAAATGTTGATTGACAGACCGACAGATATGGTGCAAGGGCAATAACTCTGCTTCTAACAATCGAAAATAGCTCAAATTCCAACTTGATCTTCGTTTCATGAATATGTATACACATATCAAATTTCATTTGATTCCGTCCAAAACTCGAGTTTTTAGAGCGTTTACGAGCAAATGTTGACGGACGGACGGACAGGGGTGCCGACAATATACATCCTCATAGAGAGATGAGGGCGTATAAAAAGGAGTTATATAAGCTAAAATGATTTACATAAAGACATTAAGCCAGGATATGTAGTAAGCTTAAATAGAATTCATATTTTACCTTTGTGTACTAAACATATAACATCTTGTTAAAGTAGATACTAGTAATTTTTCATGGTTATAATCTATTTGTACTATAGCTGATTCTAATCTAGCTATCATTTCTGTTGGTTGATTAAATAATACACTAGCCTGAAAACATGATCAAAAACACTTTAAATTTCAACCCCAAACTCCTTTACATTAGCACAATAATCCCAAATACCAGACTGACTCTGGACCAAATTTATGGAGGAGGATTTGTTTATTTGAAAAATTTGTCACTTGTTGACACTTGTTAACTTCTTGCATCAGTCGAAGTTGAATTACATCGCTTATATACCTAAGCCATAATATTCAAAAGTTAACTCCAGTTGTCCTGATAATGATTATATGTCCGAAATGCCAAAGACAAATAGTTTTTACATAGAAACTTCATTATCTGGTCTCAAAAAACTTCTTCGCAAGAAACATGAACCACACACTCATTGTTTACCTTGGTAAGAGGAACATGAGCTACTGTAACCTTGCCACTATTATCTCCTATAAATAGTTTATTTCCTGTTTTATTCCAGTGTAGAGCTGTCACCGTAAAACCTGTATGATCATTGCTTAACCTTACTCTTTCAGGTTTTAATCTCTTCTCTAAATTCATCTCCATCACAACCACTTGTCCTGAACTAAACAGAATGAAGATTGATCACAATATACAACCCATTAGCATTTTTTATTAAATTTTCATAGACTAAATATTATCAACATTTTCTTGAGCCTTAATGTGTTTTATTCAAGAATGTTGATTCACAAAATGTTCTTCTGTTACAACTGCAGCACATTAAAAAATTAAATCTAGACCAACCTGGTAGTAAAGGCCACATGATTTTCTGTTGCTTGACTTAATGAAACAACTCCAACTGAGGAGGATTCCTACACATAGAAAAAGAAAAAAAAATACATAGTATGTAAAATCAATATATAATTACTCAAAATGGGGAGTGACAAGAACGACTTTCAAAAGTACGTCCTTGCCATAGAAACCCTGTTCTTCTGTTCTACACAATTTTAGGTTCTCAGGAACATAGTTGCAAAAAAAATATTGAGTCAATAAACTTGAGCTCAGTTGCTAGGTAAGAAGGTTGTAGCTGCTGGTGAAAGGTATCTTCATGAATCCACTATGCAACTTATTTATATAACTCAACTAAACAGAAATCTATACTCACCACTTCTCCAAATATAACTTGTAAATATTTGAGAGTATCTCTAGTAAATATATATGCTCCACCAGTATTACTGCCTAATGCTATGTATTTCTTACTTATTGACATACATGTATACTGAAATTAAATAGTATATACAGTTCTGGTGTCTTTGCAAGGTTATTCTTTTTTTTTTTAAATATTTATCGCATCCCCAAAAAGCAAAAGCGCCTCAGGACTTAGAAAGTATATAAAGTGGTTAAGATTTCACACTTCCACCATCTGCCCCTGAAGAGCTCTAGACGAGCGAAACCGGTGGGGCCTTATACACCAGATCAAGGGTGACCCAAAGGAAAGTTCTTCTTCCTTCTTTCTTTCTTATTTTAGAAAAAAACTATTGGGATTGGGTCATCCACATTTGCTTTCGATTGAGCTCCATTGTTGGTCAATTAAAAGCTTAAAAACAACTACAGGTACAGGTATTTTTATTGTTTTTACTAGTAGATTGATTTTGCTTTATTAATTTCCACAAAGATTATCACACAGTTTACCATCTAAATAAGAATTTGTAATGAAAATACTTTAAATTGTTTCAGAAATATAAGGACAGTTCATCCTAAGACAAGTCAGCTCATTCAAGCCATACTAACCCTTAATCTTGCTGATCTGTTTAATGGTGCGTTAAGTTCCTCCATAGGAGAAAGCTCTGCTAATACATACAAAGGAGGATCCATTTTTCTGTCGTAATTTTAATTGTACAATTCTAGAAATCAGAAAAAATCAATTGAATACAAATTGCATAAGATATTATTTGGTGTAAATCTATAAAAAAGAAAGGGCATGTATGTGCAAACATCTGGACTGAAAGATCACCTATTACCAGCCAGACAACTGTATCAACTAATTTGTGTTAGCAGTCACATTTTGTGATGTTTGCTTAGCTTACGATGAATATTGCTTACAGACTTGAGAGTTAAAATCAGAGTCAGAGTTAAAGGTTAGGGTGATTGAAAAGCAACAAATAGTGTAAAAGGGTAATGCTCAGAATTGTCTAGGGTCAATTTTAGCCTTTAGTATAATATGTCGATAGCTATCAGAATTACTAAAACTGCCCAAAAATTCCACAATCCCTTCAATTTAAGCTGTACCTGAACATTTATCTTTCATTTTCTATAAGTCATACTCATAGCCTTACTAATCGACGAATCGTATTGAAAGCTGATGTTTATGGATACACAGGGAATTGAAGGCTAAAATGTTGAGGGAGAGTTTGGAACATTATTTCGGATTAGATAAGCTAAAACAATTCCAGGTGCTGAGACTGAAAGTTTTTTGGTCGGTTAGTGAACATATACCTGTACTGTATGTCACACAGGGAGGGTTACTACTACTCTCTGACCACATTGAGGTCTGAATTGAATTTTTTCTCTCATGTCACAAATGATCAAATTATGGTTTTCTATTGCATACCATGTGTCTTAAAACGCCTTTGGGTCCATGAAAATATATGGTTTGAAAATGTTCAATATAAAATAAATACAGTTCCCTCCTAGAAATTTCATGTGAAAATCACACACATTTCGGACTGAAATTTCTCCTCTGTAAAATCATATTTCAAAATAAATATTTTTTTAACAGTTGTCATTTTCATCAACCCAAAGACAATCTAAGACTCTCAGAACTTACTTGAGGTTAATATTTCAATTCATAAAAAAATGATAGACAAAATGCGATTCTGAGCCCATTGTTGTCAGAGAGTAGTTACAGCATTCAGCAGCAGGCTGCTTTCTTGTCAAATCAATTTAAAGAAATATCAGGAAAAAATAAATATGTATCTTCCATTATGGTCTATTCTTGCAAAAATTCAGTTTGCTTCCGATGTTTAAAACATGCGTTTCGCTTAATCGTCGAGTGGAACACATTTGCCTTTTTATGTATTGATTTTTTCTTTACCTACAACTCTGCCATTTTGTCATCATGTGACATTTCAGACCATAACTACTTTTTTCCATACAAGAGTTATAAAGGGACATAATTCAAGAATTGAGACTACAACAATTTTTTGGAAGATTTTTATTTGGCATTTGCACTGGGAATCACCACTTATTACTGCATATAATACCATTTGTGAATAATACTCTTGAATCAAGTCCTCATAGGGAATAGGGATACCAATTTCATGATTGGATTTGGTTCATTATCATCTGTGTCAGAAAATGTGAAAACAAAAGTGGATTCACAATCGTAAAGAAAGGAATAAAATATAAGTCCCCAAACCACAACTCTCATATTGGGAGTTAAAGTCAGATGATAATATACTATAATACCGGTTAACAAGCCCAGTCTTACAAGACCTTTTTTTAATTTGAAAGGTAGCAATTATTATAAATATCTTTGGATATATCCAATATCAATTTATTTTTATACTTGACAAGTTAACTGGTAACAACAAAGTCACAATTGTCCAGTCTGGTATTACCGTTGCTCTTTAGTTTGTCTCGATCAACTAAATAACTATTTTTAGTATCCGATGTAATAATCTATAAATAATAGCCACTGATAGCTTATTGACATGTAGTGGTGCAACCTAGCTAAAGAACAAAATTAGCTGACAGTTAACTAAATTTTCATTAATTCTCCGGCCTACAGGCCTTAAGTGCCGTTTCTTGCAGTTACGAAAAATCAATCAAGAAAATATTTCATCACTGACACAAAGCGATAAAGAAGTTTTAGGAAATGGAGGTCCTTAATCCAAGTTCAAAGTTTGAAACCATGATATCATATGAAGAGAATTTCTGCGATGAGGAAGATTTGGAAAATGAATTCATGACAATTCAAGAAAATGCCATCATGCTTTTCCAATTCGAAACTAACTTAAATGTCGCAGAAAAAGAAGTTGCCGAAGAAATTAAAGTTTTGAGTAAAGTAAAGGTGCCAGAAAAAGAATTAGAAAAAGAGGAAACCTGTGAGGATAGTGAACCTTGTGAAAGTGAAACTAAATCATTTATCATTCTTCCACCTAAAAAACAAAGAGATGCTGCTCTGAAGAAAACAGACAAATCTAAAAAATCAAAAAAGAAAACTGGTACTAAAGTTCACAAATGGACAAGTGTTGACAACGCCTATATTGGAATAAATTTGACATTATTTCCTCGACCAACAAAATCAACAGAATTTGAAGGTGACATTGATAATCTTTTAAGTGATATCGACAAAGAATTAGATAAATTTGAAAGACTAAGCGCCAATTTTGTACCAGTGTTAGATTTAGAAAGTGACAATAGGAAATTGAAATATCTGCGTAAAGACAAGCATAGGAAAGTTCAGAAAGCTTGCAAACAGGTGAAAACGAAATATGGTCGAAGTCTGCGAAATAACAAGGGACGTAGAAAATTGTTCATCAACCACAGAGTGCTGGCCAGAATTCAACTAGAAGCAGAACGAACACATCTTCATATACCTAGTAACCCTAAACACCGTAAGAAATTTACTGAGTCAATCAGTAATACCGTTACTAGAGCTCAGTCACAGAAACCTAACCACCAGTGGCAGAATGAAAACCGTCCAGCACCTGTTCAGAATCTAGCGTATGCCTTGGATACCAGAAACAATCCTGCAAGTTTTGAAGCGAATACTTTATCACTATTGATAAGTTTACAACATCGCGAACTGACTCCAGAAGACTATGAATTATTATCTATCTTAGACCAGAGTGTTGCACCAAAAACTGTATCTCAAAACATCATCGATAACTTCAAAACTGCTGAAGTCACAGAATCTATAGCTGGTTCCATTTGTTCAGTGTGTTTAGAGCTGTATACATTAGGACAAACAGTGAAATATCTACCGTGTGGACATGACTTTCATAGCCATTGTATTGAAATGTGGCTTACTAATTCCTCTATGAATTGTCCTCTAGATGGTTTACCTGTTGACAATTGACTACCAGTAAATATGGCAGTAATCAAATTATTATTTATTTGTTATGAGATTGATTCTATTTTAGGGACATTCCATGTGAAGTGTACACACTTTTTGTTCATAAATTGACAAGTCGTCTCCAATTTGCTTCATTTTTGGTGTGAGTGTTGACCCCCATGAAAAATCATTATGTACAAAATTTTGGGTGCCTAGACCCACCTGGGCCCATTTTATGGCCCCCCACATTTTGGGCGATTCAGGGTGACCCGGAGACTTCTACAAGCTGTATCATGGCTTCTAGTGGTCCGATTTGAATGATCTTTTTGTCAAAATGACCGTAAAATCCATCCCATTTATTTGACAGAAAATAGGATGTTATCGGGTATGAATTTAAGGAAAAAAAATTTGTTTTAAATATTTGACCTTTGACCTTCGCCACGTGGCAAGGTCGATTTCCTTAATTTTTTGTCAGAAGTTAGCTTTGGTCATCCTCTCAAAGTATGACAAAAATAAAAATGGGATCTACATGGGATCAGACATGGTGTCCATTTGAATAGAGGGATGTTGACATTTCAGGTTACTGAAATGGGCTTATTCTAAGGTACAGAATCAAATCTTAGGTTTCCAAATTTGCAATTAAAGCAACTAAATTATTTTTATCATTTTCTGATTGTACATTAATAGAATAAAATGAATTGCATTAGTTATAGCGATTTTTTTGCTTTCAGAGCTTTAGTTGACTCTGTAGTTCCTTGTTTATTCAATGTATATGTTCTGCCAGTGGCTGTTCTGGGCTCCACAGATTGCAAAATGTCCAAAACATCAATTGTCAAGTGATCTTCAATTTCAGGGAAAAAGAAGCTGTTGGATGGTCCATTCGGATGGAGGAAGTTTACCTCCACCTCGCGAGTTTCATGATTGGCATTGGCATTGATGATGCAAGCCAACCACCATTGGTCATCATATTTCACTGTCACATATCCAGTTAGATTTGCAGTGAATTTCTGATGACATTTGGCAACAACGTATTCATTTCGAGATTTGTTGCTGGTGCTGAAGTCGCGGGCTTCCACACCCTATTGAAAATCAAAAGAATCGAAAAATATTTAATATGAATTATTGCCCTTGTTCTTTTAAACGCGTTCGATTTTTAGCTTGTTAACACTCTACAAGTCACAATTCTTTACGGATTTTGATGAAACTTACTGAAATTGCTTATTATCACTTATTATCACCAAAGGATGAACCCAATTGAAAATCAAAAGAATCGAAAAATATTTAATATGAATTATTGCCCTTGTTCTTCAAAACGCGTTGATTATTAGGTTGTAAATATTCTTTTTCGATTAGATTTTAATGAAACCTATTGAAATAGTTCATTATCACACGATAAACCCTATCGAAAATAAAAAAATATTTGATATGACATAAGTCTTGTTCAAAATAGGTTTTAGTTTGTAGCTCATAAACAGAGAAGGATTTTGACTAAACTTGATGAATGCTTAACCCTTGATGAAATCTTGAAAAAAAAATGTTTGGACGATACTTAATTTAATTTCTGAACAAAATGTAGGCCTATGACTACAGGTTGAATATTTGATGGTTGCTGTTTTCTGCCAAATGTTCTTTTTCAAACAAAGCTGCCAG
Source organism: Lottia scabra (assembly GCA_029955415.1). Lineage (NCBI taxonomy): Eukaryota > Metazoa > Mollusca > Gastropoda > Lottiidae > Lottia > Lottia scabra. Next base: position 13,727,536 of record JARJEI010000003.1, read on the forward strand.
TGGGCGTATATTACCTTGCCTGGCAAGCTATCTTTACATTTTTGGTACAATTTAGATTTTTATATTTTGCTTAGTAAATTTTACATTTTTAGTACATTTTACATCTTTACAATTTTAGTACATGATATTTCATTTGGTTCCTTTTCCATTTGAGAGTCTATTTGATCTTGTTGGAACTTTGTGAAAACATAGTTAAATACTGTGCATTGTATGGTTTATACCTTGACTCCAGGCAACATGGTGGTTGGCCGAAATGTCAACATCCTTTTATTCAAATGGATACCATGTCTGATCCCATGGAGATCCCATTTTTATTTTTGTCATACTTTGAGAGGATGACCAAAGCTAACTTCTGACAAAAAATTAAGGAAATCGACCTTGCCACGTGGCAAAGGTCAAAGGTCAAATATTTAAAACCAAAATTTTTTCATTAACTTTATACCCGATAACATCCTATTTTGTGTCAAATAAATGGGATGGATTTTACGGTCATTTTGATCAAAAGATCATCCAAATCGGACCACTAGAAGCCAAGATACAGCTTGTAGAAGTCTCTGGGTCACCCTGAATCGCCCAAAATGTGGGGGGCCATAAAATGGGCCCAGGTGGGTCTAGGCACCCAAAATTTTGTACATGATGATTTTTCATGAGGATCAACACCCACACCAAAAATGAAGCAAATCGGAGACGGTGTTGTCAATATGGTGTGTACACTTGACATGGAATGCCCCTTTATTCAAATTAAATTTGATAAATATTCTATTTATTTAATGCGATTTAGAAGTTTGAATTTTTGCTCTTTAATCTGATAGAGCTCAATTTTAATCTCAGTTATACAAATTGCTTTAAAAATCTAATGTTCAGTTAAACTGCCATAAGGCCAGTAGCAATTCTGTAGTTATAATGGCCCATCTCAATTGGTATTATTTATTTCACATGGAGAATGCCCTTTGAAAATTCTTTTAAAAAATCAAATCATTTTAGATGGGAAAATAACTTCCAAGGGCCATGGGCCTGTTTCTCAAAAAATCTTACGATTAAAAATTGTCGTAAGTATGGAATTATTCATTGTAAAATGCCAATGTTACGACAAAATATATCGTAAGATTTTTTGAGAAACAGGCCCCTGTTTCTCAATAAGTCTTACGACTATGTTGTAAGTGTCCTTAATTTATTGCAAAATGCCGAACTTACGACAAAATGTATCATAAGTATTTTCAAGAAACGGGGGCCCAGGGTAGGGCTGGGCGATATTGGTTAAAGTGGATATCACGATATTCATCATTAATATATCACGATATGGGTATATATCGCGATATTTTTAAGCAGGGCTTTTACTGGTTTTTGAAACAAAATGTTCGTGTTTTGTTCTATCAAAAAATCTTGAATGTAAGAAAAACAGTAAATATCTGTCAAAAACAACCAAATCTCCAATAGCATGAAAAAACACATCTTTTTCAAATATCTAAAAGTATTAAGTTATGTGTTAAAACTGTTAAAATGATTTTATCTTGACCAAAATTTGATGATATATCATGATAATTACATATATCACGATATGGCGATATTTCGGTATTTTTATTTGAGGCGATATTACTAACGATATAAATTCCTATACCGGTATTTATCGCGATACCGGTATATCGCCCAGCCCTAGCCCAGGGTGATATATATGGAGAGACTGTAAGTAAATGCATGAAAGTACAATTCAAAAGTTCTATAATACAATTGTTGACAGAGTACCAAATCTTTCTACTGTGCAAAAGACTATTTGTTAATTTATTCTTGGGGATTTAGAATTAAGAAAAAGATTATGGATTAGGAAATATATTAATGGATTAGGTACAATTCATACAGTTCAAAAGGTAAAGTAAGAGTTAAAGACCAGTACAAGGTTAAATCTAAATGTTAATGAGGTTTAACAATGACCTGTTATACTAAATATATAAATAGCATATTAACAAAGATATTTAAGCCTATTAAAGACATAACCACAAGTAACCACATAGATTATTTCCATGTAGTACAAGTACTAATTACTGTTTCAGCTATCTTAAAATCTTTTGTGTTTTGAATCTCCCCCTTGATGTGCATAAATTTACCTCATATGATAATACTGATATAAGTAATAATCATCAATATCAATGAAGATACAATTCTACTTAAAGAAATGTTACAAGATGTACAAATTCATCAGTTTTACACAATAAAAATTCATTATAGTCTATTCTATAAAGCACGCCAATAGCTACAGGAAGCACAGTCCTTCTGAACAATTGATAGCTTTTTTCAATGACATCACTACATTGCAATATATTACTTGCCCCCTGTATCAAGTCTGACTATGAGCTTGTTAATAAGACAGCAGTTTTTAACAAATTTCCTTTACAACTTAGATATTACATCACCTTATATCAAAATAAATTCAACAAAATTTTGAGATTTACACTTCTATGCAGACATAATACATAATACATACTCAAAATCCAAATTTGTTTTAAGAATAAGAATAGAAATATCAAAATATAGTCTCTTATCACAAAATTACTTCACAGTTATGAAAATGCACACACAAATAACAAATTGGCACTTGTCCTCTATCACATATTGCTGAGATCCTTCAGAACCTGAGAATTTGAATCTTTCAGTCTTAATTTGAGTCTGTCTTTCAAACTAAGAGGTGCTGGACTACAGTATGTTGTTTCTGGTATTGTAGGCACCAAGGATATTGTAGGCACGTTAGATTCTGAGATTTTCAAGATTTCACATGGGGATTCTTCAAAATCAAGGGTCATTCTCATGTCATTTTTAATCAATGGTACCACTGGAGAATGTGATACAGAGTCGATCTGTGAGGAACACAAATCTCCTAAACCAGAGTCTACTTCAAACAAAGGTGGTGATTGGTCAATATTCAAATTTTCTTTATATGCAGAACCAATCAAATCAGTTGAACCATTTGTATCGGCAGGAGATTCCACATTTGAAACTTGCAGCAAACTATCTAGCAATGATGTTTGAATATTAAAATCTCCAAAATCTATATCAGCAGTCCTATTAAACCCAATAGAATTTGGAGTTTTCAATTGGTGCAGAGACAGGAAGTTGTGACAAGGCGTGGATATATTCCTACTCCCTTTTTTAACAGCACTATATAAAAGTTTTTTGGCTAGATTTTTTATACTTGGAGAATTTTTCACATCTTGTAAAGGCATTGGAGGACTATTTTCTTTAGCAACAGATAAATTTTGCAAAGACTGAATTAATGCATTGTCTATAACATCATCAATGTTAGATTTTGAGGGAACTTTTTCGTTTTCATCAACCTTGTTCTTCAAAGATGTGTATTTGTTTTTTGAAACTTGATCCAAAACTAATATTTCTGATCGAGACATCGATGCTTTTGCCTTATTCAAAGGAACCTCAGCAATTTCACTAACAGAATCGTCTAACAACAAAACATCCTTTTTCACAGATTTATTTCGCTTCTTTAACTTCAGTTTTTTTGTTTTAGAACCTCTAACTTCTGCTTGTTTTGGTTTCACATCATTTGCGACCATCTGTTCATTTTTCTTTTGGCTTGGTATTGAGCTAGGTATGTCAGATAGAGAGCTACTTATAACTTTTTGAGGTTTAACATTGTAAGATATTGTATCTGAGTTTGATTCACAGCTTGACTTGGTGCATTTCTCTTCAATTCTGTTCAGGTCACTTAATGCTGGCACAAGTACATTGTCAATTTGATTATGAATGTTTTTCTGTAAACTATTGTCTGCTAAAATTTGTGACTCATTTTTAGATCTGCTAGGACAAAAAGGTTTTCTTTTCACAGAAGCAACTGTCTCAGATTTTTTCGTTTCCACTTTTGGATGAATTGTCTTTGACGCAGTCGAAAGCACGTCTGAATCCATAGGAATATTTTTGGTACATTCAGTGTTATTTCCCTTGATCTTCTGTTTCTCTAATTTCTGTTTGATCCTAACAGACAATGGAATGAATACATCATCAACATCCATTGCATCAGGATCATCAGGAACAGTCGCTACCTTGGATTCAGATGATGATTCTTTTCTTTCACTAGTCAATTTAGAGGTACTCTGAAGTTTGCTGCTTTTAAGTTTACATGTTTTTGGCTTCACTGATATCAGGTCATAGTGTTTTTCCGTGGTCCCTGAGACATTTTCTGATTGTTTGGTTTCTTTGGGCACTGGATTCACCAGTACTTTATTGATCAAAGCAGTGCATAAACTTGTGGATTCTAATTTTGATGCCAAATCATCCATTTCTGAATCTTTCATCGACTTTTTCTTGGAAACTGAAAATAAGAATTGAAATATTAAAGCATTGACACACATTGAAGTTGAGTAGATATTCTTCTTATTTTCGTACGTTAACATTCAAATGTCATAATCTAGTTTTTCAATTAACAATAATCCGATATAATTAGCAATAGGATATGGGATTTTATTAAAACAAATTGTTGTCTAAACTTACCCCGTTTCTTGTTTTTCTTGGTCAGTTCTAGATTAGTATTATACTCTGAGACTAGTTGAGGATAACATTCAGTAAATAATCCTTGCTCTTCAACAGTGGTATAATATTCACAAGTTGATGTTTTGTCCCATACTGTAATAAATAATGAAAGAATAATAATCTTAAAGATGGTTTCCTTCATTTTTGTTTCAAATTTTTGATGTGTGTCAAATTTTTATATAAATCGATTGGCCAGTTATCCTAACGACTTCCGAGTACAAAAGTTAATCTGTGCGATCCCTAATTAACTTGTAATTAGCTATTTACTGAGGGAATCCCCATGTATACATTTCCGATCGGCCCGATTTCAAATGAACAATTTGATTGGCTATTATTTTTAAAAGAATGTGCCAATATCATCACGTGTATTTTGGTCTATTATATGATATGAATGAACTTCAATCACAGGACGTCATATATGACGTCATTTGGTCACGTGTTCAAACATGGAGTCTAAATTTAGCTGTTTGAAGCTGATGAAGTCAAATGAATTCCCCATGTTTTTCTACGTCCACATACGGCTAAATAACCTACAAATACATGGATTGTTCATAAGAAACACCAATTAATCAATTAGTATGCTTGATTTGACCCATAAAAATGAGAAAACCCATCTTTAAGAGGGAACACAGGGTTTATTTGGGTCTTAAATATATGTAATAGTCTTCAGTGGTACCAGAACTACATGAAAATTGCATTATCCCTTCAAATATTCCTTAATTAGAAATTTCACTTTCTATTTTTATATATGATGTGGTCTCCCTAAAATAATTCATACTTTTAACTTCAAATCACAGATAAATGCAGAAACAAATTCATTCATATTATCATTTTAATTCTAATTTTCAAAATTTAAGTTGATATCAAAAACATACCATCTTTATTCCATTCCACTTCAAAACAGGGTATAAAATGTCTGACTCGACTTTTAACTATTCTGGAATAAAAACAAATAGAGAAAATAATTATTGATTTGAATTTGGGTTATACATGTTCTTTCCTGCTTTTTGCACCATTTGGAGTGCAATGAGTGAAATTTTGCAAAGAGATGCAAATTAGACTATCTCTGTTCCAATTCTTTGAGGGCATTCATTGTAACTGCCAGTAGAACATAGGACCGAGACCTAAAGTGTGAAAGAACTAACGCTAGTCGTACTACGTATCCACTTCAAAGATTTGGAAATTTAAAAATAACTCTTTATCTTTTATCAACCTTATCATATTTAGTGAAATTTTTTTTTTGGAATATTGACAAATACCTATATGGTGTGAGTTGTTTAGGAGAGTGTCCATTTTGTTTTTTATCTAACATACTCCACAACGTAACCAATGGTAATACTTTCTCTAGAGTATATTCTACAGGCCAATCTAACTTTCTTGAACCAAATTCCTGAAAAGAAAACAAAGTGATAACAACTAAATGCTAATTTAGGACAAATGTTGGCCAAGATATTGCATGGTTGAGGTATAAACTTGACAAAAGATCAATTTGTGAAAGTACTGGAAAATTGAGGGGAATTCAAATTCATTTCTACAACAATCCAAGTTTCTGACTTTGCTGTTCAACTGCAAATTTTACCAGAGCAATGAAAATTTCAGTATCCTAATCAGTGATTAGTTGCCATTTCACAAACCTGAGATGCAGTTATGTTAGCCTTTTTCCACAGAAATGGCTTCTTAGGTATTCTGTCTTTGAGAATTAGGAATTCATCAACTACTGGTTGCTGGGGAAACTGTGGTATTTTCAAAGCTTTTTCTCTAATAGACATTTCTGTTTTATCTAAACATTCACTTTTACTTATATTCTTCCATTCTTTAAATCTATTAACAAAATGAAGCTTTTAGATTTGTCCTTGGCATTAGATTGTGGGTTTGGACAGAATAACTGTACCAAATAGTTCATAGCATTTAATGCACTTCTTGGTTGACATAATTGCAGTTGATATAATTAACCAACCAGATGATCTATTGAATTTAAGTTACACCTTAAAGGAATTGCTACAGTATGTCTTTCTAAATAAATTCAACTCAACCTCATTATTAAGGCTACAACAGTTCCAACAATCTTACCTTTGAATGACATCCATGCCAGCCAATGATTTGAGAAGTTTAACAGCATTAGCCACACCTACTCCAGCTACGCCACCTGGTATATAGTCACAACCCAGTAATAATGAGAGACCCACTAAACTTTGTCTGTTTATTCCTAATTCTGTTTGAATATCTGACATACAATAACTTTCTACATGGGGATCCTGAAATTTGAGCAAAAGAAATTGAAGGCCATTTTGAACCTATACCCCAAAAAATCATTACATGTATAAATTTTAATCATGTGCATTTTCATAATTTGCAATAAATTTTGATAGTAAAACCAGGGAACTTTGTAACTTCCTAATTTTGTTTTCAAATTACCGAAGTACGTAAATTTTGCTCAATTTGAATCTCAGATCTACACCACATATTTAAAAACATTCATTAATTATAAGCCGAGATAAATCTCAATGTTACAGTGATGTTTGAAATTAAATGGTTTGTAAAAATTTATAAGCTAAAGTCCATTAAAGAACAAGATTTGCTACCAACCTTGGAATTCATGGTAAAATTTCTATAAACAGTTTGAGCCCCATATAGAAAGGCATCACCATCATCTGTTAAACATCCATCTACCAACTGCAATTACATTAAAGACATAATAGAGGGGGTTTGTGTAATAATTTATTTTCAATCCCAAGATTATAAAAATATAACAAATTTATTTCTTGCATCTTGACTGATTTGTTTAGTCAGATCTGACTGTATCCCATGATGTGGACCTATATAATAGTGGAAGGTGTCGCGCGCAAAGCAGACCAGGCTTACTCTTTTGCAAACACCTGCTGGTACTTCTCTTTGGGGTATTCCACTATACACCTGCTGCTCTTGATTTTGCCAGATTTTTGGATGCGATTTTGATTTACGGAATATCATAAATCATGAACTTGTGATTGAATATATTGGATTGTAAATCATCAACGTGTGATTGAATATATTAGATTGTAAATCATGGATTTGTGATAGATATTAGATTGTAAATCATAGACTTGTGATTGAATATATTATTGTAAATCATAGACTTGTGATTGAATATATTAGATTGTAAATCATGGATTTGTGATAGAATATATTAGATTGTAAATCATGGACTTGTGATAGAATATATTGGATTGTAAATCAAAGACTTGTGATGGAATATATTGGATTGTAAATCATGACTTAGTGATTGAATATATTACTAATATATTATATTAGATTGCAAATCAAGGACTTGTGATTTAATATATTGTAAAATTGTAAATAATGGACTTGAGATTGAATTTCTTGAATTGTAAATCATGGACTTGTGATTAATATATTGGATTGTAAATCATGGACTTGTAATTGAATATATTGGATTGTAAATCATGGACTTGTGATTGACTATGTTGGATTGTAAATCACGGACATGTGATTGAATATATTTGATTGTAAATCGTCATGGATTTGTGATTGAAATTATTGAATTGTAAATCATGGACTTGTGATTGAATTTATTGGAGTGTAAATTATGGATTTGTGATTGAAATTATTGATTGTAAATCATAAACTTGTGATTTAATATATACGATTGTAAATCATGGACTTGTGATTGAATAAATTGGATTGTAAATCATAGACTTGTGATTGAATATATTAGATTGTAAATCATAGACTTGTGATTGAATATGTTAGATTGTAAATCATGAACGTGTGATTGAAATTATTGGATTGTAAATAATGGACTTGAGATTGAATTTCTTGAATTGTAAATCATGGACTTGTGATTGACTATGTTGGATTGTAAATCACGGACATGTGATTGAATATATTTGATTGTAAATCATCATGGATTTGTGATTGAAATTATTGAATTGTAAACCATGGACTTGTGATTGAATATATTGGATTGTAAATCATGAACGTGTGATTGAAATTATTGGATTGTAAATCATAGACTTGTGATGGAATATATTGGATTGTAAATCATGACATAGTGATTGAATATATTAGATTGCAAATCATGGACTTGTGATTTACTATATTGGATTGTAAAATTGTAAATAATGGACTTGAGATTGAATTTCTTGAATTGTAAATCATGAATGTTTGATAGAATATATTGGATTGTAAATCATGGACTTGTGATTGACTATGTTGGATTGTAAATCACGGGCATGTGATTGAATATATTTGATTGTAAATCGTCATGGATTTGTGATTGAAATTATTGAATTGTAAATCATGGACTTGTGATTGAATTTATTGGAGTGTAAATTATGGATTTGTGATTGAAATTATTGGATTGTAAATCATAAACTTGTGATTTAATATATTAGATTGTAAATTATGGACTTGTGATTGAATATATTGGATTATTAATCATGAACGTGTGATTGAAATTATTGGATTGTAAATCATAGACTTGTGATTGAATATATTGGATTGTAAATCATGACATAGTGATTGAATATATTAGATTGCAAATCATGGACTTGTGATTTACTATATTGGATTGTAAAATTGTAAATAATGGACTTGAGATTGAATTTCTTGAATTGTAAATCATGAACGTTTGATAGAATATATTAGATTGTAAATCATGGACTTGTGATTGACTATGTTGGATTGTAAATCACGGGCATGTGATTGAATATATTTGATTGTAAATCGTCATGGATTTGTGATTGAAATTATTGAATTTTAAATCATGGACTTGTGATTGAATTTATTGGAGTGTAAATTATGGATTTGTGATTGAAATTATTGGATTGTAAATCATAAACTTGTGATTTAATATATAAGATTGTAAATTATGGACTTGTGATTGAATATATTGGATTATTAATCATGAACGTGTGATTGAAATTATTGGATTGTAAATCATAGACTTGTGATTGAATATATACGATTGTAAATCATAAACTTGTGATTTAATATATTAGATTGTAAATCATAGACTTGTGATTGAATATGTTAGATTGTAAATCATGAACGTGTGATTGAAATTATTGGATTGTAAATAATGGACTTGAGATTGAATTTCTTGAATTGTAAATCATGGACTTGTGATTGACTATGTTGGATTGTAAATCACGGACATGTGATTGAATATATTTGATTGTAAATCGTCATGGATTTGTGATTGAAATTATTGAATTGTAAATCATGGACTTGTGATTGAATTTATTGGAGTGTAAATTATGGATTTGTGATTGAAATTATTGGATTGTAAATCATAAACTTGTGATTTAATATATACGATTGTAAATCATGGACTTGTGATTGAATAAATTGGATTGTAAATCATAGACTTGTGATTGAATATATTAGATTGTAAATCATAGACTTGTGATTGAATATGTTAGATTGTAAATCATGAACGTGTGATTGAAATTATTGGATTGTAAATAATTGACTTGAGATTGAATTTCTTGAATTGTAAATCATGGACTTGTGATTGACTATGTTGGATTGTAAATCACGGACATGTGATTGAATATATTTGATTGTAAATCATCATGGATTTGTGATTGAAATTATTGAATTGTAAACCATGGACTTGTGATTGAATTTATTTATTGTAAATTATGGATTTGTGATTGAAATTATTGGATCGTAAATCATAGACTTGTGATAGAATATATTAGATTGTAAATCATAAACTTGTGATTGAATATATTAGATTGTAAATCATGAACTTGTGATTGAATATATTGGATTGTAAATCATGAATGTGTGATAGAATATATTGGATTGTAAATCATGAACGTGTGATAGAATATATTGGATTGTAAATCATGGACTTGTGATTGAATATATTTGATTGTAAATCATAGACTTGTGATCTAATATATACGATTGTAAATCATGGACTTGTAATTGAATATATTGGATTGTAAATCATGGCCTTGTGACTGAAAATATTGAATATATATAACTAAGATTGTAAATAATGGACTTGTCTCGGAATAGGATATTTTTTTCTTCCTATAACCTATAAATCTGTTATATGTTTTTAAACTATTTTAGTGAGACTTGGCCTTATTTTATTGTAGAGAACGAAAGGCATATTTTAATTTGGGGTATATTTGAAGGGATGGACGGTGCAGTTCCGTTGTATTTCTGAAGGCTATTTGCATATATTCATATTTTATTTTTCTAATCAGATCTTCAAGTGAAACTTACACCAGCACCATTTAAGGCAGCACACATTGATTCAGCTTCACCATGACCAGTTATATGTGGTATTCCCAATAAATCGAGCAATTCACAACACTGAAACAGATTTCATATTTCAAACAGTTCAGGAACATTTATCTTGCAAGATAAAAATAAGTTTGAATATTTCAACTTTTTAAAAATTTAATAGGAAAAATAGTACAGTATATAAAGTAAACTAAACTTAAATTGATAATTAACATAAATACGACTGTTGAATTACCTTTGGTAGACAAATATTTATCTTAAGTAAGTGAACTCCAAAATTTCAGACATCAATCAAAATTTTATTAGAAAGCTTACACATAGGATAAAAATCATTCAATACTACACCCTTTTTTTTTCATTTACATGACAGGTCATTGTGTGATTATGTTGATGTTTTGTGAACAATGCCGATCTAAGCAGGCTGTGATAAGAAAAATTATAACTAATCACAACCACCTAGACGGAACAGTTACACAAATCTTTATCTTCCATTTCCCTCTTATCTCCACCATAAACATTACTCATCTCATCAGGTACAATAACTTTAAAATATTTCCTTTTACATTAGTATAACAAAGATCTTGAGAGAAATTTATTTTTTTTCCTTTCAAAATGGAATATAACAGAATCTAACTCAAGCTTTGGTTCTCCTAACAATATGAGACTATTATTAGCCTTGAATTTCAAAAATACTTGTAGAAATTGCAGGGTACGTCAGAATCTATGCTGATCTAAGCAGGCTGTGATAAGACTATAATTTAAACTCATCACAACCACTTAGTCAGAAGGGTAGCTGACCTTCTACAAACAAGATTAAACTTTGCATCAAATTCCTAAACTTCACAAGCCTGATGTCAAATTTTCAAACTTCACAAGCCTAAAATGTAAAATTTTCAAACTTCACAAAACTGATATCAAATTCAGGCATGAATCATTTCAACTGTAATTATTTTCTTGTAACAATCAATGACAAAATAATCCTCTCCAATACAATTAAGCATTGCAAGCAGAATCTCTTTCTCAATGTCCCCAATATTGATGAGAATATGCCACATAACGCTGATCCAAGCAGGCTGTGATAAGATATTTATTCAACTCATCCCAGCCACTTGGTCAGAGCAGGGCAGCAAATTGACTGTTCACTATTCTTTCAGATTCAGATTCTGTGATATAGATGATGTTAATAACAAGGGTATTGCAGGTGATGATTATAAGGATTGTAGATGGAAAGGTGATAAAGCAGTGGTCTATGCTGATCCAAGCAGGCTGTGATAGGAATAATTATAAACCCAGTCACAGCCACTTGGTCAGCACAGCTTCCTGAATTCAGGCATATAATAAGGCAGTCAGAAATGAGGTTATTTATTATGCATTGAAAAATGAAGCTTAGGATATATTAGTGATGGTTGGTAGGGAATTCAATCACATTTGAAACTTGTAAAACAAAAACTACTTGAAAATTAAATAATCTAAACAGAGTTACTTCCCTTTAGTCTCATTTTTGAAAAGCACACCACAACATGTCAACCAACTATGAATTCATGTCCAATGATGGACAACTAAATGAACTATGAATAAAAATAATGCAAGATGAAGGTGAAGGCAGGATAATGATGTGATAATGATAATGAAATGTGAACATGGCTCATCAATACTGGCTGTGATAGATTATTATAGAACTATAACATCCAGATTTGACAATTCATGGCCACACAAATTATGAATCAGAAGAAAAAAAAATTCATCATGAAATATTGAGAAAAACTTCACAAATTCATACCACAATATATCAAATGAGATGACTGAAACATTTCTAAACTGATCAAAACCATACTTAACTCCCATATAACTGCCAGTGAATTCTTTCGAACTACAAATTGATGATTTTCAAAAATCTATGCAAAAGACAGAGTAGTAAGATGGTTTAATTGAATCATCTCACTACCCTTGTCTTTCACAAAGAAATAGAAATTTCAGCTTCAACACAAAACTTGGATTGTCTGCTGCATCTTCAAATGATTGTAATTTTCTTTGTTGACAAGTCACCTAGAATGATGTTCAAAAACATATTTGTATACCAACCTCCTTCAAACAAGATGAGAATTGAGATCTTTTTCGTTTTACATTTTTGAAAGTTGTTCCAGGTTTGACAACTCCTCTGGCTTGCTGTCTTCGCCACATCTCCTCCCATTTCAGTTCAGGAGCCTCACCCTCTATCACAAATACCAGTTTAACACCAAGTTGAGTCAGATGCGACACTCGGAAAAACAAGTTCCTGCAATAATAATTAGAGATATTTTAATAAAATAATACAAAACTATTCTAAATAATAAAATATTTCTTGTAAAGCAATGTAACAAGGTCACAAAATAATTCAAAATACCAAAAAAGAAATATTTCCTAAAAGGTATTCAACTTACCGTAAATGTGGTTTTACCACAACTCCATGCATTTGCTTTACAGACTGGTTTTCACAAACCCAAATGGATAGATCAACAGCTAGAACTTGTCCTTTCAAATCTGTTAATGGTTTGTGCTTCTTTACAGGAGCCAAAATTGTCCATAAATTTGTAACACCCATTGTTCTAATCCTCAAAATCAACATCAATTCATCATAAAATAACTCATTTTTCTGAATCATTCTCCTGAAGAGAAAAACAGCATCACAACTTTAATTGTTTTTATTCTAACATTGGCAACAAAACCAGCCAATGGCAGGCAGGGAATTTGTAATCAAACCATTTTGAACTGAGAACATGTCTACTCCATTGACAAAAGAAAAAGGACAGTTTACCATGGTGAAGTACAAAACCATGCAGATATTTCATGTTTTACATCAGTTTGCATGTCCATACCGCTTGTCAATGCTTGCAAATATAATCAATATCAATTTTGGCATAAAATGTACAAAATTTTAATCAAAATCACATAATATTTCGCGAGTTAACCAAGTTCATTGTTACAAAACACGGTTGTTTTCAAAAATCCCTCTCAATTTCTAGCCACCATTTTCAAAACAAAATGGCAACAACAACAAAATGAAATCTGGGACAAAAACCTACGAAAAATCTTAGAAAAGTATTGAAGCAATCAATGTCAGTGGTTGCAAAAATATTTACAAATCTAGATGCTAAAATATAAAGAAATGACGTTACCATAAACAACAGCGAACCCCATCTTCGAAAATTAAAAAAAAATCGATGAAGCCGTGGTGGAAGCTGCGTGACCTAGTCGTGAATGAGTGCGCGCCGCGCGCTAGCGTCAGTCAACCTCACTTTCAAATTTGGGGTTTCCTCCACAATTCGACCTTGAACCACAAATTTCAGCTCGGATTTGCACGAAATTTTACCCCCAAAAACAACAATTTTACGTACCATTCTGATCTTGAATATCAGATTTAGATGAACACATATAACTTGTCCTCATCAATTAGGATGAAATCATTCTTTTGTCTTGAAAACACAAAACACCAAGCACCTGCTGCATTATATTTCGCGCCATTTGCTTGACCCCTTTTAATGCAAGATCATGAAATAAATTAAAAATTTTCATTAAAAGTATTTTGCAATCAATTAATTATCATTTGACGTAAATTAATACCAATATCTGAAAAAATAAAGATCTTTAAGGAAAACCGAGGGAATCCCTTAGGTCACGTGACATTATTTTCTATTTTCTCTTCTCATCTGATCGGGATTATCTATTAGTATTATGGAGGTTCGCGCCAGATTTTAAGGGCCGACTTGACAGTGTTGTTTTTATGGAATTAGATCAAGATGCCGCTCCTGGGAAAGAAAATTTATTCCCCGTCCAAACCTCCGAAGGACATTTTACAGAATGATAAAGTTTTCACCATTCCTTTTACTGGAGAAAGGTTCCGAAACAAGTCGTATCCTTTTTACGCATGCGAGTATCAATGAAATCCAAGATGGCGGCGCTCATGAAATTCATTGTCAAAGATCTAAAATCGTTCATAATTTTCAAAGTAATGGATGATTTTGTCTGAAACTTCACAGTTTTTTGCAAAATTGACTGTTTTTCAAAAGAAACAAATTTCAAAAAAGTTTTCGAAAATTTCCACTCATGATTTTAGTTTTAGAAATTTCGCCGAAAAACTCACATGGCTTTTGTTTACATTGACAGTTTGACATAATATTCGATTTTTCATAAAATTGCAAGTTTTGTCTTTAATTTGGTGCCTAACATGAATGATTTTGATATAAATGACATAAGATAAACATAAGAAAAGAATGACACTGTTTTGAGTCAGCCATGTTGGTTTTTTAGTGGTCTGCCGTCTGGGGGTTGATGATTGTATCGTCTGCTAAATTTGTCGGCTGACATCAAAGAAACTCTGAAACAATAAAATTTCAGGGTTGACCACTTCAAGAAATGTTAATTTTTCAATTTACGTTTTTGTATTTTGTTAAATAATAACCACAAACATGAAAATTTCTCTTGTCAATGAAATAAATTCTTTAATTATTAGACATTATTTTCCATCAAAGGCAAGTGTTTTACAGTCTGATTAACCTCTTTAAATCTGAAATTTTGAGCTTCAGATCAATATGACAAATTTAAAAGTTTAATTATCATGGATATTATTTTGATATCTGTTAACAAATGCAATGGCAATTCTTATAATTCCTTAATTCTTGGTAGTGAATATAAGAAAAGATGTTCTCTCTACAAAGAAAAAATATGGACTTGTCAGTGCACTGGGCATGTCAATTTGTCTTATGAAGAAGCTCATAAATCGGAAAAAGCAGGGCACAAAACACTTAAAAAACAGTTTGATGAATGTTTTGTGAAGCCTACATTAGAAATTGTACACCATGGTAAAAATTTTCAATAAATTTTAGGGTATTCTAGCAGGGATGTTTATGTTACTGAATATAACCACCAGAGGGAGCTAGTAGGTTTTAAATATCTTACAATGAAAAGCTTAGTTATTTAAACTGTGTTTTCTAGTTATGAAACAAGTCCTTATTTAGCTTTCAACTCTCCAATTTTCTTGAATTAAATTTTTTGTAGATTAAAGATATAAAAAGGAGATTTTGATACACAAAAATAAAAATATACATGGGCTGAATAAATTTATTTTGTAATGAATTTTGAATTAATTTAATTTTCAGCCACTGTCAGTTTAGATAATTTGGTGGACCAGGCGTGGACAAAAATACAGCAGGTTCTGGTTGTAGGTGAAAATGTTGCACTTAAAGTCAAAGCTGCTGGCAGAACGTAAGAAATCTTAACATTTTTCATATTGATAATTTTTATACGTCCACATGAAATGTGGAGCGTATATTGCCGTCACCCATGTCCGTCGGTCCGTCCGTCGGTCCGTCCGTCCACAATTGCTTGTTAACACTCTACAGGTCACAATTCTTTACGGATTTTAACGAAACTTGCTGAAATTGTTTATTATCACCCAAGGATGCACCCTATTGAAAATCAAAAGAGTCGCAAAATATTTGATATGAATTATTGCCCTTGTTCTTTAAAACGCGTTCGATTTTTAGCTTGTTAACATTCTACAGGTCACAATTCTTTATGGATTTTGACGAAACTTGCTGAAATTGTTTATTATCACACAAGGATGAACCCTATTGAAAATCGGAAAGATCGAAAAATATTTAATATGAATTATTGCCCTTGTTCTCTGAAACGCGTTCGATTTTTAGCTTGTTAACACTCTACAAGTCACAATTCTTTACGGATTTTGATGAAACTTGCTGAAATTGTTTATTATCACCCAAGGATGAACCCTATCGAAAATCAAAAGAATCGCAAAATATTTGACATGAATTATTGCCCTTGTTCTTCAAAACGCGTTTGATTTTAAGCTCGTTAACACTCTACAAGTCACAATTCTTTACTGATTGTGATTAAACTTGCTGAAATTCTTTATTATCACTCAAGGATGAACCCTATTGAAAATCAAAAGAATCGAAAAATATTTAACATGAATTATTGCCCTTGTTCTTCAAAACACGTTCGATTCTTAGCTTGTTAACACTCTACAAGTCACAATTCTTTACAGATTTGGATGAAACTTACTGAAATTTCTAATTATCACCCAAGGATGAACCCTATTGAAAATCAAAAGAATCGAAAAATATTTAATATGAATTATTGCCCTTGTTCTGTAAAACGCGTTCGATTTTTAGCTTGTTAACACTATGCAAGTCACAATTCTTTACAGAATTTGACGAAACTTACTGAAATTGTTTATTATCACCCAAGGATGAACCCTATTGAAACCCTATTGAAAATCAAAAGAATCAAAAAATATTTAATATAAATTATTGCCCTTGTTCTTTAAAACGCGTTGATTTTTAGTTTGTAAATACTCTAGAAGGCAAAATTCTTTTTATACGCCCACATGAAATGTGCAGCGTATATTGCCGTCACCCATGTCCGTCGGTCCGGCGGTCCGTCCGTCCACAATTGCTTGTTAACACTCTACAAGCCACAATTATTTACGGATTTTGACGAAACTTGCTGAAATTGTTTATTATCACCCAAGGATGAACCCTATTTAAAATCAAAAGAATCGGAAAATATTTAATATGAATTATTGCCCTTGTTCTTTAAAACGCGTTCGATTTTTAGCTCGTTAACACTCTACAAGTCACAATTCTTTACGGATTTTGACGAAACTTGCTGAAATTGTTTATTATCACCCAAGGATGAACCCTATTAAAAATCAAAAGAATCGGAAAATATTTAATATGAATTATTGCCCTTGTTCTTTAAAACGCGTTCAATTTTTAGCTCGTTAACACTCTACAAGTCACAATTCTTTACGGATTTTGACAAAACTTGCTGAAATTGTTTATTATCACCCAAGGATGAACCCTATTTAAAATCAAAAGAATCGGAAAATATTTAATATGAATTATTGCCCTTGTTCTTTAAAACGCGTTCGATTTTTAGCTCGTTAACACTCTACAAGTCAGAATTCTTTACTGATTTTGATGAAACTTGCTGAAATTGTTTATTATCACCCAAGGATGAACCCTTTTTAAAATCAAAAGAATCGGAAAATATTTAATTTGAATTATTGCCCTTGTTCTTTAAAACGCGTTCGATTTTTAGCTCGTTAACAATCTACAAGTCACAATTCTTTACGGATTTTGAAGAAACTTGCTGAAATTGTTTATTATCACCCAAGGATGAACCTTATTTAAAATAAAAAGAATCGTAAAATATTTAATATGAATTATTGCCCTTGTTCTTAAAAACGCGTTCGATTTCTAGCTCGTTAACACTCTACAAGTCACAATTCTTTACAGATTTTGACAAAATTTGCTGAAATTGTTTATTATCACCCAAGGATGAACCCTATTTAAAATCAATAAAAATCTGAAAATTTAAAATATGAATTATTGCCCTTGTTCTTTAAAACGCGTTATATAGCTCGTTGACACTCTAGAAGGCACAACGATTTGAAAGAAACGTATTGAAATAGTTTATTATCACACGATAATCCCTATCGATAATCAAAAAATATTTGATTTGAGTTATTGGCCTTCTTCTTTGAAATACATTCAGTTTTAAGCTCAGAAACACTCTACAAGGCAAAAGGATTTTGACTAAACCTGATGAATGCTGAACCCTTGATGAAATCGAGAAAAAAAAAAATATTTAGGCAACACTTAATTCAAGTTCTGTACGAAATGTAGGCCTTTGACTACAGGTTGAATATTTCATGGTTGTGATGGTTGCTGTTTTCTGCCAAATGTTCTTTTTTAAACAAAGCCTCCAGTGGGCGTATATTACCTTGCCTGGCAAGCTATCTTTCTATTAGATTTTAATGAAACCTATTGAAATAGTTTATTATCACACAATATACCCTATCAAAAATCAAAAAAATATTTGGTATGACTTATTGCCCTTGTTCAAAATAGGTTTTAGTTTTTAGCTCATAAACAGAGACGGATTTTGACTAAACTTGATGAATGCTTAACCCTTGATGAAATCGAGAAAAAAATGTTTGGACGACACTTAATTTAAGTTCTGAATGAAATGTAGGCCTATGACTACAGGTTGAATATTTGATGGTTGCTATTTTCTGCCAAATGTTCTTTTTCAAACAAAGCTGCCAGTGGGCGTATATTACCTTGCCTGGCAATCTATCTTAAAAGTACAGTTCGTTGTTCTGCATTGCTGGAACTGAGAAAAAAAAAAATCGATAAAATATATACAAAAGATACTATTCAAGTACTTTGGCTTATCTCAAGATCTGCTAAATATTGTTAAAGCTATTCCTTAGGATGATTAAAAAATCAAAATTCTCACACTTGGTCAATAAGCATACAACAGATAACCTGTATAATCTGATAAATCCAAAATAATGTAATATTATTGAAAATTGCTTAGTTTTTATACGCCCACATGAATAAGTAGACAATAGTTTTCTGTAATGTCTTATTTTGTGTTATTTTTCTGGGGTTTTTGTTTTCAGAATTAAAGGAACTATTGTGTCTGTTGATGATTGTGGAATGGATGTAAGTTATCTTTATAAATTTATTCCAATTTTTAAAAAAAATTTATCTGAATGCTTCAACAATGCTTACACAAGTACATGCCTAAAAAATTTGACATATCGTTGTTGAGATTTTTTTTTTATTTAACCAAGATTTTTAACGCAATTTTTGCATAGCAGAGCAATTGGTAGATTCATTAGTCAAATATGTACAACGAAAAAGAAGAAAGCCGCCATATAATTCTTACTAACAGTTTGTACAGAGTGACAGAAAATGTTTTGTCCCTGCTCTGACCAAGTGGCTGTAATAAGTTGTATTTGAATCTTATCACAGCCTGCTTGGATCAGTTCAGTGTCAAATATCAACAACTGAGAAAGGATGAAAACATCCTTATTCTGGAATCCCATCAGCAAATATAGATTAGAAGATTATAACATTCTTATATAACCTGATAGATTTTCTTGGATTAAAGGAACACTACCTCTTAGAATGGTAAAAATATATAAATTTTCCAACTTGTGAGTACGAGTATATGGTTATCAATGGTGTCCGAAGAATAGAATCAAAACCCAAAAGATCCATTAAAGAAATTATTCGTAAAATTATTTGTAATAACGCAGTTTCAAACCATTTTGATTCTCAGTTTTGTGTATCTGATTTAATTTCCAGGTCAATCCTACCAGTAATTGTAGTTCACCATCGAGTGATAAAGAAAATAATAACAACAAAGACCAGCCTAAAAAATGGCAACCACCAAAGGTAGGGAACTGCAATCTTTTAAGTATGATTCCTTTTGCAACATACTTTATTATTCATAGGCCTACAGCAAATTGTGTACCACTTATGAAGGCTTTAGTTGATTAATGCACTGATCGAGAAGGTATAAAACACTATGACATATCATAGCCTAGTTTCAATGATAGGAAAGCTTCATGATTATCAAAAACATCTAATCAATTTTATTTTATTTCGTCATTATTTGGTAATTATTCGTTATAAGATTATTTGATACATTATCTTGTGGTCAAGGGGAGATAATTTGAATTCTTGCTCTGTCAAAGGGAGGTAAATACAATTTGTCTTTGTTTTTTTAGTTATTACCATATAAATACAGTATGAGATTGGAAGGAGAAGAAAAAGTCATCAATGCTATTCCAGCTTCAGATTTAGTGTGAGTTTCAAATTTTTTTCAATATTAACTTCATTTAATTCAATCCACAAGTAGGTCGATGTTATTTATATGTTTTAAATGGACTGTCTGAATTTTTTTAGGTCAAATTTTTTTTTGCTCAAATTTGTGAAAACTTTACACCAAAATCTGTAACTATGTGCCCTTTAAAGTTTTAACTAAAAAAAATCCAGCCGTTAATTTTTAAACGCTAAAAACATGCTAAAATGTTTTAAAAGTGTTATGTTTTTTGGACGTTGATAGGAAACTACTGAACGGATTTGAGTAAAATAAACGCCTAATTGTAGAGAAATGTCCCTCTTGTGTATTTTAAAAGGTTTCAGTTAGAGATATTGAGCCATTTAAAGGGCAAACACCAAAACTAGGTCAAATTGCTTAATTAACAATAAGTACTCCATGTTTGTAATTAACCCTTTAAAACCAAATTCAGTTTGATCAAGAAGATATAGAGATACATATTATATAAAGCATACTTTAAAAATACTCTCAGGTAGCATTTGCGATTTTTTTGATAATGGAATCTTTTTTTCTAAAAAAAGCAGAATGGCCCTTTAAGTTAACATTCTAACAAAATATTGTGTATCTTGAAATTGTTCCATAAGTATGTAATTTATATGTTTTGAGTTGACATTCTGAAAGATATCCAGATATAAACATTTTTCAATAAATAAATTGTGTATCTTGAAATTGTCCTGTGTATTTCAGTCGATGTGAACGTCCCCCATCTAAAGATTTAATCAAATTATTTATAAGAGCTCACACAGTTCGTGCTGGTCAAACATCTACTAGTCCATGGGTAGTAAGTGATAAAATGGTACACAAACATAAATTATCCCCCAAATTTGCTGACTTTTTGCTTTCTCCTTCGAAGGTAAGCTTATGTAATATGTTTTCATTACCATTTGTTATTTTGGATAGAACTGGATTTTAGCCTCTCAGAATCATAATTTTACAATGAGTTTGTAAATTACTACATTTATATCGAAAGAATATCATCAAACCATAGCCTTGAATAAAATGATTACGGAACAAGTCTAGTATAAAAATATTTGAAATTGTCATTGATATTTATAATTACCTTTGTTATAGATGACAAGAATAACACCAGAAATGGTAGAAGAATTTAGCGAAAAGCGTAAAATAGAGGAGGAACTTTTACATTTAAGCTCTTCAGATGAAGATGAAATTGTTTTATCTGAATCTATTCTGAAATCAATCGAAAAATCTGATGATTCTTCAGATTCAGATGTACCTTTAGTGAATCTAAAATCTAAAAGTAATATAACGAACTCTGATTCAGAAGATGAACCACTGTCTAAATTAGGTTCAGGTAAAAAATCACCTAAAAAGAAATCGCCAACCAAGACGAAAGACACTAAAAAGAAGGATGAGAAGAAAAAGGTATGAGATTTTATTGTTATTTAACACATAACTGTTGTTTTGTGATCCATATTTTTTTTTAATAAATCCATGTATGGGTTACCATATGCTTCAGTAGTGCATAGTTGGAAATTGAAATATCCAAGCCAATTTTTCCTAATTGCACATTGCATGGTGTTTTGCCAGTATTCAGAACTCAAAACAGTAGCAGAAAAGTAGGACATTTAATTCTAAGGATAATCCGTTATCTTATGGATGAGAAAAAAAAAAGATTTGTTTTGAAAAATAAAAAAAATGTTATATTTTTTCTCGATTTTAAAGTTTGTGATTGAATGATAGTGAAATAGAAAATAAATATCCTCTTTTTTTTCTTCAGAAATTAAAACAAATGACGCTATTTGATTTAGCAAACAAGAAGGGTGGTAAATCTCCTATTAAAAATTCTCCACGTAAAATGTTAGAGTCTGGAGTTAGTATAACACCTCCTATTGTTACACTGTAAGTTAAATACACTATTATCATCAGTCTAATTAAAATCAGACCCTAATTTCGTTCGTTCGTTTTTTTTTTAAATCCGGTTTTTTAACCACTACATTAGGGTCTGAGAACCAGGCGTGGCAACAGCCGTTCACGTTAACTTTGACCTTACCTTGATAAACGTGACCTGATAAACTAGTCTACAGCACTTAGGAATCCTAGAATGCACCTATTGTTCGTGAACAAAATCCCAGCTCGGGAGAGGGCAAAGATCTGATTGGTTAGGTCATTAAGGTCATTAAGGTTAGGTCAAAGTTAACGTGAACGGCTGTTGCCGCGCCTGGTTCTCAGACCCTAATGTAGTGGTTAAAAAAACGGATTTTAAAAAAAACGAACGAACGAAATTAGGGTCTGATTTTAATTAGACTGTATTATCATCATCCTGGGCTATTCGAGAATAAAATACACTATCTTTCTTTCCGCTAGATTTTATACAACTGGAAAGTAGGGACTTTTATGGCGGGAGAAAGTGGGAAACTCAGGAACCTTCTTGCCGGGAGATTGTCATGACTAACAGGCATTCGGCTCAATCTTGTTCGAGAATATGTAATGACTTGGCCATGATAGGCTTCCATTTTGCCCGTTAAATGGGCAAGGGAAGATAACTCCTGATTGATTTGGATGTTTTTACCTCGCAAGAAGACGACACTCTCTAAAAAATGATTGTGATTGGCTGAACTATAATTTATTCAATATGGCAATCACCGTATAATGTACAAGGTTATCTTGTACACTAGGGCTGCAGCAGTTGATACGGGTGAACTAACAGGAAGTTGCAATACCTCTTCCCAGCCATTGCTTGCTAAATTCCTAAATTTAAAGTTTTCTCATGACTTCGAACATAAATGCTTATTTAATATTCTGTTCTTTTTTTTATAGAATGATAAAAGCACATAAAAACAAAAAAACCGGTGTATTACATGAATTATTGAGGAAAGCTCTCAAAATTTTAAATTCTACTCAAAGAGATAATCTTCCAAGCCCAATAAAGGAGATATTCATGAAAAAATATAATCTATTAAGAGAAAAAACATTACTGTAAGTTTGTTTTGTGTTCTTAAAAGTTTTTTATTTTCATTCAATATCAATTGAAGGATGGTGGCTCAGCTTATTTAAAGGAATACAACCTCTTAGAATGAACAAAAAATCTACATTTTCAAACTTGGTCAATAGTATTCATTAGCGGACTGACCTAGAGGCATAACTATACAACATATTACCTTAATAATCTAAAATTCAGAAAACTCTGTTTATATGCTATAATTGAAACACGCTTACGCAAATTTTAAGCCTTTTTCATTAGTAAACTGTAATTGTATGGAAAATTATATAGTTAATTGATTCTCTTATGTATACTGTGGACACCGTTAATGACTTATTGACCAAGTTTAAGAACTTAATTTTTGTGTTCATTCTAAGAGATGGTATCGCTTTAAGGATTATTCAAATAAGCCCAATAATTCAGGCCTTCTCAAATGGCAGCCCGCAATGCCTTTCAGAATGGCCCCTCAAGAGTTATCCCTTCCACTAAAACGCTCTGATCACTATGCTTGCTAAGCTCTATTTGGCCCATATATTTTTTTTTTCATAAATGCAATTGGCCCTTTACAAAAATTAATTGAGAATAGGCTAATTGAAATTAATTCTTAGTTTTGATTTTATGTCCCTTAATTCTCATGTTATAAAGACAAGTTCTTTATTATGAATTTAAAATTTCAGAGACAAAATGACACCTGAAGAAAAAAATAATTATTTGAGAAGAAAAAGAAGATTAAAAGAACAAGAATATAAAAAGGTATGTCAGTTAAACTTAAGATATTTCTGAGAATTTTTTTTTTTTTTTTTTAAAGGTAGATTGAAATGTAAAAGAACATAGTATTTGAATGATTAATTTTATTTTCTATATGGCATTATTTACTTTTTAATTACAGAAATTTGAGGACGAACAAATAAAAACCGGAAAGCCATTACCTCAACCCAAACTTGTATCCTGTCCCGAAAGCTTACCTAATGAAGTGTTCGGAGATGTTGCTATGGTAACAGAATTTATTAGTTGTTTTAAAGGATTATTGATGCCAAATGATGAATACCCAATTTATTCAGGTGAGATTTTGGTTTTATTACCACCTTAATTTAACCTTATTTTCAGCACAAATTCAGTTGTCTCTTTTGGTGATGAATGATTCTTTTGGTTTTTTTACTACACTCTTAAACCGCTTTTCCACTGAGAATTGTGAAGGAAAGACATTGGTCTCGATCATTATAGACAGCATGCGGTCTACAAGACTTAAAACGGTTTGGCAATTGCCTAGTGGAAACACAGGAAAGCTAGTTTAAAGCCGGCTCTTTGTCAGTGGAAACACAGTTTTATTCTCACATGTACACTGTAATATTGTTTTATGAAACTTATCCAGTTAGCAAACATTCCCTGAATCCTTGTCTTGGGTGAAACTGAGTTGATTGTTAAGTGTTATTATTATTTTATAGATGCGTTAATGAAAGCTCTAGGTAATGGTGTAGTAGGATATGGTTATTTAAATAGAGTATTAGATGTTTTACTACAAACCTTACTACAAGATAGAATAGCTGAGGTGAGTTTTACTATAGATCATCAAGGGCCTTATTCTCGAAAACTTTTAGATGATTTTAGTATTCTAGTCATCTGATTATTCAATCACTAAAATTGATTCGTATTATCCTATCAGATTACTGTATTTCTTACAATCTCGTTTTATCTTAGATAAGTTTTCGTGAAAAAGGCCCCAGATCTTTTAAAACATTAGTCTCATAATCTTGAGGTATTTGGACAGAACTTTAATGGTCGAGTTACAAAGGGTTGTCATGAATAAACTGACTTTCTGATATGAATAAATCACCCCTGAATATAGCTTGCATTTGTTTATTATTTGATATAACAGCAGATCCCATTTCCAATATCAATATTCGTTTTCAAAAGTCAAACGCACTTTTATCATAAAATAAATGTTCTTTAAACAAAATTTGTTTTTTCAAGGGTTATGAAGAATTAAAAACTAAATTAAACAATATAGCTATAAATAACTACACAGCATCTGAACTAGTGAGGTTATGTTTACGAAGCAATGATAGTGGTCAAGATTTAAATGATGAAGATGAAGAAGAAGAGTTTGTTGATGTGGTCTGTATTTTGTATTATAATCTCCCTTTTTATACGCCCACATCTCTCTATGTGGCACCCCTGTGCGTCCGCCCGTTGCCTATAAACTCTCTAAAAACTAGATATTTTGATGGAATCAAATGAAATTGGGTATGTGTATAGGCTACATATTGATTAAACGAAGATCGAGTTCAAATTTGAGCTATTTTTTACTCTTGATTTCGCCTAAATTAAAAGCTTTGAGAAAGTTTAGTTTACTTCTGATAAAATTTAAGGCTTTTTCGTTTTACCATCCGCATGCTGTGATGGGCGTATATGGCTGTGGTCCACTATCTTTCCTGAACGCTATTAAAAACAATACCACAACATCAGCAATTGTATAATTATGTCCATTGCATTAACTCAAGATCCCAGGTTGATATTTGAATATTTAAATTAATAAATAGTCTGGCTCAAATAGGTTCTATTGCCATTTAAACTATCTTAAAAATAAAGCAAACTGCTTGTTTGTCTGAAAATTGTCTTTAAATGTGTACAAATATCTAAGTCGCTGACTATTCAAAAATTCCATTTCTCGCAATACTTTTTGATTAGGAATGATATTCATACATGTAAACAGGAAAAATTGCCTGTTAATCCTTAGACTTAAAGAGCCCACTTTATAGGCTTATTTGACATATTAACTGAAGTTTGAGTAATCCCTTATGTATATTCACACCAGTTTTTATACGCCCTCATCTCTCTATGAGGACGTATATTGTCGGCACCCCTGTCTGTCTGTCCGTCCATTCGTCAATATTTGCTCGTAAACGCTCTAAAAACTAGAGTTTGTGTATACATATTCATAAAACGAAGATCAAGTTCGAATTTGAGCTATTTTCGATCGTTAGAAGCAGAGTTATTGCCCTTGCCCCAAATCCGTCGGTCTGTCCATCAACATTTGCTTGTAAACGCTCTAAAAACTAGAGTTTTTGACGGAATCAAATGAAATTTGATACGTGTATACATATTCATAAAACAAAGATCAAGTTCGAATTTGAGCTATTTTCGACCGTTAATAGCAGAGTTATTGCCCTTGCCCCAAAGTCTTAGTTTTCAACCAATTTTGATGAAACTTAAATTGATGTTATTGGACCTAAATCCAAAGGTTTGTGAAAGTTTAGTTTTATCCTGATTAAATTTAAGACTTTTTCGTTAGGCGTATTTGGCCGTGGTCCACTATCTTAATTTCATTTTGTTGACTTTATTTTCCAGCCTCAGAATATTATACAGAAATTAGAAGACAAAGAGTTTTATCAACTGGAACCAACTGATAAATTAGCTATATTTAAAGGATTGTGTCTACGTATTATGGGATCATATTCAGTGCAGGAATATATGGAAGGCAAACAAACTCATGCCAATAAACTTATGTAAGTTTGTATCCCCTTTTATTTTCAAATCCAACTTCCCTGTAATTAGATTGCAGTGTTGAAAATTGGAGGTTATTTGTTTCTTCCAATATTTATTGGACAATCGCTAAAATTGATCGAATCAGATAACTGTATTTCCTAAAATCTGGATTTTATCTAAGTTAAGCTTTCGGGATAAGGCCCTTCATTGTATTCCAGAATGATAACAGTCATTGCAGATGAACTTATCAATTTATTCGCGGTAATAGCAAATAACTGATGCTATGAATAACGAATGCATCATTTTGTACTTATATAAAGTAAATTTCCAATGATTAGGCCAGATTTGAAATGAAATTTATCTTTGTTTTGGTTTTTTTTGTACAGGAAAAAGAAATATACAGGTCAGAGAGAATTCACTGAAAAAATAAAGAAACATGATGAAGATGATAAAGATGATGAAGAAGACAAGCCAAAAGATGATGAAGGTAAAATTACCTTGATTTGGATGACGAGTGCTGAAAATATATAGACAGTGCTTCTAAGAAGGCTACAGAAGCGTTTTCACCAATTTAGAACTCTCTGGGGGGGGTTATATGATTTCATTTATGGAAGTGGACTGCTGTCTTTATTAAAGTTGTTGGCATCTCTGGCTCTGCAATGCTTAAGTACCATCTAATTTTAAGCACAGATAATTTGGGAACAATGTTTACTATTAGGAAATTCTGAAAATTATATTATGCGCTGGAAAATTTCTCTTGTAATTAGAGCATGGACAAATTTATTTCAAATTGAATGCAATATGGAGATCTGTTACATGAACTTATTTGAAATCCAACAAAATTACTCTTGGTGTCAGAGTAGAAGAAAAAAATAAATTAAAATATTTCAATATATCTTTAAAAACATGACAAATTTGTTGCTATACTAACATTTGGTGCTGGACTGTTGTAATATTTCTGTAAGATTAATTACGGCATCTTTCTATGTTAATATAGATAAAGTTGACTCTGCTGAGGCCCCAGCTTTGCCTGTTGATACCACCAGTGCTGAGAAACAAGACGATTATGAAATTATATCCAGTGTAAGAAATAGGCGAGTCAGTTCTGCTAAACTAGCAGCTGAAAGAGCCAAGAAAGAAAAGCAAAGACGCAAAGAGTAAGTAATAAAGTAAAGATTTTGTACAGTTAAAGTGATTGTAAAGAGTATTTCTAAAAAAAAATATGTGTATTGGGACACTGATAGCATCAATTTGAGCCATTCTGACGTCTGTGGTTCTTTCAATTCTAATAAAACTAACGCTTTTTATGATGTCACTGACAGTGATCTGCATAGATATCAATAGTAGCTTCTGGTATACGGTATATCACTGCCAGTGACGTCATAATGTTTTACCAGCTGATAAATCCCTATATTGGTCACTTGTGTCATAAATATAAGTTAAAAGTTGGATTAAATTGAATTCTAGCAGCTGGTAATACAGGTAAATGAATAACTATCTAGAGTGGGAATTGATTATATTTAGTTATTTATCATAATTAAAATATACCTACATTAGCAAAAATTTCAGTAAAAAGTATTTTTATCTTTATATTTTATAGAGTTGAAAAAAGTTTGTTTGCACAGAAGAAACAGAGACTATTAAAGATCATGGAGGTAAGAAAAAAATTCAGTTTCACCAATACTAATTGGTAAACATGTTGAAAGCACTACCATAACAAGATTATTGTACTTGAAAGTTTAAAGTATCCTATATGTGCCTTGGCGTGATACATTAAAAAAGTATGAATATGAAAAGAATACTACCTCTTAGAATGATCATAGAAAATGGATTTTCAAAGAGAATAAATTCATCAGTGGACTTACCTTATGTCATAACAAGAATGCAGATAATATAGTCTAGAAATCGATTGTTCTTTCGTAGTTAAAAAAATTTGTATATTTTGTAGGAGGCAATAGAAGCAGCAAGACAAATTCATCGATTTGTTCCTATTGGTTTTGATAGACATCACAATCGGTACTGGATGTTCAGCAAAACAACACCAGGGCTATATATAGAGAAAGGCTGGTTCACTCAAGACTACAATTATTGTGTATATGAAGATGCAGATGCAGATAACATAAGCGAAGATGAAAAACCTATAGCTGCTTTATGTACACCCATTAAAAAAGAAAATGGCACTGCAAGTCCCAAGAAATCACCTAAAAAATCTCCCAAGAAAGCTTTGAAAAATGAGCCGAGGTATTTTAATTTGTAATTAGACTAAGGAGCATTAACTTCCTTGCAAGATTTTTTAGTAAACAGCATCTAGTGTTTTATAAGATGCATAAGTTGAACTGGACAAAGGGGCTGACAAGGAGAAAATTTTAGTTGTTTAGACTGGAATTGCTGCTGTCTTAGCCAAATTTCCCTCATTGTACAATGAATTGGGTTTCCATTCTAGAAATATTGCTCTTTAGGATGACTTTCATGTATTTATGTATGTATGTGGTCTGATCTATTGCTTTTACACACCAATAATGCTAATGACACCAACGTTTAATTCTAATATTTATATTCAGATACTTTTATTAATCAAACTTTTTTATACGATAAATGAAAAGTAATATTCCCATATATTTATTTCAGTATACCTCAGTATTCTCAGAATCTATGGTACGAGTATGATACTAGTAAAGATTTAGATGATTTAATCGATGCTCTACATCGTCAAGGTATACGAGAATCTGGACTGAGGAAAGCAATTAGGAAGAGATATGATGATATATCTAAAGCTATTCATAGATCTAGAAGGTGAGGGGTTTTCCTGAAAAAAATTCCAGTAGACCTATCTATTTTGTCATTGTATTTTTCAGTGTAAAATTCCATTTTTGTTGCAAGAAATTTTTTGTGACATCTTTATACATGAAATAAAACTTATTAACTCAATTTTTCAATATTTCTTTTGATTATTATAGAACAAATTTAGAATTACGAGAAACTAATGGTGATGAAGAAACATTAAATGGTATACGAAAAGAATTATTAGAATTAGAAGTTAGGTTACGGAGTGGTGGCTTAGGTGGTGTTCCAGATTTTAAATCTTTTGAAGAAAAAGTAGAAACCTCAGAAGATTTGAAAGATTTTGTAAGTTGACTCCAACAAATGCAAACTTTGCCAAATTATCTATTGAGTTTTGAAGGGAGAAAATTTGCATTGCATCTCATAAGTTCAGTATCAGCAACCTTCCCAGTGATTACCAATCTGATTAAAATGAGATTACATTCCGCTTCCGTTTTTTTTTTTTTTTTTCGTCTCATTGTAATCCTAGAAGATTTATAAGACAAGCGTGTTCTGGTAAAGTAGATTTCAGGTAATCAGAGTGGCATGCAGATCGTGTGTTGTGTCTATACATTGTGGGAGAACGAAATAGAAAGTAAAACAAAATAGGAGGTCCATATTATAACGTACTTCGAAACGCCCTTGTAAACATTGTTTGGATTGGCGGAAGGGTGGCATGTTCTATAAATAGCTTATTTGTAACCAGAACACGCTCGATTGTATGATGGATTCAAAGGTTCCAGAAGTAACAGTGAGTTGTGACATTTTGAATCCTTGATTCAGCTAATTATAAAAATAAACTTCTGTAACATACAAAATCTTTTGGTATTTTAGAATGCCTTACTATTGGAAGTAGAGTGTAATGTTTTGGAGAAGGTTTTGAAATATTTCATGAGAGATGGCAGACTGAATCTAGGCCCTACGACGTCGTCTAGTACTATTACAGTGAAACAAGAGGAATCAGATGATGGTATGATTATTTACTTTTATTCCACATTTTTTTCTGATCCAAAGTAAATATTCCTCTTTAGCCTAAGCTTTATACGTAAGAATTTTCCCATTTTACAGTTCAGCTGTTTTATACAATGATTTTCTTACCACAAATGTTAGGAACCCTTATTAATTTTTCTTCCCTAGCATATTTTTGTACATGATTCTTTTTGCCTATTAAGGAAAGTGTTTGTTCTTTGTTCTTATGCCAACCTGATTATAGCCCAAACTAAAACCAATCATGTGTTGAAGGTGGGGCTAAATGTGTCAATCAAATTAACTATTCTGGGCTATAAAAATGACCACTCCCTCTCTGATATAGCATTATGACTCTATTCAACAGAAGATGATGTAATGATAGTTGATGGAAATGATAAAGATGGAAAGAAAAAGGGAACTACCCATAAACATCGACAGAGATGGCGAGATGCTGTAGAGAACTGTGCTACCTTCTCTAGATTCCATGTTTTAATGGGAATGTTAGAATATTGTGTCAATTGGGATAAATCAGTAGAAGCTGCAGTAAGTTTAATTTTTACTCTGAGTTTGTATGGGACTATACGATGAGGCCCTATGTACTACAGAACAGGTGGAAAATAAGAGTAGGCTCATGCTCATATACTGGCAAAATTTCCCTCTTTTCCCCCTTTCAAGGAGTTTGCAAAACATGCATTGGATACTGGATAATGATTTTCGTGTTTGAAGAGATAAAGATAAGCTGGACTTTGTTTTGTTTCCTCCAATCAAGCCTTGAGCTTAAAGGGATTGTAAAGTGATTTTCTAAACTTTGTATGTGTATCGGGGACATTGATAGCATCAATTTGCACCATTCCATTTTCCATTCCATTCCTGCAATTCTACTAATAAGCTATCACTAACTAATTGATGCTATCAATGTCACTAATACACATTACAATCCTTTAAGCTTTGTGAACAAACAAATTTAAATTGAAATCTTAATGGTTTGTTTCAAAGTTTTTCCTGCAACATTGATATTTATTTGGGAGAGTTTAAAAAAGCTGATAAAGTTTATTTTGTATATCTATTTGTTTATATTGTGTAAGATATTAACTATTATTTGTTTATATTATAGAAATGTAAGATATGTAGGAAGAAGGGTGATGATGATAGACTATTATTATGTGATGACTGTAATCTAGCTTTCCACATGTATTGTTTACGGCCTGCTCTTGTTAATGTACCTGAAGGGGAATGGTTCTGTGCTGCTTGTATGGTAAGATATTCTACTCTTCTGTGTTTGATTTAGGATTAATTTTTGCCTGATATTTCTATTTTTAAGAACTTTAAAAACTGTATTTTAAAATTTTGTGAACACCAAATTTCTTATGAGTTCTGCACAAGCAAAACAAATCTGTTAATCAAAAATCTAGTCCAGAATATGACAAAATCTGACCCAATAAATGTATAGTAGTGAACTCCAATACAAGAAGTATCATCAGGTGTTTCCAAAAAAGTAAGCATGATCTTCTTCTGTCTATCTTCATAACCTGACTTAGTGGTGAACAGTGTCATACTTATTCTTATCAATGTGTGTTATATTTTTCTAGCACAAAAGGAAGCCTATTCAGCTTTATCCTACACGAGGAAAGAGAGATGTAAGTCAAATCTCAATCTTTTATCAAGATATATATATTGTTTGAATAATGAATATTGAACAAGTTTTAAAATTCACAATGTTTCTATTAACAATGTATTAGATTTTGCCTTTGGTTTTGCAAAGATAGTCAAAATTAGCAACTAGAACATTTGAATCTCAGGGGCCTTATTCTCGAACACTTAACTTACAATGATTTTAGTGTTATGGTCATCTGATTGGACAATCACTAAAACTTATTGTAAATTTAACTTTGTTATCCAATCAGATTACTGTATTTCTTAAAATCTACTCATTATCTTAAGTTTTCGAGAATAAGGCCCCAGATGAGTTAAGTTAAGATTGTTTTCATGAAAGATATTAGTATTATTGACTTTACTTTGGTGAAAATGGGTATAATTCAGATTGTCAAAATCAAGGCTAAAGTTTTCATGTTGTTTGAAACATTAAAATATTCATACAAGATTTGAATGTTACTATGTCTATTTTTCTCTCCAGTTTGATATGATAGAAGAAGTGAAGCCAGTAGTAATAGATCATGAATCAACATGTTCTATTTGTGGTGGTGATGAAGAAATTATTAATTGTTCAGAATGTCCTTTATCCTATCATACATTCTGTCACGAACCAGCATTTCGATATCCACCAAGGTACAATTTATTTGTTATATAAACTTATCTACCCTGGGTTCCAGTTTCCCCCTGTCAGTGATGCAGGTTAGAGGGGCTGACATGGAAAAAGAGCCACTTGTTCGGTTGGGACAATAAACCGAGGTCCCGTGTGCTATTGCCTGTACACGTTAAAGATTCTTCGACAGTTGGAAATCAGAAATAAGAGCAGGCTAATGTCGATTCCTGGCAAAATTTCCCTCATTACACAATGTATGGCATTGAACATTATATTGGGAAATATTAACTTTGTAACTTATATTGTTTATAGAGGACATTGGAAGTGTATGAGATGTAAGGGTGCAAGGAAAAAAAGACCAAAAAGTGAGATATTAAATTTTTAGAATATTAAAATTAAATTATTAGTACCATTTACCTGTTTGAAAGTAACTGGAAGTCATTCATATCTTCCTTGGATGTATATAGTAGGAACATTTATTAACTTTTAGAAGCTAAAAAGGAGTTTTTCAGTTTCAGGGCAGAAGGAAAAAGGAAAACTCTTCTATGCATGCATATTTTTTATCGATATTGTACAAAATGTTGATTAAAGATCAATTGATAAAAATTTGTTGCCAGTCAAACTATGTACAACTTTGCCAAATATTATATTATTGTTAAGTTTTTGTCCAGGTGCCTTATTCTCGACAACTTAACTTGTAATGATTTTAGTATTCCAGTCATCTGATTGGTCAATCACTAAAATCGATTTTAGATTAAGAACTATTATTCAATTATATTATTGTATTTCTTAAAATCTGGATTTTATCTAAGTTAAGTTTTCGAGAATAAGGCCCCAGATATCAAATTTTGTTAATAGCTTTTAATGAAAATATGACTTTGATACCTATAGATTTTACACCTACTGATGATTCTGATGATGATGATTATGTACCAGGAAAGGAACCTGCACCAAAAGGGCCACCCAAGTTTAAACGAGGACCATATAAAAAAAAGAAATTAGATTTTGAAGCTGATGATTCACCACCAAAAACATCACGAAGAGCTCCTTCAGAATTATCGGTAAGATTGTTAGCTGAGAAAATCTTCTGCTAAAATATATGTTTGTCTTAAGCCAGGCCTTCTCAAATGATGGCCCGCTACTTGAAGAGTGACCCCTTCCGCTAAAATGCTCTGTCGCTATGTTAGCTGAGCTCTATTTTGCCCTTAAAGTTTATTCATGAAATGCATTTGGCCCTTTACAAAAATTTTTTGAGATGGCCTGTAGTGTTGCTTTTTGTAGCTGCAAATAAACAATGTATGGTGCGTAACTGTGTAGCAAATCATGTCCGTTGAGTATTTGTTCAAGAGCTGAATGACTATAATTATCCATGAAAACTCTCTCAGTATCTAAATATTCATTAAACTTTCTGACAAGCTTGTATGTGATTGGCTTTTGTTGGACGCCATCTACCCACCAACCCAAACTTCCTACTGCCCTGAATTCATATTTCAATGATCTGCTATGTAAATTGTTGTCTGTTGTAGATATGTGAAGATATATTAAATGATTTAGTTAAAAATAAAGACAGTTGGCCATTTGCTGAAGCTGTGAACAAAAGAGCAGTAAGTTTCATTAATTTAGCACCAGTGACCCCCTTCTTCAAAAGACTTTTGACTTGCCAAAAAATGTTCCTTATTCTCTTCTCCAGAAATTTCGCCTTCAGAACAAATTGGAATTTGCAACAATTGCACAAATGGCTTAGGATTTTTTACATGCAATCAAAATTAAAACTTACGACAATTCAAAAAATGGCATTTAGATATCAATTGTTTTGATAAGGAGTTTATGATTGAAACGTGTCACTTTTTAAATTAGAAAAACGTTATTATTGATTTCAGGTACCTGATTATCATACTATAGTTAAACATCCTATGGATTTTAGAACTATGAAAAATAAATTCCTATTATATTCCTCTGCTCAAGAATTTGTAGATGATTTGGCTTTAGTGTTTAGAAACTCTGCACTATATAATAAGGTTTGTTTAATTTTTCGGTACCCCTGTGTGAAACACAGAACTTACTTCAGTTAAGAATGCTCCTTGAAATTTTCAAACAGAAGTCACATGATAGTTTTTCCCTCATTGCATACATTCAAGAAGCATTTATAGAATTTTACTTCATTTCATGAGATCAGTAAATTTCGATTAATACACTGTCAAAATGTGTTGCTATTATATATTGTATTATTTTATATTTCTGATTGTAGGAGGACTCTGATATCTACCAATGTATGTTGAATATGGAAAAACAGGCTAGGAAACTAGTATTGTCAAGATTACCTAACCATATATACAGTCGTGATGTAGTTGCTAATGGTTACGATGATCATGGTAGCAGCAGTAAACGTGGTCGACGTAAATGAGATCTAAAAATAAATAGACCTGACTAAATTAGACAATTGAATCTATAAAATTGTAATTAGTTTTAATGCTGTATATCTGACAGTCTACGCAAAATAACACTATATTTTAGATGATGTATTACAGCAATGTGAATATTTTGGCATGTTTGGTTGTTATGCCAAAATTTGCTTTTAAATGTGATAAGCAACAACGTATTTAGAAATTTGACATGATAGTGTGAAAATACTTTGGCTACCGATTGTGCTGTTTTAAGTGCTCTATTTCATGCTAGTGCTCTTCAAAATTTATTTTGATGGCTTTTCTGAGCTAAAATGTGGCATAACTTACAACTATTGTATAAATTTGAATTGTAAATATCCATGAGAATTCTGATTGGTCAATGGTTTTTCAACAATGACCAATCAAAGTTATGTATGATCTTTCTCTCAGAGACTAATGTCGCAGTTTTTAGATAGTGCTCTGTGAATATTGCTTAATCAAAATATTGTCAAACATAGAATGCTTGATTTAATTCACTTGTCATATGGATTACTTGTGTTCATGTCCGATGTTACATCACTTTATGTTGTTAAGTTAAACATTTGATTGCTTCATTATTCTATGTGGACTAGCAAACTTAAGCATAAGTAATTTGAGAAAGTAAAATACTTACTTAAACTGAATACTTGTATGTATCCCAAGGTATTAAGAAAATCTGAAGTATTTTATTTAAGAAATCTCATAGGTCAATTTGAAACTATATTAAATAAAAGATGTGTTGAAATGCACTTTGCAAGAACATGTTGGTGACTTGAGGCTTCATCTTAAAGTAAAAATAAATTGTATAAAAAAATTTGAACTGAATACTGTATATATATATTTTAACATTACTGTTGTGGTAGATTTTATTTTTACCATACAAGTCTAATTTTAGTTGTAAATATTCTACTTATAGGCTTTGAACATGTCACAACAGCTGGTGATTGAAAGACACCTAGCACTGATCTATTATGTTATCTATTTAGATTTTCTTGTAATCAGATGCAATCATGATCAACTCTTAAAAAAAAAAGTAGTATCATGACCTGATTCTATCAAACATATAAATAAGTTGTAAGATATTAAATGTTGCGCAGGCGCTGTACAATATTTATTATTAAATCGATTCTCGAGGTGCATAAACTCTCAATGTGGTTCAAATATGCTTAATTTGCTCAGTAATGCTTTACATTCTCTTTGAATGTTTATTAAAGATTCATAAATGGTTAAAGAAGTATCACAAAAAGTTAACAGATAAAAAGCAGTTTTCTTTGCCAGTAAAAAAATTGTGCCTTTTGGTTACAGTAGTTCTAATTCTTGTTTAGTTATATTCTTTTATAAATTGGCTTCTGAAAAATTAAATATTAGTACTCCAAATGAATTGTTGTGATTGTAGTCCATTACATCAACTTAACATCCCTTATTTCTCGCTAATAATGACAGGCCTGTGTTTGCTCAGTGAGTTAGACACTTGCTCTCTAACCTGAAGGTCCAGAGCTCAGTTCAAGCATTGACGATACCTAAGAATAAATCAAGACGGTTTCCTTCCAGTCAACCCTCTGCCTGTGATGCATGTCGGAGGCATGGAAAAAGGATCTAGTCGTTCGGGTGAGAATATAAACCGAGGGCCGTGTGTGCTACGGACTGTGCACGTTAAAGTACTAATAAAGTAAGCTATATCCTTCAGCAACGGAATTTATCAGAAATTATACATATTTTATATGAGGAATGGAACATGGATGGACAACTGTCTAAATATAAATCATTCTGAACAGCTGACAAAATCAGGGATTCGTGTGATGATGATACACGTAAAGATAAGATACTTTAGAAAATATTAATGACGATACAATGTGTTCACATAACTCCATCACTAAAAACAGACATTCAGTAAATTTAAAAAAAAGAGTATTTATTTTACATAGAATATACGCGCAGTGAATGTCTATTGGGTTATGGAAGGGGGTACGTGTCACTATATGAATCTTATCTGAATAAATTACAAATGCATTAGCCAGAGTCCTCTGATCATGCAATTGATCGATTCAATAATCGTCGTCCAAATCGTCAACCTTTCCTCTTGTAAGCATTAACCATTTTCGTCTTTTTTCATAATAAGGCAAACTCCTTTCTCTATCCTCTTTACGTTTCTTCATGTCATCCAGTTTACAATAAAAATCATCAATCCTTGAATTGAGAGGCTTGCGCTTTACTTTCATTTTGAGATTCAAAAATTCTCTCATCATGTCATCTGGGGGTTCATCTTCTTCATCTTCATCGTCTGCTTCTTCGATTTCAGTTCCCTGCCACGCAACACTGGGACGACACTCCGTTACCCGCGGAAATTTCACATTCACTTCCGATTTTGATGTGGGTTCCTCATCGATACTCAGATTCTCAAACGTGGAATCGAGTCTTTTAATTATACTATCATGTCTCTTAATGGTGCCACGATCTGTAGATTTTCTCGATCGTGCGGTACGATCGTCGGACGAGTACGGTCGCGTCGATGGTTTTCTGAAAAAAGGTAATCGCGTAATACTACTTTTGGCGTTTCTAAGTAAAGGGTTATAATCTTCTTCGTCATCACTGGAATTCTTCAATTCTTCAAAATATCTTTCTTTTTCTCGAAGTTTTTCGAGAAATTTTTCTCCTCGTTGAAAACTAGTCTCTCTCTTTTTCAATCCCTCTTTGTACCATTCATCGCGCACTGCACTTAAAGTGTGTAATTTCTCTTTTAGTTTGGGTGTTAAATACGTTCCCATCAGTACAGGTGAAGAGGGCGTACCTCTTTTCACTGGACTTTTGGACTTTTTTGAACGCCCTGACGGTGGTTTTTGAACACAAGCATCCGAATCGACTTCATCCTGCTTCTTATTTTTAGTTCTACCAAGCAACCTGCAAGAACAAAATATTTGTACTTATTATGGGGATATGTGTCTTATAAGATATGAATATGAGTCGTAACTGTGACATTAATCTTCTATATATATGTGTATATTTAGGCTTAGGCCTACGTTTTTTTGTCATCAGATTCGCCGATGGCGTGCACGCAAGAAAGGATGAGACTGTAAGAATGCTCCAACCGTTCGAATGGGGCATTAGCACATTTTCCAGTGTACTGCATGGTGTACAGATTTAATGCCCGCCTCCTCTCATATCTTAAAATCTGGATACCACTATTCCATGTACATCCAGCTTGAGAACATATGGAGGGGGTATTGATCAAAACTCATGATAAAATTTCATGTAAAAAATCTTTTGAGAAAAGCACACTTTTATAAAAAAAAAAATGGTAAAAACTTAAAAGATATTACTTACTCTAGAGATCCAGTGGTTAAGAAATTATCACATTGTTTAATCTGTGTTAAAAAATGGTTGGTACTTATTTTACTTCTTTCAATATGATATATACTGTATTTTTGTTCTCGATCAAATTGAGCCAATCTCTGCTTTA
This sequence comes from Lottia scabra, assembly GCA_029955415.1. Lineage (NCBI taxonomy): Eukaryota > Metazoa > Mollusca > Gastropoda > Lottiidae > Lottia > Lottia scabra. Next base: position 13,766,391 of record JARJEI010000003.1, read on the forward strand.
AAAATACACTGGCTAGATTGTTTTTATTGTTTAAATTACTGTTTGAACCCTTGGTTTTGCTCATTTTGATTTATTTGATGACGTATATTCCGATAAATCCGAAGAACTGTGCGTAAGGTATTTTATGAAGGTATCCAATGACTTCTTGGATAAAAACGAAACTGGTTACATGACCATTATCGAGTTTTGTTATTCCTTGATGAAAATTGCGACATAAATCTTACATTTTACCCCATTAGGCCTACTTCTATAGTATCATCTCACTTTGGAAACCATATAATGTGTACGCCTACATATTTTCTCATCACTTAGTTCATACTGTCAGAGGTATTCACAAATTACCCAAACGATGAGCTCCACAAGTTAACACGGGTCTTAAAATTCAAAACAAATTCACTTCAGTCCATAGTCAGGGTTCCTCTTTCTTTGCCAACTATTTCCGTACATGTTACTCGTCATGAACGAATTATCAAACTATGGATTAAGCCATTTTACGCCGAAAGAATTATTTGGCCAAATCCACCTTCTTACTGCGACATCTCAACACAGAAGTCTTGCGCCTGTCAATCGAAAATGTCTCGGACGTCAGAACACGCCATTTTATATCTGTTTCTATGAACTGTGACTTGTTATCGAGCAAAGAGGCGACACGTTGTCAAATGTGTATTTCAAGTTCAATTTCTACTCCGAAAATGTTACGAATTGAAACGAAGTCGTCAAAGCTAGTAGAAAATGGCGTCGTTTGTCACATAGATTCTAACAAACCTTACCTAGGTAGACGGATAGTTGAGATAATCTCACTACGACCAATGGTTTATTCAGTGTTGTGGGATTAATGTGTAATTAATCCAATAAGCATATATAATATATAGATAACAGGATTATTTCTAGCACTCTCGAGATGACCAACCGGATTAAAGGTCTCGACCCGGTGTTTGTATTTATTTATCACGGAATCCATAGTTTTACCTGGTCATTTAATTTTTTGAACCTCAAGAAAAAGAAGATTGGTTATGAAAAATGGCCTTAATATTTACCAAGAGAGAAGATAGACAATCACAATGTTTATATACATTCATAATACCTTTGAAATATTAAAGAACCGATTTTGGACGCATATCAACTCGATAGTAAAAGAGTGGACGACTGTCTTTTTGTAACAATTTTTCAGGAAATTATGATCAGATTTAACAATTCTTTCAGTAAAAACACTTTGAGGTCAAAAACAGTTTTGTCCATAAGTTCTCATTTATTTTAAGATATCATGTCATCAATATCCAAAAAATAGTTATTGCCAACATCGGGACAGACACGATAGAGTTTATTACTCTCAGACAAGTTAGAGTTTATTACTTTCAGACAAGATAGAGTTTATTACTCTCAGACAAGATATAGATTATTACTCTCAGACAAGATAGTGTTTATTACTCTCAGACAAGATAGTGTTTATTACTCTCAGACAGGATAGAGTTTACTACTCTCAGACAAGATATAGATTATTACTCTAATACTAGACAGAGTTTATTACTCTCTGACAAAATAGAGTTTATTACTAGACAAGATTGAGTTTATTACTCTCAGACAAGATGGAGTTTATTACTCTCAGACAAGATATAGTTTATTACTCTCAGACAAGATAGAGTTTATTACTCTCAGACAAGATAGAGTATATTACTATCAGACAAGATAGAGTTTATTACTTTCAGACAAGATAGTGTTTATTACTCTCAGACAAGATAGAGTTTATTACTCTCAGACAAGATAGAGTTTATTACTCTCAGGCAAGATAGAGTTTATTATTCTCAGACAAGATAGAGTTTATTACTCTCAGACAAGATAGAGTTTATTACTCTCAGACAAGATTAGAGTATATTACTATCAGACAAGATAGAGTTTATTACTCTCAGACAAGATAGAGTTTATTACTCTCAGGCAAGATAGAGTTTATTACTCTCAGACAAGATAGAGTTTATTACTCTCAGACAAGATAGAGTATATTACTATCAGACAAGATAGAGTTTATTACTCTCAGACAAGATAGAGTATATTACTATCAGACAAGATAGAGTTTATTACTCTCAGACAAGATAGAGTTTATTACTCTCAGACAAGATAGAGTTTATTACTCTCAGACAAGATAGAGTTTATTACTCTCAGACAAGATATATTACACTCAGACAAGATAGAGTTTATTACTCTCAGACAAGATATATTACACTCAGACAAGATATAGATTATTACTCTCAGACAAAATAGAGTTTATTACTAGACAAGATTGAGTTTATTACTCTCAGACAAGATGGAGTTTATTACTCTCAGACAAGATATAGTTTATTACTCTCAGACAAGATAGAGTTTATTACTCTCAGACAAGATAGAGTATATTACTATCAGACAAGATAGAGTTTATTACTTTCAGACAAGATAGTGTTTATTACTCTCAGACAAGATAGAGTTTATTACTCTCAGACAAGATAGAGTTTATTACTCTCAGGCAAGATAGAGTTTATTATTCTCAGACAAGATAGAGTTTATTACTCTCAGACAAGATAGAGTTTATTACTCTCAGACAAGATTAGAGTATATTACTATCAGACAAGATAGAGTTTATTACTCTCAGACAAGATAGAGTTTATTACTCTCAGGCAAGATAGAGTTTATTACTCTCAGACAAGATAGAGTTTATTACTCTCAGACAAGATAGAGTATATTACTATCAGACAAGATAGAGTTTATTACTCTCAGACAAGATAGAGTATATTACTATCAGACAAGATAGAGTTTATTACTCTCAGACAAGATAGAGTTTATTACTCTCAGACAAGATAGAGTTTATTACTCTCAGACAAGATAGAGTTTATTACTCTCAGACAAGATATATTACACTCAGACAAGATAGAGTTTATTACTCTCTGACAAGATAGAGATTATTACTCTCAGACAAGATAAAGTTTATTACTCCCAGATAAGATAGAGTTTATTACTCTCAGACAGACAAGATAGAGTTTATTAGTCTCAGACAAGATAGAGTTTATTACTCTCAGACAAAATACAGTTTATTACTCTCAGACAAGATACAGTTTATTACTCCCAGACGGACAAGATAGAGTTTATTAGTCTCAGACAAGATAGTGTTTATTACTCTCAGACAAGATAGATTTTATTACTCTCAGACAAGATAGAGTTTATTACTCTCAGACAAGAAAGAGTTTATTACTCTCAGACAAAATAGAGTTTATTACCCTCATACAAGATAGTGTTTATTACTCTCAGACAGGATAGAGTTTATTACTCTCAGGCAAGATAGAGTTTATTACTCTCAGACAAGATAGAGTTTATTACTCTCAGACAAGATAGAGTTTATTACTCTCAGACAAGATTAGAGTTTATTACTCTCAGACAAGATTGAGTTTATTACTCTCAGACATGATATATTACTCTCAGACAAGATAGAGTTTATTACTCTCAGACAAGATAGAGTTTATTACTCTCAGACAAGATAGAGTTTATTACCCTCATACAAGATAGTGTTTATTACTCTCAGACAGGATAGAGTTTATTACTCTCAGACAAGATAGAGTTTATTACTCTCAGACAAGATAGAGTTTATTACTCTCAGACAAGATAGAGTTTATTACTCTCAGACAAGATAGAGTTTATTACTCTCAGACAAGATTAGAGTTTATTACTCTCAGACAAGATTGAGTTTATTACTCTCAGACATGATATATTACTCTCAGACAAGATAGAGTTTATTACTCTCAGACTAGATAGAGTTTACTCTCTGACAAGATAGAGATAATTACTCTCAGACAAGATAGAGTTTATTACTCTCAGACAAGATAGAGTTTATTACTCTCAGACAAAATAGAGTTTATTACTCTCAGACAAGATTAGAGTTTATTACTCTCAGACAAGATAGAGTTTATTACTCTCAGACAAGATAGAGTTTATTACTCTCAGACAAGATTAGAGTTTATTACTCTCAGACAAGATATATTACTCTCAGACAAAATAGAGTTTATTACTCTCAGACTAGATAGAGTTTACTCTCTGACAAGATAGAGATAATTACTCTCAGACAAGATAGAGTTTATTACTCTCAGACAAGATAGAGTTTATTACTCTCAGACAAAATAGAGTTTATTACTCTCAGACAAGATTAGAGTTTATTACTCTCAGACAAGATAGAGTTTATTACTCTCAGACAAAATAGAGTTTATTACTCTCAGACAAGATAGAGTTTATTACTCTCAGACAAGATAGAGTTTATTACTCTCAGACAAGATAGAGTTTATTACTCTCAGACAAGATTAGAGTTTATTACTCTCAGACAAGATTGAGTTTATTACTCTCAGACATGATATATTACTCTCAGACAAGATAGAGTTTATTGCTCTCAGACTAGATAGAGTTTACTCTCTGACAAGATAGAGATAATTACTCTCAGACAAGATAGAGTTTATTACTCTCAGACAAGATAGAGTTTATTACTCTCAGACAAAATAGAGTTTATTACTCTCAGACAAGATTAGAGTTTATTACTCTCAGACATGATATATTACTCTCAGACAAGATTGAGTTTATTACTCTCAGACATGATATATTACTCTCAGACAAGATAGAGTTTATTACTCTCAGACTAGATAGAGTTTACTCTCTGACAAGATAGAGATTATTACTTTCAGACAAGATAGAGTTTATTACTCTCAGACAAGATAGAGTTTATTACTCTCAGACAAGATAGAGTTTATTACTCTCAGACAAGATAGAGTTTATTACTCTCAGACACGATAGAGTTTATTACTCCCAGATAAGATAGAGTTTATTAGTCTCAGACAGACAAGATAGAGTTTATTAGTCTCAGACAAGATATAGTTTATTATTCTCAGACAAGATAGAGTTTATTACTCTCAGACAAGATAGAGTTTATTACTCTCAGACAAGAAAGAGTTTATTACTCTCAGACAAAATAGAGTTTATTACCCTCATACAAGATAGTGTTTATTACTCTCAGACAGGATAGAGTTTATTACTCTCAGACAAGATAGAGTTTATTACTCTCAGACAAGATAGAGTTTATTACTCTCAGACAAGATAGAGTTTATTACCATCAGACAAGATAGAATTTATTACTCTCAGACAAGATACAGTTTATTACTCTCAGACAAGATAGAGTTTATTACTCTCAGACAAAATACAGTTTATTACTCTCAGACAAGATACAGTTTATTACTCCCAGACAGACAAGATATAGTTTATTAGTCTCAGACAAGATAGTGTTTATTACTCTCAGACAAGATAGAGTTTATCACTCTCAGACAAGATAGAGTTTATTACTCTCAGACAAGATATAGTTTATTACTCTCAGACAAGATAGAGTTTATTACCCTCATACAAGATAGTGTTTATTACTCTCAGACAGGATAGAGTTTATTACTCTCAGACAAGATAGAGTTTATTACTCTCAGACAAGATAGAGTTTATTACTCTCAGACAAGATAGAGTTTATTACTCTCAGACAAGATAGAGTTTATTACTCTCAGACAAGATAGAGTTTATTACTTTCAGACAAGATAGTGTTTATTACTCTCAGACAAGATAGAGTGTATTACTCTCAGACAAGATAGAGTTTATTACTCTCAGACAAGATAGAGTTTATTACTCTCAGACATGATATATTACTCTCAGACAAGATTGAGTTTATTACTCTCAGACATGATATATTACTTTCAGACAAGATTGAGTTTATTACTCTCAGACATGATATATTACTCTCAGACAAGATAGAGTTTATTACTCTCAAACTAGATAGAGTTTACTCTCTGACAAGATAGAGATTATTACTTTCAGACAAGATAGAGTTTATTACTCTCAGACAAGATAGAGTTTATTACCATCAGACAAGATAGAGTTTATTACTCTCAGACAAGATAGAGTTTATTACTATCAGACAAGATAGAGTTTATTACTCTCAGACAAGATAGAGTTTATTACTCTCAGACAAGATAGAGTTTATTACTCTCAGACAAGATAGTGTTATTACTCTCAAATTTATAATAGTGAGTTAATCATTGAATTTGACATTTTTAGGGAGTTCAATGAGCAAGATAGGCTAAAATTTATGTGATATATCCATTTCAGAACTTATTTTGCCATTTTGCAAAAATCTGTTCTTCACAGGTCTGACCTTATACAAACCCAGATAACTACAACCACTTGATAATTGGTTATAAACACAACAAAGGGATTAACAAAGGATTATCAGGATTACTATGATTAATGCTAATCATCATTATAACTTGGGTGTTAAAAAGTCGACCTGTGGTGACTCTATGTCTATCATTTATATAAAATAAACACAGTATGGTGACAATGACAGAATCGATTTCAACAATGTCTTAAAGTGTCGTGATGTTTGGCACGAATAAACTTAAACAATTTAGATATCTAAGCATTCGCCACATTATCTGAAAGAGTCTCATTTTAACTGTCATTTTATAAAATTAAATAATTCTTATCTGGTTCTCATACATGTCACATTTTTTTTGGGCTGTTTATCAAATAATAAATCATGAAATTTCAGAACACATTGAATATATCTTGCTGCTATAGATTTGAATTTGTAACAAATACAGAACATTACCATTACAGATGATTCCATGGTCTACAACCTAATAAACTATTTGTACTTTGAAAGAGGTGACAGACCAAGATGCAATGTGGCATCAGGTGTCCTTATAAGAAACTTTTTAAATCTTTAAATCATCAGACTTTCAATATACATATACACTTATGTATAAGTAATATTAAATTTATTTAAAATGTCCGAGATGAGGTTATGAATTCTAAACATACAGAATGTTAATGAAAAAATATAAATTTAAATTTAATATTATATGAAACATAAAAATAACATAAATACAAATTTAGTATTATTTGAAACATAATATAATTTTTTCCTGAGAAAATTAAGTTTTATGTCCTTCTTTTTGCACTTGTTTGGGTTTATAAGGTTAGGCAATGCCATGCAATGTACAATGAGGAAAATTGCATAAGACAACACCATTAGATTTTCTGTTTTGATTTTGAACAATAAGTTTTCAAAAAAAAATTCTGTATACTTTTGTTTAAATTTTATATTTGAACTGAACATTTTCAACCAAAATATTCATGAGCAAAATATTTAGTATTTGAACACAAACTTGGCTTTTAACATCAAAACAAACAAATTGGCTTAGTTTGTCCTAGTTTTACAAAATAAATGAACACAGCCAAGAAAGTCTCACAACCCTTCAGCCATTATAGACCTGATCCATTGAACACACAACTAGAAGTATCAGAATCCTTAGTTCGAATTTAAGACTCATCTGAACACATGAACACGTCCACTAGAGTTAGCACCAGCCAGGATATTTAATGAAGGATGGAACGCATTGATTGAACACACAGAGCCTAGATAATCTTCACTTGAATATGTTTTCACTAGTGTTCCTTCATCAGAAAACATCTCAATCTGTAATATATAAACAACAAATTTTGTAAAGTGTTCACTAGTAATCAGTTTCAACTGACATTATAATCAAAATAATTTTTCAATGTTTTTTTCATGTGGAGTATTATCTGTAGTTTAAATTTGTTCACTGTGGCATTTAGCAATTGTAAGCACACTATTATGTAGAAACGGCTTTACGGAACAACATTCAAAGTTTCTACATGTTCCCCTGTCGTCCTCAGACACATAACAATCGCATAAAACTTTAACCAGTGATTGTTGTTCCATAAACATCTTATGTAGTATCTGTTAACCTTCAACACTGGAGTCTATTTTACAAGTCACATCTAAGCAGCTGTTTTGTTGTCATAAAACGTAACAGCACATTTATGTCATATGCAAATTAGTTTTAAAATGCTTAAGTCTTGTGTCAAAACTGGAGTTCAAGTTGAATATTTTTGGAGTATCCAGAATTTCAAAAGCAATTGGCAATATCAATATGTATGCCTTCTAGTATTTATAAGATCTGTATTTGTGACATATGCAAATAAATAGTAAGGTATAATGCATTGCCGCTCCCTTAATATGCATTTTCTGTTTCCTTCCATATATAATACTAAGTCTTACCCTTCTAGGACGTTCCATACTACCAGTTATAAATAGATCTTCTCTTCTAGGATGCCAAATACAACGTAACTTCGTCAACCATCTTCCAGTATGATTGTTATGTCGAATGGATTTCTTTAGTTTCAATTGTTTGTTTGTATCCACATCATAAATACTGAAATACAATAAATTTATGAGGTAGAACTTTAAGATTAATTTTACATAAATTCTAAACTGTCAACATTTGTTTAGGATATAAAATTCAACATTGAATTGCAACAGGAGCTAATTTCTCTTATAGTACTAAATAAAACTCTGGTTTTCTAATATGTTAAGTTAAAAGATAGTACTATAAAACTTGATACTTACTGAATAGTATTATCATCTGATAGTGATACACAATGTTTACCAGTTATAGGTGAGAAATTAGCACTGTTAACAACATGATAGTACTATAAAACTTGATACTTACTGAATAGTATTATCATCTGATAGTGATACACAATGTTTACCAGTTATAGGTGAGAAATTAGCACTGTTTACAACATGATAGTACTATAAAACTTGATACTTACTGAATAGTATTATCATCTGATAGTGATACACAATGTTTACCAGTTATAGGTGAGAAATTAGCACTGTTTACAACATGATAGTACTATAAAACTTTATACTTACTGAATAGTATTATCATCTGATAGTGATACACAATGTTTACCAGTTATAGGTGAGAAATTAGCACTGTTTACAACATGATAGTACTATAAAACTTTATACTTACTGAATAGTATTATCATCTGATAGTGATACACAATGTTTACCAGTTATAGGTGAGAAATTAGCACTGTTAACAACATGATAGTACTATAAAACTTTATACTTACTGAATAGTATTATCATCTGATAGTGATACACAATGTTTACCAGTTATAGGTGAGAAATTAGCACTGTTAACAACACGACTGTGTTTTCCTTCACTTATACATGTATTCTTCTTTACTTTCATTTGACGTATATCCCACACCTTTACAGTTCTGTGTAATAAAAACAATTAACTTTAATGTCATAATTATCCACCCAAAAGATGGGGCATTACGATAAAGATAATAATATAATTCATTTGTAGAGCGCCTACAATCCAGCATAAATTACTGCTCTGGGCGCTAAGATGAGCTATTTTGTTTATTCTTTAATACAAGAATTTTGTTAAAAGGGATTGTAAAGAGGTTTTCTAAACTTTGTATGTGTATCAGGGACATGGGAAATCTTGTCTTCTAGACCAGATGAATTTTCCATGCTGGTTCAGATGATTATACCTCTGCAGGAGAAAGAAATTCAAAGTAAGTATTAAAGCAGACTCAGAGGAAAATATAATAAACGACTTACGCATCCAGACTAGCTGTACAGAAATATTGTTTATCAGGATGTATATTAAGAGTTCGTAATGGTCTTTCATGAACCTGGTAAATGTTCTCCGCTTTGGTTCTACAAATATAATATTATACTTAGTCATAATCTAGTCAAACCTATTATATTATTAGGGACATTAGATCACTAGAGTTTTCAAAAATGTAGGAATAGGATTCTCGTTCTTTACAATCAACTTACTTCACTTTATTAACTTAAACAAATCAGCGTTCTTAGAAGTCTAAATTACTGTGATTCAAAGGACAATGTTTGACCACAAAAAGTTTTGAGGTTCAAAATTTTAAACTGTTTATAATTTCAATGCTTAAAACCAAGATTAATCCCAAATCATAGAATTGTTTCTGTCTTTCAAAATCATTTGGATATAATTAGATTATTGATTTGGGATCATAACATAACTAGTCTAGCTCCAGCACTTTGAAGGAGACAAGTAAGTTTTAACCAAATAGGATTAGAACTTACCCTGGTGTTCGTCTATCTACCAACGCTACACTACCATCACTCTGTGATATCAGTAACGTCTCTGATGTTAGAAAATCAGCATTACGTAATAATATATTCTCATCATTAGGTACAGCATATATCTAAAACATTTAAATATATGTCAAGTTAGAGTGATTGTATAATGATTAGTATCAGGAACACAGGTTCAATGGTTTTTGCAACAAAGGGTGATAGTTGGTAGTCACCATGGTAACTTTAGTCTGAAACTTACCTCTGAAAACTTGCCGGTTTCAAAATCAGCATATCTACATGATCCATCATAGGAAGTGGAGTAAATCTGTGCTGGATAATCTTGATGAAAGGAGACCCAGTTTACAGGACTGATATGTGGTTTATATGCCACTACGCCATCTTGGTTGTCAGTAGAATCCTAGAAAAATTAATAAACTTAAACCAAATATCAATTTTAACCAATTAAAAGTGACTGTTTCCCATGCAGCTCAACCTTTGTCAATGTTCCCGACTGACATTATTTCCATGAAAGAGGGTCATCTTGCCGTGTACATGGACAAGAGAAGACAACACTCTCTGAAGAATGAGTGATTGGCTGAACTATAAGTTATTCAGTACGAGGATCTCTGTAAAGTATACAAAGTTATCTACCACCCTAGTCTTGTGTTTAGTGTGAATCATAAATGAAATAACATCATGCTTAATTCATGATATCTAAAAAATCTAGCCACAGTGCAGCAAAGCTTTTCCATTTTCTGCAAGGAATATTCCTGCTCCATGGTAGAAACAACTAAAGACTACTTACAACATCCCATAATCCCACACCACCCCACTTGCCACCAGCAGCTATTAATAGTTTATCTATTGTAGGATGTATTGCCAGGGAAAACACTCTAGATGGCACCACTTTAGCTATTCCTGTTTCTTCCAGTTTTAAATTGTTGATTTCTTTTAAATAACTAAAAGTATGATTACATAAAGAAAGTATAAGTGAAAATATTGCTTAATCTCAATTTCAGCTATTCGTAACCCTTTTCAGTTTTCAAAATCAAATTATTAGATTTAGTTTTACAATTTAAAAAAAAACGTCAAAAGTTTTGATGTCACAACTTTCATTTTTTTTTACTATACAGAGCCTTGACAATACCATTAGAAAGACTCCATATTTCTTGCATTTCAGAAGACACCAAAAGAGCAAAAGGATTTAATTGTAATATACTCTTCGATTATATGATGTTATACCTTTGTAAAGCAGACGACAATGGTTTTTGGTCAGGAATTTTTGTAGACGAGATTATACTAGACACTTTCTTATGATAGTCCTGATCATCATCATTTAATAAAACAGCAGACATATCAACAGGACATTCTGGGGGCAGCGATGGCTGAAAATGAAACATAATTTGGAATCACTAATACAACAAACAATATCCCATAATTAGGATAACAAATTATCGTATCATTCGTCTTGACCTGATTGGGCTAAAATAGCTGAATAACGCCATGTAGTGTGATATGAGGAGAATTTTGCCAAAACATGAAAACCATGCTCTTTTTATGGATATCCAACTGTTTAAGGATCACATCCCAGGGGTCGCAGAACAGCAGAGGGGCGGGGTATTTTTATTCCTTAAATTTTTTTCTTTCATCAAAATATTTTTGTAATTTCTATCAGATAATATTCTGAATCTGAAAAGCGAGTGGCAAAAATTCGAGAAGTTTTGGTGGTGGGGGTGAGGGTTAGAGTTGGATTCTGAAAATTTTCAACCAAGGGACCCCTCAATTCCAGAAACGCTCCACTGCCCCTGCATCTAACCATTCTACACCACATTCAGGGTTAATTTGCTTGAAGATATCAAGGTATCATCTTAACATCTGTATAGAATAAACCATTGATTCTGTAGACGAGAGACCATGGGCCTTATTGAGTCAACCCTTGTAAGAGATTGAGCTCAAAGTATATGCAAGAATGACAAAATATAATTTTAGGGAAAATAAATTATTACCCCATGATATTGTTCTAAAACAACAGGATCAGGGAGATGGTTGCCTTCTGGATCTATTCTAGCTAATCTTCTACTCTGTCTTACTTTTTCATAGATCTTCTTCGGTCTAAAATAAAAATACCAGATAAACATTATGTAGACTCTAGGAAAGATACATTCAGCTTAACCTTCGTCATTTTGTTCGAGACTATGTAATGACTCGGCCATGATAGGCGGCCATCTTGCTCAGTAAATGGGCAGGAAAAGACAACTCTTGTTTGGAGATTTATTTTGATTGGCTGATTTTACAGCAAAAGAAGACGACACTCTCTAAAAAATAATTGTGATTGGCTTAATTATAATTTATTCAATATGGCTAGTAAGCTAGTCTAGTGCCGAAGTTGATACGAGTGGGAAAGATATTCAGACAAAGGTCAAAATATAGTTAATACTTATATTACACAAGTAGCTTTAATGATATTTCAACTCATTTTTATAAATTTTGCATTTGGTTCTTCAAAAGAAAGTATCCAATTAAAAATTCTCAGACTTTGAAAAATCAGGAATTTTTATTTCCATAAACTTACTTTTTCAATCCTCTTTGTGAAGATTCTTTTTTAGTTTTGACAGCAGAACTGAGCTGTTGTTTGGCCTGAAATACAAAATAAGGCACTGAAAAAATGAAAGGAAACAACACAGAACAGAAACACGTGAAGAGTGTTCTACTGAAAGAAAATAATTGTTTTTCATCTTCATCTTTCATTTTTGGTGCACGTTTAATTTTTAAATCAATTTATTTTATGAAGATTTTCCATGATATGTCAGAATAAATTTTTCTAAGTGTATCCAATATTACCTCAAACATTCCAATTTGTGAAAGAAATTTATTATTAGCTTCAATATTTCTCTGTCGGACCAGTTCATAGTCTTCTTCCTCTTCCTGAAAATAGTTTGGCATAATTCTGGAGTTTGACATGACTGTAGAGTTTGACATAAACGCCGAACATAGAGTTTGACATGACTGTGGAGTTTGCCAAAAAAGGGGAGATTGTCATGGAATTGGAGTGTCATTATCATCAAACTTCATATTTGAGTGTCCTTTTTCATAAACAGAGTGGACACTTACTGGACATATGTATTGTACATTGTCTCTTACCCATTTTATTTTGCTTTTCTCAAATTGTATAAGCTTAATGAAAATCTTACCTCATCATGGCTATTCTCGTCTAAACTATTTGGTTTTATATTTTCAGTTTTCACTTGTATTTCATCTTTTCTTGGACTTATGTCAAACTGAAAATGTTTTTTTTTAAAACAAGAGCAATAATTCATATTAAATATTTTTCGATTCTTTTGATTTTAAATAGGGTTCATTATCAGGTGAAAATAAACAATTTCAGTAAGTTTCGTCAAAATCCATAAAGAATTGTGACCTGTGGTGTCTTAACAAACTAAAAATCAAACGTGTTTTAAAGAACAAGGGCAATAATTCATATTAAGTATTTTTCGATTCTTTTGATTTTCAATAGGGTTCATCCTTGGGTGATAATAAACAATTTCAGTAAGTTTCATCAAAATCCGTAAAGAATTATGACTTGTAGAGTGTTAACAAGCTAAAAATCGAACGCGTTTTAAAGAACAAGGGCAATAATTCATATTGAATATTTTTCGATTCTTTTGATTTTCAATAGGGTTCATCCTTGGGTGATAATAAACAATTTCAGCAAGTTTCGTCAAAATCCGTAAAGAATTGTGACTTGTAGAGTGTTAACAACCAATTGTGGACGGACGGACGGACCAACGAACGGACCGCCGGACATGGGTGACGGCAATATACGCTCCACATTTCATGTGGGCGTATAAAAATATTGTCAGATCGCCTTTCCCTCTCAAAACATGATGTGTTTAAAGTTTTTCATTTTCATAGTTTATCCAAGACAAAACAATAACAACATTCTGTTCTTTATCAAGAAACATTAATCATATCTCCATCCAAGAAATGTTATAGTACAGATGATATGCAATGTCTGTTTTAGCGTTGTGTATCTGTATCAGTATTTTAGAGTTGTATTATACCTACCTCTATTGCTGTGCTAACAGCTGGCAACTCTAAATCTTCATCTTTAAATCTTTTAATTTTACTTTTCTCCTGTTGAAAGAAAGTAGGTTGTAAAATCAAAATAGTTTAATAATGTTTGGCTTTTGCAGATAGTATACATGTATACTATGGCACTGTCATTGTCAATGTAATGGTGCCTTGGAGACTGAGAGGCTTAGCAGGTACTCAGTGATGAGTGTCAGTAAATGAGGAATTAAAATTACCATTAGGCCTATTACTCAATTACTGTATAGCCTACTACTGTACAGTACCTAATCCTAGTGTAGTGTGTAGTGTACACTGTAAGGGTGCCTAGCTAACCCGTCTTGCAAGATCTATCCCATTTAACATTTCCTTTAAAATAGGGTTCACTAACCATCTCAACTGTCTCTCTCTTCCGTTTGCTGGATCTGACAGTTGATTTCATGATGAACAGTATTTAGTTGGACAATTCCAAATTGTTTGTTTATATTGCAGTAAACTGAGTGATTAGTATTCCCGCGTTATTTTACTGTTTCATAACAGTATTTTGCCCTGAACATGGATTATAAACCGAAAGTAGAACATTTATGTGGACAGAATTCAGAGCATTCGAGATGATATTAGACTTAATAAGGCTGCAAGGTATTCATGAACCGAAATTGTGACCAAAATATAGCGTGAAAATCGTAAAATTTGCACATAATGCGATCAGGATATGATGGTTATTGTTTATACAGGTTACCAGAATCATCATCACGATCTACCAGACTTAATTTTCAATTGAATGATGGCGGGTATTTCAGTCTGGATCACCAAAAATAATGTAACAGTACATTTACCTTTTACACTAGAGAGTTCTATTCAGGGGGTATTACAATTCAGTCACCCAGAACACAACTAACTCTTTAGAAAACTAAACTTGGTTACGTTTTGTTTATTACCAAAATCAAAGATGGAACATAAAAATTCTGACTACGACAATAATGGTAAGTATATGAATATTATAATGATTGTGCATTTTATTCGCCAACTCTAGACGTACATAAAGATTCACTGAAAACCTTTCTATTTATATCACGATAAATATAGGAGGCAGAATCTCTTTTTAATCCACCCAATATTGTCATATATTACATGTATATTAAATTTCATTGTACATAGGGGAGTTAGGGGATTTCCGTCCACCAGTGACAACTGACACTGGCTCCTCACAAAAATTATTATGAATTTAAGTTGTAGTCTAATAACTTGTAGAATACCTGATGCCACTCTTAGAATTGGTTTGTCAACTTGATATACATTCAGAGGGGCTGTATTAATGTCTAGATAAAGTTGAATCTTAATTGTCTTTTAGAGATGGAACTACTTCAAACAGAATTGAAGAACTTACAAGAATCATATGATAAACTTCAGGCTTATGTTACTGACTTGGAACTTAAACAAAATGTGTCTTTCTCATCAGAAGTTGACAGTAAATCGTGCACAGATAACTCTTGTTCAGACTATAATGTTAGTCTCTGTAAATATATAGCAGACCTGTTCCAGAATCCATCACACAGGTTTGTATGTTACTCAGAGAGTGAGGGGCTGAGGGGTGGAGGTAGTTAAGTCTTTGAACTAGAAGTTCTGAACTCTTAAAGGGGCATATTCACCATCTGTTCGACCAATCATGTGAAGAAATCAATTATAGAAATGAAAAAACGAGGGTAGGGCCTATGCGATTTAGAAAATTTTGTTATTCTGAAGACTTGTTATGTATATTCAAGATCCAAATCAAACAACAAAAATATGGTTTGTTCCCTTTTAAGTTAAGTCAATTGAGTTTTTATCCAGTATAAAATAGAAAACCTGAGCTGGTTTTTCAATCTTCACTGAATCTACATAGATAATGTTGTTTATTTAGTAAATTTCACACAGTATTTGTGTGCATAAATTCTAAAATGAATAAGGTTTATGATATTTTTTCAGTGATGTAACTATTTTGATGGAAGAGGGACAAGTTATAAATGGTCATAAAGTTATTCTATTATTTAGAAGTTCACAGTGGAATGGGATTGACTTGAATATTACAGATTGTCTTGACTTTTCTGGTTAGTGAGTATTATAAAAAAAAACTGTGAAATGACATTTTTGATTTTTTGGCCCTTACTATGATTTGTTTATCGAATTTATTTATCTGTATGAATATCAGCCTGAACAATTTTTCTTTATGTGTTGATAGATTCCTTAGCGCACTGCTCTCTGTTTTTGCTTTTGAAAGTTGACTCAACATCAGATTTGGACCCTTTTGTCCCAGTAGTTTATGTTGATGGAAAAAGTTCTTACCTGGTATAGATCATAAAATTGTAGTGTAGAAAATTGGTGCAGCGTGTAAGGTTTATTGCAGATTATCAATTTGCGCCATTCCAATTTCCATTCCGACGTCTGTGGTTCTTGCAATTCCACTAAAACTAACGCATTTTATGACGTCACTGATATTGATCTACCGGAAGCTTCCATTGTTATCTATGCAGATCTCTATTAGTGACGTCCTAAAACGTGTTAGTTTTAGTGGAATTGCAAGAACCACAGACGTCAGAATAGAAATTGAAATGGCGCAAATTGATGCTATCAGTGTCCCCGATACACATACAAAGTTTAAAAACCTCTTTACAATCCCTTTAACTATTTTTTCTTCAGATATGAAATATGAGCTAGTATATGCTATGTTTAAATGGGTGTATACAGATGAACTAGAAATATCACATCAAGATGATCTGGTGGAAATGATTCAACTAGCTTCAAAGTTTCATCTGAAAGACTTGTTTACAAGGTAAGTGAAACTGAACAGTAGCAAAAAGCCACCAATGACAATATTCAATATTATGATGATCTTTTCCGTGGTGTAATTCACCACTGTCACATTGTCAAGCTATATTGATCTTTTTGACATGGTGATTATGATTATGTTTAGTCAGGCATAAATTGATCTGCTTTTATCCCATAATACTGATCTAGGTGTCGCACGCGAAGCAGACCATGCTTACTCTTTTCGAAACACCTGATGGTACTTCTCTTTGGGTTTATCAACTACTATACAACTATTACTCCCAATTTTGGATGCGATTTTGATTAACTGAATTGTTTTGCTTGTACAGATTTTTATCTATGCTAATTGACTTCAGTTTAAATCATGTTATAAAGTCTTTTCTGATATATTCTGTCGCAGAACGGTAAACAATTATTTTGTCAGTTTGCCAGATATACTGACCATATCTTGTGAATTGATGTTTTTAAATATATAAATATCTCTTTCTCTCTGTATCACAGAACATCCTAATTAATGTTGTAATATTTGTTTAAAGGTGTGAAGAAGCTCTGAAATCATTAGTCAGTGCTACAAATTATGAAGATTTATATAAAATAGCTAGAAAAGTTTCAGCTATTGAGCTTAAAGATACTTGTTTGAAGATGAAGGTAAGGACACTGCTTTATATATTTGACATGAATTTGTGAAATTGAAAAAAGACTTGATTGATAATGTTGTTTAAATGATGTTGTTTTCACAAGCGACTGAATATCAGAGGAACATAATGCGCATCTTTTTTTTACCTTAGCTTAAATAGAACCATTTCTTTTTCAGGAAAATATTTGTCAAGAAAATACAGAAATTTCTAGTGAAGTCAATCACCAGTGCCTAGATTGTGACCAAACTTTCTTAGATACAGAGGAATTAACAGAACATTCCAAACATCATTCTGATTCCAGTTTGGAAACAGGACTGGACGTTCTAGAGAATGGTGTGAAAACTGAGATAGAAACTTGTAATGAAACTGACAATGAAACTAAGAATTTGGAGTTGAAAAATCAAGAGACAGAAAAATTACCAGAAGAAGGAGATGAGGGATCACTAAGAAAAAAGACTTTAAGGACTTGTAAGTCTCAAAAAGCAAAGTCTTCTAAAACAAGTCAAAAGTGTTCAAAAACTAGTCAGAAGGCTGCAAAAAGTAAGAAAATTGCAAAACCAAAGTCTTCTGCAAAGAAGGTAGAAATTGTTCAGGAATTCAAGTGTTCAGTGTGCGTGAAAATCTTTAAAACTAGACGAAAATTGAGCAACCATGAACGTATTCACAAACGTGATAAAATATACAAATGTGATGTTTGTAGTAAACATTTCTATAGTGTTGGCCATTTCAAACAACATATCAACGTTCACTCAGAGTTACGTCCTTTTCAGTGTGATATATGTGGTGCCACCTTCCGTCAAAGTGGAGGTCTGTATTCTCATAGATCTATTCACACTGGAGATAAACCTTATAAATGTGATGAGTGTAATAAATCATTTAGAATGAAAAATTGTCTTCAAACTCATCAAAGAGTACATAGTGGTATCAAACCCTATATTTGTCATGTTTGTGGTAAGGGTTTTGGAAGCAGCTCTCATTTTAGACGACATAAAGTTATTCACACTGGAGAAAAACGTTACCAATGTGATGTGTGTAAGAAATGTTTCCAATATAGTCATCATTTAAAACGTCATTTAAAAACCCATGATAAAATCAAACCTCAGACAAGACCAGTCGATGTAAACAGTGACAAAAACACAGAGATTCAATATCCAGTATCATCTCATAAATTCAAGCATAATTTGGAATTTTTTCAAACTTTTCATACCAATGAAAATTTAAGAGACACCATTCAATACATTCATATAAATGGAGATGAGATTTCTACAGAGTAAAGTTTGGTGCCTTGAAGTTTGGAATTATTTACTATCCTTTATCAATCTCTGACAAATTCACTTTTCGTGTTCCTGATGATTTTGGAAAAGAAACACTCCATTCTTAACCATTCTCAGGTCTTTCTCCTGACATCTACCTTCTTCCGAGGCTTATCAATGATAGGCAACTTACAAATATGTCTCCATATTAAATATATGATTCATTTAATTTATTTATTATATGTTTATTATATATTGTATATTGGTAGGTTTTTGATTCTGTTTTTGTTATTCTAGCTATTTATTTCTTGCCTAAAAATTTGATTTATTTGAACCACATAACTACATTTATAACAGATATTTATACAGCTTGAATTTGGTTTTTCAGTTTATTGAGTGTGCTTTACTTTACCTTGTGAAATTGCCTCTATTCAGTCTATTCACAAGATAAAGTCTAAAAATAGCTGTCCAGATGTAGATTTTGAAACAGATGAAGGCGAAATAAGATGAGCTGTAATTCAATTTTGAATATTTAAACACAAATTTTTACCGTAATATTTATTGATTTATTTATTACATGGACCATATTTGTTACGTTTTTTCAAGACTTGATCGTTTTAAATGATTTTATATATCTTTAAGCTATTTTACAATTTATTTATCATATATGATGAATATCAAATTTATGTATTTGTTTGTTACTGGGATTAAAATTTGCTTGCATTATTGTATTTGTCATTTTCCAACAATGCTGTCAAAATTAAAGGGATTGTAAAGAGGTTTTCTAAACTTTGTATGTGCATATTGAGGGGAGGTAATTATACGAAAAATCAGACTTCAGACAACAATGGTTGTTTGAAAAAAAAAACCCCAGGGGAGTGTATTTTGTTCAGGAACAGCTCAAAAGAAATAAATAATTAAAAATCAACACATACAGAATCATTGTTGACTGAAGTCTGAATTCATCAATAGCAAGTGGTTACATATCTGTATATGGCCTGGTTACGAAATTTACGTTTAGTCCAAGATGGCTGATGGTAAAAAATTTATTCAATAACACAATACATTTTCCAATAGTCACCATAGCCGTGAAATTGAATCGTATTGAACTGATGTAATAAAGCGATGACATGCTAGTATACTTCAATTGGATTTGCTTCCATGTTAATTGAAAGCGTTTTAACGGCGAGAACAATGTCTGAACAAAACATCTGAAAGTTACGTAGGGTAGGGGAGTTTGGTATATTTGGTCCATAATATACATATAGTGTTTACACTGTACAGTTTTTATGCTACCCAATTGTCAGGACTCAAGAGTTAAAATACTATTTACTATCTCAACACTATTTAATATATTTTTGAAAGATGTTTTAAATGACCCATTATGAATATTTTCAAGCAAATTATTTTCAGATGAAAAATTCCAAATTCTACAAGATGAATATTATTTACTGCAAGAAGAATGCACTAAACTTCAGACTTATGTTAATGAATTGGAATCATCTCAGAACTCAGTTTTAAAGAATGATAACCAATCTGAAGATAGTCATGGCCAAATTTTACTTGATTTTGTTGCAGATTTATTTGATAACCCATTACATAGGTAAGTATCAGAATTATTGAATGGTCTCTTATTATATATCATCTTGTCTGCCAGCAAAACATCTCCCAGTCATTTTTATACGCCCACACGATAGTATGGGCGTATATTGCGGTTACCCCTGTCGGTCCGTCCGTCCGTCCGTCCGTCCGTCGGTCCGTCCGTCGGTCCGTCCGTTCACATTTACCTCGTGCTCACTCTACAGACTACAATTCTTCATGGATCCTTTTGATATTTTGTATGTGTGTCAATATCATTATGAAGATGTGCACTATTGAATTTGGTGATGATTCGATGATTTGTTTCCGAGATATCGCGTAAAACTCTGATATCGCATTCGTTTTTTTGCTCGTGCTCACTCTATAGGCAACAATTCTTCATGGATCCTTTTGATATTTTGTATGTGTGTCAATGTTATTATGAAGATGTGCACTATTGAATTTGGTGATGATTCGATGATTTTCTTCCGAGATATCGCGTAAAACTCTGATATCGCGTTCGTTTTTTTGCTTGTGCTCACTCTACAGGCTAGAATTCTTCATGGATCCTTTTGATAATTTGTAAGTGTGTCAATATCATTATGAAGATGTGCACTATTGAATTTGGTGATGATTCGATGATTTTCTTCTGAAATATCGCGTAAAACTCTGATATCGCGTTCGTCTTTTTGCTTGTGCTCACTCTATAGGCTACAATTCTTCATGGATCATTTTGATATTTTGAATGTGTGTCAATATCATTATGAAGATGTGCACTATTGAATTTGGTGATGATTCGATGATTTTCTTCCGAGATATCGCGTAAAACTCTGATATCGCGTTCGTCTTTTTGCTCGTGCTCACTCTACAGGCTAGAATTCTTCATGGATCCTTTTGATATTTTGTATGTGTGTCAATATCATAATGAAGATGTGCACTATTGAATTTGGTGATGATTCGATGATTTTCTTCCGAGATATCGCGTAAAACTCTGATATCGCGTTTGTTTTTTGCTTGTGCTCACTCTACAGGCAACAATTCTTCATGGATCCTTTTGATATTTTGTATGTGTGTCAATATTATTATGAAGATGTGCACTATTGAATTTGGTGATGATTCGATGATTTTCTTTCGAGATATCGCGTTCGTTTTTTTTGCTCGTGCTCACTCTACAGGCTACAATTCTCCATGGATCCTTTAGATATTTTGTGTGTGTGTCAATATCATTTTGAATATGTGCACTATTGAATTTAATGACGATGCGATAATTTTTATCGCATAAAACTCTGATATCCCGTTTGTTTTGGTGTTCACATTTACCTCTTTATCAAGCTGCTGGTGGGCGTATACGCTTGCGAGACTTGCCGCAAGCCTATGTTTATAAAAAAATATTGATCTAACTTGAGTCTCTGAGTATCATCAGAAAGTATATAAATACTATTATTTAAAAAAAAAAAACGGTTTTTGATTTGTGTTCACTCCAAAGAAATTATCAGGTCAGAATCAAAGTTCTTAATTTTTTTTGTGTTATTTCAGTGATATTAAAATACTATTAAATGGTGGTAAAGAAATATTTGCTCATAAATTGATTCTGGCTTCCAGAGAGTTTATTTCACATGATCATGATATAAATGAGTTAGAAGTTTTAGATCTCTCAGGTAAGTCTGTTCCTGTCTTTAACCATATTTGATTATATCCATCACATGAATTTAGATTGGCATTAACTTTTATCATTGGTCTCATCAAAAAAAATGAAAATAGTGCTGAGTAACACCCATAACTATTGATAGAAAAATGAAATGCTAAAATTGCTAGATAACTATCACTGATCATTTTCTAAAAATTAGTCTTAGCCCTAAGCCTTGCCCCTTGAAATCAAACATAGATCCATAGATACAGAGAACTTGATGTCAATTTATTTTGTTATAGATATGAAATATAATACAGTTTATAAAATGTTAAGATGGATCTATACTGATGAATTAGACATAGAAAAGGTAGATGAGTTTAGTGAATTATTGGAAGTGGCTGATGAATTTCATCTACAGACCTTACTGTTGAGGTTGGTATTTGGTTTTATTGGTTCCTTTACTTCCAAACTAAGGCCAAGTTGTTACACTGCCCTCTTTATGACAGTAGATAAGCTTAACAATTAGGGAATTTGATTGTTCAAATTGTTGGTAGTCATAAGATTCGAGTTCCCCCCCTAGGCTTGAAAACTATTGATGCCATTGCTTTTGTATAGCGTGCCACCTTTCATTTTCTTTTGTCAATATATATTCAGTTGGATGACTTGTAATAATTTATAATTGTATGATATCAAAGCAGAAAATATTGAATTGACTAAAAGTTCCGATGTATGATTTGATCAATTTATATATATATTTTAGATGTGATATTGGTATTGATGATATGATTAACAAAAAGAATAATAAAAATAACAATAAGAAAACTCAGAAGTTATCATCTATAACTTTACAACAGGTATGTTTTAAAATATGTGCAAGGGGGTTTGAGTCCCTCAGACCTCTCCCTGGACAAAAGGTAGCTTTATATCCTACCTTTCTCCACCTGTTTAGGCTAGCATTGAAAAAAGTTACTTGTAGTTTTGAATGAACAATAAACCAATGAGCAATGTACTACAGACTGTGCACATGAAAATTAGATTATTAGGGAACACTGATAGCATCAATTTGCGCCATTCCAATGTCCATTCCGACATCTGTGGTTCTTGCAATTCCACTAAAACTAACGTATTTTATGACGTCACTGACAGTGATCTACAGGAAGCTACTATTGATATCTATTAAAAAAAAATATTTATATATTTCAGCATGTAAATCCTGATTCTGACAATGATGCAAATATTGAAGAAATTGGAGTTGATGATGATGATGATAATGGTAATGATGACATGGAAAATCATGATGACTTAGAAAATCAAGATGATATTGGAAGTGATGACCAAAATATGCTCAGTACTTCATTATTACAAGATAACAAAATCACTGAGTCCATAAGTGGAGAGACTCCTGCCAATACAAAAACTTTAAAATCTACTCTGACAAGCTCTGTAAAACCAAAAGTCAAGAAAACAAAAAAGCATGCATTTAAGGGAAATAACTCTAGCAATAAACGTAAGTCAAAGGAGAAAAAGACTAAAAACACAGATTTAAATGAACCTAACCAAGACAACTCTAATAATGAATGTAAATTTTGTGGTAAATCCTACCCAACATACAATCAGCTTTTGCGACATTCAAAAATTCACACTGAAAACAAATATAAATGTGATGTGTGTAGTAAATCATTTTATTGTGCCTCTCATCTCAAACAGCATCTTCGTGTCCATTCTGGATTGAAACCATATCAGTGTCATATTTGTGGTGCCACATTTAAACAGAGTGGTGGTCTGTATTCTCATAGATCTATCCACACTGGCGTTAAATCATTCAGTTGTGATATTTGTGACAAGATATTCCGTCAAAAATCAGCCTTGGTACTTCACAATAGAACTCATACTGGAGAGAAAAGTTATGTATGCGAGCAATGTGGTAAGGCTTTTGCTACCAACTCTCAGTTAGGAATCCATAAACGAATTCACACTGGTGAGAGACCTGCAGTATGTGAGACTTGTAATAAGTCATTTATTTCTACTAATCATTTGAAGAGACATATCAAAACACATACTGGAGAGAAAACCTTCAAATGTGAATACTGTGATAAGTCTTTTACTAATGGTTATAATCTTAGAAGACATATACAAACTCATAGAGTAAGGGTACAAACTTCTCACAGACCATTGAAAATAGCCATGAAAACTAGTGACATGAAATAGAATAGGGTTGTGATCTTTCACATTTAGTGACAATTTGGATTAGTTCAAGTTTTTGTTGTCTTAATTTGTTGCATGGTTGTTTTATTTTACACATAATTTATTTGAAAAAGCAATATTTATGATTTTTTATAAACATCCAAATATTGGTGTAGAAAATTTTGATGCATTGTGTTCAAATATCTGGTTGTGCTAATTATGAAAAAAATATTTGTATACTGTATCATATTAACTATTTACTTTTGTTTAGTTTTATTGAGTTTGAAATAGTTTATGTTTCGTCCTATGGTAATTTATTCTCAATATATGAGATATCAGCTGTCTTTGAAATAGTGGAATATATGTTGCATTTAATATTATTCATAATTTGCTCGGAATTGAGAACTTATTTAACTGTTAAAAATAATATTATTAAATGAATTAATACCTGTTGTGTTGTGATTTAACTGTAATATTATTTGTTTTGTGGGATGATAATAACATTAAATATCAGTATCAAATTTCTAGCTCATCAATTGACAGTGTAGTACACTAGATTGAGATTTCTTTTTCTGTCCATACCTGGTCCAGTACCTTGCCTTCTAGGAACTGGGCCTTGGATTGGCATCCTGGAAGAATTTTAATGGCCCAAAACAGATATAATATTTCAATTTTGTTTGATGAATATTGGCTTTCTCTTATCTTCTTTTCCCAATTTAAACTCTAGAGAAATAATAAATTCATGGAGCATAAATTATTTTTTTCTCAAAAATTATACAAAAAAACAAAAAATAAAACATTCTTGATTTCTTTTGAAAATACAAAAAAAACCTGAACATTTTTAAGTAAAGATTGAAAATGGCATTTAACTTTCATGTAAAAAAGAGAAATATTCGATTCAATTATAAATTCAGCAAAAATAATTGAATTGTCCCCTGCAATAAATTTTGGATATTCGATAGTTTTCTTTATTTGGTCAATCACTAACTTGTATAAAATTAAAACAAGCTGTTTCATGAAGCTCCTTTAACCTGCGCTTCCTTTGTCTTGTTTATAAATTGTTGAACAGTCATATCTAGGATTGACTGCATGGATTTGTCTAAAGTGTCTGTTGAACCTTCATCTACGCTCACACAATTTGCTGATTCTGGCAGTTGTTTTGGTAAAGATAAGATACTGTTTGGGTCAGAATGTTTGGCAACATGAATCTGAAGATAATAGCTTGTAGCAAAAGAACGATTACAGATTCCACACTTAAATGCCTTCTCTCCTGAATGAGTTAATTTATGTCTAGTCAGATGACTGCTGATACCAAATGACTTCCCACAGTGGTCACACTTAAATGGTTTCTCTCCAGTATGGGACCGCACATGAGAAACTTGATGACTTTTTGAGGTGAAGGTCATGTCACAAAAATCACACGAATATGGTTTATAACCTGTATGGCCACGTACATGAATCTTTAAAGAATTAGGAGAACTGAATGCTTTTCCACAAGTCAAACAAGGATAATTTTTCTCACCAGTATGTGTCCGTCTATGTTTGGTTAATTGAGTACTTGAAGCAAACGATTTTTCACATCCTTCACATTTGTAGGGTTTTTCTTTAGTGTGTGTTCGAATATGGATAGGCATAAAGCTACTTTGACGGAAGGCCTTTCCACAGATAGGACAAACATATGGACGTTCTTCAGTGTGGGTCTTTTTGTGTTTCCAAAGATGACTTCTCTGAGTAAAAGTTTTATGACAAATGTTGCATTCATAAGGTTTTATACCAGTATGTAATATCTTATGTTGAGTAAGTGTACCCACTAATTTGAAAGAAACTCCACAAACATTGCATGTATGCCTCTTGTCGTTCTGGTGGATCTTTCTATGTTCTCGATGTTCTTCCCTAGTTGACATCAGCATACCACAATCACTACACTCGTATTTTTCTGCCGAACAGATCATAAGATGAACTTCCAACCTGGATATTTCTGTAAAAGATTTATTGCACGCATCACATGTGTAATATTTAGTTTTCTCTTGCCCTACATGTTTTAATCGTCCTTTATCTCTTGCCACTGAGTTCTTTTGATGCTCGGGTGATTCATTGTCTTCGGAAAACTCATCAGATTCTTCTAAATCTTCCTGTTCTTTGTTCAGATTGTTATGATTAATCATGTATTGATGTTTTTGGTACTTCAATCCTGTTTGTTGGAAATTGTCACCATTCATATGAATTTCATTGTGTTTGGCTAGCTCATCTATCTGATGGAAATTAGAATCACAAAACAAACATTGGTGACATCCCTTGTAACTCATTTCAGTCATGTTGTTATGTCATATGAGATGCACCTAGAGTAGATAATTGTACACATTTCTGAAATAAAACATATAAATATAAAGGTTCAGTTATTTGTACATTTTAACCCAATAATGCCCCCTCTGGCATCTAGGATAGCCACAGTAGCCCTCTTGGTTTTCTTTTCTGTCTTTCGGATTTGGCATTCCGACAGCATCCTGCATCACTATCACTATCAGTAACTTACTGATACTAAGTGACATGTCTACTAATGTCAATGTCATAAACAATAAACTAAAGAAGTCTATCACTCAGTAGTGACTCAGTCAGTACTAGGCTACTGACGGAGTTGCTCAGTAAATAAGTTGTGTTACAACGAATTGTTCTATCAAAATAAAAGCATAACAGATTCCATTTGACAATGCTTAATCATTACCTAATCAAATCTCGTAATTCAAGATCATTTTCAGAAAATATTGAGGGAAAAGTGAATATTTAATTTATTTTGATATTTTGTCTTCCATATTGGATTTTTAGTCACGTGACTTATGCCATAACGTAATCATCATCGTATATAACGTAACTAACATTCTACATCAAAATTTAAGGCGATATTTGCATCGACCACCTTCACTTACTGTTTGACCCCCAAAAAGTTAATTCGTACTCAGGCCCGTAACTAAGGGGGGCGCAGGGGGGGGGGGGGGGCGGCGCCCCCCCCTGCAAAATTTTCAATGAGACATCCAAAATATTTAGAAAAACATTTCTGAACCTTAAAATGTCGCGAAATGATAGGAAATCGCATTTCCAGCTGTCTATGTATCAAAATTTTCTAGGGGCTATCCCACAGACCAAACTCTTTTCAAATTGACAAGAAATCACATTTTCAGTCGTCAAAATCTCAAAACTTTCTAGGGGATGTTCCCCATCCCAAGCTCTTTTCAAAATGACAGTAAATCGTATTTCCAGTCGTCTAATTCTCAAAATTTCCTAGTGGATGTGCCCCAGCCCAAACTCTTTTCAAAATGACAGTAAATCATATTTCCAGTCGTTTAATTCTAAAAAATTTCTAGAGGATGTCCCCTAAACTCTTTTCAAAATGACAGTAAATCGCATTTCCAGTCATCAAAATCTCAAAATTTTCTAGTGGATGTCCCCCAGCCCAAACTCTTTTCAAATTGACAGTAAATCACATTTCCAGTCGTCTAATTCTCAAAATTTTCTAGAGGATGTATACCAATCCAAATTCGTTGCAAAATGACAGGAAATCGAATTTCTGAGAGTCCAAATTTCGAAAAAGTCAATTCATCGGAATAATTGTGTTTTCAGGAGTATTGACATTAACTGCCCCCCTTGTTTGGACGTTCGCCCCCCTAGAAGCACTGGGCTGGTTACGGGCCTGTTCGTACTACTGATTTTTTTTTAAATTTTCAAATTATCATTGTAGCTAGCTCAGGGGCGGACTGGGACCGTGAAGCGGCCATGGCTTTTTTTCCATTGACCGGCCCACTTAAGTGTGGCGGGCAAAGCACAAACCCAGAGCGTATGGGTATTAACAGGGGCGGATGGAGGTTATTTCAAAAGGGGGGCGTAGAGATGAATTTTAGCCGAGCGAAGCGAGGCGAAAATTTTTTTGACATTTTTTTTGGCTTAAAAACATAGAATAAGTCTAAATTGTACTAATTTAACGGTTTTTGACGTGGACCATGTATGTTTTATAGTAAACGTTAATGGGTTAGACTTTTTTGATTTCGTATTCTGCCCATTCTTAAAAAAAAAAAAAAAAAGACAAAGTAAAGGGGGGGGGGGGGGGCGTACGCCTTCTACGCCCCCCTAGATCCGCCACTGCTTAAGGGGTCCTCCCCAAAACAATTTTGAAAAATGACTGCCAGTAAGATGATTTCGGCCACTTTCTTTTGAAATTTTGAGTAGACCTATAAGTCCATTTTTTTTTTTTTTTTTCAACATATAAATATTTTTTTTTTGTCATTTTTCACAACCGGCCCCGTGCACACCGGCCCGCATGGCTTTAGCCATGTAGCCATGCGGCCCAGTCCGCCCCTGAGCTAGCTATTCCTGTAATCTAATCATAAAACATATTACGAAATTTAAGCCAATTGTATTATGGAGAATGGATAGCCGCACTTTTACATGTTTGATGGGAGTTCGAAGATTAAATTTTCCCGGAGATAATCTTGATGGGGGGCAATTGTCCAGAGTGGAATTGTACATTGGGGGTAATTTTCCAGGGGGAATAGTCTCTGCAATCATCCCGGGGGTGATGGTCGAGGGGTAATCGTCTTGGGGGCAATTATCCCGCGGGTGATTGTCAAGGGGTTATCGTCTTGGGGGCAATTGGCAGGGGGAGGAAATTGTCCTAGACTCCTGTTTGTATACTTTTGACACTGTTTATGAATATATACTCTTATTTTAGTTAAATTTTTTTGTTCATTCTAAGAGATGGTATCGCTTTAATATTGTCACATGTTTCAAGTGAATATGAAGCCTCTATGGGAGATATGAATACCAATAGAGTACTATACTATAGCAGTGATATTGTCAGGAATACGGTAGAGTTTATCGCCACTGTACAGTGGAAATAAAAATTGAACATTCACTGGTTTGATAAATTGAGATGTCAAATTGAACTTTGACTGAATGTGATCTGTTAGTTTATATCTAAATTTAATCTGTACTCGGTAACTTTCTACAAAATAATTCAAAACATGTTCGTTGGTCGAATTTAATGAAATGAAATGGAGTTTTACGTCCCACTTCTCTGCACTTGTATGTATACTAAGGACGGGTTAGTCGAATTTAATATAGGAATATTTAACGTAATTTAGAGTCGTCTAAATCAAATTATTCAATCTCATATAGATTTTTCTAATAAGTTCTGAGCCATACGAAACTTCGCATCTTTCCTAGCTCCGTATGTTCTCTGTTGATCAGAATGGGTCTGAGCATCAAAAACATACACCACGAAAAAGTTAGAAAAACATGTATATCTGTTCAGTGAAAATGATGTTTCCCATTGCCATCAAAAGGGCTATCAGCACCAAACTAAGACTCATGACATAGTATATTTTAGAATAAGCATTAAATAACCGATGATCAACAGAGTCCCATACGAAATATCGTGACCAGGTAACTTGCGGAAAGTGCTCGGCAAATCATCACTTTTCAGAGCTGGAATATAATGAATTTCTAGCAGGTCTTTAAAATCTTACAAAGTAGTGTTAAGGCTTCAGTTCATGTCATATGTACTGTAACATTTCTTCATAAACGATATATCTTTTCTGACAAAATTATCTATCATATGAAATTATGGTGCTTGTTAAAAGTTGAAGTCCCTTGAAATTGTAGTATGTTAGATATTTAATCTACTCAGCCTTTGATCTCTTTGAAATACGACTTCAATTTTAGCCATACTATGCCCTACATTGAAAACAAACATATTTAGAAATTCAACGATCAATCTTTAGTTTGAGGTATTTTCGTGCAGTTCTATAGGCCTATTACATTGAAGGATATTTAGACCCAAATCTACTCTCGAAAATATTGAATTTTTCTTTTAAACAAAATACATACACGTAGAAATGGCTTATGTTTGGTTATCATTTCCCATAATTTATTTGCATTATTGATGTCATACTAACTGGCATTGGTTATAGTAGCCTTACGTAAGACATAACCATAATAATTAGGTAGAAGTGGTAGAACATCGTTCCCATAGGTACCACAGCGATCCCAGGTCAATTAGGATAAACTACACTAGGATAAAATGTACTTTGAACAATCAAGTAGATCAATATAATAATTATATTAATTCCCAATGATATACATATATCTGGGACCTTATTCTCGAAAACATAACTCAGATAAAATCAGGGGCCTGGTTTTCGAAAGTATCGTAAGATATGTCTTAAGATATATCTTAGGACACATTTTATGACTATCTTATGACCATCTTACGATATGTAATAGGGTGTAAATCAAAGCTGTCTTACGATGGTCATAACTAAGATGATCTTAAGACTGTCATAAGTGAAAATAGTTTTAGGCCTATTAATTTTAATAATGATTAAAAAGGGTTAACATTTAATATAAAAATGTAACAATTAAAAAAAAATATAATTTATTAAATAATTATTAACGTTAAATTTTATATAAAAGGAATTTAAAATCGTGGTGGATCATTAATTGTTTGAATTTAGTTTATTTATTTATAATTTTATGCGAATGTGTGTACCGTCAATGGCACCGACTACACTTAAAAAGTTTATATTTTATTAAAAACCTCTCTCAATGTGCCAAATTCCAGCTAGCTTAGTTGACACCTGAATGTAGATATTACAAACCCCCTTTGAACAAGCAGTTACAACACGTGTTGTTTGAGATACACTTGGTCTTGAAATGTTATGAACATCAGCATTGACCATCTAAAAGTACCTGTGGCATAAAACCATGACTTGGAATAAAACACAAGATCTTGGCCTGATGGCCTTGCTAGGTCCGTTTGGAACATTCTACATAAACTTAGTATCAATGGACGTGCAAGTTTATATATCTACATAATATTTGTTCATCATCCATATAATTTAGTGGATTATTTCTGCCTCGAAATACTTTGTTTCGACGTACGTGTTCAGCTCGTTGTCGAATGTGCATGTAAAAAGGTAGCCATATTCTGTTCTTAACGTGATATCGAAGCTTTACGTTGAATATAAAACCGTCATAACTTTTGTGATGATCTTAAGTCATGTCGCGAGGTGTCTTAAGATTATGATAAAAGTTATGATATATCGTAACTTAAGACACTTTTGAAAACATATCTTACGACTATGACTTGTCATAAGACCATCGTAAGACACGTCTTAGTCATAAGATACTTTCGAAAACCAGGCCCCAGAATTTTAAGAAATAAAGTAATCTGATTGGATAATAGAACTAAATTTAAAATTGATTTTAGTTATTGACCAATCAGATGATGGAATACTAAAATTATCTTAAGTTAAGTTTTTGAGAATAAGGCCCCTGGTTACTAAAATCCTCTGACCCACGAGAACTTAAGTTTCAAAAAGGACATCCCGTACAGCAGGAAACCACGTAATCGGAATAGTTTTAGCAAAAGATAATATTGCAAGACAAGTTTGCCAATCGATGTCGAAAAGGAATTGGTCGCTTCTTGGGAGAATGTTGAGATGAGATGCTGCTGGCATAAACATCATAAAATCCAAAAATATAGCTTTAATTAGCCTTCCTGCAGTGTGTCAAATAGCTTGGGACTCCCACCGGATTCAGACGCGCCCCTGGACAGCCCAGCCCAGCTATTCTCTCCGCTCGCAATGTCAATATATTCTGTCGGTTCAACTATACCATTGCATCCCCAGTTTCGAAAACCTGGCTACGCCACTGAATCTAGCATTTACGCTATTACAGATGGTGAAGATAATAATCACAAAAAAATTGTTTGGAGAACTGCTTTGTGATTATTTAGTTGGCCAGGTGCGTAAGCAGCCTTGAGAGGTATCGGAGCAGGCGGATTTAAATTTTCTTACCAACAACAATGTTGTTTTTGTCTTTCCGAACCATTGGTGTACTTTCAATTATGTTTTTCAACCAGATGACAAATGAAGAGATGTTGTGTTCCATGTATGCATTTCGTCTTGCTGAGATGAAGAGATATTGATCTTCAAAGTGACATCGAAGTTGCATCTCTGGCAATCTAATTAAAATTATATTACATTTCGTTTCGGTTATTTTTTGATTGTCGACTACATGGAGTCGACAATCAAAAAATAACCGAAACGAAATGTAATCTAATTTTAATTAGATTGCATCTCTGGTGGCAGATGAACCATTCTGTAGGTCTTGATGAAAGTCAAAGAGATGATGTTCGTTTTGATGACAGATACAATTTAAGTTGCTTGTCCTGGTGATGGATTCATTGCTGATCGCCTCAATATCAAATCCAGGAAATTCATTCTTATAGCCTAATCCTAAGGAAGATTAGAGCTGAGAAGACATAAACCAGGAAGCTGCCCATCCTTGACATATCCAATAAGAAGCTGAGGATTATACAACACAGTGACCAGTCATGACGGGCGCATGGGATCTTTACTCACCCGATGCAACCAAAGTTAGCCTCTTTATTAGGAGTTAAGTTAGTGAGGTTAGGCGTGTTCATTAGTCTCCATATTATCATAGGATCATAGGTATGATAATACAGCCCTGTTCAAGCGCTAACTTTAACACCAATGCCTTGGTATGGATATACATTGACCAATCAACGACCGAATGGGCGACTTCTAAGGATTATTACGTCCAATCAGATTGTTGTATTTTCGATAAATTTAAAAAAACAAACGATTTTTTTTTTTACATTCTCCACAATTTTTAGGCTTTATCAAAAGATTTGCCCTCATATCCCGGCTTGTGGCATATTTTTTTCACTTTTTTGTTCATTTAGGCCAAAACTTTACATGAAGGCCAAGGTCACAGGGCAATTCGGTCCAATGGCATTAGGCCTAGAGCCTTTACAATCTGGACGTTTAGGCCTAGGGCCTACATAATTAAAACTCAAAAAGGCTTTGACAACAAGATCAATATGTGTTTATAGTTTGTCCCTCATTGGAATTAATATACCTAGTTCTTGTGTTAGGTTATCGCCATTATCGGAGAAAAAAAATATTGATAAACCCCAGAAATTGCACCCGGATAACGGAGACTACTAGACTGAGTAGAACGAACCATTTATTTGGCGCAGAATTCCAGGGCCAGTAACAGGAGGCTGTATTTTCAGACTTTTTTCTCAGGTATGTTATGTTTTATTTGATCAACCTCAGTTGATTTATTATTTCACAGTGATTGGTAAACAATCTATATCTAAATAGAGCACACATGAGTCAGTTTATTTTTAGCCACAAGCATGGGGTCAAAGGTTACTTCCAATTCCAATGACCCAACATGTTCAGTTCTCTGTTACTATTATGCACCCATCAATCCATGTTATATTAGTCCTAAGTATATTTATTATTCTAGTTTTTACTATTTTTTTGTTGACTCTTAGTATATGCTATATGGGCGCAGATCACAGAGGGTGGAAGGGGAAGGGGAAGGGGGGTGGGGGGTGGTACACTTCTCCCCACCCTGTCAGAAAACTTGGGGGGGGGGGGCATGATACCATTTGTGTCTCCAGATAAGCATCTATACATTGAAGTCACATACATAGTTGTTCGCCTACTCCGCACTAAGGGTCTATTGCTACAATTTATGGTGAAGTCAAATGAAAAACTCATTCCTTCCTTTCTTTGCGTAAATCATCTTCACTAATCACTAGTACAAGCATCGTAACTAATGGGTACAAAGCAAATTATATCAGTCACATAATATATTTGTGAATCATATGGCAAAAGTATAAATGTCACTACCAGTCAGTGAAACAGGTCGTAGTTGCTGACATGGAAAAGCTGGTCTAGTTTACCGCATTACACACATCATGACGTAAATTAATTAATTATCATTTTTTAGACGTTATACAGGAGCTTTGGTTGCTCAGTGAGCTATACGCTTGCTCGCTTACCTAAAGGTCCGGGGTTCAATCTAGAAATGGGTCATGATGATACCTTCAGATTTTTCAAAACGGTTTCCCTTATCAGTGATGCAGGTCGAAGGGGCTTACATGGAAAAAGCATGTAGTCGTTTGGGTGGGACAATAAAACAAGGCCCTGTGGACTATAGACTGTGCACAACCAAAGTTTCCTCGACGTTAGAAATAAAAAATAAGAGTAGGCTAATGCCGCTGTCCGGGCAATATTTCCCTCATTGCACACTGCAAGGTGTAGCCTATTGAGGTGCAGTAAAGCAATTTGTAAAACTCTATTCATTTCATGTTGTACAAAGTCTATGCACTTTATTATTTGCTGTATCAGGGTTTGTTTATGTATCAAAGGCAAACAAACAACTTTTTCAGGGTGAATATAAACATCTTTAGAAATATAAATCACTGTACAAAAATTACAAAATGCAATCGCTTGTTTTGATTTTATTATTAAATTGTGAATTATATCAAAACAAACCAAGGGTTTACCATTACTCATGTAATATTGAGATTTTTTGCTTTTGTTAATAAAAAAGAAATAAGTGAATTAGCTGGTACTGAAATCATGGCCAAGGCCATGCTATGTGCAATGAAGGAAATTTGGACAGCAGCATCAGCCAACTCTTAATTCTGATTTCTAACTGTCTTTAACATGTACCATCTGTAGAAAACAGGGCCAAGGTTTATTGTCCTACTGTCTGTTCAGCAAGATGCTTTTTCCATGTAAGCCCCCTGACATCATTGATATTTATCTCAGGAACAATATACAAGGTTTTACTGTTAGAAGGTGACCGGTTGATATATTATAGAGAAGATGGATTTGTCATGATGTCTATTAGTTATATTAAGTATCTTGTAATATAATTTTTTTACTGCTTTCTTTTTTTATTTCAGAGACTGGGAAAAAATTTGGATCTTAGACAAAGTTGTTGAAGATTGTCATAACTTGTTAATTTTAGAGTAAAAGATTTATTAATGGTAAACTATCTAATAATTTTATGTTTTCGGCATATATTTAACGTTAATATTTACAGTACCAGTACTGTACTCTCCAGTTGGTAATATGTACAAATATTTTTCACTTTTTTTCACCATAAAATCAACTGTCATGGTTTATATTTTCTTGGTGTGGTGAGAGAATATTTTGACAAAATGAGAATGCAAAAATTCATCCATTTGGTTTTATTGAAATGACTTATTGATATGTGTGAAAGACAATAAAACTCTAAAAATGTCTGTCTATGTATAAATGTTTATATAATAAATATTTAATTTGTATATTTTGATTGTTTTTATTAGGCTAAAAGAATGAACAATAAACAGTTTTTGGAGAAAATAAGTTTATTAATGAAAAGGCTAAGTGTGATTGTTTGTTACTTCTAAAAAACACATAGGTAAGTTTTACTTTTACCATCATACACCTGCTACAGTAAATCTGTCATACAAATTGACATAATATGGGCAAATTTGTCTCAGTTATGCAGGATTGGCACAGGTCATGGAAAACCTGGAAAATCAGGGAATTTTAAAAAAGCTTTTCCAGACATGGCACAGCATGATTATTCTGGAAAATTGTCAAAATGACATTGAAAATTGATATTTCATACTATTCTCTTTTTTCTGCATTATTAGATATAAAAAAATCATGATCCGGAATTCTGATGATTTTTTTAAAAACATTGGTTGTGGAAAATGTCTAAATAATGGAAATATTGGAAATATTAGGAAAAATTGCCCATATAATCTTCATGAACCATGGTTATATTTAAATGTGAATGGTTACAAAAAAAAAAAATTGTCAAAACATTGTGTTCACATTCACAAGGCAAGTTATAAAGAGTCATTTAGTCATGATTATTCAGTCATGATTATTGTCATCAATGTGTAACTGCTTGATCCAATTTCTTTCACCAATTTTACTTGGGACTATATTACTGTTGATGTCATCTATTTAATTTTGACCGAATGTCATCTGTTGATGTAAATTGTGACCTTAATGACAAATGAGTGACCACATTTACCACCTATTTAACTTGTTACCATACTACTTTTACAAATGTATAGTGATACCAAATTTCTGCTACCTTCTTTATTCTGTCAGCCATTTACAATCTCACAATTAACTTTTGTCCATACTACTATTACCAATGCATTGTTTGTATATGTTTTTGTTTACTATTCTTGTTTACTACATGTGACCATTCTACAAAGTAGTCACCAATATACCGTGATCACATTTCTCATAAGTCAACTATTTAACTTGAGACCAAGCAGTTACGGTCAGCCATGTACAGTGTGAAACCATTTCTGTCACCTATTTGATTTATGAGCATTTAGTCAGAATTATTTGGACATTGGAAAGTATCATCTTAGTCATTCATTTATTGACAATGAGTCAACTCTAGTAAAATTGTTACTAAATTGTTGTCATCCAAGCCAAATTGCTTTGACACATTTACAGTGTAACCACAATACTATTAACAATTGTATGTGACCCATTACATACAGATGTATTGATTGAGTAAGAAAAAATTTGACTCGTTCTCACTTTGTATTTTTCAGGAGAAAGATGATTAGTAAGTTTTAGTCTAGATAACACCCTTATTAGGTGGAAGACAATTTCCTTTGAAAGAAAAACGAACCTGTAGATTCTCTAAAAACCATGAATCCAAGAAGTATGGAAAGTACAGTACAGTACAGAAATCTTGTTAAATTTAAATCAACTGTAGATCAGATAAATAAAAATGTTTAAATTTGAAGACATTGTTTCATCAAAGATCATTTAACAAAAATAATGCAGTAAACCAACAATTGTATAGTGCATTATGTCAATATTCCTATCAACTGTATAGTCCTAAGACCCTAAAACTAAATACTTAATATAAACCCAGCAACAGTATAGTCCAAACTCTTCTCAACAATATAATCTTAAGACCCAATAACTTAGACAAATACGTGAAGTTAGTACTGTCTGATAATATTAATACTAGGTGTTGAAATGAATGAATTTTAGTGTGGATACCAGTATGTTGTTCAATTCATAACCATAACCTACCGCACAATTTCCTTTAGGATCCCTGTAGCTGAACTGTCTGCAATGTTTCCATTCATATCAACACCTAGTTATGTTTATTATCACAAATTTAGATCTATTTGCAAGTAGCTGAGTGTGTGACTTGGACCAATAAGCAGCCATTTTTGTTCATTTGGCTTCTGATTTGCATACTTTGGTTTTATTAGCTGTCATTTACTGTCACATTTATTGATTGCTACTAAAATAAAAAAAAATTCAGATCCCAGTTGTTGACTACCAATAACTATATTAGTCAATAGACCCAAAATATAGTCAATATAGTCAATAGACCAGCAACCATATAGTCAATAGACCCAACATATAGTCAATAGACCCAACATAGAGTCAATAAACCAGCAACCATATAGTCAATAGACCCAACATAGAGTCAATAAACCAGCAACCATATAGTCAATAGACCCAACATAGAGTCAATAAACCAGCAACCATATAGTCAATAGACCCAACATAGAGTCAATAAACCAGCAACCATATAGTCAATAGACCTGGCAAATATATAGTCAATAGACCCAACATATAGTCAATAGACCTGCCAACCATATAGTCAATAGACCTGGCAACTATATAGTCAATAGACCTGGCAACTATATAGTCAATAGACCCAACATAGAGTCAATAAACCCAGCATATAGTCAATAGACTCGGCAAGTATACAGTCAATAGACCCAATTATATAGTCAATAGACCCAACATATAGTCCATAAACCCAGCATATAGTCAATAGACCCAGCAAAAGAAAGTCCGTATCAACTATTCAGTCAGTAAGTCTAAAAAACTGGATATTCTAAAGGCCCAACAGATGCGTAGTGCATATTTCCAAGCAATGTATCACCAATAGATTCAATAACTGTATAATTAAACAGCTCAAAAACTGAATAGTCATGTAGGCAGATTCAGCTGAATAATAAATTGGGTCATCAAAGTAGGTATGTCACTATGTCTTTTACACACTAAAATAGTTTCATGACAAAATGACGTAATGTCAATGACGTACAATGTAGATATTTGGTTTACAATTGAAATTACATTTATCAGACTGCCACGGACAAGATCTGTCAAATAAATGGAATTTTTTTTAATTAAAGATGCAAATGGTTTGTTCACTTTCTATCAAATCAAGACAAATCCCTCGCCGTGGACAAGATCTGACCGATAAATGGAGATATTTCATTTGCTATGGAAATGTTTTTTTACACATTACATCAAATCAAGACCAATACCTCTCCTTGCACAAGATCTGTCCGACCAATGGAGATATTTTATGAAAAATGTAAATGGTTTGTTCACTTTTTTATCAAATCAAGGCAAATCCCTCTCCCTGACCGATAAATTGGGATATTTCATGTACGATGGAAATGTTATACAGTATTCACATTAGGACTACATCAGATAAATACAAATCCTTCGCCTTGGACAGAATTTTTCCGATAAATGGGAATATTTTATGTACATTGTACGTTGGTTCACATTGCATCAAATCAAGACCAATACCTCGCTTTGCACTAGATCTTTCCGATATATGATATTTTATGTATTAAGAAAATAGTTTGTTCACATTACATGAAATCAAAACCAATACCTCGCTTTCGATAAGATCTGCCCGATAAATTGAGATATTTTATGAAAACGAAAAATAGTTTGTTGACATTATCTGAAATCAAGACCAATACATGCCTTTGGACAAGATCTGTCATGCCAATGGAGATATTTTATGAAACCAAGAAATGATTTTTTCACTTTCTATCAAATCAAGACCGGTTCCAGTGTCAAGATCTGTTAGACCTGTCGAGATATTTAATGTACAATTAAATTATACGTTCACTGTCCATCAATTCAACACTTTTTTAAATGTCGTAGACAAGACGAATGTTTATTGTGTATTCAATGCATGAGACGAATATGATGTCCGAAATTTCTTTGTTGTAACTAATCATATTATAGGATTAAGTCATTAAGTTTCAGACAGACACTAATTTATGCCAGTACCGTATATTTGCATGTACAATGCGCATTTTATTTATTTTTTATTTTCTCCTCTAAAGGTAATTGCTAAACTTTGGGTTGACACTATTGACAGTGACAAAATATGGTATGTATATTGTTATGCCTTATATAGAGTCAATAAGTTTCGAAATGACCTGCATCATTAGTTACATATACTATGAGGTATGTGTATTTGTTTTAGAACTTTTCAAGGGCATCCGATTCATCTTCAACTTGGCAGTCTTTGTAGGCCCATAGAAAGAAGCGTGAAGGGGTGGGAGGGGCTAATTGTGCAAAACTCATTCTCAAGGATTGTGGTGCAGATTTCAAGACTTTTCGTTGGCTGTTCCTGCCTACATTATGGTACAGAAAGCAATTTTGATTATACTGGCCCTAACAACATACCCATAATTTCTTTGTTAAGTACAAAACGATCATTCTTCAGGAATAAATGCAAACCGCCCCCTGTTCCTACGGCCTGCTTTGGTACAGTCCATACAAATATTTTTTGTGGTGAAAATGTAGTATTAATCAAAGGTTTTGAACAAAATAAAAATCATTTAAGGTTTAATTCTTTATATTCTTTCTTCAAGTTTAATTGATACAATTTAGTATTTATAATATACTATATTTTAAATCAAATTCTTCTGTCTCTGTAGACTTTGAACAGCTGTCACAATTCATCATCAACTATCTCCAATAGGACGTTTTCTGGAGAAAAAAAAGAATCATTGATATTAACCTATTCAGTAGTTTGGTCAAATTCAATTGATCACATTTGGTCACAAAATAAATTTATCACAATAATTTGGTCACAAAGTAGATTTATCAGTGTAATAATAAAAATCCTTACAAGCAAAACAATTTCGTTAATCAAAAATCTCGTCCAGAGCATGACAAAATCAGGTGCAATAATTATATAGTAGAGGACTTCCTATACGAGAAGTACCATCAGGTGTTTCGAAAAGAGTAAGCATGGTCTTCGCGCGAACACCCGCCACTACTATAAAGGTCAAAATCATGAGGTGCAACGAGATCAATTCATGCCTGACTAAACAAATCTGGTCACAAAGTAAATTTATCACAATAATTTGATCACAACATGAATTTATCACAGCA
The DNA here is from genome assembly GCA_029955415.1 of Lottia scabra. Taxonomy (NCBI): domain Eukaryota; kingdom Metazoa; phylum Mollusca; class Gastropoda; family Lottiidae; genus Lottia; species Lottia scabra. The sequence goes on from JARJEI010000003.1 coordinate 13,806,617, forward strand.
AATTGATCACAAAATATTTTTTTTACAGTAATTTGGTCACAGAGTAAGTTTATTGCAATATTTTCGTTACAAAGAAAATCTATGGAATGCATGGTAATAAGGTCATGAAGGGAATTCATCACAATAATTTGGCCCAAGAGAAAATTGATCATAGTCATTTGGTCACAAGTATATTAAAACATGATAACAGTAATTAGTAATCTAATACAGTAATCACTTATTTGATCCCAAGTATATTGATCACAGTAATTTCGTCATTAATTTATGACAGTAATACATATTGTGATTACAGCAATTTGGTCAAAATTTAATTGATTGAACTCAAAAGGTAAATTTTTAACAGTAACATGGTTAGAGGATAAACTTTTGTAAACACATTCCAGTTACTTGATTAAAAAAAATTATCATGACAATATAATGGCCAATGAAATAGCAGTTTGACCTGACAAAAAATTTTGTCTTCCTAGTTTGTCTTCCTATGACAAGCAGTAGGTATAAATATAATTAAATACCTTGCATACAATTTATAAGAATCACAATGGAATATGTTCTTGTGACCAGCACATACCCTCTGGACTGTGATCAAATAATCATGGCCTAATGAATTTTATGATTGTTACTTAAATTTAATCTATGGTCAAAACTATTGACTTTTTAATGTTTTGAGATACTTGAACTACCTAACTTTTTTTTTTATCACAGAACCAACCAAACTTACCTCTGTACTTTTAAATCTTATCATATCACATATTTTCTCCAAAAATACTTTGCCATGTTGTTATTTCTCTTTGCCTGTGATAAAACAAAAATTAATTTGGTTTAAATTGAAATAAGATTTATCTTATGACAGCATTATACTAATCTGGACAGCTAGTATGCAAAAATTGTTCAAATATTTGGACTTCAGCAAAAGAGCAATCGAAAAGTAAGAAAATGTAGATTAATGTCAATATAAAAAACAACAATAACTTTTCCAACAAAAAAAAGATACAATAACGTCAATAACTGTACATAGTAATTTTACCTTTATTTAATCTTTTGAAAGCACAAAATGTTTTGATAACATATCATATTCTCTCTCTGCCATATCAAAATCTTTTCCTATTCTCTCTAAAATATAAAATTCATTAAATGTTAATTATTTTTTTTACTACAATCATCTTTGTTTTTTTTTGAAGCAACACTTTCATTCTTGTCAACACCATCAACAAGCCTGCTTTGTGCTTCTGTATTATGCTTATATTTTTCACTTATCTTATTGAGCATTTTAGGACATACCATTATTATCTTGTATTTTATTTCTTCATTTTAAATTGTGTATGTCAGGGTGTTATGTTTTTGCATGTATTCTTCTGTACTAAGAATTGATGCCAATTTCAATTATGCTTTGCTTCATATTTTACTTTAGATAAAATGATGTGATATTTTACCCCTTAATTTTACTCTTACTCAAACACAACACTGATGAATATGTCTAAATTAGAATCACTGACTGTTGAAACAATATTCTGTACAATAGGATTGTTCAGTTCTAGTACTTTTGAGGACTATTTACGTACCAGTAATCAAAAACCAAATCAATCCTGAGAAAATGCATATATACTGACAGCAATACAGCCATATATTAACAAACAGAAAAGTAATAGACCCTATGAACACATCAGTGCAGTGAAATCACCTCCTTCAACTCATTAACAGAAGGGGAAAAGCAGTTTACAAGCTGTTTTTATTTTCACACTATCCATGAGGTCTTCAGTGATGTCATAAACTATACATATTACAAAGCCACCTTGATAATGACATAATATTCACTATGAGCAGTACATTTCATGTATTGAAAACAAGACAAAGCAATGTTACCTTTATTTAACTTTTGCAATTCTTTCATGATGAAGTCATGCCATTTGAAGATTTCCCAGTAATATTTTCATTGAGGTATCTTGCTCTAGTCTCTGTAAATATAAACAAGTGGTTGCCTAGCAATATACGCCCACTTACACTACATAAATTGTCAATATATCAAGGAATGTTCCTATCTTAATTTTTGTTGGATGGTGTTCAGATTTGAATTCATCCAATATCTTGTTAATATAAAGCATCTAATTTTATAACTAATAAAACTCCGTAAATATTTGTCGAATCGATCAGAAATTCAAACTTGTCCAAGATCTTATGAATATAATCCTACATTCAAAAATTTTATTCAAATCCAACCAAAACTGTGGTCTCTATCGCGTTCACAAGTTATTTTTAACGTATTTTGGGTGTAAAACTCCGTGAATTTTAGTCAAATCAAACCCAAATTCAAACTTGTCCGAGATCTTATGAATATAATCCTACATACAAAATTTTATTCAAATCCAACCAAAACTGTGGACTCTATCGCGTTCACAAGCTATTTTTAACGTATTTTGGGTGTAAAACTCCATGAATTTTTGTCGAATCGAACCCAAATTCGAACTTGTCCGAGATCTTTTGAATATAATCCTACACATAAAATTTTATTCAAATCCAACCAAAACTGTGGTCTCTATCGCGTTCACAAGCCATTTTTAACGTATTTTGGGTGTAAAACTCCATGAATTTTTGTCGAATCGAACCCAAATTCGAACTTGTCCGCGATCTTATGAATATAATCCTACATACAAAATTTTATTCAAATCCAACCAAATCTGTGGTCTCTATTGCGTTCACAAGCCAATTGTGGACAGACGGACGGACGGACCGACGGACGGACCGACGGACGGACGGACGGACGGACGGGGGCGACGGCAATATACGACCACATTTCAATGTGGGCGTATAAAAAGGGCTATATTTCATTTGCATGTATACGTATTTTCTTTCATTGAATGTTTGTGGTACAAATCAAACTCATTTGAGATTTCATCATACACATAAATTGTCATAAAGCATACCAAGTATTGTAAAAAATACAAATAAAACTGTTATCTGTCACATTCATAAGACAATTTTTATTTTATTGTTATAAGTTAGGAAATAAATAAATGCACTGGTTCATTATTATATTAATTAGTGCAAGATCATTGAAATAACAGATAATTCAGAACTCAAGGTGTTCAGAGAGAGTAGTATTACTTGTAATATTTATTTATGAATATCAATAAGTATTTAACAAGGGTGTGGATTTGTCAAGAATATTAGGGGGGGATTGTTTTTAGAGTCTAAGTATGTTGCGATGTGCCTCAGACACATGCTTTAAACTAGGAAAAAAAAGAAAAAGAAGAATGGCATTGAATTGGTGCATTCCAAATCATATTCCAGTATTTAAGGTTTTAATCTGGTTTTCAGACTTTGATTTACATCTGACCGATTTTCAACCTTCCGGATGAAATGGCAGCCACTAGAAAAGTATTATTATTCTGCACAAATTCTTTCTAAACAAAAAAAAATATTATAATTGGACCTTCAACTAAGTCCCCCCCCCCCCCCCCCCCCCTGGTGTCTTAAGGGGAATGTTCAGCATTTTAAGTGTTGATTTGGTCCTTGAAGCTATGTAAACAGTCTTCAGAAGCACCTGTACTATATAGATATTAAAACATCCCTTCTGATATAAGCTTACCCATAAATAACCCCTTTTTATTTTCAAAGATCTCCATTTTTCCTTAAAATTAGGCTAGCCAGTAATTGTATGTCTTGTTGATAAGGTCTAATATAAAATCATTTTAGTGCAAGATTTGATAATCAAAATTTAACCCTATCTGAATATAGAGAATATCCCTTAAAATTTTCATATCACTGTTTCCAGAGTTAGTACCAGTGTTTGAATGTAAAAATTATGACTCGTAAAATAATCTGCCATACCTAGGCCTACAGGGCGGTGAATGAAAGATAAATGTTTCGTGCATTTCTAGTTGACAAATAGCCTTAATTTTATGGAGTTTATAATATAACAAATCTGCATCTTGACTGATTTGTTAACTCAGGCATAAATTGATCTGATTTTATATCATAATGTTGACATAGGCCTAGGCCTACAGTAAGTAGGCTAGTGTTACTGTCTGTTTTCGAAACACCTGATGGTAAGTTACTCTTTAACTATTCAACTAATACTCTCGTTTTATCATGTTTGAATGGGATTTTTCTAAACATAATTGTTTTGCCTTTAAAGATTTTTTTTCTTCTAGTTTTTGTGAAGGCTATAATTTCTATAATAATTTAATAAATGAAATAGGCTAAGTCTATTGAAAATGCTGAATTTTCCCCTTAAATGTTTAAATACTAACAAAGTTTCATAGGAGAGAAAGACAAACAGACAGGGGTGATCACAATGTAGTCCATATAATAACAAGCTTGCCAATAAAATTTTAAAACAAATACAATAGGCCTATCTATGGAGAAACCAACAGAGAACGGAATATCAATATGGCAATCGATTGGCAATGGCAATGGAATTGGAAGTTTACTGTGCCTTGGCCTACTACTAAACTAAAAGTACACAGAATCGTGCATGCTTTATATTCAATTCACAGTGTATTTACAAATAAGTTGAAGTTAATCAAATGAAACATAACGTACCTTAGTCAGGAATCTGCACATCGAATTGGTTACAATCGCCAGACAATGCCATAATGTGATAATGTCACTCAATTTCTAGTCTCCGTTATCCGGGCGCAATTTCTGGGGTTTATCAATTTTTTTCTCCGGTAACCTAGCCCAAGCACTAGGCATATTAATTTCAATGAGGGACAAACTAAAAACGCATATTGATCTTGTTGTCAAAGCCTTTTTGAGTTTTAATCATATAGGCCTAAACGTCCAGATTGTAAAGGCCCTAATGCCAGTGGACCGAATTGCCCTGTGACCTTGGCCTTAGGCATGTAAAGTTTTGACCAAAATGAACAAGAAAGTGAAAAAAATATGCCACAAGCCGGGATATGAGGGCAAATCTCTCGAAAAAGCCTAAAAATTGTAGAGAATGTAAAAAAAAAATCGTTTTTGTTCTTAAATTTATCGAAAATACAACAATCTGATTGGACGTAATAATCCTTACAGGTTGCCAATTCGGTCGTTGATTGGTCAATGTATATCCATATCAAGGCATTGGTGTTAAAGTTAGCGCTTGAACAGGGCTGTATTATCATACCTATGATCCTATGATAATATGGAGACTAATGAACACGCCTAACCTCACTAACTTAACTCCTGATAAAGCGGCTAACTTTGGTTGCATCGGGTGCTTTACTATACACAATTTCCATGTCACTGTCCGCTCTCATCTTACATTATTAAATTTGATTGCTAAAAGAAATTAAATGGGAGAACGGTATCAAGGATAGGAAACTATAGGAAACTAGGTTAAAAGATCCGAAGGTATCATGTTGACCTATTCTGCGCCCAGTTGAGACATCTACACCACTTGAATACCTGACCTGGTGATCAGTCGATTGTCTTATCGTCTGGCTTGTTTATTTATGAAAAAAAGGTCAAAGTGACTCTTCTCCATTCTTTATCAACTACGAGACAAGACATTACAAAAATGATTGTAACAGAAAGTGCTAATGCTATAGTATACACAACATTTTTGCTGAAATGGAATTTTAACTTTCATGATATAGAAATTCTTAAGGTATATAGGGTATTTATATGTTTATTATTATCTGAACAGGTAGTAGCCTGGAAATTGGACAGGTTATCGAAATGGTGCGAAAAGAAGCTATAAATTAATGTTCCCGATACAAAAAACACTTAAAGTAACCATTCTTTTGAAACCTCAAGAAATTCCAAAAATTCTCTCTATCGCTTTTGTGACCAATGGCATTCCGAATGTGCCTTCATAATTTTCACAAATTTGGCTACGAGGAGCATAGTTTAGGAAGAAAATTTCTATGTTAACACACCAATTCAACTAAAAATGCCCCACGCCAATTATTACCGATGCTACCAAACTAATGTCCCTGAACAGTTTTCTAAAAAGTGTGCCATGTCTTTCAAGTTGCACATCATGAAATATTATCTTCCTGGTTTTTTTTTTACAACAGATTTTGATTGGTTTTGTTAACACTTACAAACCTATATGACTTCGTACGTTATTGAACATTTGAACACTAACATGGTTAATATTGCTCACAATTTCTAGTTAAAGTCACGTTTAGTGAGAGATTAGTTATGACGTCGGCTAGTTTTGGAGAAGATCTTCGCCACCAACTGTTCTATATTCGGCGTCAAAATGGCCAGTAAATGTTAGGATATGACTATATACTCTGGTATCAGCACGATTTTCTCCACCAGGAGTGTTTTTAATGGATGAATAATGTCAAAGATTTCAAATCATGTCGGAGACTTCCGTTATAAGATAAAATGGTCATTATGGACAGATGCTTGGAAAGAAATGTCGTCTAATCTAGTCTACCAGTGAGTTCAGAGAGAAAATAAACAGATAAAGCACCATTCAAGCGTTACGATTGCTTTGAAATAGGGTAATATGCACGAATTTATGATGTATAACTAAAGCAGAATGTGCGCAATTGCAAGTCTTAGATCGCTATCAAAAGATATTGCAGAAGGGGGCGTGGTGACAAACTCGATGATGTTACCACACGAGAAACGCAGGTCTATGCGGCTTTACGTGGAACGTTCAAGTGACTTTTTCAATATAGCCCAGTGAGCTTCATTAAAATTCGGTCAAATCGGTATGCTCCCAAAGTTGTGGGCGGTGGGTTCGTTTTGCCGCATTGCCCAACTTGCCGCATCGTGCCCAACTGCACAAAAACGACTTGTAAAACGAAACTAAAGGTTTCTGAAAAAATCCGGAATGACCATTTGTTAGGGTTATGTAGGTTAAGCAACCCAAACCCAACCTAACCCTAACCCTGCCTAGTTTTTGTGGAGTTGGGCACGATGCGGCAAGTTGGGCATGCGGCAAAACGAACCCACCCAGTTGTGGGCCCCTATCGACGTTTATAATATATCAATTTTTTAGTCGTATGTATCCCTTTAACCATAAGCTGGTGTTTCCTTTAAGCCATAAGCTGATGTCGAAAACGTTTCTTCTGGAAGATTAAAAATTTAGGTTTTCTCCATAATTAAACATTAAGCACTTTACCATCAATAATCGTAGTATAGGAAATACAGTCGTAAATAGTATGTTTTGTAATCAAGACTGAAGTACGACGACAATAAAATGGTCTACTAATGTAATTACACCAATAAAAAATTTCAATGTCGTCATCTTGATGTTGGCGGGAAAACATAGGTTTTATTATATTGTACTCCACCTTAGTGGACAGTTTCCCGTTTTTGTTTAGGTAGATAGAAGAATATCTCTGACATATATTTTGGAAAATGTTTCGGACTACTATTAGTAATCATGATGTGTAACTGTAGGGGTGGTAAACAACACCTTGATCTATTTGTAACTTCCTCTCAACCACAATGAGGGAGGTTTTTTAATCACCTTTTACTTATCAACTAGTGAATCTACTCATACAGCTTAACAATTTTCATTATACGCTCACATCATACCTAAGAAAGACTTGTTTTTGATATATTTTATACATTTATAGAGAATCATTTTGTTCTGGTTCAGTTTCTTGGTTCACAGGAACCACTGGTAAAGTTTATATGGACAGTTCAACTTTATGGTTATTAAAACAAATTTTGTGGGTTTTTCTTTTTCATTGTCATCGGGACGACACTGTGTGAATAGGTCAACGTTGTGTCTGGTGAAGGACAGTCCAGAGTTGTCCGGAAAAACGTTGCTTCTTTTATTTCTATACTGTTACGATTATATCTAACTTTGCTCTAAATCGGGATTTTCGCGCTGTAATATTGTCACTTACAATATAAATGTACACTGTAATATAAGTCAATTATATATCAAAAGTACAAAACAACCTTCAATCCGTGCCTTACATTTAATTAAAAAAAAATATTCTATAAGCGTTTCGGTTTTTCAATTGCTGTTCAAAATTTGGGCTAAATAAAGATTTTTTTTTTATTATAAAAAATAGATATTTTGGATGATAAATATTAAACATTATTAGTAAAACGCTGGCGTTGAAGTTGAGGACTAACTACTTTAAAATTCAATTGTGGGCGAGGAACTATACGAATCTCTGATTGGCTGTAGACAAAATGTCACCAAGCTAGGAAGTAAATCATTGGTTGAATCCGTTGTTATTGACAACACTTCCTACACTTGGAACTGTTCCGACTTGCTCAAATTGGTCAGAATTTTTATCAATATAAAGGTATACCAGTTTATTAACTTTCTTTGTCAGTCAAGAACCAGTTTCCAGGACCGAGCACCAGCAACATAAGGTAAGAACATTACATTGTTAAACTGTGGTAAAAAGATTGAAAGTTTTAAAAAATCAGATTGAATGCCTTCACAAATCAGATAAAAAGTAATAAAAAATCAAATTGAAAATTTCAAAATCAGGTATAAAGTGATAAAAATTAGATTGAAAGTTATGAAAAATCAGATAGAAAGTTTTAAGAGTTAGATTGAAAATTTCAAAATCAATAAGAAAGTTTTAAAAAATCAGATTATAAGTTTTCAATGAGCAGTTAAAAAGAAATCCAGATTTCTTTCTAGATATCAGAAACTCAGCTAAAATCTTTAAATGTTCAGATATTGTTAAAGATTTCAGAATTTCGGATTTGGAAACAACTTCCAGTAGTTCCTCCACATATGTTAGAAATGCCGATTTCGCCAAGGATATCTTTCACAGGTTTTATTAAGAATTTGTTAAAGTTAAAAGAAATTCCCATTTAATGTTTCAGCTTTTAGGAATTCAGATGGTAGCCTATTCATCGTTAAGAATTCATTCATGTAAAAAATCCATTCAATATTTTCAGAATTCTATAAACATTATATCAATTAGCATGCTACATGTATGAAATTATTTATATGCTGTACTTAAGCATTGATTTTCCATAAGTCTATACTTTTTGACCTACGCCCGTGTTTTTAAGTTGATTGGGTTCTCATTATTCTCTACTGATGCTCTATAAACATTGGACTAACATTTCTATTAATTACAATCGATAACAGTTCAAATATATCATTGTAACTGAAACCTCCTTATTAATGTTCTATAGTTAAACTCATCATAATCAGAATAATCAGAGATGCTCTCTATGCTCTTCAACTGCAGGTGTAAATCAGATACCCTTTATGCACACTGCAGCATGTTTGGTGGTCAATGCAGCAGTTACTATCATAATATGGCGAATTAAGTGCAGTTTTTTTTAGCAAATTATGAAATTTCTAGAATAAAGTTTGTTAAGATCATTTTCTTTAGAAATTAGATTTGACCTCTGAGGACCGTGAGAGGTCAAATCCCAAATGACCGTATGAATCTCAAAAAGTGCCCGATTATTTAGCTAACTAGGTGTGATCTTTAGATATAGATGAGTTTCTAGTTCAAGAATTTCTTTAACTTGGCATAGTGCTTGTGTTGTGTTGTGTTGTGTCTCTGTCAATTAATCTTACAGGTGTATTTTTGACATCTGTCATATACACCGTACCTCTTTTTGGAGTTGAAAATAGGAAACCAGCTTGAATGCGTAATTATTTAAATTCTACAAATCGGTATTGAATAGTAACACCCTAGGTCTTCTACCTTTTCCACTTTTGATGCCCTCTAACCGTAATTTATTATCCTGGTTACCTTTGTCTAACAGAGAAACACACATCCACAGGTCACAATGGTTAAACCGTGAGTATATTAGGGATCTGTATTGTCTTGAGCACATCGAGCTCGATTTAATGCCTTACCTTAACGACAAAACGGTTTCAGTGTAGGTTCGCTAATTAGATCAGTAAATGGTTATGGAAGAAAACTTTTAGGGCCTCTTAAAGGTTTTGGTATCTTTCTTTAAAAGATCATTCGAAAATTCCTTGAATATTCAATTTAAAAATTCAAGTTAAAAGGTCACGACTCACGAGTCGTAATCCTGAGACACTGACTTAAGTCCAATGGACTGGAATGAACCAGGAAGATTGAACTTGGAAGAACAAAATCAAGTTTAAGTGGAATGACAAAGTTAGGTACATAAAATGTCAAGCTATAGGTGCAACGAAGTAAACACCCTATTTACTCCCATAATGTCCTGAAGAAATAATGAGGGGTGGGAGCGTGGAATTAAATAAAAACCGCAACCCCGATACAGGAAGCGTATTATCAGTAAGTCATATAGTGCCATTACGCAAAGGAACCGAACTGACAACACCGCTCTTTGATTTCATTGGATTCCAAATACCAAAGCCATTATTTTCTTGAATAGTACCTTAATTACAATATCTCTTATTCTTTAGAGAACAAAATGTAGAAAATAACCGGAAACATTTATATGGACTGGATAAGAAAAATTAATGGAAATGCATTATATTGATGTCGCCGTTTCATCGAAGGCTTTAATCTATGATTTTTCACTAAAATATTGTTATGAATTTGAATCAAATGTAGGCCCTATATTATTACGTAAGATTTAACATATATAATAGTAATAAAATTTATTCTTTTTCTCGGATAATAGGCATTTTTAGCATTCATACAGAATTGATATGAAAAATCCATTTGAAGTCATTGGGGTGACCAATCGTATTTCTAGAAGTTGATTCCAAGTGAGATTCGTAATTTACGAGCTTTGTAAATTCAAGCCCTAGATATTCTTCAAAAATATATGTATTATGCTTTATCTTAAGATTTGGAAAGTTGTAATATTCCTGACAAGAAGTCCCTATAGATCTGATATCTGAAAATTATGTCAAACAGAATGTCTTTATCAAACAAAGCATGTATGATAAGATGTTACTAAACACCATAGAGCCAACACATTGTTATCATGTTTCAAGATTTGAATCCACTGATTGACGCATACCACTTTTGCTGCCTAAATTGCAGATGTAGAAGTTTTGTAGCGAGTTTTTCAGTTGGTACTTTCAATTTCCATCCATGATCTTTATTTATTAAATGGCTAGAAAATCTCTCTCTTTTCATTGGTCGAGAGAGTACATCGCTTCCTTCGATAGAACATCATATTCACCGCACGAGGGGTGAATAAATTTTATATTCACATCCTTTGCCGAAAGTTGATCTGCGATTTTGATTGGATGCAGATTTAACCTACCACCAATCAAAGCTGGTTTTGCAAACGTCAAAGATATTTTACGTCAAACTTGAGATACGTCAGAGGACAACAGTAAACAAAAAAATACATATGGCGTCACTTGAAGATGAAGTGATTCGACATTTTTTGCTAAATTTGACGATAAAGCAAATACACCGATTGCCATTTAATAAAACAATTCATGACTTTTGGTTTCAGTTGACATGGGATTTATCAACCCTCAGGGATGCAATATTCACCTCGGCCTTTGGCCTCGGTAAATATTACAGCCTTCAGGTTGATAAATCCTCATGTCAACCTCACAAAAGTCATTAATTGTATAATATTCTTCATCATCGTGCTGTATCAAAATTTTCTATCCAATCATCTCAAAAACTATTCTCGAAGACAATGTTTAAAGAAAATATCACTGAATGTCTCACGTGTTGGATTTAGTCTTCAGTCTTTCAACGACAAAAACCTCATTTGATTGCTTGCAAATTCCATGTTGCACACACCCAATGAATAAGGCAATCAAAGAGCAAGCAAGAGAGGCAAAAGATTTGTACTTTACTCAGAATATTATTTTGATAATATAATCTGTGGGTTTAAATTGTATTTCAATTTTATCTCTTAGTGTAGACAGCCTTACAGCACTTTATTGGCTGCAAAATTTGGAAAGAACTTCGTATTAAGTATTATATAATTTTCTATTTCATTTCAAGAGATTGAGAATATTATTTCGTTGTATTTGAAGTGGTTATTTTTGTGAAAATATTCTCTTGAAATATTGAAATAGTCTTAGCCATGATTATCTCTTGAAGATACTATCACAAAAATACCAAATTGCAGCCTTCAAGAAATATTTCGAGAAATGTAATTCGACGAGTTACAATGCATTTTACGAAAGTTGATTATAACAGTCGCTATTTTTTCAATACTTTTTAAGCAACTAGTAAAAGATGTAGACAATTCACTTTACAGAGAGGCACATTAATGAATAGCTACAGTGAAACTTGATCCAACGGTCACATGTATTCAGCACCACCCTTTAATATTGGCCACCAAAATTACATCCCATGCAATTTTCAACCAAACCTGTATATTCGATGTTTCAATAAAAACCATCCTCAAATTTGACGGTTAGTATCTCAGCATTTAGTTAAAATTCTCCTAAATATACTTCAAGATGTCGTTGTACAACCCTGAAAATACGAAAGTCATCGAACAATAATTATTGTAAAGGTACTGTCCCTAAGCAAATAGCGTGCCAAAATATCAGAGAAAATTATCTTTTTCAACCTGTGTTCAATGTGTCAGCCACAACTTCGACCACCAATATCAACCGCTTTTCCATCCAGAGATGCTGTCACGGACTTCATCTTAAATGTATCTTCTCCAGGAAGCAACCATCCTGTTCAGCCAGTTTGTCCGGCTAGCAACGATAATGACTCGGGATCATATGGGTTTCTCTTAAGGAAAAGGAAGTAGCTGAACTCACTGACTGAAAGGCAGGACGGTCGCTTCTTAAGAGATGGTACCTTAATATGAGATCCGTGACAGCATCTCAAGATGGAAAAACAATTGAGATTGGTGGTCAAAATGGTACAACACAGGTTGAAATAGGTAAATGCTCTAATGTTAATTTTTAACATGCTTTTTTGTTAGGGACATTTTCTTATATAATTTTTATTCGATGACTTTCATATTTGCAGATATGGACGATAACATCTTGACGTATATTTATGAGAGGTTTGAAAGAGCTCAGTTTACCACCAGCTAGGATACTTTTCGTTGAAGTTGGGGACGTTTTTATTGAGACTCTCGATAGATTATTTTTAAGAACTACCATCCTCCGTAACCCTTTAAAAAATGCCGACAGTTTCAATTCAATGATTTTATATCCAACTCTCATTTTGCCCAGATAGAAATCTGGACGACCATATGATAATTGGATTAGATGTTTAGGGTTGAAAGACGAAACCGGTTCGACACCCTGAAAAAATATCTCCCTCCTGACAGGGGCGGACTGGGCCGCATGGCCACATGGCTAAAGCCATGCGGGCCGGTGTTCAGAGGGCCGGTTTGTGAAAAATGACAAAAAAAAAAAAAAAATTGGACGTAGGTCCGAAATCCGATATCTTCCAATGGTACCTACTATAAAAATAGATCGGGTTATCTTGATAATTTTCTCAATTTCGGTAGGCCTATGCATTTCCATTTCCTGGCCAACTAGTTTTGAGAGCTGGAGGCGCTCGGAAATCACGTTTATGGCAGTCACTTTTCAAAATTTTCTGGGGGAGGACCCCTTAAGACACACCTAAGTGGACCGGTCACTGGAAAAAAGCCATGGCCGCGTCACGGCCCCAGTCCGCCCCTGCCTCCTGAACCCGCAGAACCTAACCATCGATAGGAGATACAAATCCAACTCGCTCCTGATTTTGTTTATCGCATGCATACCAGACGTTGGATTTATATTCTTAAAATGTTATGTGTGTTTGTGGAAAGATCAGTCGCCTAATAGATTGAATGAAGAAACTGCTACAGAATTAAAACTCCTTTAAAGAGATATGTACACTAACTGTTTGACCAATAATTTTTTTTGTCTCAGAACCCGAAATTGTTTAGCTATCTATAATAATGTTCACAACTCTCCCTCGAAATGTAAGCCTTCAAATCCACGTGTAGCCATAAGTTATGTGTGTTTCCTGAGAGATCTGCCCCCTAATATAGATTGAATGACAATATTGCTACCATTTATGTACGAAAGAACCCCTTTAAACAAGAGTTTGAACTTTATCCTATACAGACATTAAATCTAACGAGTAATAACAAATATTAAGAAAGTTTATTTCTCATTCTCTGATGATTAATTTATCGCTTCATAACTTTACTGACTTTTATTAACTAATTCCTTCTCAAACTCAATTGTATGTGAAACTTGTTATTTCATGGTCTTGTTCACTTCAGATTACTGTTTGTTTCCGTCAATATCCTACTTGGATAGTTAGTCTGTTTGTTTCAGACAGTATCTTGTCAAGGTTAACCTTGATATGGATTTGAAATATCATCTACGATTTGTTTACGTCAACATCTGATATAAAAGATAACGGTTGACTAAAGATGTTTGTTTACATAAATCAGGCCTTCTCAAATGGTAGCCTGCGACACACTTGAGAATGGCCCCTCAAGAGTGACCCCTTCAGCCAAAACACTCTGCTCTCTATGCTAGCAAAGCTTTATTTGGAAAATACATTTGGTCCTTTACAAAAATTAATTGAGATGGACTGACATACACAGACAATTAAAAAACATTTGGCATTCGAATTTTTTATTTACATCAAAAAACCTATTACTTGTTTTATTACTTATTATGATTTATTTATATGTTTTTTAAACAATAATATACTTCACTTCTTCGTCGTTAAATTTGGGATTTATTGCAACAATCAAAGTATGGCTGAAGCATTAGTCTGAAATTAGTAAAAAAAAAAACATGCTTCAAAGTTCATTAACAATTAATATAATAATTAAGGCAGTTCCTGTTAAGATTTTATTACATAGTCACCAATCTGATTAGATGTAACTCATTTTGTTCTATTTCTGTGACATATTAAAAAACGGAACCACAGATATGACGAAACGAACTTTGAATAATTCAGTCCTCGGTATTAAGCTGGAGCAAATCGAAATAGGATAAAATCAGAAGTTGAGCTTTACTTTCTTTCATTATCTGAAATAAGAAAATTAACATAAATATTGAAGGTATATTTCTTATTTATTATAAAGGATTATGCTTCTCTTTTCATTCCAGAACAGAATGAACAATTTACAGATACAAATATTAACAGTTATCTTTTCCTTATGTATGGCCTTATTCACAGATGGCGCTTCTTTATCACATTTGAGGTAAGAGCATTTTCATTTTGTTACAATTGAGCGGCGAAGCTGGATCATTATCGGGGTCACAAACCATTAGTAGATCTTGCCTTAAGAAAGAAAGAAACATCTATATTTTACAAGGATAACAACTTAGGTTCCTTGCGGATCCTTTCTCCCAGCTGGTCCTTGGCCAAACCTCTTGGGTTATCTGTACCCATTTACAGCTGGGTTGACTGGAATTATGAGTGAAGATGACTTATTCAAGGTCATCGGTGTGTCAAGGAATCATACCTCTGAAACCTCACATATTCGCAGCTGATACTACAGTAGATCGAATAAAGTCGAAAAAAAACTTCTCTGATTCGAATAAATGCGAGCAATGCTAGTCGCTAACGTCAGTCGAACCGATAACTACTGACCAGAGTGATCCTTTACGACAGCCGAAAAATCAAGTTCACCGAAATAATAAATTATCTTACAAATGCAGTCTGTAATTTCTGTTAAATTAAAGAAAATCATACCACTTTTAATATATTGATTTGCCCTAGTAATGAGAGTTTTGCCGAAATTTAAATGTCAAAAGTGTCTTGCCGGAAGCCTCTCGCCTTCAATTTGCGATTTACTCAAATCATAAATGATTGACGGTCTTATTACTTCAACTAAATGTTACCAATCTGGAATATTTTTCTACAAATAGATAATATTTTTGTACTTTGAGTTTGATCTTGCGTTTCGTTTATTTCCACTAAATTAACATTTGGGTGGAGGCGATTCACTTCAAGCGGAAGAGAGAATTCATTTTTATTTAACTTCGTTTTGGCAACATCTTGAGAACAAATCGGGGCAACAAATATTTGTTCCTGTACACAGACGGCAACATGTTGGTCAAATTGGTTTTTTATCAATTGGTCGTGGCTTTATTTTTGTTTTCATCTCATGACATCAGACAGACCATGGGATTATAGTCTATTTCTGATTGGATAATATCATTTGAATCACAACAAATCTCGTTGCAATATTCCCTTTGTAAGTTTCACGGCGTTGCCCATCCTCATTATCCTGCAACAATAGGATGTAAAACTCCATTTCTTATTATTTGAACCGCTATCGGCCAAATGTCGCTCATATTTTTCAATTCGTTTTACAATTCAACCATTTGAGTAAGATGACGAACTCTTAAAATTGTCCAATCAGTGCGTTCGTCGGTCTTCTGTTCAACAAAAATTCAACGAAAAGCCCTGTCATATTAAAAAAAAGATTTATGGGTTGACATTTCCTCCAAGAAGATGGTAGTAAAAGTTTTAGGAGAAGAATATAATAAACGATGTTGTCAGAATGATTAAACTATAACAGATCGCTTGGTCTTATACCTGTCAATTCACTGACTTCCATTGAATCATAAAAAATCTCATAACAATATTGATTACTGACATCAAGCCGGGTTCACATTCAGATCATATTCCTGTGGTAATTGATGTAACAACATCGTTGATAAAGGAATAAAAATCCGTACAAGCAAAACAATTCCGTTAATGAAAATCGCATCCAAAAACATGGCATAATCGAGAGCAATTGTTGTATAGTAATGGATAGATAGGAACATCCTGTCCCGCAATTAGTGTATTTGAGACAGGATGTTCCGGTTTAAGTAGTGGACTACTCCAAAGAGATGTACCATCGGGTGTTCGAAAGCATGTCTTGTGTCGATATTTTCAATAATTGGTTTTGATCAAAATATTATGATTTAGAACCTTTTGGAATCTTCGCATCTTGGCATTTATATACAGCAGTCAGATACCTGTTGTCGCTACATAAGTGAAGCTCCTAAAAAGCATGTTAGCAGTTCGCACAGCCCACAGATGCTTGTATCTCTTGCAAATTACTATGTTGCTTTAGTTTATCGAGAGACCCCCAGAACTAAAGTCATCTAGGGTCTGCACGAATCAGATGTTCTGTTCAGAACAAGCTTTCGAGTAATTCTGGAATTGTTCTGAACAGGAAGTGGAAAGTTCTGAAGTAGTTCTGAGTAGTTCTGGACAGGAAGTAACTGTTATTTCTGCACTAAAAAACGGAAGAAACATTTACCGCCATCTTGATTTCGTCACTGTTCCAGCTGTACCATCTCGCTAGTTGGGACAGAAAATCTTTGTCCGGAACAGTGCTCCAGTTCACTCAAATCCAGTTCCAACAGTTCTGGCTGTTCTGGACTATAATTCGTACAGACCCCTAATAAACCCGAAAAGTTGCAAAGATAGGGATGAATCGCATTGATACTTATTGTAAAGTCACCATTAGAAACATCAACATCAAAAAAACATATCTCTCATGCATAATGAAATAATATATATGATTGCCATTTGTATTATACGTCTATATACTAGTTTATGACCATGGTTTTATGTATTCAAATCTGCTTTGTGTTTTCTCTTGATTAGTATTTTAATGGTATTATCTATATAATTGTACCTTGTGGACCAGAACCGGATCAGTGGTATTTGACTAATTAGCTTATTAATATTTCAGGAACAAAAGACAAACGGCTGATGTTCGAACTACGGAATATTTAGCTCGACTAGGATTGGGCCGAGGGTTAAATTCATATGGATGTAGGGACATTGCTTGTGGTGTAGTTGATATTTACAGAAGGTAAAAAGCCTAACTCACAATCATGCGATATCTTTGAACCCCGTTCCCATTACATGGTTTTCCAATCACTGTTTCATGCATGATACCTTTTGATTAGTTTTGTCTCACTGTGTCCTGTGATTGTCCATTGCATTTTGGAATTTCACCAATGGAATCGTCAAAAAAGCAAGGTTCCTCTTGTTATTAATGAATTATGGTGCATCGTTCCTGATCTCTTTAACTTGCAATGAGAGCCACAAGCAAAGAAATTGATAACGTTTCTGTTTGGCGTACAATGTCATCCGTTGGGTGTGGCAACTTATTTTGAGTTTGTTTTTATCGTGTTTCGATCGTATGATTGTTTTGTATTTGATGGTTGTTTTATACTTGATGGTTGTTTTGTATCTGATGGTTGTTTTGTATTTTACAGTGGTAAAAAGAAGAGAGGGGATACTGGAAAGTTAGGTGACTCGAGCGTGGAGGTTGGTGATGTAGATTTATTGAGAGCTCTAATACAACAAAGTCTTCAAGGGAACTCCGTTTAAGGTAAAAATAGCCTAAGATTATTCTATTTCCGGTGTATGATTGGTAGTTTTGTCTGTTGGCGATTATTAGACATTTCACTACTGTCACCAAAGCTTCGAATTTAATGTTAATGATGTTTATTTCAAGGTAAAGAAATCGAGGTAGAAAAGGTGGTATCAAATTAACTTCCGGTAATATTTCAAAGCGCAGAATCAATCGGAAATATGTCGGCCATTCTCGCTACACCTGACAATAACTAGACAATGGCCGCCGTAGATACGATTTACTAGGTTCGGTGTTATCGGTGTCCCCCGCTATTACATCTTATTAGCCTTCTCTTTCGTTTTCTATCGATGTTTTTTAAATTAATTTTCTCATTGTTTGCAACGCATGATGGCATTCTTCTACTGGGTTGTCAACTGGGCATCCATTACATAGCTAATGATTATTTCGGCACTCATATTTAACATTATGTATTCTGTATTTCAGGGGAGAGAGTAGGTTATTGAGATAAGCAATGAGATTGTAGTGAAGACACTTTGTTATAATAAAAAATGATTATTGTTTTCCGACAATAAAATAAAAATTGTTTGTTTTGTTTATGTAAATTACGAGCGGCCAATCATTGCCACTTTAAATCGAGTAAAACACAGCTCCCACTCGTACACTTTGTTGGGTAACATCATTCCTTGCAAAATTTGTTATAGACTTTTTTATTTGGGCTTAGGATGGGACCAATGGTGACGGATAACGCCATGCATCGTTCAATGAAAGTCATTATGCCACTTTTCGATATGCATGCATTAAAGCATACCTTCTCAAATCCGGCCCGCGAGTGGCCCCTTCCACTAAAACGCTCTGCTCGCTATGCTAGCTAAGCTTTATTTGACCCTAATATTTGTTCATAACATGCATTTGGCCCTTTACAAAAATTATTTGAGAAGGCCTGCTTTAAAGGATCTTTAACGTGCATGTACCGCCTGTAGAAAACTGAGCCTCGGTTTTATGTCAAATAAAGATTAGCAAATTATCTTCTATATTTCTATCCTGAGCTTTTTGAAATCACATCTCATCTGTCTTGGACGAAACATTATTTGATACAGATTATAATCAGTGACTTTTTATCTCAATCTTGTACAACATCAATAGATCAATATTTACAGTGTAACATTGAAACGTCGCCAGTCTAATCTTGCATAGCTATCGTTAATGAAAGTCTGGATATATCATCTCGATCCATGCCGGGATTGAACCCTGGGGCCTTTACTTAGATAAAATCCAGATTTTAAGAAAAACAGTTATCTGATTGGATAATAAAGCTGTATTTAAAATCAATTCTAGTGATTGACCAATCAGATGTCTGGAACACTAAAATCATTGTAAGTTAAGTTTTCGAGAATAAGGCCCCTGGACCTCCAGGTTAGCGAGCAAGGTTTTGAAAAAGAATTAAAAGAAGGCAAGCTTTAACATTTTATTGTACTGTTAATACATGAACAGTAATATAAATTTGATAGGAAACAGTTGGATCACGGGAACATAATATACAAATATAAATATAGTCGCAGAAATTTTGAAATGATGGTTAATGCAGCTGTTCCTTACTTCAAAGCTTAAAGAGATATGTTCACTAACCATTCGGCCAAAAAACTTTTAGTCTCATATTCTGGAATTTTTTTAGCTTATCTTATCCGTAACACTCTCCCTTAAATTTAAGTCTTCATATCCCAAAATTTCAAATTCAAATACAAATTTCCCAGCTTCAAATTATAGAGTTTGAAAGTCAAAAATACGACTCGTCGTTTAGTAAGACTATGCCTTACACAGAAAATATATAAACAGAAAATGAAAGATAACTGGAACGGGTAAATTTGAAGGGATTGTGTTATTTTTGGGCTGTTCCGGTACTACAAAATTCATCCTTGAAAATACTAAACATTCCACATTAATATTTCTATATTTGAAAACTTCTGAAACAAAAGTGTAAAAGGGTTTTATTAGTGGGATACAAATATATGCAACTTTTCTCTGTATATAAATTGGTATTTAAAATATGCACATTGGAAAGAATGTTATATAATATAGAGTTAGATAACAGAACTGCGTCTACTCTTATAAACACCTGATAACACTTCTCATTTCAAATATTTACTCATTAATTGATATATACTTCCTCAAATAGAAAGTTTATTAACTGCTACCAATTATTTATTGCCAATTTGTGTACATGGATTTCGAGATTTATTTTACGGTTGGGATCGTTCGAGCTTTGGTTTTGTTATTCTCAAACGACAAGCGATTTCGTTGTGTGTACATGAGTCTTTTTCGAAAAAAAAAATGAAGTTTGACAACCTTAACCGCTTGGACAGTGTACATATAAACACATTTAATGTCTACCTCTATTTTCGGTTGCTTTGAGTGGTCTCTGGATAATATTTGATGCAAAAGATGATTTTTTTCTTCTAAACTTAAATCTCTCAAGTATTCATTACTGCTGTTTCTTTTATCATTGAAATGTCATTTTCATTTTAATAATTACTTAAATAAACTAATGCTCAAAAGAAAGTAGGTCTACCCACTTTTTCATATTAAAGTAAAATTTCCATAAGCAAAGATAAAGAGATAGAACCACTGTGATGCATCTGAAAACGATCAACACAATACTTTATGTGAAGAACAATAAAATAAATAAAGGAATCACACTTGGCGTTGCCAATCACGTAGGCCTATATCTGGCATTGCCGAATAGTCCAGGCCATAGAAAGGCCAATGTCAATTATTAGTGTTGACGTCGGAGTCGTGTGCACTCTGCGGTTGGGTCCACTGAGTGTCAGCTGATATGGTGTCCCAATACATGTATTGTCGTTGCAGTAACAAAATGATTCCACGCATGAATGTTCCTGATGTTGCAGTCCTCAACCGGTGTTGTGACACGTAGTCGGTCTGACGTACTGCCTGTGTGCCTCAAACGCTGTATCAATCTTGTTACAGTTTTGCTGTTGCAGCCGAGGATTCTTGCAATCAGGGGCTGTTTGCTCCATCTCCACAGCTCTCTTTCAATCCGACTCAAACGTGGCATACTTTTTGTGTTTTTCTTGAGCCTCTGTTGCTTACGTGTCCAGTAAGCTGTTTTATACCACCATCATTCATGTGCATCAGAATTTGTCGCTTTTTGGTTTTTGCGCCGTTTGCGTGATTCGTTCACTTTGTTCATAATTTTTTCACATAAAGTATTGAGTTGACCGTGTGTGAGATTCATCTCAGCCACGAGTGAAAATATCACAAACACGAGTGGCATTAAAACCATA
This sequence comes from Lottia scabra, assembly GCA_029955415.1. Taxonomy (NCBI): domain Eukaryota; kingdom Metazoa; phylum Mollusca; class Gastropoda; family Lottiidae; genus Lottia; species Lottia scabra. Next base: position 13,828,033 of record JARJEI010000003.1, read on the forward strand.
TCCACGAGTTTGCCATTGGATAACCTATTTATCCGATCCTTGTTTTTCGTTATATGTAAAACGGTTTTTACTCATACTGTACCATTACGTATAGGTTAATGGCCGAAAGCAATCCAATAAGTTCAATAATGATCGTAACACAAGGACCGAAGGTCCGCGTGTTACGTCATTATTGAACGCATTGGACTGCTTGAGGACCATTAACCTACTTAAAATACAGATCAACCCAAAAATAAATTCATGCGTCCCCAATCACTATGTCATTATACCTACTCTAACAAGAACTCTGTCACGTGCATTATTATAGGTCACACGAAATCAACTCACGTGCCATAACACACAATTGCAGATTAACTCTCGAGATGTTTGGATTGGATTTATAAATATTCTTGATCGGGTAAATTATTGTAGTTTTTTATTGCTTCACTTTTCATTTTAATCTTTAAACGATCGTAATGTACATATGGCATGCCTATATTGTTTTTTGTCGTCTTCAGGACAATGATTTATGCATTGTATTTCGAATTTCGAACATAACAAAACTTTCTTTGATAGTTCACACTACTGCTACTGTTAGCATTAGAATGTCTTTGCTTTGATAACGAATATAATTTGTGTAAGTTTATATTAATTGGAAATGTATTTTTCTATTAGAAATTTCAACAAGAAAAGGTCACAATGTTTAACTGAAAATTGTCCTCTATAAAAACAAACTTTTAAGACATAAATTGTGTTTTTTTATTTTGGCGGAAAAAGGGAAATAGTTTCAAGACTTCAGAAACCACGAGTTTCGTTTTACAAGTCAATTTTGTGCAGTTTGGTAAACTGCGGCAAAACGCACCCACCGATTTATACATGTTTTTGAAGCCAAAAGATATAGTGAGCAAAATCAATCAGAAACAGGTCACCAAAAGTGAGCATTATTCAATCATTTTATGATATCACAGAGGTCCAAAATTTGCCGCCATTTTGAAAAAATAATGTACTCTTGGCAAAATGCCCGTACCAATAAGTTAAATATTGGACCGTCAAGAACAAAGGGTGACGTCACATCTGTATTTTAAATGTTACTAATCATCACTGACAGTTAATAGTAAACAATCTTGACAAAACGCTAATTTCGACGCGAAAAGTCTCGGAAAGTTTTTTTTCGTGTTTTTTTTTACGTTCGCTTTTAATTATTCCTTCGAAGTTAACAGAGGCAAACCTGTCCGACGCCATTTTGACTGTTAGTAAGGAGTGAAAGACATGCATTAAAGCTTGGCCACGCCCATTGAATACCATATTTATTCAATGGGGATATCATTTTTATCCGACAAAAAAAAAAAAAAAAAATTTTTTTTTATCTAGAATGTATCACAGACACAGAATATGAAAAAAAAAATCATTGGAATCAAATTTTAAATTTTTATTTCTCATATCGGTTATAGGATAAACTATATTATACACTAACAAATCTTAGGAGAGATTACATGTATATAAAATCACAGATTACATTAGTCACAAACACCCAATGGGTTATAAAATATGATTATTGTTTTTTGACGATAACATAAAAATTGTTGGTTTTGTCTATGTAAATTACGAGCGGCCAATCATTGCAACTTTAGATTTAGTAAAACACAGCTCTAACTTGTACGCATAGTTGTTTCATTGGGTATTATAATTCCCATGCAAAATTCTTATAGACTTTCTTTGTTTGTCATTTGGCATTAGATGGGACCAATGATGACGGACAATGCCATGTTCAATGAATGTCATTTAACGACGTGGACTTAGGGGGGGGGGGGGGGGGGCGTGTTCCCCCTTGAACTCAGAAGGTGGGGGGGGGGGGACGAAAGGGTCTTGGTCCCCCCATAATTTGATTAGTAAAATAGTTTTTTGAAGAATCAAAATCGATCACATGAAAATCATTTTCCTCTAGGGCGAGGACCTCATGTTTGGCCTTGCGTATGTGAAGCTCTGCGACGTACTTAGACTCTACAACCCATGCTGGTTGGTCCCCCCCCCCCCACTTTGATATTTCGTATATCATATTACATACGGATGATATGTGCTGGTAGCCCCCTATAAGACAATTATTTGACCAAAACAATCCCCCCCCCCCCCTAAAGATCCCTAGGTGGCTCAAGTTACTTCTACATAAGGGTTTGTAAGAGAATTAAAAGAAGGCAAGCTTTAACATTTTATTGTACCGTTAATACATGAACAGTAATATAAATTTGATAGGAAACAGTTGGATCACGGGAACATAATATACAAATATAAATATAGTCGCCGAAATTTTGAAATGATGGTTAATGCTGTTCTTTAATTCAATGCTTGATTTAGTCTACATTTTCAAACTTCTGAAATGAAAGAGTTTTATTAGAGGGATACAAATATATGTAAATTTGGTATAAAAATATGCACATTGAAAAGTGTGTATGACTATGTTATATGAAATAAAGTTAGATAAACAGAATGCCACTAGATTTATTTCTACTTAGCATAGACTCTAGGCACTGATGCCCTTCCATACTAGATACCTGTAGTACTTTTCAGTTGAAATATTTACTCATTGATATACATGTACTTCCTCAAATGAAAAGTTCATTACCTGCTACCAATGTATTGCCAATGTGTTTACATGGATTTCGAGATTTGTTTACGGTTGGGATCGTTTGTGCTTGGGTTTTATTATTCAATCGATTTCGTTGTATGCACACGAGTCTTTTTCCGAAGAAATGCAGTTCGATAGCCCCAATCGCTTGGAAATGTACATATGAACACATTTAAAGTAAACTACCTTTATGCTTTATTTTCAGCTGCTCTCTGGAGAATATTTCTGATTAATTGATATCTTTCTTCTAAACTTAAATCTCTCAAGTATTCATTATTGCCGTTTCTTTTACCACTGAAATGTCATTTTCATTTTGAATATTACTTATATATATATATTAATAGATTGATAAATCAAAATAAGATTTTATAAGAAATATTTTGCATTTGAATTGTATGAATGATTAAAATCCTTGAATTTAATTGAGTAAAATTTTAAATATTAAGAATCAATCGTTTTGATATGAATAATTATTTGACAATTAAAGAAAATGTGCACAAAGTATATAAATAACTATAGCAGTTTGAAAGATGCACCAAATCAACAGTTAAATATTTGAGTATATTATTATATAAAAGTATAAAAGATGCAATAATTATAATAAAAAATTAAAAAAACAATCATTACTGTAAAGCAAGCAATGGAAACCCCAATTCGTTATTTGACGTCCTTTATTCCTGCTTTGCCAAAGGACACAACTTTGTAAAATTTGAATAAAACTTTGAATACAGAAGTAAGTAAAATATCGAATTGAGCAAGAAAACATAAACACAAAAAACATTAGTCACAAACATTCAATGGGCGATAACTCATTTGAAAATACTACAAACTCTACAAGGCAAGATCGCAGAAGGAAGCTTTCCGATAGAAAATACACAAGAAAGCGTTAAAGGGCGATAACTATTTGATATTACAACCAGACCTACATAACGTGTTTCAAAATGCATTTCGATACCACGTAGTCTTGGACACCAAAGAAAATGGTAGAATTAAATTCTGTGTAGATTTTTGACATAATTTGTCGGAATTTTCATGCACACAGGACAGTCAAAGCTATATATGTACCAATTTTTTGCATTTTCATAAATTACAAATGACACTTTCGTAGATTGCTAATCTGGGGTTTGGCAATTATTTTCGTCGTCTTTTACTATACCTGAATTTTACAATAACATATAATGCATAGTCGGTATGAAAAAAACATTTAAAGCTAGCAAAATTGCTGGGGTGAAATACTATGTGTTAAAAGTGAAAATTGAAATTGAAAAGTTCGTGAGGGTACAAATAATTGTCGTTGTGAAAAGGATAGAAAATCGTGAATTTTGTCATAGAAAACGTACATCCTTAAAGGATCAAACTGTCCGTGAGCAACCATTCCACCGTGACTAGTTAATGCTATAAGGGCCTGTAACTCTGCTATTCTTTGATCGGCTCCAGATCTTCTGATTCTGAGAATGGAAATAATAGAAATAAATCGTAACCTAGATAACTGGCATGCGCTCTTTTACCTTTATTTTTTCACTTTGAGCTGTCTTTCTCATGCTAAAACATGCAATACATAATCATATTTTGATAAATACCCACGAAGTATTAGTGTTACTCTGAAGTCCGTGTTTTAATTTCTCACATTGTGTTTTATTTTTAAGACTGACAGAAATTTAGTTAACTGAGAGTTTTCTGCGTCAAAATATTGCAATATGCTAAAACATATATTATGATGTCTTTTTTTTTATTATTATTAATTTTCGAAAATACTTTGTGAGTATCAAGTATACATTCTAAAAGGAGGTTCGAAACATGCCATTTTAAATTTCGACACGTCCTTATATAATTAAATCCCTAAAAATCAAAGTAATATGCTAATTCTAGAAAAGAAATATGCTCTGAAATTCTCAGTCAAACATTCGCCAAATCGTTTGTCATTGCCAGACCTTGCGAAAATATCTTCCACTCCACAACCCAATCCAAAATAACAGTCATTTGTTTTTCTGTCAGTAAGAAGCTGCATGAGGCCAGAATCTGCCTGTCTTTTTCTTCTGGAATACAAAATGATCTCCCTTAACAAATGTTGAAAAGGTGGTACTCGGATTCTCTTGGTTTCGCAGTCTCGACCACCTGATTTAATTGTAATTAATCCAGTATAAATCATGTTATCTCTTAAAGTGAAATCCAACAATAAATATATTGGTTATAATATCATTCGCATGCGTATAGTGTCATATCCGGTGTAACATATCTCTGTGATTAGTATATTTAATAAATGGTTATAAAATATGGGTTTGCAAATATACATGGGGAGAATATAATTTCAAAAATGCCGTGAATATGTCTTTTTCTTCATAGCAGCCAACCTTTTGAAAATATCTACTAGGCCACACGCTACATCCTTACAACCACGTGGTGCATAGCGCCCTCCTAATGATATCAAGGCAGACAACTCCGACGTTTTAAGATCTGCCAATTGTCGTTTTTGTCTGTAAAATAATCAAAAGCTAAAGGATTTAAAGCAGATACAAATTTAAAATTTAAACAGTGTTTGGAAAATGTTGACGGTGGATTTTAATTACCAGGTTCCCGCCAAACAACATGTGGAAATATCCTTTGCAATGTGCTAAGAAAAGATATCCACTGTACTAATGTACTATATTTCAAATTATTATTTGGGACAAATGCCTTCCTCTTGTTCAAATTGTTAACTTGAATAATTTTGTTGATTAAAATCTCTCTGTATCTAACTGCATCTACAAACCAATTGATGTGGTAAATCTTGGAAGTGATTTTACCCACTACAGTAATCAGAACTAAAATGTCACATTCATAAAGTCTAATTCACATGAAGATTTGAATAATTGACAGCCAATCAAAGTCACCTTAGATAATTAATAGCCAATGGGAGTTGGGTGAGGCCAATGATAGCCAATGAAACACAAGGATCAATTCCCCAAGTGACTATTAAACGTTATAGCTTGATAAATCAACATTTTCAGATTTGATTTAATTTCCTGATAGATTTACATAAAGGTGGAGGAGACACTTTTACATTGATTGAAGATAACTTGAAATTTCTTAAGTGTCGATCGAATCATTGATTTTTGACAGTAGCTCTTGTATGTGGTAGGCGTACGTTTAAAATACAAACTGCCAAATTTGCCAAAAACGTCACCTTCACTTCGATGTAAAATGCATATTTCATTGCGTAAACGTGTCCCTATATCTGAACACGATTTCGAATTTCAAGGTATTCCCTTGTTTTGGAATAATAATTTGCAAAACCTGGGGCCTTATTCTCAAAAACTTAACTTAGATAAAATCCTGATTTTTAAGATTGGATAGAAAAAGCTATATTTAAAATCAATTTTAGTGATTGATCAATTAGATGACTACAACACTAAAATCATTGTAAGTTAAGTTTTCGAGAATAAGGCCCCTTACTTTGACAATTATAAGCACTCAATTGCTTCAAATCAGTTTCCCTTAACATTCTGTCGACCAAACAGTGTCATGTTCTTTGATAACAGTACGGTTGTTAACAGAATGATTAGATAATGACTGGTAAGAATGAAATCTATACCTGTTTAATGATTTACTTTCGGTTAATGTGAAAAGTAGTACAACAAATAATACTATAGAACATAAGGCAACTCCAAATCGAGGCATTTCGTTATCTGAAACGAGAAAATAAGAGAGTGTTATACAAACATTGACCCAACAATAAAATAACAGATTAGATTGAAGACGAATATTCTACGTGTTCATGGATCCTAATAAAAATTCGTAGCCTACAAGCAAGACAATTCGCATCCAAATAGAAAGTAATAGTTGTGTGGAAGTGGATGCCTCACTGATGTAGATCACAGGTAGTGACGTCATAAAACGTGTTAGTTTGCGTGGAATTGGAAGAACTATAGTGGGATTGTAAAGAGGTTTTCGAAACTCTGTTAGCATCAATTTGAGACATTCCAATTTCCATTTCGACATCTACACATACAGCGTTTAGAAAACCTCTTTAAAATGCCACTTTAGTTCTTGCAATTCCTCTGAAACTAACGCGTTAAATATGACGCCACTACCAGTAATCTGCATAGATATCAATAGAAGTTCCCGGTAGATCACAGGTAGTGACGTCATAAAACGTGGCGCAAGTTGCTATCAATGTTCCGATACACATACAAAGTTTAGAAAACCTCTTTACAATCCCTTTAACAAATTATACGTTTATTTATGAGTCAAATGGAAACCAAAGATAGTATGGTTGTTTTTTACATATTTTACGTTGAAATGATCATTATCGGTTGATTGTAAAGCATTTAATTAAACCAGTATCAGGTTTATATTATTTTAATCCTCTTGTAGCATAATATTACCCTGAAAAAACTCTGCTTGTTTCTAAATGTGATTTTAATGGTTAGTTTTATCTTGTAAATGTATACACAATATCATAATCATACCACATCACAAGGAGAAAGTACATCATTCTCAACGTATGTCCTTATCAAAAGACTGTCTTTCTATACGCCCACATTGTAAAGTGGTCGTATATTATAGTCACCCCGTCCGTCCATCCGTCCACGACTGGCTTGTGAACGCGAAAGAGATTACTGTTTTCACCTGATATGAAAGATGGTGTGAACATTTGTATTCATGAGATCTCGGACAAGATCGAATTTGACGATTTTTTGTTGAACGGTTTTTGAGTTATCGCTCTTGATTTAGTAATAAAACTCATCGAAATTGGCTTGTGAACGCGATAGAGACTATAGTTTTCATCTGATTTGAATGAAATTTGGTGTGATCATTTGGATTCATGAGATCTCGGACAAGATCAAATTTTACGATTTTTTGTTGAACGGTTTTTGAGTTATCGCCCTTGATTTAGTAATAACAATGGAATTTGGAGTGATCCTTTATATTGATGAGATCTTGGATATTCATGATATTTCCATGAACAGTTTTTGAGTTATTGCCCCTAACGTGGTCGAACGCGCCGAAATTGGCTTGAGAACTCAATAGAGACTTCAGTTTTCATCTGATTTGAATGAAATTTTGTGTGATCATATTTTTTATTATGAGATCTTGAAAAAAATTGATATTTCCATGAACGGTTTCTGAGTTATTGTCCCTGACTTGGTCAAACGCGCAGAAACGCAATAGAGACTTTTCATCTGATTTGAATAAAATTTTGTGTGATCATTTTTATATTGATGAGAACTTGGAGAAGTTAGAATTTGACGATTTTACAATGAACGTTTCGAGATTGATAGATTAAGTCAGAATTTTATTCAATTCTGTAATCAAAAGATATTATTAACAATATCTTGACATGTATTTTTGATACGATTTGACACAAATTGGCGGATGCTCTTGATATACTAAAGATTTATTAGGGAAGTGGGCGTATCCTGCTAGACATCCACTTGTTAATTGTTTGTTATACTGAAATAACTTGCATCTTTGATTTACCGAATCCTATTTTCAATACTCGTTTCACCTGATTCTTTACGATTTTTTTTTCAATTAATTACAAAATGCAAATATTAATTTTGTTTGATACTTATTTAAGCGACAAAATGAAAAAAAGGTATAATAAAAAAAACTAAAAAAATTCTTTTAATATCTATTTCAATATTGGGATATTTTTTATTTCTTTTTTTTTTTTAGAATTTTTTTTTTTTTGTCTAATAAATTGTTAACATTTAATGGATGTTGTTGACGGTTTTGAATTCTATTTCTAAAGTCTAGCACATGATTAAGGTAATAGTTCGATCTTAATTTAATTTTTTTTTATCGTAAAATATTATCTTTATATGATCTCACTTACTAAATGTTGATTTAGTGAATGCTGACTGATTATGAAAATATGTGCTAGATTGTTCACTGTTTTATTTTAACCACTAAGAAAGGGAAGGTGCTGTGGCTACAGGCATACAAACACATTGAATTTGACGTCTAGACGAATGCTGCTTTCGACGACTAAGTTTCTTCCAGTGAATAAATTTTGTCGACGCAATAATAATTGACTAAAACTCGATATCTTCCACTTTTATGATTATGAATAACACCGATTTATTCCATATATACTACTTGAAAATCATAATTCTACGGAGGAAAACTTGTGTCTATAGGTGCCGAACAGAAAGACGTAAATCTCCATTTCATGTCATTTCTTGTTAATTCAATTCTATCATTAACGAGTAAACGGTCATTGTTCTGGATATAACACAATATAAAGTTGCAAACAATATTACATCGTTAATTAGGCGAGATTTTAACAATATTTGCTGAATTATTAAATTGTAAGTAGATTTGTATTATATAAGAGTATAAATTAAATTATAATCGCCCATATCACTAGATAATATGTTGATATTAGAGAATGCTTTAATGGACGTGGCTTTTATATCTAACACTATCAAACTTGCTAATTGTTTTTATATTAATAAAATATGAAGCATTTAATATCATTTTTTATATCAAAGAAACGAGTGGGCGAACCACACCATTTGAGGTTTCAAGGCAAAGTATCATTTTAAAAAATGTTTGCATTTTGATGAGTAATCATTTGAAACAACTGTCCTTGGACTGTCCTTTGATCCGAATGCATATAACCAAATATAACATTATTATTTAACCACTCAGATGAGTGGGTGTTTTCAAATAAGAATACCGGAGGAAAGTTTCAAAATTTCATATCAGAGCCAATAAAAAAGACCTGTTTTGTTTGTGGCACGTAACATAACTACCGACACCGATACCCATAACACGTCTGAAATGGCAGTTATCTTTTGTAATTATTAACTTATTCACGTAAACGACCATATTGAATCATAGTCCATCATGAAAGCGAAATTTGATCATCTGAAAAACTGTTTTTAAAAGGCAAAAGGAATATAAAAAATGGCAATCACATTAATGAAACTGTTTCATGCAAACTTAAAATAACTAATGTTAAACTGGCTAGTTAATGTTTTTTAAACGAAATTTGAACTACTTGCCAGAACCCAGTTTTAAGATCTAAACCTTTGGAAAAATAAATTCTTATAATAATAGTTTGTAATTTTGAATCTTCTTCAAAAGACGAAAGATGAAATATGAAATATTGAATATATTTTTTTATAATCTATACAGAAAAGTAGTTTGCATATTTTTTTTTATCTAAGACAGTGCTCTGTCACGTGCTTCACAGCGCGATATTACAAGCTTCACAGCGTCAAGACTGCATTAGTTTGCGATATCAGCATCCACTGGAAGAGAAATTGCCATCTACTTACCTACCCACGATTGCATACGAGAATGTTGGGAGTTGTTTTCGCGTTTATGTATTTCTGTAAAAGTGGCCTGACACAAAAGCCATAAAGGGAGATTCTGCTTTTTTCTTGGTCGAAATTTGTTTTTGTTCAAATTGTGAAAACTATTCAATGAAATCTAGAGATATGCGCCCTTTAAAATATCTGAAAGTTTTAACTAAAAATATACAGCCGAAAATATTCAAACGCAAATTAAAAAAAAAAAACCATTATGTTAGGTTTTTAATTTCGTTATGCTTTTTGGTTACATTTAGAAAACTACTGTACGGATTTGAGTAAAATAAACGCTCTGGGAATTTCATGAATTTGGGCCACGGTTTGAAAAAGGTTGGGAATCACTGCCTTAAACTAAACATATTTTTTTTTATTGAAGATGCTGTTTCAGCAAGTGATCTGCATAATCATGTTTGCCAATATCCTCTCCCGTACTGTCGATACACTGTAACTATTTTCTTATACTGTACTATGGCAATGATCCTTGGCTATCACTGGAAACGCTACTAAATGGGATTTACGGACGACATGATCTTTCACTGCGACCGAGATTGAAACAAAAAGCTAATAATGTATTGAACAGTTTATTATTAAGTTGTATTCTTTGTTTCTTTATTTGCTCGTAAATCTATTACGTCATATTATCACGTCCTATTAGTTTTTCAGACATTGTCTGTTAAAGGACTAATAAAATTCCTTGCTACTTGAGATTCATGAAATGTTTAAATTGAAATCAAAATTCAATTTATAAAATGGTTTATCTTAAATGTGAAAGAAAATTTCGAAATATCATTTGATTATGGAGAACGTTATCCGAAAAAGATCATCAAAACTTCAGAAAGAGGAAGTTCAACGGCTGACATTTGGTTACAGAAAACAATTTTCTGAAATATGTTTCAATTCTTTATGAGGAACGCATCTCTGACAGAGAAAAACAGGCTTTACTTCGCTTAATGTAAAATGTTCATTAAGTATGAGATGACATTTTATTATAATCGTTCGACCAATAAAATGTAAGTCTAAAAATCTGGAACTTTTGAGCTTATTTAAACAGTAATAATGCTCACAAATCTCCCTGGAAATTTAAGCATTCAAATCCCTGTGTGTTCAGAAATATCAGCATTTGAAAGTTAACAATACGACTCGTAATTCATTGAAACTATGCTTTATATAAAACACACATATACCGAAAATGTAAATATAAATGTAAAGGGGTACAATTAATTAACGGATTGTTCGATTTTTTGTGCAGTTCTAGTACTTCTGGGGCTATTTACATGTATTCCAGGCCAATACCGACCATAGGAAATGCTGAACTTTCCCCTTTAAAATACTCGAAACCTTTTTTTATTGTTTGTTTCCTAATCGGTGATTTTAATTGAAATCTGACTCAGGCTATCATTTGAATGTATTTGCCAACAATAGCATACTCGTAGTGACTTTTGTCTTTTAAAATGGCATGAAATGCTGTAATTTAAGATGTTATAAAAATCTAATAAGATGCACGAACAGGCTCCAAAATGTTAAGATGTATATCCACTGGGGCGTGTAACGGGATATACCGAAAATGCTTTTTTGTTCGGAAACATGCTTGTACCATTTCTGAAGCGAAAAAAAAGCTGTAAAATTTTACAACTTTATTTCCTTTCTTTGATGTGGAATCTAGATTTATAAATTACTTTTTTAAGCCAAGATAATCAGTTACAAAGTGCCCACACTGTACTTCAATAGACATATATTTTGACTGATCATTAGGTTTTCACGAATATTTTAAGATAGGTTTCCTTATTAATGAAAATGAAATACTTATATCAATAGAAAGTAGAGGTTCTTTAATGATATCAGTTTTTCTCATAATAAGCGAAGATGAGAAGTACTGGCTACGTGGCCGATCAAGAAAGCTCATAAAGTATTTTTTGTTTATCCAAACTGAATGGGCATTTATGATTAGTTAAAACTCTTAATTATATCAAATAAAAATAAAAGAATGTGATTTTAAATAAATGGATAATTATAAGAAACACAAACTAGCAAATAGTTTGCTAAATTTGCCACTGAAAAATAAGGAAACACAAAACGACTTGTCTTTTGCATAACAAAGCGGGAACGATCTGACTTTTGCATCTTCTGCATCGTATAAACACTGAGTTTCTGGTGACTCCTTTCTCACAATGGGTAACGGGGGTTCACCATTGCCATTTAAACTTATAATGAAAATATGAAAATACAGACAAAAGTTATTTAACTTTAGTTGTTAAAGTTTGCCGCTTTAAATATCTTTTTAAAAGACGCGTTTTGAGATCATTGTTTCGTGCCTTTGGAGTAACCCCAAGTAGCAGTTCCTTGAAACATAGCCATTGTTAATTGTTATAATATTCATTTAATTTGTGATTATAATATAGAATTTATTTTAATATTACGCCCTTTTTGTTTGAAAGAACATATGTTATTAAACGTTGAAAAATTATTCCCTGATTGACTGCTGAAAATACTTGACATGGACCCTTTTTCTTGTTTGAGGCAACATGCAACACATGATGGTCAACCCGGTTTCCCCCTGTCAGTGATGCAGGTCGGAGGGGCTGACATGGAAAAGCGTCTAGTCGTTCGGATGGGACAATAAACCGAGGCCCCGTGTGCTATTGGTTGTGCACGTTAAAGATCCCTCGACAGTTGGAAATCGAAAATAAGAGCAGGCTAATGCCGCTGTCCTGGCAAAATTTCCCTCATTGCACACTGGATGGCGTTTGCCCGTCCTCAATTAGCCCATATAGGTTCAGAAAGGTAGGACGTAAAACTCCATTCATTTCATTTTGCAACACATGATGGATTAAACTAAATATATTCAAGAAGACGTTGTTAAAACGAAACAAGAATGGTTATTCAAAAAAGTTGAAGTTTGATATTTTTAATATCAGTAACATCGGAATTTATGCAATTTGGAACACGGTTATCGCAATTAATAATTTAAAAGTAAAAAGTTTTGAAACTAACCTGGTTTGAGGGTACTGTACACTGGTTAATTCCTAAAGTAGTTAAAACTGATCTGTATCTCTTTTACTTCTTCCCTGTATTGTCTTAGAAATGGTCGAGGTACGGTAGAATCGGATATTTTATAAGCCTCGGAAGTGTATAACGTGACTGGGCGTAAGAAGGCAGAGGAAAGCGCGGAGATTTTCTATGCACGCGCCACTTGATATGGCCAATAAACTATCATCAATCATTCAACTGCTGGTAAAACAAGGAATTATGAGGATAATTACAACACGGTAGATTCCAATTAAATGTCCACCAAACAATTCTTAAATTCTCTTAATTAATGATGTTAATCACCAAATAATCAGAAGCAATATTTACAAAGATGGACTTCATCGCCGGTTCCAAGGCACCTGTATTTCACGGTTTTGTTATAATATATATGTGGTTATAGAGGGTCTAATCTAAAGTCTCGAGCATTGCCAATTTAAAACCCAAAATAACAATTTCTTCCAGCTAAACGACAATCCAAGCATCGGTTTGTAACGGTTTTTTCAAAACCATTAACTAGGGAACGTAGTAGTCAAAGGAACCCAAGTGTCGTCTTTGTAGTCCCACAATAGAGAAGAATACACACAACTTTATTCATTTAACAATTGGAAATTTTTTTTAATTAACCATGAAATAGATTCGTTAAACTTTGATTATAGAATTCGCAATTATTTGGCTAAGCAAAACTGTATTTAAATACTTTGAATATTAGTCTTTGCAACGTTCTTCCTGTTACTTTAACACGATACAAGAGGTAGAATGTCGATTTGGTTGTTACAATTTTCATGATCTATTTCACCCTTGCACTCGTGAATATAGGGCCAGCAATAAGCTATTTTACGACTGGGTTGTAGTGTAGATGCTGTATCATTTGTCTGGTATGTTGCCATCTCACTCTCAGAATGACTTGTTAGAATAGATACATAAATCAGGAATCTGCAAGTATGTTTCAGTGACTTTTTTGTTTAGGAATAATCAGGTGTGGTATCCTAGAAGTGGACACAGAATTACCAGGGTTGACTTATATCACCAGGAATATAAGAAAAGAAGGAAAATGAATTCGCCCCCTTCCCTTTTTGTCATTGAATCGGGGTCCGAATTTGGAAGATAACAATTGTTTCTTAAAAGTATTCAGGGAATGGTGTATTCAAATATGAAAATTGTGAAATCAAAACGGTAATCTTTCTTTAAGACAAATGGACATTACTTGAAATTAAAAATGGCGGTCGGATACAGATTAAGTACACATGGGTAATTTATTAAGCTCGTTATTCTTCTTAAAATATGCGTGGTACACTTCACTTCATACATCAGTTCAGTCGACTGAAACGCATAAATCTACGTGACACCTACAAGAAAGAAAGGAAGTTACATCCCTCTTTCCAGAATAGTAATGGCCGAACTTCCGCTTCCGTAATTTTAATGTCACCCCAGCACGCTTTATTTAAATTTATCAAGACTAAAAATTCGTTCTCTATCTTTATAGTAGTGTATAAAAAATACAAGAAAGATTTCAAATGGATTGGTTTAGTTATACATTCACACAGTGGTCTAACTCCATTATTGACCGTCGGTTGAAGTGTTGAAATATTTTATTTAGTTGAATGTTCCGTTTCAAAAATTTAATATGAAGCGAAGTCACTGAATGCCTGGAGAATTTGTAGATAAAATCAACCAGGGTTGGAAACACTACTGATCCTTCTCGTTACTTGCTTCTCAAAACTGAAAACAACAACGACCTTTGAGGCAGATCGGGATACCTTTGATTTGCCTATTGTTAAATGTCCATTCATGTGCAGTAACATATCAAAATCAACAGCTTATGGCGTATATAATTATATATCACAACTAATCCGTGTGTCGTGCGCGAAGCAGAAACTCTTTTCGAATCACCTGATGGAACTTCTCGTACGGGAAGTCCACTACCCTACAATTGTTGCTCCCGATTCTGTCATGCTAACGACGAGATTTTCATTAACGTTTTGCTTGTACGGATTTTTATCATGTAGGGTTTAAAACATGTAGTTAAGACTTATAATATGAGCTCGGTTCCGTTTAAAAGCCCTTTCCCTGACACAAGTGACAGCTATCAAAATTTTGTTGTTGACTAAGGCAAAGCAGGTGCGGATCCAGGATTTTTGAAAGGGGGGGCGTAGATGTACAATTGAGCCGAGCGAATCGAGGCGAAAATTTTTGGGACCTTTATTTTGGCTTAAAAACATAGAATAAGTATAAATTGTACTAATTTAACAGTTTCTGGCGTGGACCATGTTAACGAAATCTATAGGCGTATTCATTGTACAGTCTAATTTAAAAAAAAAAAAAAAAAAAGACAAAGTAAAGGGGGGGCGTACGCCCTCTACGCCCCCCCCCCCCTGGATCCGCCACTGCAAAGCATCCGAGGCATTCTCCAGGGATAGATGCTCAATATCTATATCAGTGTCCTTGACTTTGACCAGAATTACTACATAAGAGGACGAGGGTGTTAATGATATTACGATTTGGTATGCTCGGTATATGGCTAATAAATTGATATAGCTATGGATGTGTTCACCGAATCGAAACCTGGTCAATATTTCTAGAAAGCTATTGTCTACTAGTGCAAATAAAAAACGTCAATCGGGACAGTAAGGCCCATACTTGTATAACGGTACTCTGTCATTTTGTTTTTTAATGGAAACCGGAATGGTAGACTATGGTTTCCTAATCTAAGAAAAGTAAAAGTAAGTTTTATCGAGCAACGTTCAAGTATGGAATAAAACGTGATTTATTCGGTCGTAAACGAATCAAATACGACCTAGATAAATATCCCAGACCTTTATTGTATGCCAATCAATCTGTAATAAATAATAGGTGTCTTACGTGGTCGGTTACAGGTACATTGCAGTCTTCATCTTGTCTGTAATAATTACTTTGAAAACTCAATGAAGCTTCCATATTTTGACCATCTTCAATTCTTGTATTCGATTCAGATGAATATTATATTGTAAGCATTGAACGCAATTTGTGTGATAATGCTCTGATTATGAATCAGGATGCAGGCAAACAGGATAAGTTATTCATCATTACTGAAATACTGAACGAATGGTGATTTTTATTTAAAAAAGATAAGCTAAATAGGCATTTAAAATCACAGCTTTGTGCATCTTAAGTTGATATCATATATTTTTTTTACCCAAAGGTTATTGGTTTTGTCGTACTAATTCTAATAATTAAAAAAAAAAAATAACGGCAATTCTTAACTTTGGTTATTCAGGTCATATAAATTGGAAACCTCTTATAATGCTCATGAAATGTGTTACCCGTAGCCACATAGAACAGCGGCGGCAACTCGCTAATAAATGTGTCGTGTTTGATGTCAGCACTTAAAGGTACATCACTTTTCAGAACTGTTGGCTTCAATCCGACCAATGAAGGCAATCGACTTGAGATATCTCTCATCATGTTTCTTGAAGACTGGCGTGGTCTTAATGAATCGCGACAATGTTTTTATTTGATGTTTTGACTTGAATTACAAAGTTCAATAAAAGGGATTGATTGCAATGTAAAAAATACAGGTGAATCGATGTAAAAGCTTGTAACTCGGCAATCCTAAGTGCTGTCTTATCAGTGCTGTTTCCGAGTCAACTAGAAACTTTTTTCAGTATAATACAACTGTTAATAACAAGATATGATTTGAAACATAATCCCTTGTTTTAATATCAATACCTCGGCTTTATAATAGAACATTTAAAATAACTATATTATACATGGAAATGTAGATAGGGAATAATAACACAAGATTTATGTTTGGAACGCATGCGTTGAATTGAAGATATGCCCATAACTTCCGGTTTCTGCAAGAAGTTATATTAATTTAAAAGCCATGTTAAACGCGATTTAATTCGAACGGAACATCCAGTCTCTCTGCCACAGTATCACTTAGAGTCAACTAGTGCTAGAGGAGAAACTACGTCAACCATAAATTAAAACAGAAGTTCAGTAGACGATGAGTACACTAAGACTTCCAGTCTTATACATTTCTATGCATTATACGAGTACAACAGGTTCTACAGACTGTTACTCTTTTTATACCACTTTACTCTGTCGACAAAGTAGTCAGTACTATATGCGTCTGATTTTGATTCAAACATGGTACGTAAAACGAATCGAGTGACCGACGTTTTTGTATATGGAGGCAAGGGTTGAGGCGAGGTCTTGAGTTTAGTCTCTGTATCCTTAAACAAGGATGGTGGGATGAACTCATCTGAACTCAGAAGGTGGGACGAAATGGTTTTCATCCCCATAATATTTGGTTGGTAAGGAAGTTTTCTGGAAGAATTAAATGAAAATCAGAGTGGCAACTCCCGACTGCACCAAATCTTTATAGAGAAAACATCCATGTGGGGCTCGCGCCTCTGGCACTTCGCAACGTACTTGCACTCTACAAACTATTCTGGTTCGTCCCCCCACAAAATTATGAACAAATCCACACCCTTGTCCCCAAATAAAGAAACTGCAACCACTCAGATTGCAATCGATTTAGTTCTACAGTTTTCATTAGATTTCCTTTAATGCTGGTAGGAAGGTCTATGATAATATGTGATTTTGATCCAAAAACAAAAAATAATCCTATTTTGTAATCTGAGCAGGGGTGTAGTTCAAGAACAGTGGATACAAAATGGCGGCACGTATAAACATAGTGGCAAGTGAAAGTATGGTCATTTTTGCTTTGTTCGTATACGATCTTGAGCGTTCGTAGCTGAGCACTCTGTAGTTAATTGTTCTCGTGTTTTCAAGAACGTAGTTGTGAATACGATAATTCATTCCAATGTTTCTGCATTCAACCAGAGGTGCACCTTCGGCCCGGTGCGATTTCCGGATGTTACGTCACTGAGCTATTTCCGGTTTAGGCGGAACACATCAAGAAAGGAAGGAGCGTGCTGTATGATAGAGAACTCTAATCCCAGATTTAAAGAGTTAAAACTTGCAATCAACAAGTTTATCAATAAAAAGACATTAGATTTCTCTTATTGAATATTGGTGTGCAATTAACACAACATAACTCAGTAACTAGGTACAGGGCGAGATTAACAATTGTTTGTGTTGAAGCTCAAGTTGACGTAGTTTATGTCTAATCAATGGTAGGGTGAAATTGATCTTGTCGCTAGATAGAGAGCACTAATTGACATCAACAGAATTCAACAACTCTCCTTGGTTAGATTGGAACTCTTTTCGAGAAGAAGTCAAGAGCATGGTTAGGCTACGTTTCCACTGAGCTTCTGAATCAGCGTTGGCGTCAGAGTTCGCGTTTGAATTAGTTCTATATTCTGGCATACAAGTATTTCGAACAGACATTGGCGTCAGCGTCGTATCTCTCAATCCTACTATACCAACAACTACCTAGTTTGCGATATCAGTATCCGCTTGAAGCGAACGTTAACTTGTCATCCACCAACCAACTAACCAAGAAAATGCGTAGACCTGATTGCTTGGAAGAAAAACTCGAATGCGGATTTGAGAGCAGACGGGGACGTTGAATCTGGAGCAGACGCCAACACGGAATGTTTCAACATTATTAGGCCTACTGTATGAAGGATCGTTAATTTCGCTCTAACGAGGAAATTGCGAGCCTAGGCAGGTCTTGTGACCCTTTAATAATAATAATAAAGTCTTAATTTCACATGGGTCAGAATTAGGCCCAATACCACGAGTGATACGGTCCTGTCTCACACTGAGCCCATGGGGACAAACATACATACAATATACAACATATAGACAAAAAAAAAATTTGAGGTTGTGCTGGCGAACCAAGTTTGAGACGGGGACTCTATCGCATCTTCAAGCTAAGCTAATGCTTATTTTTAAATTCGAGCGGGGATATCATCGTAATACGCACACATACCAATTACCAGTGTCTTCAAGATCGTATATAACTGCAGATATGTGGGCAGATGGACCTGCAAGACAGAAGGACAAGCTGCAGATGGTTCGAAATACACTGTACTACATTTTTTTAAATGTAAGATTTAGTTTGCGGGCATCATTCGTCCTATTCGGAAACTAACCTTAATTGTTGATGCTTAGATTTGGTATAGATCGCAGATCGCATTTATGCAGAAGGCAAATGGCAAGAGTGTTGACATTCAGAAAGATTCGCCCAGACGGTTAATCA
Organism: Lottia scabra; assembly: GCA_029955415.1. Lineage (NCBI taxonomy): Eukaryota > Metazoa > Mollusca > Gastropoda > Lottiidae > Lottia > Lottia scabra. The sequence continues at coordinate 13,847,114 of JARJEI010000003.1, forward strand.
TCGGATTCATAGCCTAATTAGAACAAACGGTTGTCGTATTGGTTGACGGATGTCAGTAGAATTCGATTTAAAATCTGTGAATTGGTACTAACTGACAGGCTAACAGTAATTATCAATATTATTATTGTAAGAGTAGTATTAACATGATAATATCAACTGAAGATATTTGACAGTCCTTGGGCTGCGTGACGTATCTGATTGCGATTCCTGTCTATTGCATATTGTGAATTGTGTATTGTCTGTAGTCGTATTATTGGGGGTACATCAGAACTACAGCCGTAGTATAACCTTTGTTAAAACTTTCAGTTGATAAATTATAATGAATCCTGACTGAGGAGAAGGCAAAACAACATTTTGTCAGTGAAAGGCACATACATTGTAGGAGGGGGGGGGGGGGGGGGGGGCGTTTTTTTCTATATTCAGTTTCTTTTTTAGATTTTATTTTACTAGACTAGTTTTTATCGTGATAAATTAAATGCCGTCCATTTCATTTCATTTTGTACAGATTTGTCTGTCCTTTTCTAAACGTGAGATTGAGCGAATAAAATGTTTCAAGATCAAGGGAGCTAATTTGGAAAAGAACGTTAATTTTCAAACCAAGAGAGGAAACAATTAATTGACATTTTTATTGGATGTTCCGACAAAAAACGTCCCCAACTTCGAAGGTATCTGGGCTGTTGGTAGTCTGATCTCTTTCTCTATTGGTGGTCGAAGTGGTCAAGGCACATTGTTGAAATAGGTAATTTGCTTTGTTTTAATTTTTTTACATGCTATTTTGTTCGGGGCAGGACAATTGAAATCGGTTTACCAACAGCTGAGATACTTTCCGTAGAACGTTAACTATATATTATGAAATGTATACTGAATCAAAGGAATTGATTAAAATCATGTTCACAGCTAGACCGGAACATCCTGTCCCTCAATTACTGAATTTTGAAAAACAGGAAACCATTAATGGTTATAAGTTGAATCCGAATTAGGTTGCGCTAAAATATTCTTCTTCCCTTTTTCTCTAAAATCTGACAGTTTTCTTGTATAATATAAGGTCATCTTCATAAAATAATAATTGATGTCTCTAGGCCCTAATCTTAGTTAAAATATTCAGACGGAGAGCCATTTAGTAGACCGACAAGTTGACTCTAAATAGCCTATTTTAACTGAGATTAGAGACAACAATTATTGGTTTTCTCAAAATTCACTAATTATTGAGGGACAGGATGTTCCGGTCTAGTTCACAGCACTATTATGGCTAAATCTGACATCAACCAACTGGTTCTAAATCAAACCTCTCGGCATTAGCAATGCCAATTTATATCTGGATAGACTTAGAAGCATGGATTATTCAAATTAATCGAACTTCACAAATTTAGAACCCTCAATCACAATGTGTTCTACGTAACAGTGGCGTGGTGGCTCCAAATTGGCTGGGGGGCACAAACCCTTTTTGGCGCTCCCTGCAACTCATGGTCCCCACCCCAACCCTAAGGTATTCTGTTCAGGTATGGATCACAATGCATGAATGCACTGATGCACATGTAAAACCTCTGGAGCCCTTCGACCGTGGAACACCGCGTCGAAGAGGAGGAAAGAGGTAATACGGGGTTCCTTTCATGGACAATTTTGAAAATTAAGACTGTTGTAGGTGCGATCTCGATATATTTCAGGCACTTGCAGCCCCGATAAAAATATTCGAAACTGAAACCCAAAACACAATTTTTTTAGGTTTAATAAGTAAATGTTATCAGTAAATGAAAGATTCTGAGAGTGACATTTTTTATATCACACGGGTTTTGTTAACATAATTTTTTTTCAAGTGGATTAACTTAATAGGCTTCATCCTTGGGTGATTACAAACATTCACACTATTGTCTTCATTGTCCTTAAAGTTTTCGTTTTAACTGTAGTAAACGCGGGTTAATTCAACATTGTTCTAAAATTGAAATTAGGCCTTGGACCCCAGAAGTATATTCAAAGATCCAAAATAATTCATTCAGTCCGTAGGAAGACCGGAAAGACCTAATTTTGAAGTACAAAAGCAATTTTACCTTTGTCATAGTGAACGCTTGTAGCGAGCGCGGACCTGTGAGAGACCCTCATAGTTGTCTCCCTTGAATAACTGTAAGCAGTGAGATGTAACATTTCGGCTCACTCCCTTGGGTGATTACAAACACTCACACCAAGTTTCATCAAAATCCATCAAGAAATCAGCTCTCTATCGGGTCCACAAACAATTCAAGAACGAGGGCAATCATTCATAGTAAATATTGTTCAATTGCTCTTATTTTCAATAGGCTTAATCCTTGGGTGATTACAAACACTCACACCAAGACCCTCGGAAACTTCAAGGCTTTAGCTATTTGAAACAATGCAGGCAGGCTATTTGACGCTATAATTTTGTATTTGTTTGTATGTTTATGTCTGCGGTAGGTCGGCTCAACTTTACCGACGGATATCAATAACGGGGGCGAATCCAGGATTTATAGAAATGTGGGGGGGGGGGGGGGACTCTGAAATATAACATGCTTCAAACGGAACGGCACTGCGAGTGCTGAAGGCGCGAGCTGCAATTTTATAGAGTGTTCTGACATTATTCGGACAAAAATAAGGGGGAGGGCCCGAGTTGTATTGGGACTAAAAGAATAAGCTCGAAAATAATTATTATTTCTTAACGACCGACTTTTTTTCGAAGGGCTTTTGGCGCCCCCTTGCAACGTCGGCGCCCCTTGGTTTCAATTCGCTCGGGGGGCACGTGCCCCCCAGGCCCCCCCCCCCGGCCACCACGCCACTGCTACGTAACATGACATTATGAAACCGACCACAGTTATCTTTAGAAATTAAATTTTATATACAAGTGAATGGAACACTAAAGTAACATTCATACCAAGGGAAGTAAATAGGTTTAAGCAAATGTGAAAAAAGTGAAATTGTCTTATGTCTACCTATTGGGCTAATAAAGAAGACGGGCAAACGCCATGCAGTGTGCAAAGTGGAAAAAAATTGCCAGGATAGTGGCACTAGCGTACTCTTATTTTCGATTTCTGTCGAGAACTGTCGATGGACCTTTAACGCGCACAAACTGTATTACACGGGGCCTCGGTTCGTCCCATCCCATCTATGTCAGCTCCTCCAACATGCTCAAATGAATAGAGATTTACGTTCCACTTTTCTGCACCTATGTGGGCTAATTGAGGACGGGCAAACGCCATGCAGTGAGCAATGAGGGTAATTTTGCCAGGACAGCCTGCTCTTATTTTCGATTTCCAACTGTCGATGGATATTTAACGTGCGCAGCCAATAGCACACGGAACCTCGGTTTATTGTCCCATCCGAACGACTAGACGCTTTTTCCATGTCAGCCTCTCCGACCTGCATCACAGGTTTAAATTCTTTTTGCTAATCTGTTATTAATATTCCAAAACCACCGAAACAGGAAAATTTTGATGTCTAAAACGATTTTTGTTAAAACATAGCCAAATTCTCTAGAACAATATCTATATTCATCTTTTTTGACGACGAATGACAAAACTATCCAGTCTTGATTATTTAAAAGGGTGCTCACCAGCCTTCGTCGTCTTTCCAAATGCTGGGACAGATCAAATAAAAAGTTGTTATCCATTGGGGAAATAGGCTTTATTGATTTATTGTTTTATTCATATGAAATTTATTTAAAAATGAAATTGATCTTAAAATGTCATTTTGATTTACTTTTCCAGATTGAAAATTGAGTTTTTGTCTTTACCACCACTTCCATTTGCTACAAGATCTTCAAGTTTTGGAGGAAACTTCGGGTTGAAGTTAGACAAAGCGCCTTCCCCAAACGAAGGGTGCATTTTTTCCAGAAATTTATCGAGACCATCTTCCAAAATTTCTCTTCTGTTTTTCTTTAACACACGGGTCCAGACGGCCATTAGCTCGTGATAACATTCAAACTTCGTCATATCCGCTGGACATCGGACGCTGGGTTGTGCAGTTCTGATTTGTCTTGCGTTGAAAACTTGACCTAAAAGCAAAGGGAGTAAATATAAAGCGACCCTCAAATGTTTAGAAAACTACAGTATTCAAAGCATTTCTCACCCAGGTTTTCTGTTGATACGATCGTTAGAACATATTTTTCCGAGTTAAACCAACCTGGATCACTCACAGGAAAAGGGTTGGGAATACGGAGAACACAATGTTGACCACTGATAGATTTCAAACGAGCACACAACTTTTTAACCACTATAAACTTGTTAAGATGTTGAGCCTACCAATTGGAATCAAATAAGTAAGCTATACAAATTGGTTTTTATCTCGGCCTATTGTATATCGGGTATTACTTACTTATATGATCATTTCAAATCTGACCGAACTAAAAGCCTAATGTGAAAAGGCCCCTGCGACTCTTCAACATTTACAGAATGTTCAGAAAGCGCACCATGATATCCCGTTAATGCTAAAGTCGTATATAATATGTGGTCATAGAAGACGAATTGACTTACCGGATTCCTGTTTATCGTCCTGGAAATACGGGTACCAATCTGGTCGGAGTATTACACCCTGGGTACAGTAAATACATATTGAAACGAACACAGCACAGGTAAGGGCTTGTATCTGGATAGGCAACATGATCTCTGAAACAATTTACATAGTCATATAAAACAGGTTTCAAAGTGTCATTATGATGAAGACCGAGTAACTCACGCCACACTACTCAGGGCCGAGTTTCACTGCCATGTCATTCGATCCGATCAGATCTTACGAATTCTCAAATTACCAAACCAACATTAAAGTACCATCCGACTGAACCAATCCAACTACCAACTACTACCACTACCAAGAACTACCTAGCTTGCGATATCAGCTATTGCTGGAAACGAGCGTTAACTTGTCATCTACCAACCAAGTCATTTATGTTCGTAGTCGTAGCTGATGCGCATGAAAGATAATATCTATACAGGAGAAAACATATTATATTCGTCGCAATACCATCAACTCTTTTTTTCACCAACGATTATTCTTGTGCACATAACGCATGATAACGGTGATGTCTTCAGCTTCAGATGATACTGGTAAAAAACCTGTACAGATTTTGAAACGGGGTTGGTTGAAGCCAAAGAAATCGGGGGAAAAGTTATGCCTGAAACATGTTAGCTTTTCTAGTTAAGTCGCTAAAAATAATTTTGAAAACAGTGTGCACAGCTTGAACTTTATCATCAACCGATTACATCTTCAATTCTTGATCCCCATCAAATCTACGATAACTATTACCAAGGTGTCGGCGTTTTGTTTTTTTCCTCCATCCACTAAATGGTATACATGAAGTTTTTGTGTCCAGTAAACTAGTTGTTCTAAAGGATATGTTAGTTGTGTCAAAATAACGGTGACAAGTTATAGTTTTGGTCGTCGGTCTTATATCTGGAAGCTACAAATTTCCAAGCAAACTTCTCTACAAGCTAGTTTAATGCGAAAATCTATTATTGCTTTTCCAGACACAAAAGCTTTTCAAACCCTGGAAATGTTTTGGCTGTTTACTGAAAAGCAACGCAGAAAGCTAGAGCTGTAGTGTTAAAATGTATACAAAGTAAATAGCTTACCTGTTCCAAGCGATTCTCTAGTCTAATTGACATGGCTTTCAAATTGCGTTCGTTTTATTTCTATCTTTGATAATGGAAAATGATTTTTGATCCTACCATATCGACAATATCATATGGCTCCATTCTTCTACCAGCCAGCTTTTAAAATGTACGGATTATCCCATTGTTCCCCAGGCCACTAGAGACATCTTATTGGCGGATAGGGGAGGCGAATCGACATCCCTTCAGTAATTAGGCTTACATTATGAATGGAGGTAATTAAACCCACCTACAGAAAAACATAAGCTACCCATCACGATGTTAGCCGTTTACAGCAGCTTGCATTCCCGAGAGAGGTACAGTTTTAACTGGCCCATTATTCCGATATAGATTTAATTAACGTTATTTAAAACATCGTAGTTGATCAACCTACCCATTATGTAGGTCACTGTATGTCATTCTATTACTTTTATTGTCTGAAATCCGTAGGATTGCCATCAAATACAGAATGAAACGAAAGGTGTTTTTAAATCTTTCTTTTCAATACGAATGAAGAAACGCCTTGTAATGTGAATTAATGGAAATTTACCAGGGTAGCAGCATAAATCTACCGCTTTTCCAGTTTTCCTTTTTTTGTGGGATGCTTCGGTTAATTATTCTCTAAAACGACTAAACGCCTCCTCCTTGCACACATCTCCTGTTAACTTATATAACATAACTTTCACAGGATTGAAACGGAAGACCTATGTCGGTTCGAACCTTTACCATCATGCCACGAAGCCTCCGGCCCATTGACAAAAAAAGGACGACATTAGACGTTTGTTGGGAAAATGGCAAGACCTATAATACGTTTCTTGTGATATTGAAGGGCTGTAGTTCAGAATCTTCAAAATGAAAAATAAAAATCGTTAAATACTTCTTGTACCGTCAAAAATATACGACAAAGCATATTCGAAAATGTGCAAAACAAAATCGAACCAAGGCCTTTTAAACCAGTCCTTATGATTTCTGCTTCAGTCGATACTTGGAACTAGACCAATGTGGTCAGATGAATACAATTGGTACAAAGCTATTCCCGAAATTGGGAACTTTATTTTGCACCTTACTTTTTACCTCTATGCGTTCATGAGTGAGTATTTCAAAATGTTGACCAGCGTACGTGACAAAATAAAATTAGATCCAAGTTACGGAATTTACCAGTCACAGCGATTGTCTATTGGCCGTGTCTGGAAAGAATTTAATACAGTTTTATTAGATGGAAATAGTATAAAATGATTATAATTATTGATATTTAACTAAACTTATTATACACCCACACATTGTAACACTAGGAATCAAGTACTGTATAGCTTGCATTTTCAGCAACATGATGGACAGTTGCTGAGCTGTTGAATGCCATGGTATTGAAAACTTGGTAAGGATAGAGCAGAGGGCAGCAGAAATTACCCCCCCCCCCCCTCTCTGCCGCCACAGCCAAAGAAAATATTAATATTAAGACATAGTTTTGTACAAATTACAGATGGCTTTCTATGTACAGACGCTCAGATCAGCGCAAGCGGAATGGCGTAGCACGGCGTAGAGCAGTGCAAATCGATACGCTGTTCTGTGGGGCTGGTATCCATATGTAACAATATACGAAATTTCAAAGTAGAAACGCCACTGATGAATTTAGGATGTAGGTTGCCGAGTTTTATTCAATCAAGAATATTCGTGTCACAATTGTGGTCCAACTACGGGATAAAACAAATAACAGAGTAGTATATGATATGCTGGAAGGGAGATGAATATATTTCATCCCTTTTCTCTCTATTATTTCAGGAACCTTGGTCGATAGCATTACCCCCATTTCCCCTATCTTTACTATTTTATGATTTTCTCTCAAATTTCCTCTCTTTTTCGTGTTGGATATAAAAATCTGTATAAAGAGAATTGTGAAAAAAAATTATTTCTAAACTACCAAGCGTCTCATTATATTATCCACAAAATCATCAAAATTCATCTCTTGGGGATGATTACCCTTTGGTGGAAACCCTTATGCGATCTCTAGCAATGAAATCTTGTCTAATAATTCTTAAATTCGTCTTTGATGGTTTTAAGGTACGAAAAGCTGGTCAACATGAAAAAAAAAATTGTATAATCCGATTAGAAGCACGATTAGTCTTTCAAGAAATTTATAAACAATCGTTGACCAAAGCAAATTATCTGAAATTGATGGCCATAGCATCATTGTAACTAGTAATTTCAAAATCGCAAGTTTAAACAGAGTTACCTCCCTTTACTCAACTGAAGTCTTTTGTCACACCTGACCTCTCACCTGTAAACTTGATTACAGGTAGGCAACCTTCACCTTGATAAGAATGCTTACCAAAATGGAGTCGTCCTATATTTTGGTTATTGTATTAGGACTTTTAACGTTATTTAAAGAAGGTGAGAGGATTTTCTGTTCTAAATTTTCATCTAAACTTGAAGATTTTTACCTGAGGTTTCAAGATTTTGTATAATTTCTCCCCGTAGACATGCATTTGATTTTAAATCTGTACATTTGATGTCAAAATTCAAACTTGTGACGCCATTTTTATTTTTGAGTCATTGTAAATAAATGTGTGAGACAGGATATTGTTCATTTCATTATAAAACATATAAATCTTATCCAATAATTTGAAACCAAACTAGAGATTTTGAATTGAAATTTGCAATTAAATTAAGATTTTATCCAAATTCATTAATTAAAAGCCCTTATGTCCGAATATGATATCAATATAAAGAATTTTATATGATGATAAATTAAGTGACACATTGTGAGTCAGAATTTCTGACTCATATGATGGATCTCATATGATGGGATCTCAAACTGTACTTCTTATGAAGGCATAGATCCTGTGTCCTGTCTGTAATGGACGTTAAATAGGCACAATTTGGCATCCGAGAACATCTAAGTCCCCAAATTTTGCACCTGCAGCGAACAATTCGAACAATTCATGATCAAATGTCATATGATAGGAAGACCATTTGGTGACACAAAGGGGCACACATAGAGAATTTTACACAACTGGTTCCCCTGCACTGAAAAAGCAATCTGCACCCTTGACTTATGACTTATGGAATACGACTAGCCAAAATAACTATGAAAGTAGCAATGTACCATTTATTATAATGTCAATAATGTATGTTATATTTTAGGTTCTGGATTATTATTATGTCACCGATGTTACAGTGCTATGGGTGGATGTGGTGAAGATGTCAACTGGAGAATGTACCCATGGAGAACTTGTGGTGACTCTGATTTCTGTGTTAAAGTTGTCATCAAAAAAGGAGGTGGGTACTAGTTTATGAGATCTTTTCAAAGAAAAATTGTATCTTTCAAGATCTGTAAACAATTCATTCAAAGCTGAAACTCTAACTGCATGAGTTGATGTCATTCAATATTCCAACAGATTTGCATTGACTGCAATGGCCTGCTGCAGAATTCAGAATCTTCCTTACTGTCATGTTGGCTTATTAAGAAAATATTATCTTCTGAATCAGTTTTGAACCTGGGTAGTAATGCAAATTTCAGAGTATCTCTAGTAGTGTATTAGGGCCCTGTATGCAGGCTGTTAAAGATCCCTTCCTTTGGAATAAAAAATAAGAGTAGGCTAGCTGTGGCCTAAGTCATGACAAAGTTTCCCTAATTGCACATAGCAAGGCATTTGCTGTCTACATTAGCCCAATAATGTGCTGATCAAATGATACAGATGACATATTTCAATTATATTCTTCTATCTTTATCAAGAATAATTAAAAAGCTAATATGATTTGTGTATTTTCAGGGGAAACTCATTATATTAGAGAGTGTGAGAGTAATTTGATGAAATCCACCAGACATAGACTTCAGATGCCTTTACTACGCAGACATAACTACTGTTTACCAGCCAGGAAAAATGACCCCACTAACCCCACAGATTTAACTAATCCTAATATCATGTATTGTTTCTGTGATGAATATTGGGGATGTAATTCTTCAGGACATCTTAAAGCTAATCTACTTTCAATTTCTGCTTTTACATCTTTGATAATCTATCTTACACAGAAATTATTATAGAATAGATTCCATCATGGCTTTTAACCCTCCACTTGCAATTTGTTGATTTTCATGGAACTTGAATTGGATACTGGTAGTAATTATTTTGCTTGTGGATCAAATGCTGACAAAAAGTCTTGAATTATTTTTAAAGTTTTTTTTTTAATAGACAAGCTGAAAAATATCTTAAGATATTTTAAATTCAAATTAAATTTGTCATGCTTTTATTCTTATGATTTTTGATATACGCAGGGGCCTTTGAAAGATTTAAGATATCCTATATCCCTTGTTTATATATTATATTTTATGTTGATAACATTCTGTAAATAATTAGAATAATTACATATTGTTTAAGATAACTTAATTGATAAATTTTGGATAAACATTGATTTTACTTTGGATTTGGCTTTTTTTGCTTGATAATTTTTTTTATACATTTTTTTAAATAGGTCCAATTATGTTTCCATTTCTAAGGTATAGTTTTTGAACTTTTAATTGGAATTTTCAGAATTTTAAAAAAAATGTATATATATCATTACTTTCATTTCTGCTTCAAGATTTAAAAAAATGAATCAATTAAATGTGATTGGCTGATGAAATGAAATTCAAAATAAAGAATGACCAATGAGATCATAGTAATTTTGAATTATCCCCCCTGCTTATAAAGAGGGTTTTTGCTTATATTTTGTACAATATCATTATAGTTGTATTAGTAGGAACATTTTTCTTTCCAAAATTTATTTAATGTATAAATTTAAAATGCATTGTAAAATTTACATTTTGTATCATATCATTTTCTAAATTGTAAATTCAAATTATGCATTATAGATTTCTGAATTTGTGTTGCCTCTGCTGGTGTTATGGTTATGTTAAGATCAGGAAATCAAATTGAATGATGACATTCTGGACATTTCATCTGTTTAAAAAAGGACCAAAAGATTGCAACAATTGAGTGGACCACAACCTCAAAAGAGAACTGTAAAAGTAAAAATCCCAGTTAGCTTTGCTTTCCTTTTGATAAATCATTGATGACATTCCATTTTTTAAAAATTTTGTATAATAATCATTTTAATTCATAAATATATTTTTATACTCTTTTCTCATTGTAAATAAACTCTTTTATACACTATGTTTAATTGTATATCCATATTCACTCTGTATTGTACATGTTCCCAAATAGTCCCGTTATGAATACATATTATTATACTGCTAATGCCAACAATTACCCACTTGTGTTAACTTATTGAAGGATAGGTGCGCATTATATTGGCAAATATACGGTTTATGTCAATTGCTGTCTTTTAACGGAGGATTTGCCTGTATTTAATTAAATAAGCTTTTCTTCAAATTTCTGTTTTTACTTAAATGGAACAGACACGATTAATATTCCTCCACCAATTGAAGAATTTTCAAATCGTTTTCTGTATTTGAGTGTCGAGAGATTTTCCTACCAACATACATTATGCATAGGCCCCTTCATTCGTATTCCTGTATCCAAGGTCGGCTAAATATCAAATTCGGTTTCCAGAACTGCTTCCTTATTTTTAAATGATATACTACTTCCATGTTGGCATATACATGGTTCATTTGCTGCTACAAATGTATTGCCTAAAGGTTATTTTGGATTTCTAGTTTCGTTTTATTCAATTGTTTTTACCATAATTTGGTCTGGCATAATTTGATCTGGTTGTGTCCCCTGATGTGAACTTGGTGAGAAATGCTCCTTTTGAAACTCCTGATGGTAGGCCTACGTACTTCTCTTTGAAAGTTCGCTACTATACAACTGTTAGTCTCGATTTTGCCATCCTTTGTACGCGAGTTTAACGGAATTTTCTTGCTTGTACGGATTTTTATTCATACACATATTCATGAGGGTTACAAATAGGTTGTATTTAACTATGAACACATTGGAAGTTAAATGTAGTTCCGACCTACTTTTTAGACTTAACAAATTTTGATAAAGAGTTCTCTCCCTTAATGTGTGAATTTCTTGTTTTTTGATATTTTTTTAAAATTATCTCCCTTGTACTTACCATATTGATCTATTTGATATTTTGATGTTGAAATACGGATTTGGCTTTTGAATATCCTTCTAAACACCCGATACAACTGTTTAATATGAAAGACTTCCTCATTTCATTGATATACCTCGTGTATGTTCCTCAAATTCCCAGTTGAATAGCTGCTATCAATGTTCAATGTATTAATTGCCAATATATTATGGGTACAGATTGAGGTTAAGCAGATTGTTAAGTCTTGCCCTTGGTTCTTTTTTTAAATATAAGTAGCGGCATACAAGCAAGAAAAATATATGCCCATAACCTACACATAATTATATTGAGCAGTATTTTTTCTGTGTCGAACTCGCATATTATATTATTAATATTGTGCCCACTTGCCACCAACCCATTTCATTTTAATTACGAATAAGGGAATAGGCCTATGTATGAGCTAATTTGATTTAATTTCACGAATGTTTTGGTCAACAATGTGTTTACTATTCATAGTCACAGAGCCTTAGCTATAAACTACCATAGGGCCATAAAAGTACCATGGGTCAATTTTATAAACACCCCATTGAATTAATTGTTAGAGTAATTCAGTATTGCGGAGTAACTCCCTAACGCGATCTAACGTCAAGATGGTTGGTTTGAAATGGAAATTGCCTTGGAGTAGGCTAATCATTATTGGCAATAGCATACCAACATATTGAACTTAAATTTGTTAACTTCACTTTTGGGCTTCTTTACTTTCTTTCGTAAATCTATTTATCTTATGAAAAAGCAATCGACCAGTATATCGTAAAGTTAGGCATTTCAAACCAACCGCAGAACCACTTCACCCGCCGTTTATTGAACGCGATCACGTGACGTTAAGTTTCATTACGAACGAGGCTGTTAACGATTTATGGTGTAAAGGTATAATAATACTAAACGTAAATTTTACCAGGAAATATGTCGGACAAGATGCTAGCATGGATATTTTCTTTTTTACTGATTTTATTTCAAAATATTCGGACTTTAGGTGAGTACAAATAGTTTTTTATCTTATCTCAAAAAGATATTTCACGACAATTTTAAATGATGGAGTTTAAGATAAAAACACAGGTGCGCGTCTTGTTTCAGAGTTTTATTTTTCAATAAAAAAGACGGAATTATTTGGAATTCTTTTTAAATAACCTTTCTGAGGGAAACCAATATTCCAAAACGTTCGTCCGAGATTTAATTTTTTGATTTTAAATTCTTCTAGGCACCTGATACCACTTTTCATTATGAAATATTTACTCATTTATTGATATACATGTATTTCCTCATATGAAAAGATCACTACCTGCTACCAATGTTTTGCCAATGTGTTTCGAGATTTGTTTTGCGGTTGGGATCGTATGAGCTTTGTATTATTATTTAAATCGTAGCCCAAGCGCTGAATGTGGTTCTTTCGAGTTTTTTGTCCAATTTTGATAGATGAGTCAATTAACAAAAATGATAACTAATTGAATATGATATAGTCATCACCTAAGATGAATTTAATTACTAATTAATATATTAAAACATGTACTTAATTAAAAATGGCGACGAAGATATTTAATCAGAGATAACTTCACAATGAGTCACAATAACAATGGTCAAGTAGGCCGATATCTCATTGTTGATTTTTTCGATTTTTTTTATAACTAAATTATTCATATCTGTCCAATTTCATATGACATTTTCCTATCTAAATAAGATTGCCAGAAACATTCAATTCAATTGAACGAAAACGGGCAGTTTTAAACTCGATAGTTTAAATTGTTTAATTTCGAAATGGGTTATATTTGAATTTTGAACCGAGTTGGGGTGAGATTAGACGAAATACGTTGTCGGGTTCGGAATATAACAGAAAATAGTAGAAATGAATTGTGTCCGGACCTATACCCCGATTGTATTCGCTTCTTCTACATCGATATCCCGGTCCGGACATTCGACTGGGCACCGTACCTCGTTTGGCCACGACCAAACAAGTCCTGAACAAGAAATATTCATTCTTGAAGTGAATTCATGAAAATATCAATATCTGTTCCTAGCGTCATGACATAATTTTTACAAAATTTATTCATGATAGTTTTTAATATAAAATATTTCTGAAGACGCAGTTGTCTTAACATCTGTTGATTGATTTTGAATGTTTATATACTACATAATATTGATGAGGATTTTCATCATTACGTTGTATATAATAACTTCAATCATGGGGACAAACTGCATTGATGTTATTTTGTGTCTGAAACATGTTTAGAGAGTATGATATGTGTTCTAGTCAATAGGATTAAAACAGAATACATGACATCGCAACTGGTCCGAAGTATGTAAGGTGAGACTAATTAAGGGACTTAAGTAATATGTGGGTTATTGCATTTAAATTTATTTATCACTCCAAATATCTATGCAATTTTTATTTGATTTAATAGAACATCTGAAAACGAAGAACTACAGCTGTAGCCAGCGTAAGGTGATTCACCAAAACATCAGACTTACACCTACATTCAAATCTGACCCCTGTTAACCCCACCCAGATTCAAATTGCAATTTCCCTTGAATAAAATACAGGTTTTTAAAATGTTAACGTATGTTTTTAGTGCATCTACCCTGCTAGGTGAGAGTTTAAAAATTAATTTATGGCCCAGTTTCACAGGTGGTGTTACGCTCGCCATAAATAGATAGATATAGTGTATTTTGATTCTTAAAGATCTGAATAATCTCAAAATATATCCTCTCTGATAGTCTGAAATATAGTGCTCTGGTTATCTGAAATGAAATGTTGAAATGGAGTTTTACGTCCTACTTTGAATAGGTGGCAATAAAGACAACGGAAGTTCGAGTGGATGGCTGGTTGACAGATGACAAGTTAAAGCGATTGTAAAGTGTTTTTTTTAAAACTTTGTATGTGTATCGGGGACACTGATTGCATCAATTTGCACCATTCCAATTTCTGTTCCGACGTCTGTGGTTCTTGCAATTCTACTAAAACTAACGCGTTTTATGAAGTCAATGACAGTGATCTGCATATGATATCAATTGTAACTTCCGGTAGATCACATGTGCAAGAACCACATCGGAATGGAAATTTGAATGGCGAAAATTGATACCCAGATACACATACAAAGTTTAGAAAACCACTTGACAATCCCTTTAACGTTCTGTTCGGTACCAGATGCAATGTAAAACTGAATTGTAAAACTGAATCCATATAGTCTGATGCAATCAGAATTATTTTCCATGGGAATCATTGCATGTTCATTTACAACTAAAGTGAAGGAATCCTGGACTGGATGTGCATAACCGTAGGGGCCCACGACTCAACGACATATTGCCCGAATTTTAATGATATTTTGCTCGATTTTGTGCTGGATTTACTGATTTCCTAGTTGACGTAACTGAAACTTATCTTGGGATCAAAACAGTTATTCACATTTATCAAGCATTTTGATTTAAATTGAAAGTTGACATCAGAGCAGTCGAAAACCCTTTGAAATGTATGTTGTATCAACTATTCAGGAAATAATATTCGTGATTAAGAAGCATTATTAGATAAGATAATATTTATCATACATGCACGTTTCGTGCAACTTGCATGACGTACACAAATCATAATACAAGAAGAAAGGTTAATAAATAAGCGAGCACAATCTACCTAACAAATATATATATGCTAAACCAGCCCTTCTCAATTAATTTTGTAAAGGGCAAAATGCATTTTATGAAAAAAATATAAAGGGTCATTCTCAAGGGCGTCGCGGTCGCCATTTGAAAAGGTCTGTGCTAAACCATTTCATTTTCATGGGGCAGGACTGTTTTATGTCACTCTCTACTCAGTGGTGTATTGAAGGGGGTGGGGTGGGACGGGAATTGTTATTCAGTTATTCGCTCGATTACACTCAATGAATAGTACCTATACGCCGCTCGCATTCCCTCCTTTATTCTCTTGGTGCACACATCTTTTATTTGCACATTTTGAAATGCAGTGTATTATACAAAGAAAATACTTGCAATTTCAAATTTCAAAGGATAAGTTATATCCTGGTTTATAGAGTCCTTATTTACTTTCTTCAAGTCTTTGTGTTTACCAACATATTGTGTAATATGAAGTTTGTTTTTAAACTCAGTAAAGAAGGAAACTTCAAGATAAACAGAACTAGCACACGTCTTTCATATTGACTTTGACTTAAATAAACCAGAGCCATTGTACATGTAATGAGACAATAATCTGGTCCTTGAAGTTATAAGAAACGCAATGAAGTTTGACATTCTGTCTTTCTGCAAATTTAAACTTTTCTATAAGGGCGTTTTATATACCTTTTTTGTCTTATGGAGATTTCTCTATGATATGCGTTGTTATATCTTCTCTAGATGATTCGCAATTCGACTTGGGCAAATGCTCAGTGACTTAGATGCATGCTCGCTGAAGGTTCCAGAGTTCAATTATTCTGGCATGGATCAAAATAATACCTTCGAATTTTTCCCTGAACAATAAACTCGATAGTGACATTTTGTCTTAAAGCTGAAATACAATGGTTTTAATGGGATTAAATAGTGATTTTGTTAAAATGAACAAACAATTTTCTGGAAAAGGGAGTAAAGGTGCAAGGTTCCGAATGAAGACCTCTTCTCATTTACTGCGTTGTGTAAAAATGAAGTTGACAAGATAAAATAACAACAACATCGCATCATTCTTAGATCTGCTATAGTTCTTATTGATAATTTACATGTAGATGATGTGATATAATGTCACGAAGTAGGTTATATTTTGGATAACAAAACAATCGAAATTAAAATCATGTTATCAACGATGTTATCTCATAATACTGCATAAACACGCTTAGATAACGCTACTTTTAGGTGACTAATTGCACTAAGGGTGCTTTTTTTAGGTTTTGGAATGACTCATTCGATATGAATTGACATTTTTTAAGCGTCTTCGCACCTTCTTATCTTTTTATTTGCTATTAAAATAAATAGCTTATTGTCCATTTTGGCTCTTCTGCTCTTTTGTGAGCCTGTCGTTTATAATAGACAATAAACCAAGACCTGGGGTACAGTCTGTGAATGTTAAAGATATATAGTTGCAGATCTAAAATAAACAGGTGTAGAAAAATAGGACAAAAAACTCAATTAAATTTTATCAGTATATAGGATTTACATAATATCCATCTAATTAGTCCTTTATCTTAATTCAATATCCTATCTTCTCCACGCTACCGAGTATTTTTGTTGATATTTTTATGGTCCACCAGCCGTTGCAAAATATTCGGTTTTCTGTTCATCTGAAAACACCAAGCCTTTCTGTTCACCTGAAAACATCAAACTTTTAAATTCGTCTAAAGATAAAGCTTTCTGGTTCATCTGAAAATACACCAAGTTATTCTGTTCATCTGAAAATACATCAAGTTATTCTGTTCCAAGTTATTCTGTTCATCTAAAAATACACTATGTTTTTCTGTTAACATGAAAACATCAAACTTTTCTGTTCATCTTAATTGGTAGCACAATGTTATTTTGTTCATTTGGAATAAAAAAAACATTCAGCATTCTATTTTGTTTGTTGTCCCTGTAAAATTAAATCTTACTTTTGATGATGCAGAGTTCTATTTGCCCATTTGGGTACGGGTACAGTATTGTTTTACGTTTACCGTAACTTTAATCAACCGTTTGGGAGCATTGATATCTATAATGTGAAGGGTTTAATAGTAAACATATAAAACTGATTAATATATTGACAATATGACAAATGTCTAACTCATAAATCATAAAAAATAATATCACAGCAACCGGATTCCAATCTTAATTGAGTAAACATAAGACTTACCAGCTTCCACAACGCATTTGCCTTGTTTGAAAGAACCAGGTATGTGAGAATGATTTTCGCTTAAGGTAAACCTGATTTCCAAACCTGAAAATGAAAATGAAAGTATTGGTCAGAAAATTGTTCTCGTTTTTTTTTTATACAACATTATTTCATATGAAAGAATTGAATCTGCGGCGAAGATGATTTCGAGCTTAAATTTATATTCTATAATACTGTTAAAGGGTTCTATGAGATTCAAGTGTTTTAGTGTTATTGACAAATATCTTGAGACAATGTTATCGGACAATATTGCATGGGAGTGACGAAATGACTAATTGTTAAATATGTCATAATGCCCTGATCCGCTCTTGACATTTATTAGCTCAATGTACGAGGTAAATGAATAGGTTTTATATGTAGCTTTGTGGACTTAAACCTCATAAATATCAGCAATTTTCACTACTACTGTGATGCGATACACCCAACTTGAGGTGACCCTTTCTTATAGAAATACAACCTCTTAGAATGATAAAAAAAATCTAAATCTTCAAACTTGGTGAATAAGAGTATATTATATTTATTAGGGGACTTACCTGGTGGCATAATTATGCAACAGATTACCTAAATAATCTGATAAATCCAGAAAAAATGGTTTCTATACAGTAATTGAAAAACGTTTAATCAAATGTTAAGCGTTTGTCAAGTACAGCCTGTTATTATATGGAAATTTACATAGTTTTAATGGGTTTATTTGATTTTGTTTGTATACTTTGGATACCGTTGATGAATATAATACTCTTATCGACCAAGTTTGAGAACTTAATTTTTTTGTTCATTCTAAGAGGTTGTATCGCTTTAAAGAGAAAGTCTGATCTAGGTAGTATATTTTTCTCGAATTAATGAAAAATAGAGACTTAAGCCACTCCCGTATCTGAAATGTTTGATTAGAAATAACTCGACGTTAATTTTTTATCGCTAAAACTATTTAAAAGGTTTACGTAACCAAATAATGGAATCACAAGAACTCTTAATTCACGGATAAAAGAACCTATTTTGAATGCAAGGAAAGCATCAAATAGGAAAACTAATGACAAAAACAGAGTTGTTTCTAGACATCGCCATTGTACTTCGATAAAAAAAAAATGTTAATATTCTCGGAATAAAATCGGAACAAAGTACCACTGTATTGGTATAACACATCGCGTTTAGTTCAAGAATAGAAGGTTAAAAGGCTAAAAGTTCTTCATAATTCCTTAATGTTTTTATAGGCTAAGAATTGTACGTGACGTGACAGTGAATTAATTAAGATAATATGTTAATTTTTAAGGATTGTGTAGGAGAATATAAAGGGCATGGAAAATAATGTAGGTCAAAAAGCGACACAAAAAAATGTGGCCCCTATGCACTATAAAGTTGAATAAAATGAAAGATTTGAAATTAACAAAAATTTATGGATTAAAGGCATTTTTTAGACAAAACATTTAAGTTCCAATGTGTCAAAGCACTTGACTTTTAATCTTTAGAACGAGTCATAAAGGGTTATTGAATCGTATGTAACATAGATTTTATTACGACTATTAGAGCGCTACCTTTATAAAGTGAATGTGATTTAGGCGAATATGACTTAAAACTAACTTAAGAGCACTAAAGGTAAACTTTATTGTGTTAGGTCCGTAAAGGTTATTATGTTGTATACGACAGCCGGATTGGATTTTGATTAATTCAAAATAAAACATCTGACATAGAAAGAAAAAAATCAATAGAAATCGCCAATAAAAAGTTTCAGGTCAAAAGATAAATGAATTGAATTTATATAAAGAAACTTTGGAAATAAGAAACGCTTCAATTATCTTGTTGTCCAAGCTCCAATTTGTTCTGTTTTCATTGTTAAAGTTTGATTTGACGGGTCAAGATTACAGTGAACAGCAACAAAACATTCTTTCTTTCAAAATCTTGTCGACGGAATTGTAAAATCGGCGTAAAGAGTGCCATCAGGTGTTTCAGAAAGGAAATGCAGAGTCTTCTTCGCTATTTCAGAGTACGTTATTTGTAAAACAATATACAATGCAGCTCATCTTATATGCAAAAAATTACAATTTTCTAAAGAATATATTATAGAAACAGGTCTACATAGTAAAGTAAATGTGTATGTATAGCCTAAATAACGTCTTACAATGAAGATGTTTTATTTGGGGTCCTATAACATAATTGGCGGTATTTTGTTTTGGGCAGTTTATTCCCAGCCTTCTAATACATAGTAAGACCATTATAGTTTATTACTCAACATTCCACATTAATTATTCTAAATATCCATGTATTCTAAACCGAAATTGACAAGACGAACTGGATCTGTAAATTAATTCTGATTCAAAAGCTAAAAATGGTTTCTAGAATATTGAATGTGAATGTAAAATTAGCCGAAATTCAATATGTTTACTTTATGTGAAGAAGGCTAATTTAAAGAATTTCTTACATGTTTGGTCAAACTAAAGACTAATCAAGTATACGTCAAGGGTCACGCATTAGTCCGTGTCTCTTCAATGTTTGTGTAAATGAATATAAGAATCTACAGGGGTCATTTCTTGAAGAAAAACACCTTTATTTAGCTCTGGCCTTGATAAAATACATATTTTATGGATGATTTGTCCTTTCGAATCTTAACGTGTGGTCTATTATTTAGTTTCTCTGAAATAGTTAAAGTAAAAGTGTACCTCATTAACCGAGAAATTTGATATGACAAAGCGTGACATACAATGTAATTAACAAAAATTATCAAACTTTTGCGCTCTAGGTTAGAACATAGAAATGTACATAGGGAATAATAACATAAGATTTATGCTTGGCACGCATGCGTTGAATTTTAGGATCTCACTAAACTTCCGGTTCCTGCAAGAAGTCATATCAATCTAAAAACCGATGTAAATAGATCAAAACATCCAGTTTCTCTGCCACCGGATTACTTAGAGTCAACTTGTCGACAAAGTAGAAACTAGGTCAACCATAAATTTAAACAGAAGTTCAATGGACAATGAGAAGACTAAGACTTCCAGTCCTATTATATTTCTATGGTTAGAATTGTAATTGTTGTGTGGACATTTCCCGAAGTATCTTTAAGGCACATAATAGTCTTAAATATCTTGTAGCGTTGGATGCATCGATTGCTGATTGCTGATGAGGAAGTCGGATTGATTAAAAGTACAAGTTTCTGTATGTTATGATGACCGGACATTGAATTTTCAAAACCTATATCAAAGACTGTTTTCAATTGAGATTATTAAAACCAAAAACAAAACAAGAAAGCGCACTTCAATGGAAGGTTTAAGTAAACTCAAACATAAGCTTCAAATATAAATTATTGTTTGAAATTTGTCTGTTTTATCAAATTTATTGTCAGGATATGATCTCCGGGTCTCAACTATTTGAATTATTTAAGTGTACAGTTTAATACATTTGCTCGTAAAATATTCGAGTAGTTTTTGAAGTAGGTTTGACTAATAATTCTGTCTGCTTTATTGCATGTAATAAATTAAATATTACAGTTGAAATACCTCTTGTATCATCCTTGAACTTCGATAACAGAGATAGTCATTTTCTAGATCAGTATCTACTCCATGTTTTTTATGGGGTGGGGTGGCGTGTCTTTAAAGTGCTAGCATGCCCGAAACCAAAATTGTTCCCGACAATTGGGAAGTTACAGTGATAAAATTGATATATTATCATATATATGGTATTTTGCCACCATGTTCTTACAGGGCAGGGTGCTAGTAATTAAAAAAATCCTCTTGGATTCGATTCAATTTATGAAACTCAGTCTTTAACCGGAAGTATTGAATCATAAGATAATTTCCGGTGTTTCAACTTTTCCAATTTGTAAAATAAATCACAGTTCCCACTATCTTTGACTCATACTCAAATTGATATAAAATCTCTCCCTTAAAGGGATTGTAAAAATGTTTTCTAAATTTTGTATGTGTATCGAGGACACTGATAGCATTAATTTGCGCCATTCCAATTTCCTTTCCTTTCTTAGAACTAACGCATTTATGACATCACTTGTAGTGATCTGCATAGATATCAATAGAAGCTTCTGGAAGATCACTATTAGTGACGTCATAAAACGCGTTAGTTTTAGTGGAATTGCAAGAACCAGACATTGGAGTGAAAATGAAAATCAGTGTCCTCGATATAGATACAAAGTTTAGAAAACCACTTTACAATCCCTTTAATATATGCTCCAGTTCGTCTAGGATTATAAATTCGTAAACAACTCGCAACAATTCATTCACCGTTTGGTAAACATGTACATTTTTTTCGATCTCAAGTTTAATTTGTGATATTCTGGCATTAAAAAATGTGACGCATGTGTCAAGGCTGTAAATCACGATCTATTTATGTATCTGATAATCAAACAAAATATTGATAAGATCTAAGTTCAGATACACTTTTATTTTATTGCGTTGCATTGTGACACAACTAAATGGTGAATTAAGTTGATGAATTTAGGCAATTTGTATTGACAATATGACACAAAGTACCCCCAAAACTGAGATTTACCTCAAACCATAGAACTGTAAGGTATGGAATAATAACACAAGAATTATGCTTAGCTCGTATGCGTTGAAATTTGGGGGCTCACTTAACTTCCGGATTCTGCAAGAAGTCATATAATTTAAAAGGCATGATAAAAGGATCTAATTAGACCGGTTCATCCAGTCGCTCTGCCACAGTATCACTTGTCAACTTGTCGCCAAAAGAGAAACTAGGTCAACCATAAATTGAAACAGAAGTTCAATAGACGATGTGAAGACTAAGACTTCCAGTCCTATTATATTTCTATGCTCAACCTACTAGCAGCGAGCTACATGGCATTTTGCGTCATAAGACCGTAAATGGTAAAATTTTGACAATGCTGACTCCAATAGATTGAGAATTTACCGAATCAGTTACTTATAATAATGTAAAGTTAAATTTTACGTCCTTCAGTTCTGTTTTAGTTTATGTGTAATGATTTGATTGTCAAAAAAGGTTCAAATTTGATTCTCAAAATAAAGTTCATCTTCTGACTTTTTCTAGTTTCGTGAACTTCTTTCGGATGGTGACATTTTCAACACCAAACTTTCAGCAGGTTAATTATATGTTTTGTGAATTTTAGTCATTTTTGCAGTAAAACTATCTCCTTTGTTGCTTGATCGTCTCCACATACTATCGTTAATTTGTTTGAATATACCCGAGTTAACCACAGTCTAAAACATCTTCAAAAGCTTAAATTTCTGACAAAGTCACTGTTGAAATGTCACAAGTTTGGTTGACGAATTAATGAAAAGATCCGTTGACGATGAATTGAAACATGTACGTGTGTTCTCAATGTGATGTTAAAAGCTAATATTAGTTAAAATCAGATGTATTTCGTGACAAGTTGTTAAAGATTTGAATAACACAGGAAACCAAGCTGTTTTTGCACATTTTATGTAATCCTTGGTGTAAATTTTGGAATGCAATATTAATCTTTGGTGAACTAATAGCTTCTATAGACCGTAAATTCTAATTGTGGTTGACGTGAAGAACGAAGAACCGTAACCTTGAGACCTTGTCTGATATTTTTAAACCAACTCACCAGCAAAAGCAAAAATAATTCTGGAAAGTCTATTGGTCTAGATTAGTTATCTGTAGTTGACTATAGCAAAATATGGACGATTCATGCTGTATTTTTAAATTAATAATTATTATCCTATGTCATTCATATATGTCCATTCATTCTGTTGCTGGTGCAATGCATTATTGATAAAAGCCGGTTATGGTCATTTGCTTCTCTGTACTTGAGTTTGGCCGACACAGGCTTCCATAGTATTGTGCCATATTGTTTGCCACTGTTAATTATGACTTTTGTTTGTCTTTTCAGAGGCGATCAAATGTCTACAGTGTAATATCGTAGTTAAAGGTTCCAACAATAATTGTGACGATCCAAAATATGTTGATGATTGTACAGCCTGTCTTAAAACTTATACCAAAATAGTTAACCACGAAAGCTGGAGAAATACGAAAGGTAAGTCAGATTTATCTGTCCTGTTTCTTTCTGTCTTTCGTAAACATTAATTTATGGCTTCACTAACTTCATATACGGTACCCAAGGCATAATCATCTATATGTAACGATACAGCTAATGTTTACTAGCAAGAAAGCATCTGCTGTCCGGATTACTCCTGTTTTCGATTCGCGAATAGTGCATATTTTTCATTTAGTAGAAACGTTGTCTTTAACACCGAGTTTTTGACTAATTGCCATGAGTTATCATATTGTTTCCTATGTTTCAGAATCTGTTTTCGTATCGAGACTGTGTATCAGAAGAACCGCTACATCCAAGCTGAAAGAAGATGGATGTTACTATAACACTAACAATGGAGGATATACAGAACAGTGTTATTGTTACAATGATAACTGTAATAGCGCTAGTGGAATTCAGTGGAAGTCAGTGTTATTCGTGACAGCGTTAGTGTCAGTGTTTCAACGTATTTTAGCATAAAATGGATCATTCTTGGACTTAATCATACCTTCCATAACATTCTCTCATTTCTTTGAATCTAGTTTGGTACTATTGCAAGTGAAGTCAGTGGAGTCGGTGTTGTCATTGACAGCGTTTGTTTCAGTGTACCAATGTGAACAGTGTTAGTAGCAATGCATCAATTCGGACAGCGTTTGTATCAGTGCATTTATGCAGATATAATGGATCTATGTCTTCATGCTTCCTCAACTCTTTCTGGACTGTTGTTTACCCCAAAATCGCGCTAGTTCAATCGTTACTGGTATGAACTACCGGAAACAGTGTTATTCGTGAGGGTCTATTCCAACGTATGTGAGCTTAAAATGGATCATTCTTACCCTTCCACAACTCTTTCGATTGTCGTCGAGTAGCCAACTAATCATTATTGACAGTGCTATTTTATAACAGTGGATATCAGTGATTTACCGTAGCATAATCATTCTTATAACATAATCATTTATTTCACAACTATCAATCTAAAATTACGTCGTATATGCGTCAAAAGTGTCCTTTTTGTGCAACCTCTATTGGATATTTCATCAAGAACTGAAACATGACCTTTTCTAGGATATTCATATCATCTTTTTATATTCATTCATTTATTTTAATCAGTTATTTTTTAAATGCATATACAGTGCTAAAACCATCAAAAATATGTTTTATGCTTTCAGTTCATATTCATAATAAATGCTTTAGATTATAGACTAGATATACTGTATATAGGTTCCATTTTTCACAAATTGTCTTAAGACCAACTTTCATAATTTTTACATTAAAAAGGTGGCTCTGTTTTAAGCTCCATCTTAATTTTGTATTCTTGTAAATAACATCAACTTTGTAATGATTTTTTTTAATATATCAATATTTTTTACGTTCTTTTGTTTTTATAAGTGAATGATTTACTTAAAGAATGACTTTGTCTGTCTAAACAGAAGCTATAAGAAGGACATTTTTGGGTTCACAATTTGGAAGATTTCTTGTTTACACCGTGTGTACTTATATAAGCTAAACTTCGTATTTTACCAAAGCAAAGTCAGCATGTTTTTTTTACATGAGAGTTGAATTCATTTGGATGACAATTTAAGACAAGATTGCCAAAACAGTGGTGCAAGTGAAATAGATTTGTTCAATTGCTTTGAGCTTACCTGTGTAAGGGGAGGGAACTCTCATTTAGTTACCTGACAGGTAGAAAAAGAAATATAGGTGGCGCGCCGTAGAATTTAACCATTTTTAGGCAAAATTGAACAAAAAGTTGAAGAAAATGGAAAAATTAGTGATATATCTGTTGTTTTTAAGTGTTCTAATAACAATAGGTAAGTTCATAGAAATCCTTTGTATTAATATCACAGATATTCAACTGTTTTTTCCGTGATTTTGTACCATTATTTCAACTCAAATGGGTCAGAATTATTCACCCACCTGTGAAATCCCAAAATTGTTTAGGGATATTTTACTCTTCCATGATTACAATTAACAAATACCTCTGTTTTGTATAATGGATATCTAAATAATCATCGAATTTCCTCAAGTGATGATGGAAATTTGGCTTCCCCACAATTTAAGAGGAGAGTATCCAAATGAAGAAATGCATTTTTTAATTAGGTCACAAGTGACTCATTCAGGAATGCGGTGCAAACAAAATTTCTAACAGAAATGAAGAATTGTTTAGCATCTCTTCTTAGATATATATATTTCCAGACAAATATTCCTGTAGCTTTTCTGACTAAGAATATGTTTTATTCCAAATATTGAGGACTATCAATATTAGACTGTTTTCAAGCTCAGATTCAGAGTAATAGGAGAAGCAACTCTTTTTTGAATGAATGTATTAATTATATTTTTTAACAAGGAATAAAAACAGCTAAGGAATATGCAGTTTAAAGCTTGAATATCACAATTTTAGACAAATTTAACTGAATATCATTTCTCAGGTGCAAGATTAGCGTTTACGAAACCTTAGTTATTTTCATATACATGATATGCAGAAATAAAATATTGTTTTTTAACCAATGAATATCATTTTGTTCTAATAGCTATTTTCTTGTTTTCACAGGGACCTGTATACAGTGTCAACAATGTTCAACATTAGAGTCTCCTAGTTGTTTAGATCCTTATAATGATGATAATTTAGATGATTGTGAAGATAAACATACACATTGTGTTAAACATAAAACAGTTATATATCTACGAGATACTGGTTATATTGATGGCGTAAGCAGAGGTATGCCAGTTTCTTCTTGATATCATATTGTTTGGAATTTCAATTCAATAGCATTAAAAATTGTCATTGTTTATGCTAAGCAATCAAAAACAATATTCAGGGGCGGATCTAGGATTTAGAGAAAGGGGTGGGGGGGTCTGAAATATAACATGCTTCAAATTCAATGACTCTGCGAGCGACAAGGGGCAAATTTTGAGAGGGTTCTGATATCAGTTGGTCAAAAATAGGGGGGGGGGGCTCGAGACGTGGGGAGCCTCCCTTGGATCCACCCCCGAATTTGTAAGTTAAGATCATGGATGGCAAGCGGAGTTCCCTGCATATAAAACCTCAACAAAACAAAGCATCCAGATTTGTATTCGCATTGGTGTCAATCACATTTTGTATAGAGATGAAATGGTTATATCATTTGATATATTTCCATCCTTGCATGGTGCACCCAAAATAAATATCACCCAAAGTGACAAAACTCTGTTTCATTTTGCTAGTCCAAGGCCTGTTTTATACTGTTAACTAAGGGGAGCCTCTTTTGTCTCTCTGTCTTAACAAAATGTTATTTTTATGTAATGCACATATGTAATAAAGTTATTACAATATTTTTTATTACAGAGTCTGTAGTTGTAACAAGAACATGTGAAAGACGAGAAGGTTATTCTGATGGTTGTGTAGGAACAACAGCTAATGGTGGTGTAGTAGTCAAATGTTTATGTAGTACTGACAACTGTAATTCAGCTTCTTATCTACCCTTGAATTATGTCATGATTTTGTGTTCTTTATTGTTTACTGTATATAGATTATTTTCTAATTGAGGCTAAGAATTCAAAGACAATCATTTTTGGACCCTATGTTCTGAATTTTTACTGATTACAAAATTTTTTTGATTGAATTGAGGTTTTTAAATTCACCATCCATGATCTTGTATTTTTCAAGATCAACAATTAATGTAAATATATATTAGGCAGCGCAATGAACATTTTATTTTACCACTAATGTTAATCAGAGTATCTTTTTCATGATATTGTAGTGATGCAAGGCAATTTCTCAACTTACGCCTCAAAATGATTAAATCTATGACCCACAATGTCATAATTGACCACTTTCTCTTCTAAGTTTTAATTTGTGATTGTTTTGTCATATAAAAGGATAGAAAGTTCTATATTATTAGTGTTCAATTAAATAAAACAAATTATATATTTTTTTAATAACTTTCTAATGTTCATGACTTTTTAATGTGATTCTTTCTAATACATTCCATATGGCTATTTAAAAAAAAATCTGTTAATTTTTTAACCTTTTTAAGTAGCAATTTGTATATAATAATATAGTTATTTTATATTTTCAGCATGTAGCCTACCATATCATTCATTCAATTTCTTCTTGTACATTATATTTTCATTTTCATAATAAAATTTACACAAAAGTTCTACCATGTCTTTAAAAAACTTATATCAGATTGATGTAGTAGACCTAGCTTTCGACAAAGCATGTGTTTATCTTACAATCTCATTATAAGGACTGTGCAAACTTCCTTGAATTACCTTCCCTAAGTAATTTTTCCTATGCAGTTCGTAATTTTTATGATATTACCTCCCTTGATTTTCAAACAACCTTCTTTATTTGGCGCCAATTTTTCGTACATCGAAATCTCTATATACTAAACAGAAATTGTTATAAGAACTTATTAGTATTACTAATGTGTAGGTATTTACATTTATATAATAATATTCTCAATCCCGTTATCTTTATTATTGAGTTGTTTCCCTTGAACTATTAATATACAAATCTGATCGATGGGGTATTTCACTGAACACAGTTTATAGAAGAACCTCGTCAGACCAGAAATATTAAGTTAGTATCCTACAGAAAGAGAACGAAACACCCAGACTCTTGATCGAACAATGTTCATATATTTTAGGTTCTGATTAGGCCCAACGACCTCTGCCATAAAAGCCTATCATACAACAGTAAATCGTACTCATCAATGATTTAACTCAGACATACTGTTTACATTTACTAAATTTCAAAATGAGTTCTCTCCCATAATGTATGGACCTAGTTATTACATCTAACCTAATTTTGACAGAGTTATCTCCCTTAATGATGAATTTTATGGATTTTTGTAAATATAAAATTAACTCCCTTGAAAGTTTAACCTGACTTTGTAACATCATTACCGGTAACCTATTGACGGAATATCAAAATAAGTAGTATTGGCGCTGCCGCTAGGCAGGGAAGACTTACTTCTGATATCACTTTTCATTTTGAAATATTTACTCATTTATTAGGAATAAAAATCTGTACAAGCAAAAACAATTCCGTTTATCGAAAATCTCGTCCAGAGTATGACAAAATAATTGTACGGTAGTGAAGTTCCAATACAAGAAGTACCATCATGTGCTTTGAAAAAAATTAGCATGATCTGTCTCGCGTGCGACACCTACCACTCCTATATTGGTCAAAATCACGAGGCACAACCAGATAAATTCACGCCTGAAAAAACGGATCTAACAAAGTGCAATAATAAGCAGAACTACTTGACAAGGAGTTCTCCGCAACGACCGAAAAGTTTCTTACATGAAATTTGAAGTTTGTGTAAATAAGTAACACTGTTTCAGTAACTTCACAGTTAATAATCCACCTCTAGCCAGACAGTCCTTAATAAAAGAACAAGCTCTAGCATACAGGATCAGTTGTGAAATGTACACACCATAAGCTGGCGATTGTGGAATGTCACTGCACATGAATGAAAAATTAACAATAAAAGTTAAAACTTCAAATGGAAAATCATTAGATTGCAAATGTGTTCTAATGTATTTCGGGATTTTGTTATACATGCGTGATCGTTCATGTTTGTTTTTTTAATGTAATTACATTGTATGTCTGACAATGCAGGATATTTCAATTCGATCATTCCACACAGATATGGCCTATTGTTGTTTCACAAACACATGGGTCATGATAAGTTCGAACCATTGAAAAAAAAAAGAAAATATTAAGAAAAAAAAGGCAAATTATGTCGGATCAATTGTGAAATGTACATGTAATAAGCTGGCGATTATGGAATGTCACTGCACATGAATGGAAAATTAACAATAAAAGTTAAAACTTCAAATGGAAAATCATTAGCTGCTACCAATGTATTGTAAATGTGTTCAAATGTATTTCAAGATTTATTCTACAGTTGAGATAGTTCATGCTTGTTTTTTTATATTCAATTATGTCTGACAATGCAGGAAATTTCCATTCGATCACTCCACACAGATATAGCAACGGTTGTTTCATGATAAGTTCGAACCAATGAAAAAAAAAATGAAAATATTAAGAAATCGTTTCAATTGTGAAATGTACATGCCATAACCTGTCGATTGTGGAATGTTACTGCACATGAATGGAAAATTAACATTAAAAGTTAAAACTTCAAATGGAAAATCATTAGCTGCTACCAATGTATTGCAAATGTGTTCAAATGTATTTCAAGATTTGTTTTACAGTTGAGATAGTTCATGCTTATTTTTTATATTCAATTATGTCTGACAATGCAGCAAATTTCCATTCGATCATTCAACACAAATATGGCCTATTGTTTCTTTCATTGAAAAAAGAAAATATCTAAAAATATAAACAAGTTACGTCAACAGATTTTATTGATAAATGAGATGATAACAATGGATGTTTATAACACATTATGCAAATAATAACTGAATAACAAAATTATATACAAGATAAATATAGATTGGGTATAAAAACATTCAATATCAGACACACATGAGTTGAAATATCAGGCATACAATGAGTTGATAAAACTTCATTCATTCACAAGGCACGCAGTTTTGTTTGAATATGATAAATCCTTCGTATTATGAGGTAAATATTACATCATTTGTTCTTTGTTGAGGCGACAAAAATACGACCCTGTTTCTAAAATTAGGCATTTGGATATAATGGTATTATTGTCCACATAATTTTTAAACATTTTTAGAGACACACATATATAATAATACAGATCGGCGGGATTGTCAAATAAAAAAGGAAGGACACGTCCAAACCATGGCTTTTCTAGATCCTGAGGCAATTAAAACACATAAATAAATTATATCATTGTCATTGTCAAGATGACGCTATTTCCTGTAGAATGGGCTTGTGTGAAGGTTGGTTAATTCGGTTCTTGATTACTACACACTCTCGGATTTTATTTAAA
Organism: Lottia scabra; assembly: GCA_029955415.1. Classification (NCBI taxonomy): domain Eukaryota; kingdom Metazoa; phylum Mollusca; class Gastropoda; family Lottiidae; genus Lottia; species Lottia scabra. The sequence goes on from JARJEI010000003.1 coordinate 13,877,501, forward strand.
AACATTTTCTCGTGCGTTTTATCCACAAAATACATTACAAAACACTAATCTGTATATTCTTATTATAAAATGATTATACTAAAATAAACACATAGATATTGCTAGTTTCTCAGAATCAATTTTTTTCATAAATATAAACTAGCCATCGAAGTCGAAAGAGTTTATCTTCCTTGTTGATCCCGTAGCTGCCGTAGTGTTTAAACGACTGACGACACTATTCGACATCACAGATCCATTATTGTCCCATATTCCGGATTTCACTAAAACTCTGGGATATCACATTGGAATACATGGTCACAACCAATTCTTCCTTTATTGGTGTCAAGGCATTAGTTTGTTGAGAGTTACGTCCCATAATTGGTGGAACCGGAAGTGTCTTTAATGTCGTAAGATGGGGTCTGTTTCATGACTTCTTCATATGAAGGTGGTGGCATGCTAACTTCTGTATAGTCTGGAGGTGCCTGTAAGTAAGCTGGTAGTGTGTCTTCTTGAAGATATACTGGGGCTGTGGAATTTATTGGAACTTGTCCTGCAACTATAAAAGTGAGCTTATGTAAGATTTTGTGGTGTAAACAAATCAAAAGTCTATAAACATTTTTTTTATAATGTATATAATGTTTATAATGTTTAGGCTACTGATAAAAAAAAATGAGTCATGTAAAACCACAACGAAAAGTGAGGTTCAATCATCGTACATAGCTTTGTTTTCATTATACATTAGATATAGGCTATATGCTAATATCTCATTATGGTCAATATAGGACAATACATTGTGTGTATTGACCTGTTAAAAAGTTAGATATATCTGATGACTTTTGAGGGTTATCTATAGTATAACCTCATTTTTGTGTCACTATAACTGATATCCTTAAATATCGATATATCTACCCCTTTTACCTTCATAGAGTACAAATAGATACTTCTGTCATTTAAAAATGTTTGCGATATCAGCTGCTGCTGGAAGCGAACGTTAACTTGTCATCTACCAACCAATTTAAAAATGCACGTACGTTCACAAACACCTCCACGGCCACTTCTCAAGGAATTTGTGTTTCTGAATGATGTTTTTCATGGCACAAGTGTTATCCTTATACTATGATAGAAAGGATTTTTTAACTCACCAGTGACGATCTGAGTTGGTTGTTTATTGGCATTATTACATAAATATCTCCTACACAGACCAATACAGCAACATATTATACTGACTGGTAATATAATCACTAATAAATATACAGTGGTATTATATATATTGGACATCTGAAAATATAGTATATACACCGATTAGATAATAGATTCATACAGGATAGACATCTGAAAATAGACATATTATGTAAATAGATTCATAAATTGACTATAGACATCTGGATATGAACATATGAAAATATATTCATATAGATGAGACATGAGATAGAAGACATCTGGAAATAGATTCATAAATAGGTTAGACATCTGAAAGTAGACATCTGAAAATAGACATAAATTCATAAATCGACTAGACATCTGGATATGAACATCTGAAAAAAGGCAAAGCATCTTAAATAATTTAGAAAATAGGTTAGAGTAGACATCATCTGAAAAAGATTAAAAGTTAATTTGTTAAACATGGGTAAGATGCAGTTAGACACAAAGACATTGGAATCAGAAAATGGATAAGAAATCTGAAAGTAGTTTGAAACAGATAAGGAGGCATCTTGCAATAATTGATAAATACATAAGGTTAGAATTCCTAAAAATAGATTTACAAACAGGTTAAATATCTACTTTAATAAACACAAACGATATCTTAATTAATTTGAAAATATATTCATTAATAGATGAGACATCTGGAAAAAGGTTCATTAATAATAATAGATGAGACATTTCAAAATATTCCTCCAAAATACAAAAAAGTAACACAGACATGTCATTCCTCTCTGACCACAGAATATTGCCATTGTGCCAAAATTGTTTTATCATGAGAAGAAGGTGAAGTCAATGTCCAATCTAAATAAATCAAAACTTTTTTTTGTCTTGTATTAATACGGACCTACCTTGGCACAGGGCGGGTAAAGAAATGACAATCAAACACGAAGTATATACGGTAAAGTTCAAGTTTTATTGTTAATACCGTACACGTCTTGTTTAGTCCTAGTAAGTCGGTTATATAAGGAAACTTTTAATACGACTAGTGACAAATACCCATGTTCATTTTTTATCAAGTCATGACCTCTCAAGGTAAACATTCAAAAGGTAAATAAACCATTGTAGCGTCAACAAAAACATATTGTCATGGTACGTTTCAAGATGATCAGCCAAGCAGAATGTCTTATCATGTGATGTTTTCGAAGGTTTGAAATTCAATATTTTTCGTCATCATGATAAAGGCATTTTTAAAGGTATTTCATCATCATGACGTTTGACCATCAAGGATCATAAAATATGACTCACGATAAAGGAGATAAGTTACAGTGCTTGTTAGAGTTTCCTGTTTTACCGTCCCTAGGATGCCCTACGATGTTTCATTCATTGGCTTTAAACCGAATTTTGTGACATTGAGTACTATAAAAGTGAAAATAGGAAATGTTTACGTGTATGTTTCCTTATAACTTTGAAGCAATTTCATATCAACTAGTGAACCATAATTATATTCATATTTTAAGTCCAAAACATTATAATGAACGAACATTTCATAAGTTTTAATCGTTTGAGTTAATTCAAAGTGATCTGATTCAGCACAGAAAATAACCCCGCCAAAAACATTTCGTACAGATTTCATCACATTTAAGACTTTTCACACTGAACCATAGAAATATAATGACTAAACCAAGATCAGAGTCCCATATATTACACAATATAGAGATGTACTTAATGTGATCGTGATCTTCAACACGATAAAATATTTAAATATTCACGGTCATTGATTTCACTATCATATCTTCTGGGCACGATATCAAACACTTTACGACTTAATGCTTATCCAATGGGATATCATTGTTATCATGTCAATTCGTCATATTTTGGAAATTTTACGCATATCCATAATCGTTATCCCAATTCCAATTGGTCATTTAAAAGAAATATCAAGGCAGATCCTTCAGAACTTATCCAAGCTTTTTTTTAAAAAAAAAAAAGAAGTTATCACATCCTTAAAAGCAAGTTAAGCACCATAACAGTTATCCAAATTTATTTGACCCTCCAAGTTCTTTCCGTCAATTTGTTTTGTTCAACAGTCAATACCACGATCTTCTTGCCTCTGCCTACCCCCGGATCGAAAATATAATCTGATACAGAAGGCCTTATTCCATTTTTCACAGAGTCTCACCCTAAGTAACCCCCTCCCAAAAATAAATCGTTTCGTTAAGTCACCATGCGTTTTCCCTACTCGTCTCACATGCTCACCTTTCTCGTTCGTCAATATCCGAAAACTTTGTTTTTCTAGAAAAAATAGTTAATAGTATAACAACTAATAAGTTGATTAAGCTTATGTAATATCACAAATACATCTTACCATATTCATGAGAGGTGTAATAATGAATGAAAATACGGATAGTGAGATAAGGTTATTTATAACATAACGGTTAAGCCTATAGTGTACGTAATTGTCCCAAATCTGACAGCCTAGGGGAAGGTCCGGAAGTTTTATGTCGTCGAACAATGTTTGTGTTTACTTAGAACATTATCTATTCTGAATAACAAATAACATAAAAAGATAATGTATTATGCACCTTTTTATTATGTTCAAACATTGATTAATGAGACTAAACAAACAAAAAAAGAATTGGAGTTTTACGTCCTGCTTTTCAGCACATTGTCGTGTTTGGTTTGGTATGATTGAATAGACGGCAAAAATTACTGTTGCAAAAAAAAAGTATCATTCAAATACAATAACAAGCTATTATATAAATCATCACCATCATTTTTAGGCAAAGCAGGATGTAACTTTCAGAAAACGTGAAACCAAAAGTGAACTTTCTATGTTGGGGAATAGACTCTGATCAAAATTAGAGTACCACTTCAGAATCTTGAATATACTCACAATTACTAGATTAATTAGTATTCACAAAACTAAGTCTTCACTAATGAATCCATTTAACACATTTAAATTTTGACACCAGCTGAGAAAGGATTATTTCATGGATTTGATCGTCTTGTAACTATACACCTGTTCATAATATATCTTCGTGAGCATTATTGTATCTCAGATAATCTTTTTTAAAATCTTATTAATTAGTATAGCATTGTATGGGGTCATTAATTGATATTTAGAACTGCTTTAAGTACACTATTTAACCATATTCAATCCATTATAATATACGCTCGTACATATATAATAAACTTGAAAAAGAGAATACAGGTCACAATTTTAAATCTCTCTATGTATTTAAGATTAAATTTAGGGACTTTTCAAATAATGTTACCAAAAAGTTGAGATTTGATGGATTGAGCATTGGAACGTCAAGATATACGAAATTTATTGCTAACGAAACCAAAACCAATATCAAATACATTATATGCATTGTCACTCTTTCTACATATCATCGTTACAGAATTTAAATTAGCACATTTAAGTATACTACTTTATATACATGTATATCCCGCATAAAGTAGTATACATGAATGTGCAATATACATACATACGAAATTCGTAAAGCTTTACCTTTTACTTTGACGTTAATTCTGATTAAATAATTTGAAAAAATCAAAATTTATCTACTGTATATCCTTACCTTGTCAACGAAATTTCCAGAAGCTATGACGACATATGACTTAAGTACCCAGTTATAAAACTGTCAAATATTTCATAATACCCTTTCGCTATTTGATCTGTTTAGGGATGGTCCACTTATTCTATTTATAGAATTTGAACTAAATTGTCAACTATTTTGACTGAAGAATAGTATGTATTTTTATTGTTAAGAAATGATTAGACTATAATAAGTATATAAATAGATTGTAAGACATCATTGATTTTACGTATTGAATACGAGTGATCACCAAAGTTTAAGTCCATATAGAAGTGTTTTTTCTAAAGGGACAAGCTCTCTTAATTCTCGCTTAAAGGGTAATAATTTTCAAATTTTGTTTGCTGATATAATTCTAGGATTTCCCTCTCTTGAAACAGATATCGTTATATATACTTGATTACAAACTGAACGTTTTATATCATCCTCAAAAGTGTTAGCTGAAAGCCAAATGGAATCATGGATTTATGTGTGTATTACCTCATGAAAATACACGTTATTCTGAGTGTGGTCATATTTCATTATACTATTTTTTATAAGATGTGTCATTCCCCAAATAAACAAAGGGAAATAACTCACTTGGCCTTATTGATCTATATCAATAATTATTGTTGAGGATGATCGAAACGAGTAATATCAATGATACCAACGAACTGTTTTAATTGAATGATATTTAAACCATCCCAATTTTTCCAAATCCCCTGATTTCTCAAGGCCTAACCTATGACGTTTGTTCTCAGGAAACAAAACTTTACTTCGGCAAATTAATATCAAAAGAGAATTTCTAAACTTCTTAGTGCAGCCAGTGCAGAGGGAAGAATTCCGAATTTAATTTCATATTACACCACTGAAATTTTCCGTTGGGTATTTTTGGTTCCTAAAAATGCTTAACTTTAGCCTCGTACATGCGACCTTGTTTGCATACATATGCTAAAATACATACATATGCAATTTTACATAGGTGTGTAAAATGGTTGCATGTACGCAATTGCACATAATATGTGTATAATTGCATACTGTGCAAATTTGCACCAAGTCCTTAGGTTGTGCAAAAGCAAATTTGCTCATGGGCAAATTTGCATGGTGTGCAAATTTACACAACATGCAAATTTTTGTCGCATGTACGAGGCTTTAGTCTATTTAACTTTCAACATAAGATTTGTTTGTGCAAAACTGAGTGCAGGTTCACTCTTCTTTAGTATTCAACTCATGTCTTTGGTCGTTTGACTGCTTAGCTATACCTTTGACTTTTTGACACCAATAAAGATTTAAATAACAATACTTGTTGAAAGAGGATTAATACGTTAATAATGTTATTGTACTTAACCTTGAGAAGAATTCTTCAACAATTGACATGTTTCTATATGTATATTCAACATATGGTGAACCATAAAGTGTGTTTTATGATAAACTAAATGCAAGTACATACGTCCTATCAGAAATACTATATGAATAATTTGTCATTCTTTAGAAGAGCTGCATGAAAATATCGACGAATGTAAACAATTTCAATGTCTTCACTTTTCCTTACATATCATATCAATGCCAATATGTTTGAGTGTTATGAGTGATGGATTTTGAGTCACGTTTTTTATTCGACAAATTCCTTTCCCCCTCGCACAAGACCTAAATTGACTAAAGCATAGAACTGAGTGCTCGAGGTCCTGTCAGTGATGCAGGTTGGAGGGGCTGACATGGAAAAAGTGTCTACTTGATCGGATGGTTCGGGCTGTGAACGTCAAATACCTTGCGAATGATGGAAATCGAAAATAAGAGTAGGCTGATGCCCGACCTCATTAGCCCAAAAAGGCTCAGAAAAGTGGGAAGTAAAACACTTCGGACACAAATCATCATTAGGATACTCACTGACTTTGATCCACGTACTAGAATGACTGCCCAAGAGAAAGAGAATATTCAATAAAAATACTCTCGACTCATGTAACTGGCTATAAAACTAATTTCTGACAAAACAAGTTTTACTCCCTTGAATTAATTAACTGTAGTTTGTTTCTATTTGAATTTATCTCCCCTGAGTAGATAATCCTTATTCGATACTTACAAATACACTTCTGACACTATTTCTGACTTGATTTTACATTAATGTATGCTGTAAGCAACGACGGATTTTTGATAGATCTTTGATGTGCACAATCTGAAGTGAACGCAGTCAGACTGACGACCATGTGAAACAGACAACCCTTTCAAACTATTCCACTTTCAAATGTCGAGATGGATGCCTAAAGCTACAGAGAACTCTTCTTGACACAAATAGTCTCTTACTCTTGTGGTCAGAATGTATTGAAGGCAGAATAATTGTTTTCTGATACGGTTCTTGTTTTTGTTAGAAAACGTTTTAAATGGAGACATTAGAATGATTTATATTGAATGCTATTTTAGAATACATTTAGGACTAATAAATTACCATCGAAAATAAAACTACTCAATAACAGTTAGTTAGGATTTCACCAATTAACATATTATAGCAATTATTGGTACCACAAGTGAAAGTTAAAATGACTTTAAGTAGATGGTAATAGGCACACTATATCAACCTAATTGTAATAAACAAAATTAAGGGTTTCCTATTCCGGAGCAGGCCTGTTTTGTATTTCAATTTTATGAAGCGAGATATTTGATTCTATTAGTTTAGTCATGCAACTGTTTCCAAGCGATTTCAGAGCCCCCCATCCCTTTCTCTAAATCCAGGATCTGCCCCTGTATTTTATGTCCTTTTACCTTTTAGATTAACTAAAATTCAACTGATTAGCATACGAAATACATTTGTATTGGTCAACAGTATATAGTGATGCAAACCAGACTTAGGGTATTCCAATATTCCTCAAAATAGTTCAGTATCAGTCTAGTCTAGGACCAAGTGATCCAGTATTACCACCGGACCTGTCCAGAATGATACATCGCAATGTAAGACTTATGGAATATAATATAACATGCCTAACCTCATTAAAGAAGGTTGTTAAATTCCATCATATTATCTTGTGTTTTGTTAGATCTTTTAGTCTAAAATAATTGGCAGTTTGGCAAATTTTATATACAGAAGTATTGATTTCTTAAGGTTCTTTCACACCACGACGATTTATCTATAGAGCCTGGGTTTTCAAATGGTTTCGTCAAGTGTCCCCGAATGCGCATGAAGAAATTACCATGTCCCCTGAACATAAATTGTTCGGATTTCTGGCACTTTGGTTGACACACACCCCCTTCGTCTTCTTGGCGATTACCTGTGTGCGTACAAATTGTGGCCCAGATATAAAGAGTCTTTGCGATCAGCTGACACTGGATAAACATTTACCCAGAAAATATATATTACATTTTTTCAGACCTATAGCTCATTTTGTGTACCCTGGAAAATGTCGAAATGTCCCCAGTTCGGCGGGACATGTCCCCCAAGTTGAAAATCCAGGATCTAGAGTAAGGCGGCATACGGAGAACTATCGATATGTTTCTGACGTTTTAGTTAATAAAATCATATAAAGCGCTAGTATCTACAAGTGGCGTAGTGAGAATTTTGCGCTTTTTAAGTGAAAATATGGCAAAATTGTCGGTCCGAGGAGGAAAGCGGTCTATGCCCCACCGTAAAACGCTTAGTGTATACGCTTTCTTAATCACCTGTATGGAAGGGCCCTTAGCAATTAACATAGTAATATTTGTACACGAAACTATTATTATAGTAGATGATATCTGTTTGATAAAAATCAGAATACCATGAATATTTTATAATCATTTATACAACGGACACTTTTAATTATAACTAGCAAAACTCGCGACCTATTTTTATTTTACTTTAGCTAAACGACAAATGTTGTATGTTACAGTGACTTTATATGAATCCATCCACTGGCTGACTAACATTTGAAATCTCAACTTTCATATCTACCTAATTAATTTGAGCATTGTAATCAATATTATATTACCAGGTAACAGCAGTTCTGAAGAACAGTGGCGTATTTGCCATGCTCTCCCAATCCCATCCCCCACCTTCCACGGGCAGAATTTTTTTGTATATTTTCACTTAAGTCGCTTCGCCACTGCTCAAGAATCAAAATTAGAATCAGGGTTGTTCTGTCTGAAAGTGTGAAGAACAGGCTTTTGGTTGGGTTTATTTGTCGAGTCTATAAAAGATTGCAGAATGACCTCAGGGCAAATTGCAAGGCTCTTTAAAGAGAAGATTGAGAATATAGAATATTTATTTTAATAATCAACACCGTTTATAAACAGATAAATAACTTTAATAGAATAATAATTAACATTATAAACATTGTATATTTCAACAATAACAGCTGATTCCACAGTTTTAAAATTATTTGCAGTATATTGTGATCGCTTAAATCATATAGCCGTTGCCTGTTCAATTCCAAACTAGAAAATCAACGTTTAAATCACACATTTTCCACAAATACAATTTTATAAGGATGCCGGTTCAATTTTGTATACAATGTACATGTACTCTGTTTAATGTGGCCTGTCTTCGAGGAAAATAATTTTTCTGGAAAAAACAAAGATTGACAAATGCTTCGTGGCCCCCGAGTTAGGAACCACTGGGCTTAATTAATTCAACGTACTTAGTCAACTTAATGTAAGTTGCAGTTGTAAACTGTTATAATGTTTATAAAACATTAAAGTCAAAGTCGGCCGAGTGGTTATTGTATATTACTAGTGTCGTTCTAATTCATTTACTCAGATCATATACTTAGTAAAGGCCTTCATACAGGCACAAAACTGTACTGTAAATCTGTATGAATATAGCTGAATATCATGACTGATACAATTATTGTGACCTACTTTTTACATTTGTCAAAATTTGTCAGAGTTGTCTCCCGTAATGTGACAATTTCATAATTTTTAAGAAATATAAGTTTATCTCCCTTGAACTTTTCAAATTGATCTAGTGTATAATAATGAGAAGCACTAGAATTCATTAGGAAATATTTACTCTCTGAAATAACCCCTCTTATGTAAACTTCATTAGCTGCTACCTCTATGTATATATATTATGTTTACATGGTTATTATTAAGATTCATTTCTTGCTTGGGTTTTATGACTCATTATACATGATGTTGAACTGACATTGCGTATAACTGCAAGACATAATGTGTCAAAATATAACTAAGTCTAGCCCAACAAAATTTCCCCCTGTTTTAAGACCCACATAATGATAATCCCGGCTCCTAGGACATGATGTTATACGGATGATCTCGGCTCCTGAGACATGATATATACGGATGATCTCGGCTCCTCAGACATGATATTATACGGATGATCCCGGCTCCTCAGACATGATATTATACGGATGATCACAGTTCATCAAACGTTTTAATACGGATGATTCTTCAAACATGATATACGGATGTGATATCGTCACATAAGTCTGAATAACTATAAATACATGTAGGTTGTATGATCATATTTTTGTCTTACTAGAGTGAGCATAGTATCAAATTGCAGGTCCGTAATATGTCGAAAAAAATATTCGTTCAAGTTTCAATCGGTTTTGTCATCCCGTTTTTCAGCAGCCATAATGTTGAAAACTATTTTACAAAATATTTATATACTGGAATAAACAAATACGTTGTTAAAGGGATAGAGCCTTCTTATAAATATCCACTTTCACAAATAAGGAACAAGGCATTTAATAAGCAAAACAACGAGTACAATGATTCTTCAATTTCATCTCAATTTTCAATCAGGGGCGGATTTAGGCGTGGGCGTGGAGGGCGTGCGCCCCCCCCCCCCTAAAATTTGCAAAGCATGGGTTGTCCGCACGTAAAAGAAGAGACGACGAAAGCTAGCCTAATGTCGTCGCTCAGCGAAATTTTATTCTGCCCCCCCCCCCCCCTAACGTCAAATCCTGTATCCGCCCCTGTCTATAGAATAGATCTAATCGTGTCAAATATTATGATTCAACCAAACAGTTCGATAATCATAAACATTATTGCAATCAGCTGAAAAAGGGAATATTTACAAGGCCCTATTCCTTTAATTAAAGCTATTGTTACAATTGATTTAAAGGCAATTAAAGCACGTACTTATCTAGTCCGAAACTTGTTGACTCCATTCCCAGCCTTTGATAGATTTTTGGACGGATATGGCTGGGAGAGAGTCAGAAAAACTAGGCCACAAAATTTGGGGATTTTCCACACCTTGCGCACGCAGCATTCAATGGCGATCGACAGATTTTATTTCTCGGGAAAAAAACTTTGAAGGACTCGCATACATGGCCTGGATGGTGTAGCGGGATAATGATGGTATGATTGAACTACAAAATCATCCATCTTTCCAAATATATCGAATTTTTGTGGATTCCAGGTAACTAAATACGTTTAAAACCCGGAGGTGCGGAAAATCGCAAATCCCAGCCATATCCACCCAAATAGCTATCAGAGGTTGGGGAAAGAGTCGATAAGTTTCGGACTAGTAGTTATCGTCCCTTTAGTCATTGATGACTATTTACAATCTTGGTCGATATGGCCCCGGTTATAAACAGCCACTAATGTGAGTCTCTTTCTTGGTTATAATCTGAGATCGGTATCGATCATTCAGAATACACTGTAATTGTTTATTCTGCCGATGATATTGGTTGAAATTAGCAGCTATAATGGCTATCGGCATTGATATTATCAACAGACCACAGAGCGAGCATACAGTACCAACACATTTCCCAATCGGTGATGTAGGGAATATATCACCATAACCCACTGTCGTCATGGTAATAATAGCCCACCATATTGCTTGAGGTATGGATGAAAACATAGGATTATCCAACTCACAGTAATACGTCGTGGAACCTAATATAGTGGAAAGAATTAATGAAGAAATGACTAAAAGCATCAATTCGTCTTTAGACTGTAAGATAGCCAACCACATGACCTTTAACCCGATATATTTCTCCTTCAATCGGAAGAACCGGAAGAGACGTAATATATAACAGCACCGCAGTCCAAATGAAACATTAGCCAATGGTAACGTTTCTAATTCTCCAGTAAAATAGAAGAACAAATCAAAAATCACTGCCGTCCATCCGACCAACACGGTTAAAATATCAACGATATTCAGAAACGACCTAAAGAAATCGGTTCCAGTAGGGCAGCACAAAGAACGTAAGGCCAATTCTAATGTAAACACAATTAAACAGATGATCTCGATAATCATTAAGGCGGGGTGAAGTTCGGTGGAAATAAACTCTTTTATTTTAGGGTTGGTAACATTGTAGACTTCTGTGAAATTGGTACCTTGAAATTGACTTTTAGGCACTCGGAAAGCAATTGTTTCTAAACAGAATATTCCTGCTGATATTATCACCAATAACAAAAATATCCAATTCCATATCTGAAAATAAACAAAAAAATTAATTAAAATAACACTATCAAACATTCTGGTTAAAATAACACTATCAAACATTTTAGCATATTTTGTATTCAGCACGAAAAAACAAAGAGTTTGGGAAATCATAAAGTTAGATCGCATCAATATTGTAGCCTACTATTATAATAAATGATTTCAGGAACTCTTATATTTTCTCCATTTGAGGGTGAGGGGTTAGGTTTCGAATAGAACAGTTGTTCTTTGGAACAGTTTTTATAGTGTAACTTATATATCGTCACACATGTCGGTCGACATAAACTTTTCTGACATTGACACGGAACACTAAATCCAGACTCCAAGTTTCAGCCTTGGATTGGCTACGGAAAAGTGTATTTAGAAACTACTGTATATGGTTATTAAAGGGGTTGTAAAGAGATTTTCTAAACCTTGCAATTCCACTTAAACAAAGTTTAGAAAACCACTTTACAATCCCTTCAATGTTGTATTGTTCGCTAACCATGAATACAATACCTAAGTCTGAAAGTAAAAGTAGGAACAATAGGATTACAGGTTTAATGGTATAAGTTTGTCTACCTGACTGATCTTAGTGTGAAAATAAAGGTATATTAAATATGTATTAATAAACCATTCTATTTCCGGTTCTACAGATCAGAATATCGATAAACAATTTATTTTGAATATTTGATCATTATCTATAAAGGGAAGCAATCAACAGTTTTCTTATTATTTTGTTTCGCAACAATGCCTCGAATCGAGCAAATCTCACCAAAGTTCCGTCCGACTATAAAAACCTTTCAGCACCAGATTTTTCTTACCAAGGCAGATCAAACCAAAGAGAATAGTATCTATTGCACTCTTTTTAAGTGATTTATTTAATTCATAACTGCAGGTATTATCTATGTAAAGCACTATATCCCTGTGACGAAGGAGTTCGGTTCGACCGGGATGTGATGGTCCGATGAACTTGAATAAGTCATCTTCACTCATAATTCCAGTCAATCCAACTGTAAATGGGTAGGATAATGCGGGAAAGATCAATGCCAAGAGGTTTGGCCAAGGACCAGCTGGGAGAAAGGATCCTCGCGGAACCTAAATTGTTATCCATGTAAAATATAGATGTTTCTTTCTTTCAAGAACTATTGCACCCAGAGACGAGAGAAAAATAGGTGGTCATGCATTTCAAATTGCAATGACATTTCATTATATACAATTTAAAAAATTGCTTTGACGCAATGTTGTTTCATTGAAAAAGATTTAGCATACAAAGTATATGTACAGTCTAAGTGGGAGATTTTCTTCGACTTCCAATAATCTATAGCTAATGATATCGATATATGCAAGTTTTCTGAGTTTCTTTATACATATTCAAAAAGATATATGTTGTTATTAAATATGTTTCTTGAAGGACATATTTGTTCAATCAATTCGTATTTTCTCAATTAACAGACATTCTTGTCAAGAAAAAATACAGTTATTATAATCAGATTCTTTAATACCCAGTGGCATTTAAAGGGTAATAAGTACAAAAGAGCTTATTAGAAAAATAATTAAATAAACACCATGACGTTGATAAAAACAAATAAACATACTCTCAGTACACCTGGACCGCAAAAACTGGGTTAACCCCGCCTAAGAGAAGTCCCAGTTTTCAGAAGACGATGTTGCTCATTTCTAGTGACAGTTACAGTATCCATTGACTGTACAGTACACGGTTTGACAGAAACATACAGAGACCTGCGAGTTCTATTAGCTTTTATGGATAGGTTTATAGTTGCTGTTCTCTAAATAATTCTCTCATTACATAATACAATATGTGCACACTAATCAGGTGTTGCACCTCGCTAGTTGGGACAGAGGAACTTTGCCCCTATGTCAAGGAGGCAAAAAAAAAACATTTTCTTAAAAAAGCATACTTAATCACCGTCTCCAAGCGGTCACCTGAAACACAGAGAAATGTACCTCTTATTTTCAAATGTTTTATTACGAGTAAAAGCGTTGTAAATGTGGTTCAGTAAACTTTACTACGAATTAGAGCAGGCCTACTCAAATGGTAGCCCGCGGGCCAAATCTGACCCGCGACGCCCTTGAGAATGGCCCCTCAAGAGTGACCTCTTCCGCCAAAACGCTCTGCTTGTTTTGCTCGCTAAACTCTATTTGGCTCTTACATTTTTCCATAAAATGCATTTGGCTCTTAACAAAAATTAAATGAAAAGGACTGAATTATAGAGATTGATGCAATGGAAATTAACGTCAAATTACTTCCGTGATTTGTTCTAACCATATTAATGACCAGTTGATATTTTGATTAGAAAAATACAATTGCATTGTCTAGAATCAGATTACGTTAGCAGTGAGGATAATGAATTCCCAGACCTATTATCAAGAAATTATTAGGCTACGTAAACTAAATTAATGGAAGATACTCAGAATGTTGACTTTATCAACCAACACCTCATTGTGTGATTCTGTTTCCTGGTATATCAAATAATACTACATTTAGGTGTAGGTGTGTATTATATCACATATTTATTGCTTTCAAAGTGCTATGTCCTTAAAGGGGAACATTCAACATTTTCGAGAGTATATTTGGGCCTTGAATATATGTTAAGCCTCCAGAAGTACATAAACTGAACGAATATCGCGTAATGCCTTCAATTATATCATTTGAGACTGGTTTGATTGGTCGAACAGAAGCAATTTTCCGTATTAATGGGGAATGTTCAGCATTTCTTAGGGTCGATTTGGGCCTTGAATATATGCAAATAGCCTTCATAAGTACTACTAATGCACGAAACTCATATAATCCCTTCATTATATCCCTACCTTAACATTTATCCTTAATTTTTTTGTATACTTGTTATTTTAGTCTTACCAAACGGCGAGTCGTAATTTTGACTTTCTAACGCTGACAATTCAGGCCAAAATTGGATTTCGAAAGATAATTGTGAATTATACTGCTTAGCTAACAATTCAAGGTTCTGAAACTGATTTGATTGGTCGAACAGAAGCAATTGTCCGTATTAAGTATAGTGAATTTAGAAAACCTGAAGCAATTGTCCGTATTAAGAACATCGTATACGGAGAAAATTGACGGCACATATTACTAATGTAATAAACTGTCACGAGAAAATTGACAACTGCCATAAAGTTTCAACAGTATGATAAATGGAACTTGAAGTATATAGACCTACTTAGAATAATAAGAGAATTTCAAAAGAAATATCGATTATTACAGGATAAAAGATGGCTATCCCCACTGTGTGTACTTGTCCAAGTTATATCGTGTGAAAAATAGTTATAATAATATAATAGATTTCATTTGTATTCTGGTTGCCACTAGCAAAGTTTACCATCAAAGTCTATGGTTAAAGAAGAAAACTTTGATCAAGAAATTGTACTACTATATAACTATTGCTCTCGATTTTGATATGTTTTTGGATGCGATTTTGATTAACCGAATTGTTTTGCTTGTACTGATTTTTATTGTCATTTGTCACAAAGAAAATTCGACATTTCGCTGTATGTAAAATGTCCTCCGAAAAATTCTACCAAAATTAACATTGCTCATTGCCTTTATTCAATCTTTTTAAGAAATTTTAAAGTCGTCCTAAATTACTTCAAGATTTTATCAATAGTATATGATAGTGTATTCTATCGAAGTTGTCAACAGAGCTTGTATTACATTCCATAACCCGAAATATAACATTGTGCTCTGTAGTCGACCCGGTAGTACAGATAGTTGGCGAAAGACAAATGCTAAGTTTGGCCAATGACCATCAGCTGTCAAAAAACATCCTTGTAACTTAAGTTGATATCTTGATAGGAAAACGATGCTCTGAAACTTTCTATCGCTTGCGCTTTACAATCTACATATGAAAACGAAGGGAATTGATGTGTACATCCGGTTGTATTTTATGATATTGCTACCTTTTCGCAGTGATGAGAATATACAATGGGAGACCCTTGGACCCTTTGTGCATCTACTAATAAAGTACTAAAATACCATACCGTTTTGGAATCAAGACTGCACAATATTCTTAATCTGGTTTCAACTCTGAGGATAAGGTTATATCGCAGCTATAATTTTATGGATAACAATAGTGATTATGAATATCAACAACAAATTAAAAGAATTATTTGCTCAGTTGAATTGACTGATAATAGCTTTCATCAACGTAACACAAACATGGTCATATAATCTGAATTTTACAGCGATATTTGTCTCTTCTCAGTTTGTTTTGATCAGATTATTGAAACAAAAGTAGTTTACATTGATAATTATGATTCTTCATTCTTTTTTGTACATTTGGACAAGGAAACTTTGTGTCCATTATATTTACCAAGGTCGTACAATTTTGTAAATATTTTGCCCTATTGGTCATTGGTCAATGACATTTTTTTTCAAATTCAAAAACAATTGTACGAAAATGATTCTGAAAAGATACAACCTCTTAGATTGAACAAAAAATTAAGTTCTCAAACTTGGTCAATCAGAGTATATATTCATCAACGATGTCCAAAGTATACAAACAGATTGCAAAAAAAACCATACAATTATGTAAGTTTACATATAATAACAGGTTATAATTCATAAACGCCTTAAATTCGATTAAGAGTTTTCAGTTATTGTATATAGACATAGTTTTCTGGATTTATCAGATTATTTAGGTAATCTGTTGTATAGTTATGACACCAGGCAAGTCCCTTGATGAATATAAACTCCTATTGACCAAATTTGAAAATTTAGATTTTGTGTACATTCTATAGGTTGTATTCCTTTAATTATTCGTTATTCCTACTCCTACTGGACGTCAAAGAAGTCGTAAACTCTAGAAAACATATATACTCATGGTATTTCTTTCTATCTGATCTATATTTCAGTCAATTTTGTCATAAATAACCATTTCCTCTGGGATCAAACACAATTGCTGGCAGGATATGTGACTCGAATAGGTTTTCTAATATAATTTATAAACAGCAACTGCTTCTGGCAACAGTAGTTTACTGACAATATAAACTCATTTCTATAATTTTCTATTAGAGATAACAGGTTAGCAGCAGTATATTACGTCTTATCAGATCAGCTTATAGATACCATATTGATATCTGCAGGCCCGTAGGAAAAGGGGGAGGGGTGGGGGTGTGTCAATAATTTTGACATTAATGACTGACGCAATAAAAAAAAATTGTTTTCAAGATAAAACAAGAAGTTACTGGTATGTTGTATTGTTGGGCTAGTAAAATCAAAATTGCTTTATATATGCAGGAGCAACATTGAATTCAGTATCACCACCCTTCAGAATGAGTTTGTGCAAAATTGCCCCCCCCCCCCCATATGAAATTGCTTTCTACGGCCTGTATCTGTCTTAAAGATCACATCCCGAAATTTGTATCCTTCCATACTTGGAACGCAATGCACTCTTAATACGATTTCATGTACTCATTTGTGTTGGATTCTGGTGCCATAGAGTGACCTTCTTAGGCATGGTTCATGTATTTCCTTCTGTTATTGATTGGCCTCTAGATCGGGACACCTTCACACATGATTCAAAATCCATATTCGTATAACCTACCGAGTCAAATTAAGAACTGTGTGCAGTCAGCATAGTCAATTCTGTTTTGAAGACAGCTTATGCATGACTAATTATATAAGCTATTAAACTTAGCTTATTAATAATCCAATATACATTTAGAATAAGACGAACAAAAACAAAAGGTTACATGTGATTTTGCAGAATAGCAAGTTCTGCTATCTTGTTCTTCATTATTTAGCATAGCCTATCTATACGTGATAATAGACATCGTTCTGCTGTCATATACCTATGGGATATTAAGATGCATATAAACTATCTCTCAAGATTCCTTAACTAATCGTATTTATAAACAAAACAAAGATGTTAACCTTGCTGATTTCCTTAGACACGAATCAATCATGATGTATGAATGTCTATAAGTGGTGTGAAATGATAACTGCTTATGGCAGTCTTACCAGTTTCTTATTGTCGTATATCTTCAGGGAACACACTGCTGAAGACTGTGATTAAAGCGTGGTTATTATTATCACAGAAATGTTCAAGTTAAATTGGCATTAAGGCTGTTGGTCATACCAACAATCTGAATCGACCTTGGGTTATCTGAATAAAATATTGATCCGAAAACCACGATCTGAGATCTGACCAAATTCTAATGAATATAATATATTCACCAGGAGACAAACCTAGCGGCATAACTATAGAACAGATTACCTAAATAATCTGATAAATCTAGAAAACTATGTTTAAATACAATAATTGATAAATGTCTTAGTCCAATTTAAGACAATTATATATATACTCCTATTGGCCAAGTTTGAAAATTTAATTGCTTTGTTCATTCTAAGACGTAGTATAGCTTTAATATGCGTCAACACGTATGCTTACCAATAAAAAA
This sequence comes from Lottia scabra, assembly GCA_029955415.1. Taxonomy (NCBI): domain Eukaryota; kingdom Metazoa; phylum Mollusca; class Gastropoda; family Lottiidae; genus Lottia; species Lottia scabra. Next base: position 13,895,993 of record JARJEI010000003.1, read on the forward strand.
TTGTTTATGTTTTTTAAAACAAAGCATTTGGTTTCTTGAATATTGCATTGATTAATATAAGTCTTACAAAATAAATACTTCCTCTTTCGATCATCGAGTGCACGTACACAGGAAAACAACTGAAATGGAACATCTATAGATCTGCATTGTGTTTTGGATAATATCTTATATTATTAGAGTTAAAAATATATTTCCCAGAAGATTTCCAAACCATTAAACTATACATAAAGCTTGTATCCTTTGTTTTCTCACACGAATTAATCATTTATGCCTTTTTGAATAGATAAAAATATGTAGCCTACTACATGTATGTTGAATTTTTATTGTCATCTATATAATGAAAAGTGATCAGAAAAATTTCAACAAATAATCTTTGCATTGTTTAAGCGATACTACGACTAAGAATGAAAAAAAAATTAAATTTTCAAACTATGTCAATAGGAGTATATATTCATCAGGGGACAAACCTAGTGGCATAATTATAAATCAGATTACCTAAATAATCTGATAAATCCAGAAAACAATGTTTAAATACAATAATTGATAAATGTCTTAATTCAATTTAAGACATTTATCAATAATAATCTGTAATTGTATGAAAAATTACATAGTTTTATGGGTTTATTTGATTCTATTTGTATACTTTGGACACTGTTGATGAATATATACTCTTATTTCTATTCTGAATGTTGATGTTGATATCTATGAACTCCTGTAAATTTTTATTTCACTCAAGATTAAAATAATGTCGGATCGATGCTCAGTAATATTTAGACGTCTATGTCACTTTCATACAACTAGGAAGTTACGAGTTTCAATATTTATCATTATCTAAATCAAATATTACCAACTTCCTGCTTATTCAATTGTATATCCGCCAGCAGGGTATTTGAAAAGTTTACATTTCCTTTCATGACAATTAATCATAAACATATACCCACAAAAAATATTCACAGGTCCAACTGTCTAGGTCAGCATGTGGTTTCATTTCTTATTCCATTGTACACGAGAGCAGTCAGTCCCCAGTCAGTTATTTCTTAAATTATTAGTTAAAAAAATGAGTCCTATTTTTCGGTGTAAAGAAATTAGGTTTATATTCTTTTAAGAAACAACATTATATATTTTCATTTGACTGAAAAGGGGTCAATTGACTTGTAAGGAAGTTGAGCGAATAGCACAAAGTTCCTAACCTTTTTCAAACCGTGGACCAATCACACCCCTCTGCCACTAGTTCAATTCCAGACTAGGACGAGATAGAGAACAAGTGGAGCAGATGCATTTGACCACAGTGAACATACAGACCTACACAACGAAAAGCAATGCTCAAAGCTGCCAAACTCTCCCTCAAAATTAAAGCCTTAAAATTCCTGTGTAGCCATAAATCAGCGTCAAAGGTAGGACTCGTATTTTAGTGAGACTATGAATTATATAGACAAGAAATATACAGAAAGGCTAAATGATTAGGTAAGGATAATTAAAGGGATTATTTTCTTGCAGTTCTAGTACATCAAGGCCTAAACCATCTCGAAAATTCTGAACATTCCCCTTTAATCAAGCTGGTGTTGTAACCATCTGTGACCAGTGGTATTTAAAATTGATATTTAATGATATATCAATATTTATATTTTCTCAGAGAAACTTAGTTTTCAATCAACATCACCAATAAAAGAAAAGAATGTTTCTTTGTTATAAACGTTCGTCCATTATGTAGCACATTATCGAATGTCGAATAACGGGTTTTGACATATTATTTACCTCAAAAAAGTTATGATGAATGAGGCCTTCTCAATTAATTTTTGTTAAGGGCCAAATGCATTTTATGAATTAACTTTCAGGGCCAAATATAGAGCTTAGCTAGCATAGCGAGAAGAGCGTTTTAGCGGAAGAGGTCACTGTTGAGAGGCCATTCTTAAGGGCGTCGTCCGGATTTGGCCCGCGGGCCGCCATTTGAGAAGACCTGAACTAGTATCACATTTTATGACAGAACTTTAGATGTTTATATGGTAGCTTTTCAGTTGTAATAGAATTGAATGAACTACAGATATCTGATTTGAATGGTCCACAAAGTCGGTGTCAACACTCTTTCCGATACACATGAAAAGTTTTGAAAACATATTTTCAATATACATCGTTCCAACTAAGGAAATTGTGACAAAATTGTTCATTCATTAAGATTAAAGAGATCAGATTTTTTAAGTAAGTTACTTAACACAAATAAAGTGTCACGTTTCAGAATGGAAATCTATTGTTGGATTTGTACAATTTAATAAAACCATGTCATTAAAATTACTTCTCTGAAATGTTAAAGTAAAAAATAATACATTCTTTGAAAAAGTCTAAAAAGAAATATTTTTCATTAAAAATTTTTGATTAGAATTCGGAATTGATTTTTTTCTTCATTATGTCTAGGATAAAGTTATTTTTTTTTTAAATATCTAAAATAAATGAGACTGATTTAAATAAAATGTCGAGTCAGTGTATGTCAAAACTCAGAAAAGTGGTTTGAGCCAAATACTTTTGCAAACTGCCCCTTTATTACGAGCTTTAAATGACGACCCATTATGAACATGATGGTTATATGTATAATGACGAGCCATTTTGAGCTACGACGATTATGTATAATGATGATCCATGATGGTTATTAAAATGACGACCCATGATTATTATGAATAATGGCGAACTATGATGATCTATGCTGATTATGGAAAATGACGACCAGCTATGACCCATGAGGATATTGCATAATTGAGAAAATATGACGAAATATGCTAATTATGACGAACCGTTATGATCCATGATGATTATGTATGATGACGAACTATGATGATCCATGATGATTATGTATAATGACGAACTATGATAATCTATGATGATTATGTTTAATAACGAACGTCATGATTATGCTGATGCTGATGAAATGCTGATAAACGACATCACTGTCTCTCCTTATACGAATAGAGTTTCTGATTCCATTGTACTAGTAGATTGATTCAGATATTTTAAGAATAAAAGAAATTCATGCTGCGATCTTCATCAGATTGAAAATAATGATAATCATTTTCTACGTAGTCCATACAGTGGTCTCTTTGGAAAATATTTAACCTCATGTTTTGGGGGGATTCATACTCTCAGAGAATTAAGGCATCCCCTTTCGATTCCACTCAAAGACGATCTCAATATAAAGATGAATAACACTATACACATTTCCAGCAGATGAAAAAAAAAACACGAATATTTCATTTTTATGAATTATCACATATACATGTATTCACAGTTGAAATTTAAACGATAAAAGTTCATCAAGATGCCTTCTAACAATGACTGTTTGTTAAGTGACAATAATTCCTTCAGTTTAAAGTTGGTACAAGAAAAATTATGGAGATTTTATTATTAAAGGTACTAGCAAGTTAGAGTTTTATTTTTAACAACCCGTAGGTTTTAGACTTACTAGACTAATATCAGTATTATCTCGTTGTAATAGACTAAAAACTATAACTGTCTGGAATCTTTTAGACTACCAGTTGCTAAAGCAGTTTACTTTTATTTAACTGTAACAATCAGAACGTCCAATTTCATTCTTAAGGGATTGTAAAGAGGTTTTCTAAACTAGACCCAAAGACGTCGGAATGGAAATTGGAATGGCGCAAATTGATTCTATCAGTGTCCCCGATATAGGTACAAAGTTTAGAAAACCTCTTTACAATACCTTTAAAAGCGATATAAGTAGGGGATATTAACTTCTATTAGATGTTAATGTGAATATATTATTGCTCTCTGCATCCTAGGGATTAATCAATGAGTATTAGAGAGATATCAGACAGTGATATTGTTACAGGCATATTAAACTCACAAGTTTCAATAAATAAATATTTATCATGGAGAGACACTTCTTGTTAAATAATTATTAACTTTCTAAAGAGGTTCTCAACTCGTCTTGAAGAAATAATTCACTCATTATCAGTGAAAATCACGTAGAAAGTCTATAAAATATCTATTGGAGTTGATAAAAGAGGACATCTGCTACTTTACATTGCAGGGAGGTTGAAGATACGCGTATTTCTAATGATGGTTATGGGATTTGATTTCCGTCGACCAGAACATGTCTTAACCTTGTATTAGTCATCTCAAAATTCCCTGTAAATTGGTACATGCAATACGATCAAGTTATAAAAAGAGAGCTTGCTGCTATCATTGCACAATTGCTGATTCTTTGTTTCTTAGTTTTTCAATTTGCCAACGCAATGGAGATATTAAAGTGATTGTAAAGAGGTTTTCTAAACTTAGTATGTGTATCGGGGACACTGATAGCATCAATTTGCGCCATTCCAAATTCCATTCCGACGTCTGTGGTTCTTGCAATTCCGTTAAAACTAACATGTTTTATGACGTCATCCCCACTGATCTGCATATTATATCAATAGTAGTTTCCGGTAGATCACTGTTAGTGACGTCATAAACGCGTTAGTTTTAGTGGAATTACAAGAACCACAGACGTCGGAATGGAAATTGGAATGGCGCAAATTGATGTTATCAGTGTCCCCGATACACATACAAAGTTTAGAAAACCTCTTTACAATCCCTTTAATTTTATTTTTTTAAGTTGGCATGCTGATGTTTATACCACGTCTGATGACAATCTCGATGTTTACGATCATTTAGGTATATTGTATATACACAGCGTGAATTCCAGGAGAGATAATATCTATTTAGAACATAAAAAATATAGTTTTCTCGTTTGTTTTATACTTCCTGGTAATTTGTTATACATTAACCTGTATTAATAGAATAATATAGGTAAATAGAACATATATCCATGTCTGGATACATCTCTGAATATAATATTTTCGTTATACGAACGGTTACAAGTCTCGTGTTGGACGGTTCCAGCTTCCAGATCACAAATGACTCCGACATTTTCATCATAACTGCCTTTAAAACTATCACAATAAATTATTACATGATTACTCTAGACGTAGAACTTTGTGCACATTCGTTGCTTTTATTCATGAAATACATTTTAATTCATACAGGAACGCCTTGTTATAAGACAAATTTAAATACATACAAGAACATCATTACACCAACCAGACTACCACATTTCTTTTAACCTTGTTACTGTTGATATTTTTACATATTTATATGATTTACTGATGAAAATGTAGATTTATTACAATATTTAATGACTTTATAATGAAACAATCATTTACATACCAACAAAATCGATTCTATATTTAACGGTAATGAACTACCAACAACTGACGGTCTGGTTAGCGGTAATTCCTCGTCTTTAGGTCGGAATGACCAGTTTCATTAAAGGTTTCATTAGTTAAGTACACATTTCACGTCTATATAATCAGGTCAATGTGAAATTAATAAGGTTTTTACTTTGCTAACAATGATAGTGTGTTAAGCGGCAATTTTTTCCTGATTTATGTCGTTCAGATCAAATTTACGAATATTTCATTTTTATGAATTATTACATATACATGTATTCACAGTTGAAATTTAAAGGATAAAAGTTCATCAAGATGCCTTCTAACAATGACTGTTTGTTAAGTGGCAATAATTCCTTCGGTACAAAACAAATTATGGAGATTTTATTAAAGCTTACACATTATACACCTTTATCATTCAGTTCACTCACAGTTGAAGTAATAAACTTTTAAAGGAGACAAGTCACTATTTTAAGAGGTTGATATGGACTTTGAATCAATGTCTATAGTCTTAACCCTAACCAGAACTGTACAAAAATCTCTTAAAGGGGAATGTTTAGCATTTTCGATGATCGATTTGGGCCTTGAATATATGTAAATACGCTCCAAGAAGTACCAGAACTGCACACAAATCGAACTATCCCTTCAATTATACCCCTACCTAAACATATATCTTTAATTTTCGGTATATGTGTTTCTATATAAATCCTAGTATCACTAAATTACGAGTCGTCCTTTAATAATGGATACACAGGAATTTGAAGGCTTTAATTTAGAGAGAGAGTTGTAAACATTATTACGGATTAGATTTGCTTAAAAAAAATCCAGGTTCTGAGACAAAAATTTAATTGTTCAAACGGATAGTGAACATATCCTGTAAATTCCATATAAAATATCTCTAACTAGATATCCCCAAAATTGGGATTCTCAAAAATGTATCTTGTTGATAAGATCTGTAATAGGATATCATTGGGAGATGACTGGATAAAACAATACCTTTCTGCAACATGACCGAGTTTGCTGCAAGATGCAAATCTCGCGTCTGGTACGATTGCCCCAGCAATGTGGTGACTCTTCCATTTACAATCAAGGACTTTTTACAATGACAGTCTGATAGATTCCAATGATTCTGATTTCATCTATTATAACACATCAATAGAATAATTGAACCATTACATTTATAAGTCCTCTACGCCCAATGATATAACACAAACAGAAGTTAACGCCATGATTGTGCTGTGATGCTTAAATGATAAATAAATAATAAAAATATCTAGTTGGAGAATATTGATCAGTCAACTTGAAATGGTTCCCTACCGTTACTTCTCTTAGTCCCCGGGTTTTCAACTGGTTTTCTAGAGTGTCCTCGATTACCCAAAATGAATGACCATGTCCCCTGGATTATCTGCGGAAGCCATCGAAAATATGCAATTCCGAAGCATGATCAAGTCACAGTATTTTGCTTTTTTAATACGAACATAAATTGTGATCCAGGCACACAGAGTCATTGTGGGCAGTGGACACTGGATGCATATCCAACCAGATGATTACATATTTTTTTTAGACCTATAGCTCATTTTGTGTCCCCTTGAAAATGTTGAAATATCTCCAGTCTGGGACAAGTCCCCCAAGTCGAAAACCCAGGTCTTAGTCCAATAATGTTAAAACTTTGGCGGTGCCCCAGTAATCATGATTTACTAATTATAAGAAATGAAATCGTATATCGCAATATATAGCGTTCTTTAAAGTGGGATTCTAGCAGGGGCGGACTGGGGCCGTGACGCGGCCATGGTTTTTTTCCATTGACCGGCCCACTTAAGTGTGGCGGGCAAAGCACCAACCCAGAGCGTAGGGGTCTTAATAGGGGCGTTTGGACGTTTTTGCAAAGGGGGGGGGGGCGGAGATCCAAATTTTGGCTGAGCGAAGCGAGGCGGAGATCCATTTTTTGCCCGAGCGGAGCGAGCCGAAATTTTTTTTTGACCTTTTTTTGGCTTAAAAACATAAAATAAGTATAAATTGTACTAATTTAACGGTTTTTGACGTGGTCCATGTATGTTTTATAGTAATGGTAATGGGTTAGACATTTTTTATTTCGTATTCTCCCCATTCTTAACAAAAAAAGAAAAAAAAGACAAAGTTAAAGTACGCCCTCTACGCCCCCCCCCCCCCCCTGGATCCGCCACTGCTTAAGGGGTCCTCCTCAAAAACAATTTGAAAAATGACTGCCATAAAGGTGATTTTCGAGCGCCTCCAGCGGATTTCGGCCACTTTCTTTTGAAATGTTGAGTATACCCATTTTTTTTTTTTCAAAATATAATATTTTTTTTTTGTCATTTTTCACAAACCGGCCCCGTGCACACCGGCCCGCATGGCTTTAGCCATGTAGCCATGCGGCCCAGTCCGCCCCTGGATTCTAGGACCTTTTTAGTTTTTTATTCATTTTTTGGCACTAATGTTGCATTAAAAAGCATTGAATTATGCTTTGTCATTATTTTTTTATTTGTTTGTAATAATGTCAGGGCTTCTCTTGGGGGCGTCGAGGGTCGGATTTGGCCTGAGGGTCGCCATTTGAGAAGGCCCGTTATATGTTGTACAATAAATTGTGCCTCTTTAACTACATCATATAGGCCTACCCTGATGAATTTACGATTTGGAGTGTGAAGTTATAGATAGAATCTATGATCATCAGTTTTATCTGATCATCAACCATTAACAACCAACAACCATGTGTTGGATGAATTAATGAATGAATTAATGTTTGGAGTCTCGAGGTGAATAATTCCACAATAATTATATAACATTGACAACTCATCTTCTGTTAATAGATTCCCTTCTAATGGAACGACCAGACACCCTTTTAACGTCAATGCAGATCAACACTATTACGTGACAGAAGGGGGATGATTATTCCACAGGGAAAGAAAGGAAGAAACATCTATATTTTACAAGGATAACAACTAAAGTTCCTTGTGGATCCTTTCTCCCAACTGGTCCTTGGCCAAACCTCTTGGCATTGATCTTTCCCGGATTATCCGTACTCATTTACTGCTGGGTTGACTGGAATTATGAGTTAAGATGATTTATTCCAGTTCATCGGACTTTCACATCCAAGGTCCGGTGGTGCAGATTCAAATAAATGAATGGGAATTTGTTTTTCTTTTGGAGTGAAATTACTGGAACAATCGATGTTTCCTCAAAAATGTAATGATTTTGATGGAACAACAGCAAGGATATATGCTTTTCCAGTAGTCTAATAATGTAACTGCCAAAAAGATACCATCAAGCATTATCAGCTTTTGTGGTGAACATAATATAGTTTATAAAAATTTAGAGTCCTTTACTATTTTCAGTTTCAAGATTTATGATGGTTTTATTTTACTAGCACACGAAGTAAGAAGTCTTAATGGATAATGGAACAGCATGCCATAGGATTTACTTAATGGAATTTGTATTAAAACTCACCTTGGCAGCTGTAGAGGAATTTGGTTTATCCAGTAAAATCCATATTCTATTTTTCAAAAGTTGTCTTTTAGACGAACAATGATTGCCATACATTACATCACACGTAGAAATTCCTTTCTTTAACGTTTTCAAGATACTTTCATCCTCGTCGACTTCGAACAGTTTTTTCCAGCAGCAACTCCGAACAATGTTAACGTCAATTCCCCAATAGTTGAGCTCTGTTCTGATGGCGTTACCACAAACTTTGTTTGTCAGATGTAACTCTGATGTTCGGTATAGATTTAGAATACATGAAAACGCTTCTGGATCTCGATCGAAATAAAAGTCTTTGAACTCGGTGCGGTAATGTGGGGAAGTTTCTTTTAAGTCTGAGAGTTTGGTATTAGGAATTTTCGACAGTGTTGATTTGGAAGTTAAAAACACTTTACCACCAACGTTGATTTGCACCAAATCCATCTTCACAATGTTGCTGATTTTGATTTGAGACAGTGGCTTGTTACCAGAAGGCTGTATTATCACAGGTATGCTTGTTGTTTTTACTGAGTATTTGAGATAATCCTTGTCACAATGATTTAAAGCTTAATCCGTAAATGGAATTTCCTTATCTGAGTTGATATATGGAGCCTCAGAGACAGACATCGTATCTGGACAAAACAATACTCCAGAGTGATGTGATACTTTAAAGTTTCTATATACAAACATTTGAAATGGTGACGTATCTATTACAATGATCAGTAATGAAAATTCGATTCTAGTTTCAGTCGACCAATTAGCTAGCACATTTACATAATTAATCTAGATTAAGAGCAAAATAATGACGCAGCATCATTATCAATTCCTGAATTCTACACAAACACAAAATATTTCCATTTCTAATATACTGTTTATCCTATTGTATATACAACTGGGTCTAATTCAATATTTCACTTGTCACATAGTTAGATATTTAATTTCACACTATATATCAATTTCCATTTCCGTTATGTACGCTTCTTCCATTCGTCGTTCGATGATGCATGTGACACATTTCCTATTTGTGAATGAGCGTAAGGATTTAGTACCTATATTTTATCAGTAGATGGCTTTCTATTCTATTAAAACTTCAACTGAAAGGAAACTACAGGTTGTAAATTGTGCTCTGAGACTATTATCGATAATTTACTACGGTTGGTTAGTTCTGCCTTCTATACCGGCAAGCTGAGGCACTAGAATACACAAAATACAACTTTTGAATTTTAACCAGCTGAATTACAGTAATCCTGATATAGTTCACGGAATTTTGCCGATTAGTTGCATGAAATAAATGTAGCACGATAGGAAAAGAGGAGAAATAGAGCTTTACGTTCTACCGTTAAAGAGGAATGGGGCTATAATATTGGCTAGTTAAAATGATAGAATATGGCATTCTCGCTTTTAATGTGGTTCAAATTTTATAGCCTAATGCCCAACTAAAATCTTTAATTAAGATGATCTCTTGTGGACTTTAAAGAATCAATACATTATTGTGATTATGTGGCGATTTAAACTAAAATATTACCTATTATAAAAATATTTCTATATAAGGAACAACTTCCATCAAGAATCCTTGAAACATTTAAAATTGTTCTTTACAAAGAGAAAGAAGAGAGAGCTATACAAGCTACCCTTGGAGCCAGCACAATCTTGACCGTCGAAGACCAATATGTCTTGTGAAGAACTAAGTTTATAGATACATCGACCTTCGGGAAAAGATAAACATATCCTGTTAATCTCATAAAGCTGACAGGTTAACAATGAGTATCGTTAATTAGAATTAATATAACATTATAGCACAGACAACAATATAGTTCTAGCTAGAATGTGACACTGTAGCAATGAGCCACCATTTTTTTTTATCAATATAGCGCGACGTGCAAATTTGATCTCGCTCTGGGGCCTTATTCTCAAAAACGTAACTTAGATAAAATCCAGATTTTAAGAAATCCAGTCATTAATCTGATTGGATAATAAAAGCTGTATTTAAAATCAATTTTAGTTATTGACCAATCATATGACCCGAGCATTAAAATCATTGTTAGTTAAGTTTTCGAGAATAAGGCCCCTGATTTTATTATTGTTAAAAAAACCCAGCTTTGAATGATTTAAAGCAGAAGTAGATTTAAATGATTAAATATTGTCTCCCTTTGGTCCACAGATACATAAAAAAAACATTTAAAGGGATTGTAAAGTGGTTTTCTAAACTTTGTATGTGTATCCGGGACACTGATAGCATCAATTTGTGCCATTCCTATTTCCATTCCGACGTCTGTGGTTCTTGCAATTCCACTAAAACAAACGCGTTTTATGACGTCACTGACATTGATCTACCAGATGGTACTATTGATATCTATGCAGATCACTGTCAGTGATGACATTCAGTCGGCATGGAAATTAGAATGGCGTAAATTGATGCTCACAGTATCCCCGATACACATACAACGTTGCGAAAACCACTTCACAATCCCTTTAACAGCTATTTTATATGAAATATACTAAGTAGGCCTAAATCAGAATATACTCCACTTTATGTAACATATGACTAAATGATAAGTATTTAAAGTACAACAAACAAGGCTACATTAACAATGTAAAAGCTTCCCTGTAAATCTATCACGCGGTTTCCGAGAAATAATCACTTTAAAGTCATTTTACACCTGTCTGGGAATATCTAATTAGCGAGCAGACCAACATCCGGTTATTCTAAATATAGATTTTCTACGTCATCAAGACACCTATCAAGTAAAAACGCAAGTAGTGTGCTCATGATAAGTATAACTGTCATTCGTTAGTTTCACCTTTTACGCCACACTGTCAAAAGTCAGTGTTCTAACATTAACCTATTGCATGTATTATAGTCATAGGTAAACACATGGTTCAGATTTGTTAACATTCGTGAAGCATAAAATCATTCCCGTATTTGCCCTTTTTAATGCAAAACAATCTTTCTGCTTAGTACTAATAAAGGTCACCAATCGCTGTCAAGAATATCGAAACCAGCAATGGTGTCCGCACGTTTTATAAAAATGAAATATTATGAAAGGGAGATAATTCTAGGAATAGTGACGCATAGAAATTGAAATTAAGATAATTGTAAAAAGCAAGTACGTTCCCGGTAAAAAGCGAGCGGATATCGGGGCTTACGGAGTACCGGTGGACTGATAAACGCGGTTCCACTGTACTCATAAAATGTATTTCGTTCTTTTTCACGTAAATCATCACGCCTTACCACAAGCCTTCTCAATTAACTCTCAATTGTCAAATACATTTTATGAATGAAATATCTGAAAGCTCTTAGGTTTTCCACAGTTTTGATACTGATTTTGCATCAAAAATATATTGAATTACATCTTTTTTATGAATTTAATTTATGTTACCATATAAACCACCTTTGATCAGTTACCTAAATGTGATTCTTTCCGTTTAATTTGTCAATGGTAATCTGTAACTTCCACAATCGCAGTTTCATGCGTGTATAGGGAAGCTTGCATGAAACAACCTAACTTTAAGTTCGGCATTTCTTTTAAATTCTTTTCCATTACTGTTATTTATAGACAATAAAGTTACCAAAAATAAACAATTTAGTATCCAGTTCTGTTGCCACCTGTTGATATTGATATGGCGATTACTACTGAATTAGATAAAGTCGACCTTTTAACCTTTTCCATCTTTCTGATGGTTTTCAATACAAACCAGTCATATTCAGTAGGAGATTTTCATTTGCAATTTTTGATCATTTGGTTTTTCTTCTGTTTATAAGAATATGGGTATGGTTACATATGGCTACCAACGGTTCTCGATGCCGCTGACTTCGATCCGTCGTTCACAAACTCAGTCGTAGTTGTATTTTGTGAAGTGATTGATTGCTTCAGGCAGTTGATCAACTTGTGATAAAAACCTGTCCAGCCTTACACTTTCCGGTTCCGATTTCTATGTAAAAGTCCCTCTTCTACAAGAATTTTTGATGTCCTACCATGGCGAATTTCAACATGATAATTACTAAATGCAAAAATACATTCAGCAAGTTCAAAACTGTCAATAAATATCGTAGGCATTATGTAGTCAGCAAGGTTCGGGACCATCGTCAGTAATTACCTACCGCAGACTTTTGTCAACAACTAAAAGACCCCTGCCAATTATTATCAGACGCGGTCGAGCACTGTAATTAAACAATACGTATCCTGGTATTCAATAAAATTAAAACCATCTTTTGGTGTAGCTTTTAGAATAGGCTACTTCCCAGATATCTTTTATGACAAATATAAAATAATAACTTCTATTGTTTTAAACACCGGAAACAAACCAAAACATATCTAGCACTTAAAGAAAGATGAAAAAAATACAGTATGCAACCATAGGAATAACATAATATATATTTGGATATTTCATTTTAGCAATTCTTTCTGATTACTTCATGACTGACATTCTAGGTTCTAGACTTGAAAACTAAACCAACAAAATTCCCTATTCTTTAAATACTATATTTACTATAAATGACATCCGGAGAGGTCAATTCGGACATGGCTTCTCCTTAAGAGCAAAATATTTTCACAGATCAAGGGCAATACTTTTTGAGCTTCCGTGTAGGAGTAAAAATACTCCAATAAGTAGATATTCCACTTAAAGAATCTACGATATATCTAATTGACTTATCAATCATTTGATTGTACAATATGTTAACATGTACCAGTATCCGAAAATTAAAAATATTTACAATGTAGGTTGTTTTAATAATATTAATATATTTATAGAATAAATTTAGGCGTATTCAGTAATTATAAATGTATATATCACACAATAGTCATCTAGGATTTTTTTTCGTGTGCAAAGAGGAAACTCATATCCTGATGAATGTATTTTCTTCACCATACGTATGCGAGTTTTGTTTGGTCATTTGGTCATTCGGACATTCCGGGTCAGTTTTCATGATGGACTTGAATTGATAACTTCCTTCTTGCGTTTTTTTTCTACTTTCGTTAAGTGATAAACAGATTTTATAATTCATAGAGAATGAATAGTATGAAACAAACATAGTGACATACGCCTACACGGAGGCTTGCCAGGCAAGTTAATATATGCCCACTTGGCAGCTTATATTGATAAAAATAGTTGACAGTTTCAGTTACAAAAAAAAAACCTTCAGTCAAACACCTCCTTTACAATATGGGGAATATACTGGACAAAATTACCTAGATTTGTCAAAATACGTTAAGAAGTGTGCCTTGTAGAGTATTTATGAGCATTTATGGACGGACGAACGGACCGACGGACGGACGAACCGACAGACATGGGTGACGCCAATAGACGCTCCATTTTTCTATATAAGTGCCGACCTATACATATGTGCTCCTCAGATGGAAATCCGTTCCAATGCTTTATTATAATTTATTATGGTAGAAGAAAATATTGAAAACAAAATGACTAAACCTAATGTTCCTAATGTCTATTTTTTGTTTTAGAGATTTATCAGAAAATAAATATCCCAAGTAAATTTCCATTGTCAATTTGTGTCATCTGTTCTATATGAAGCTAAGTCATCACTGTCAATACTAAAACAGATTTTTAAAATTATAATGGAGACTATTTTCACTTCAAAGTTTTAGTTCACTATTTTAATGGCTTAGTGCAATCTTTTATAATTCTGTTGATAAATGGCTTTCAAAATCAACGTATTTTGTTCCCATTTATTAAAGAAGGAATGGCAATAATCGTATGAACTAATTTTATTTTAGTCTAATGTTTGATTTCAAGGGCGTGGCTTTAAGAGAAGTGGGGGGGGGGGGGGGTCGTTTCCCCCCATGAACTCAAAAGGGGGGAACGAAAGGTCCCCCCACCCCATAATTTGATTAGTAAGAAAGAATTTTTCAAGAATAAAAATCGATTAGATAAAAATCATAGTAGTATCTTTCAGAATGCACCAAATTCATGCCATTTTCAATTTTTTTTTCTCTTGGACGAGGACCTTCTGTTTGGTATTACGGTTGCGGCGCTTCGCGACATACTTCGACTCTACAAACCATCCTGGTTCGTCCCTCCAAATTTTTGGACAAATCCACGTCTTTGTTTGCTTTAATGGTAAAAGATAATGTGCCTTTAGGATGATATACCATCGGAGTCTAGCACATGATGTTCACTTTTGGGCTAAAACGTTTACCGATTGTTTATTACCGAAGTTTCTCGATTATCGTAGTTTAATTTTGAAAAGTGACATGTACTAACTCAAGGATGGGTTTCGTTTAATGTTTGTTGTAAGTCACCTGTGACCAATATATTTTCCGCCTATTTTAAATTTAAATTAGAAGCGTGTGTTAAAAACGAGATTCAAACACTGTATAAATTCTGAGATACACCATCTTGAGAGTGATTCGTTTTGGTCGAGTATAAGATCTGCGACTAATCAGATTTAGTTCCGTTTTAAGGGTTAAATTTCGGAATTGACTCGTTACCTTTCAATATTAAAATGCAAGTGCTAGCATTTGACTTGGAATGTAAGAAATTGTTAGTTATTCAAGCAATTTTCACTATAAAAAGACTTTTCACAAAATTCCAAATTTTTGAGATTAATAAATTTCCAGATTGATCACGAAAAAAAGACGAAAAACTCATCATACATTTCTATGATTTTATTTCTGGGCCAAAATGTCAAAATTGCGTTGAAACTTGTTTTAAGTAACACGGATTTCACGTCATCTGTCTTCTGAGATTTAAGTTTAGAGCGCCCATAGCTGTCAACTGTCACTGGCATTTGATGTATGATTCGAGAGTTTTTGTTATTGTCTCATACTTACACTATTCACTATGTACTCAGTGGGGCTAGTTCTACTCTTTTACCTCTCTGTTTTCTCAACAGAGGAGGTTAATAAGCCCAAAAGGGAATTCCGTATAGCCTGGATGGCCCCTAAAAAGGAGTATAATAGTTTCAGTGCCGCTTCAACCGTAGGAACTCTTAAATTAGCTTTAGAATATATCAGATCGAAATATCTACAAGGACATCCTCTGAAGTAAGTTTTACATAATTGTTCATATTCGTGATCTATATATTTGTCAAAATATTTTTGTGGGTTTTGACCTTATAGCGATGATGGAATCAAAATACTATTCATTACAACAAATGTTCATACAAAAGTTTTCCATTTTGGGTGAATCGGGTATCGGAAATAATCCCTTTAAATAGCATCTTGTGTCCAAATGATCCACGTGTAATCGTTTTTTTTTTATAAATATGAGATCAGTGAAAGTCGTGTAAATGAAAATGTCGATTAAAAGAAAACTAAACCTTCAAATTCTCAACAATGGGGCCTTTCGACATCATCAGTGACAAATGAAATATTATTTCAAGGGTAAAAATATTTCCATTTAAAACAAATTTACATGAAAAATAAATTTCAAAAGACATATACGTTGCCATATTTCGAGGTGACGCCAAGTGATGCATTCCGCCATGACATTTGTACAGATGACACAGTGATGTATTGGCTCTCAACACGAGTTCATTGTCGTTATTGTGTAATTCTGACACTTTGTGAGTTTGACTTACGTGTAACTTGTCAATTATGAAATTGATGGACGGTAAATCCATCGATTTACAGTAGTCATTTCATACAGTTTCACTATTAACACAGATTTTAATATAAAAAATCAGATAGTTATTTAGAAAGGTTTATGTCAGGGTTATCATTTATGACGTTATCGGTTTAAGAATTGTATTAAAATATTTGTTTTATGGATGTTATGGTTCGACAGTGATGGAACTGTAAATGATGCAGATCTACATTGATATCTACAATACCTCGTGCCTCTCTGCTACTGGGTATATCAAACTGGCATTCCATTATTTCTACAACGATTAATTCGTAATCATATTAGCTTAAATAAAAGTTTTAGAACGATAACTAAATATATTGACAATTGGCTTGATTATTGATACACTTGATCAAATAGAAATGAGGAATATTATAACATAAACCTTTCTGGACAATAATAAAAATTCCAAACCCAAATTCGTCTTCTTTGTGGCACGTTTAAGGATTTATAAACTTTTATTGGATTTTAGAGTATAGAAGAGTATTAATTTGCTTTAGCTTCTAGTCGGTTGAGTTTTATTCATTATCTTGATAATCTTTCTTAGATACCTTTTCTTGTGAACTAAATGAATCAGCGAATCATTAGAAGGAACACCCAAAGCCTACGATTAGATATATTAGAAGTCAAGTCAAAAATCCGCTTTGGAAAATGAGATTATACGTATCAAGCCTCATCATTCAATCACTAATCGCAGTTTGCTTTAAAGGTGGATTGCCGGCGATCTATTTTTCTTCAACTGTGGACTTCTGACGAATATTAGAATAAAAAAAAAATAGAAAGAAAGCTCTAGAAGCCGGATATACTGAGGAACTACTATTTAGAACAGCATCCCATTAAAGAGTGCAATTAACAGTAACAGAAAGATGAGATTGTCTTCAGATGTATCGGTAGAATTCCCAGTTGATGGAGTGAACATGCATTAATACTCAATAACCTCACGTCTGAGTTGCTAAAAACAATACTAGCTATAGATGTTTTAAACTGGAAATGAGATTAATCACATTAAAAACCAAGATTTAACTGATTAAAGTTAAGAATCGTTCTATTATATCATACAACTGACACTGTTTAAAATTATCCTGGAAATTTCCCCGAAAATTGTTGGCAGCATAAACCAGATCAAGTTGTTGAGGTTTTGAACTCTCTAATAGGTTAAAAGTAATAATGGTCTTCATTTTAAAAGGACATGTGCATCAAGACCAGTTTCGGAGTTCCTACTAAACACTTCCAAACCATCATCAAGATTTTGCTTTGACTGTACTTGTCAGTTTAAAACAGCATCTGTGCTTAAGAGTGTATGCCCATTGTCCTTAAGGAACAAAGTAAAGTTCATCTTGGTAATAAGAGCAAATAAGGACAATCGAGATATCAACTATTGCCCTGGAAAAAGTTCCAATGAACGTAACATGAAATTACCAGTTTAAATTTACCCTATACTAAAAAGCAGAACAGAATCGCTCCAATTTAATTTATTTCATTTTGAAGCCTGACATAATACATTTTTGATCCAAAGATAAATTTTTGTCGTTAACTGAAATTAACAATGCCAAGAAAATGTCATCATTAAAATATAATTGATAAAAGATTTTTTTAAAGGTAGCATACAAATTATCCGATTATGAAGATATCTTTGCCTTCAGACAAAACTTTTTTCGTTTTGAAGGATTTGTGATTTGATTCAATGATTATTTTTTTGTCATTAACCGAAATTAACAATGCCAAAAAGAAAATGACACTATTTTTTTTTTAAACATAATTAATTACAAAATTCTTTATAGGTAGCATATCAGTTATTAAGTAATAAAGATATCTCTGGCTTTAGATTAAATTTCTTTCGTTATTAGGATTTGTGACGTTAACATACTTTTAATAGGATTATTTTTGAAGGGATGTGTTCGGCCAAAAACCTTTTAGTCTCAGAAACTAGAATTTTTTAGCTAATCTAATCCGTAATAATGTTCCAACCTCTCCCTCAAAATTTAAGACTTCAAATTCTAGTGTATCCATACTTATAAACTTATAGTGCCTGTGAGCACAAGGAATTTAAATTTTTCGAATTTAGTAACTGAACTGGACGCAAACTCTTTAGTAAAATAAGGCTAGGTTATAACTTGATATGACCTAGTAAATATGCAAATATATGACCTGACCATTACATCAAAATTTATGTATTATGACATTAGCAAGTCATCAGGGAAGATAAAAAGAATCTGAAACTTGTCTATGGGATAGTCGTGACGTAAATTACCGTAAAAAACAATGAATCCATTGACCAAGTACCCTCATCATGTCAAGGTATATTGGCCTATATTCTAGGTATTTATTACAAATTTCAGTTGGTACTTATACTAAATCCTAACAATTAATATGTCTTTACCAGATTTACTATGTCATGTCACGTGCCAAGGGATATTTTCTGCCCCGGGACAATTAGTGAGACAAATCAGTTGTTTGTTTGTTTGTGTTTATTGACAGTCCATTGACAATTATACACATGTTTTATCAGATTGTAAACAAATGAGATTCACTATTCTGCTCCTTATTGGGGTAATGAAATCTTTAAACAATTGTATAACGTTAAGATTACTTTGCCTGAATTATTTTCTAGACGCCCTGTTAATGGTATTTTGCATTCCAGGGTCAAATGGTATGATTCAGATTGTAATTCGAAGGCTGCTCTGACTGCTGCTGTTGATGCCAAGGAATATTTCGATCCTGATCTTTTTCTTGGACCACCATGTTCAGCAGGTATAGACTCATAATAAGATTTTTTTTTTAATAAGAATCGAAAAGAAAAAAAACTTAAAGAAACATTTCACAATTCCACAAGCGGAAAAATCAATTCAAGAAATATTGGAAAGTTACAAAAAAGGAAAAAAAAAAACAAGTAATCAAAGAAGATATTTTTTCAGAAAGTTTTTGGTCGACATCAGTAATGTTTTCACTATGTCTCGATAACAATATACGTATTCTTTTGAAACAACTTTTTCCATTACTTTCCGCCTGAACACAAATTTCTTTTCAGGAACATCTGTATACATCACTTCATATTTCCTATTGCTTGAAGACGTATTAAATTGTAAATACACCTACATATTTTCGTATTTGTGAAGAATATTTAAAATTTTGAAACAAACTCATAACTTTTAACTTTTTTCAAAATTTCAAAATATAACTGTAAATAAGCCTAAGGGTTACTGTATGAATGATGCATTTATTGCATTTTATAAAGTCAGTTTAGATAAACCTTTTAAGTTTGAAAATAGAGAACTAGCTTTGAAATCTAAAATGTTAACAAATGCCTTTAGGCTTTTATTTAAAGAAACCAAACACATCTTTAAAATACTTTTATGGCTTTTGTTCAGAGACAACTCGTACCTGACATAAAAACCGACAACTATAGGCTACGGCCTCCACATTGTATTATACATGTGTACCTATGTTTCATCTACGTTTTCGCAAAACTTTGATTATCATTTACAAACATAAATATTCTTCACATAATAAAATAACTGGTTTCGTTTATGTATGGACATTTGGACATTTTCTCGGGGACACAAACTGAGCTATAGGTATAAAAGACATTGCTGTATTATGTTTTATCTGGGCTGAAATGCATCCAAGGACCACTGCCAGCAACGTAATAGCAAAATGCTGTGACTTTATCATGCTTCAAACTTGATCATTTCCTTGTGTGTAATCGGATACACTAGAGAAAATCAGTTAAAAACCCAGGGTGTAGGCATAGGCGTTAGTTGAGCGGGGGAGGGGCAAAAACAATTTGTCCGACAAGGGAATATATATGCCCGACAAGTCGACCGATACCCCAACCCTTAATTCCAAAAACTTCTCGCCATCTGCCTGATCACATCATTTCCGAACGATTTTTTATTTTTTAAAATTTCCTTCATGAAAATCACCTGCACCCCCAGCCTGTACGCCTATGGGTGTAGACTATAAGTACCTGTGATATCTGTTAGATTGTGTTTGTGATATAAATATCTATTAATAGTAATTTAGTTAAAAGTATAAATAAAGTTGATTTATTAATGTTTTAGAGACTGACAAACTTGTCACATCTTGACATACTGAGTTAGACATTCCCTCAACTTTCTTCATTTTAAAGAAAATGAGGAAAATTCCCCTTGGAATAAGATTTTTTTTTAATATTTTTTTCCTCTTAGTAAATTTAGTAAAATTAATTTTATGTTTTAACCCATCCTTTTTTATGATGCAGCAATTTGGTAGAAAATGGTTGCATTTTTGTAGCATTTCTTCATTTTCGTCGCAATGTGACATACTTAGTTAGACATTACCTCAACTTTCTTCATTTTAAAGAAAATTAGGAAAATTCCCCTTGGAATAAGATTTTTTAACATTTTGTTCCTCTTTAAAAATTTGGTAAAATGATTTTATCTTTAACCTATCCATTTTTATGATGCAGCAATTTGGTAGAAAATAGTTGCATTTTTCGACGCATTTATTCATTTTCGTCGTATTTGAACTCTATAGGGCTTAAATTTTGCATTCTGGCATTAAAATAGACATTATTATGTAACGTTTCTCCGTACTGATATAATATCTACAAAAATGTAAGTTTACCCGTGTTATTGTCTAAATAATAGCATTTTTGCTTATTGCTTATAACGTAACCTTTTAAATTATTAAAAACTGAACTTATGATGATTTTAATGTTCCATTTATTTGATTGGTCAGTTACTAAAATCGATTGTAAATTAAGTATTATTATTAAACAGATTACTATATTTCTTAAAATCTGGATTTTATTTCCGTTAAGTTTTCGAGAATAAGGCCCCTTGTTTTCATGGATCTCTGATTTTATTTTTTAGGAATGAGAGGAGTAGCTCAGCTGGCATCTCATTGGAATATTCCAGTATTTGGTTGGGTGTCAAACGACGTCGACCTCCGAGATAGAAAGACATATTCCACACTAGTACGTCTCCTTGGACCTTTAAATCAATTCTGTAAGTGTTTCATTATTTATTGTGTAATAAAAGCTGAACTAAGTCATGTCTCGAAGGGTTAGTTCAATTTGTCCTCAGTCACACTGATCTTAAGAAAAAAATTAACAAAAGATTACAGATCTTGTACTTCTGAAAGGTTTTCTGCAACAAAATATTAAAAGATTGTTTCGACTCATGAATTTTTAAAACATATGATAAAGTTATGACCTCGGCCATTTCTTTATATTACATATTATAACATCCCTAGATCGATTCCACTTCGTTACTTTACTTCGACCTACTTCAATAATCTTTCATTATCTAACGACTTGAACCATGCAACCATGCAACCATGTTCAGATTCTGAATTGAAGGGATTTTAAAAATATTATCTAAACAATTTATACTGAACAGATAAAGAAACGTCGCATTATCAGATCTTTTAAGCAAAGTCGTGCATGATCAAAATTGTTAATTTTCTACATAAATATTAATTTTTAGACTTTTAAACGTCCAGTGTATTAAATTCCACCGACGTCAAATTTATTGTTGCATATTTACCTTGTGATAATCGAGTCTTAACAGTCATAAATTGTTAACTATAATTCTGTAGTTTTTTCACTTTTTAATTTGGGTTTTGCGACGTTTCTTTATCTGTTCAGTATATTTGTATTGGTGATACTGATAGCACCCATGTCAATTTTCAATCAGATTGTCTGTGGTTCTTGCATTTATGAATTGTTTAACCGTATATGACCTCACTTCAGCAATATCTGAGGACAGACGCAAGATCTTCGCCATAAACACCTTTGTTCTTGTTTGACAACCACAGATGTCTCACTGGGTATTGGAATGGTGCAATTCGGTGTTAAAGTTCCAAGACACATACAAAATATTTTTAAAAAATTCTTTAAATAGAATTTAACTAAAATCATAATCTGGAAAACAAAATTGTGCAATTCGATGATGGTGTTCCCAGACAAAAAATCTTTTGAAAATAGGATCTAATTTTAATCATAAACTTTCATCAGTTTCAGTTTTGGTCGGAATCTGTTATATTGTTTTAATCTATGACTGTACATGTTTTCATATCAATATTTGAACTAATTGTTCTCAGAAAAGATAAAAATAATCCAAGAACTTGAAGAAATAACATCCGATTATTATTAATTTTGTAATTTTCTTTTGAAACTCTAGATTGACATTTGATTCGTGTAGTGGAAATTAATTTTGATAAAGACACACACGGCATGTTTTTGTTTAATTAAAAAAAATAATTAGAAAGGGAGTCACATATGTTGGATATCTCAAATATAACAATATTTTGGTATCTATAATATCGGATTAAAACAAAGAAAAATGATACTTTATCATTTATTATATCGGAATGAGAAATGATTGGATTTTAAAGGGAAAAGATCACTAAACATTTGACCAAAAAAATTCTGATAACCTGGATCTTTTTAGCTTATCTTATCCATAATAACGCTCACAACTCTCCCTCAATATTTAAGCCCTCTAATCCCAGTGAATCCATAATTATCAACGTTTGAATGTCAAAAATACGATTCGTATTTAATTGAGACCATGACATATACAGAAAATTAAAGATAAATGTTTAGGTAGTTTAAAGGTCGAAAGTCTGATAATTTCATTTCATTCTTTGAAAATTGGAACCATTGAGCATGAGCATATCTACATGTACAATTAAAAAAAATTATAATGGAAGGAATTGTTTTTTGTTAGTTCTTGTAAAGAACAATTTGTTCGTGTCATGTGATTTCTACATTTGATTAAGTTCCAAATCCTTAGCAAAAAAAGTTGGCAATGAAACTGTATAATACTTGCATATCAAAAAAATGATAAAGATGGGTGATATAGTTGTGAATAACCTATGATAAATGTAAATTTTTAAAAACTTTGCATACAAGGAAGTTTCAATAAAATTAAAAAAATTATGTGCTGTGTAAGTAAATACCCAAAATCTTTAAAAGGGGCAGTCTGATTTTTTGTTTTTGCTCAAAAATTTATTAAATCAAGGAAATCTGGAAAAAACATGGCCCTAAACTATCTGAAGTTTTCACTTAAATATCTTGCCATTAATATAGAATGATAAAACTATTTAAAAGATTAACGTAAACATTTTGCATACTGCACATTAATTAATAAAGTTATAATTTATGATAATGTTTACAGCCACCCTGATGAGATATGTATCCAGTATGTTCTCGTGGAAGAGGTTTGCTATGATAAAAGACGAGGACGATGCTTATGGTGCTGTAGGTGTGGCAATATCTAATGCTCTTGATGCTGATAATTACACATTAGCCTCCACACATAAAGTCTTGCAGACTATGCCAGATCATGAAGTTGAAGACATTTTTATGCAGATCAGAAAATATGCCAGAGGTAAGACACTTTCAATCATACTCGTGAGGTATTCGCACACTGTACCGGGTAAATACGCCCCTATCCAATATTGAAGTTGTTGATTTGAAACTAACAAACTTAAAGGAATACAACCTCTTAGAATGAACAAATATTCTACATTTTCAAACTTGATTAATTGGAGTATATATTCATCAGGAGACTTTTTTTTTTTGTTCATTCCAAGAGGTGGTATCGCTTTAAAATGCTTAGTTCCAAGTTGGTGATTAGGTGAATGGGTCACCCTACGCATCTTTGTATTTGTGTGAAAACTGGAGTTTTACGTCCAGTTTTTTCTTCACCTGATGTACTCTATGAAAGTCAAAATATCTGGGTACTGATAATTCAATAACTAAAGAGGATTAATTGTTTAAAATATATTCCATTAAATCAGATGTGTACTGTAACGTATGTCAAATCTCTTTTATCCGCTTAAACTGTCTGGAAGCTAGATTCATTCGATTTTGTTTCATTCTATTGTTTCCTTGAAAGCTTGTCATTGTACGGTTGTCTAAATCCACTATGTTATAAATATTTCCTTAAGAAAATGCTTGGAAATATTTTGAAACCAAAAAAATTCTAACGTTGTTACAATTGAAAACAAAGCGCCATCATAAGCCTACACATTTGTTTTTCAAATCAATTTAATTTCCGGAGAAAAAAGTTTTTTAATTAAAATTCCAGAAATAGTTTCATTTGTTTTAATACTTTACAAATTGATTTTTATTGCCTTTAGTTATATCCTTAGACATTTTGAAATTGTTCCGATTATACCCTTATATTCACGGGACTCCCCAAGCCCCTATCCACATCCAAGATTAAGAGAAGGGGGTGGGGGTCTCTGAAATATAACATGCTTCAAATTCAACGACAAGGCCAGGGTCAAATTGGGTACCAGGATATGCAATGTTGGTCAAAAAGAGGGGGACTCGAGCCAGGGGGAGACCCCCTTGAATCCGCCCCTGCACACCTGCAGTATCTTGCTGTAAGAGGGGACATTGCCGGTTTGGATGACCTCCTCTTATGAACCAAAATAGACTAATGTTACAATCTGATGTTTTCAAAAAATTAATTATTGCAATTAAAATGGACATTGATTAAGAAAAGGATATTTGTTTTCCAGTAATTGTACTAGCTGTGCCTTGGTTAAGCTTAAGAAAATATATGTTAGTTGCCCATAGACTTGGAATGACCAATGGTGAATTCGTCTTTCTCTGTATCAATGGTGATGTAAGTATACAAACAAGCTATACTTTTCGATGACGATGCTTGGATTTCAATGACCCTAGGTTGGTTGGTAGACGTTAATGTTCGCTTCCAGCAGCAGCTGATATCGAAAACTAGGCAGTTGTTGGTAGTCGTAGTAGTTGGTAGTTGACCCTATCTGGCACCTGGCTCTTGTAGAGTTACGACGAGTATGAGGTTAGGAGATTGCTCAGTAGAACTTGGTAATTGCCCCTGCTAAATTTAAGGTTCGACACAAGCTGAATATTATAAGATCCATTAAAGAGAAACGAAGGACGACAAATTTCGGGATCTGATGTAGAATATTCCACATAGCACTGGAAACAGATATTTTAATGTTCTTTGTAGGTATATACCGGACCAGCTTTAGAAAATGACGTAATGTCAAATCGAGGTTGGAAGAGAGGAGATGAGTTCGACGATGTAGCCAGAATTGCATTCGAATCAGTCATCCACGTAAGTTTGTGTTCTTTTCTGTTTTTTCGGCACAAGTATCAGATTCTGGTGCCTGTGGTTTTCGGAGGATAAGAAAGGTAAATAGAGCTCGACAGTACGTCGTAAGTGTGATCTGAAGTGAAACTAAACAATCCCTCATGTTTCATTTGCTTTTTTAATTGTTTTTGAACGCCCAAGGGATTGTATTGTGTGATCGAATCATGCTACAAATGAGGCAGATGCTTTATCTTTCAATGTAGGTCATAATGGCGGCTTCAGATGCTTCAACGTTCCGAACATTTGAAAACCTAGTGAGCAGAACTGATGGAGTGACGTCACCGCATTGGGATCTACCAGAAGCTACTGAAGGGGTAATTATAGATTATCAGTTGTTTTTGGTTGGTCGATTCCAATCCGAATCAACCAAAGATTTGATCAATTAAACAACACAAAAACGGTTTTGTAGAGTTCGTTTTAGTTCGTAATTAAAACCTTTAAGATAGGTGATGATAAATTGTTGCTTTCCCTCTTTAGTTTGATCCAGATACATATGATATTGTAATGTCATGCATACCAGTACTTTAAACTCTGTATTGTAAGTTTATGTTTTGAATTGGAATTTCTGCTTGTATCATAAATATAATCAAATGATTATGTATACTTTTTGCAGCTTGATGCTTATGCTCCGTTTATTTACGATGCATTTATTGTTTGGGCTCAACTGGTTAATAAAACTCTCCTTGCTGGTCTGAATCCTAGGAATGGTAGTCATATATTTCAAAAGGCACAGATGGCAGAAACACACGGTAGGTTATAATGTTATATTGATAATTTACGAAATGTTATACATGTACAAATACACCGACACATGTTGAATGGAAACACAAATAACATTAACCCTAGCACAGGCCTTCTCAAATAAAATTCTGAACAGACTTTACACCTAAATAGGTGGAAACTAAGTTGCCACAAATTAAAGTTTTGGTTTACACCAGTCTTATGGGTGCTTCTTCTGCGATCATGACTCAGATAAGATTGAGTAGAGTTGGTAAGAAAATCCTTTGTAGAATATTCGATATTATTCTACTGATAGAGGCATATTCTTATTACATCGCAGGGTGGTCGTTTTACATACTAAGGCGTTGTCCCTATGTGTAGTTTGATCCAAATTCTGCAAATTTCCCTTTGTTTTGACCTATTTTCGAAATTTTCGAACTTATTTTCCTATAAATACGAAATGGATGAATATTAGTATGATTTTGTATGATTCAATATATACAATGTATACTGATTTGGTCTCTAGAAGTGTAAAACATCTTCATACCGTTGTCGTTCTTGCCCTTGTCAATGAACTCTGATAAACTATAAAGTTTGGGTGGTAGATGACCAGTTAACGCTCGTTTCCAGCAGCAGCTAATATCGCAAACTAGGTAGTTGTTGGTAGTGGTAGTAGTTGGTAGTTGGATTGTCTGTAAAGCTTGGAACTTGTTGGCTTATATAGGATATTCCCTCCATTTTAGTGTTATTTACTTCTATTCAACCTACAGGTGTAACTGGTATGTTGGTATTAGATCAGAATTGTGATCGGCTAGTCAACATCTGGATTCTAGACATGCAAGAAAGTGGTAACTTTACAGCTATTGTCAAAATCTCTAATACTTTGAATGGTGGAATGGTTTATACGGTAAGAATAGTATGATAGAGAGTCAAGGGAGTAAGAGAATTTAAAGGCAGTTCTAGTTATTGTGTATGTACAGACAGGTAGTCCGAAACTTGTTCCCAGCCCTCCAGATAAGAAGTCAACCTCTGATCAAATAGCTATCAAAGCTGAAATAGAGACAGATGTTTCGGTCTAGTGTACAGAGAACACTAACAGCTTTATTTACCATTTTATTTTTCTATATAAGTTGATTTCAGCAATTTCAAAAAGATTTAACAAAACATTTTGGATGGAATTGTAAATTGTACGATAGTTTACAATAGTCTTATTTTTCACATTTAGTCAATGACAGAAAATATAAAAGTACGATGGCCCAATGGATTGGTTGGGAGAAAAAACGCACCACCCGACACCCCTGCTTGTGGCTTCGAAGGAGAATTCTGTAAAAAGGGTAAGTTCTGTTGTCTTAAATTGTGTTCTATATTATGCTGAATGGCACGCCATGTGGATATGTCATAATATACAAGGTTGTATCTTAATTTTAAAATTCCTATCTTAAGTGATAAATGTTCATTTAGGCAACAAAAAGGTAGCAGTGGAATGTTATATGCAAACTTAACCCCAGAACATGTAACTGCCACTATCTGTAAATTTTTAACAACATCTACAGTGACGTTTCTTTTGCATTTCGGTATATGTTGCTGAACAAACTCCCTGCTAACAAAGACTTAAGAACTTTATATCCTTTATTCTTTTAGCTCTCTTATTTAAACAATAGCTTTTCATTTTGCCAGATTTATTGTTTTACTCCTGGCATTACATTGTTTTGATTTGATTGTTTGACTCGATGTCAAAAGTTAATTAACGATGTTTTACAGATCCGGAACCACAAACGGTGTATAGTGATACTATTGTTGGGGCTGCTGCTGGGTCTTCATTCGTTCTGTTTGTGGCAATGGGAGTCCAGTTTTTACTTCGGTCAGTTATTATTTTACTTTCTATATCATGGTTCTGTTTTTTGTACGACCATAACATAGGACAATTATTGTCCAAGACAATAGCAAAAAAATAGAGATACGATTCCCCGTTTGATAAGCATTGTAAACTTTGATGGTCAGATGAAGAGCTTATTACACGAGCAGGAGGAATAGGTTGTCTGAAAAACATTTTGATCATGAATGGCTTTTGTACAGAGAAGTGATTCATACGGATTGTCTATTGACTGCAATTGAGAATATATACATTGTGTAAAAAAAATATTTCTTAGATTCTCCTATATGCATTCTTAGCCGGATTTTTCAATGAACATGTATATGCTTTACAGTTATAACGTTACAAGACTGTAATCCTGACAATTTGGCAATGTTCATGCTTAATGTATATTTATAGACGTCAATATGCTGACAATATGCAATCTTTTAGGCAACATGTTAATTATATCATGCACCAAACGAAATATTAAATGATAATTATTTTTAATTCGTATATTTTAACTTATATCTAAATACTTAACGAGGTTAATGTCTCGCTTTCAGAAGATATCGGCGCCAACGACAATTAGCTAGTATGATCTGGCAGATTAAATTTGAAGAGATCGATTTCGTCACAGCTCTGATATGTGGTAGTATACGTGTAAGTTTTAACATTTTGATCACAATCGTGCATTTACATTTTATAGCATTAATGAGGGCGTGTGCAAGAAAAAAATCCAAAAGGGGCTTTAAATATGGATTTTGATGACCCCTTGGAAACCCTGCCCCTTCCTGGACACGCACCTGGAATAGCCATTCAAAAATTTTGGCACTCCATCATATCACATGCTTGTTCTGGTATAATTTAAGCTGCGAATTAACTGTGATTTAAAGATGGATGTTGTTCACCACCCTTTTAAAATTAAGTAACGATGTCCTTTTACCATATCTTACTAAGCTTATAATAAAATTTTGGTTTTCATATCTAAAACATAGGTTCAATGTTTGTCTAAGCAGGCCATGCATACTTTTTTCGAAACACTTGATGGTTCTTCTTGTAAGGGAAGTCCACTACTATACAATTATTGCACCTGCCTTGTTCATGCTCTGGACGAGATTTTTGATTAACAGAATTGTTTAGCTTGTACCGATCTTATTTATTATCCTGCTCAGGGGCCGCGAAGCGTTTCTGAAAATGGGGGGCCCTTGGTTGAAAATTTTCAAAATCCACCTCACACCCTCACCCCCACCACAAAAACTCCTCGGATTTCGGCCACTCGATTTTCTCGAAAATTATAAAAAAAAATTATAAAAATGACAAAAAAATGATGAAAAAAGAAAAAAAATTAATTAACTGCCAAAAAGTGGGGGGGGGGGGGGCGGCATGGCCCCCCGGCCCCCCCCTGCTCCGCGGCCCCTGCTGCTATATACAGAAATCTTAATATAAAGTCATCTTTCAAAATCAACATGTTTTGTACATTGTAGGCTAGTTTCAAAAACTTACAAAGACGAAGAAGTTCTAAAAAGACTTCAGTGATTGCAAAATCGAGAACGTCCGATACCTATGTAGCAGAAGCATCGCCGCGTTCGAATCACCTGATCGAAACTGGGACTACAATGTTTGGTTCCGTAGCTTATCTCAAAGGTAGGTATCTCGTTTGACTAAACAATATTTGCTCCGGTTTTCCTCATACTTTGGACAAGATTGTTGGTTAATGGATTCCAATAATCCAATAATCAGACCAGGAAAATCAAAACATGACCTCTGAAAACCAGTGTGCTGGCCAGAAAATCCCGTTAAATTTCTTGTACATAAAGTTGGCACATCGTTATGTAATATTTATCTGAAAACAGTGAAATATTTATTACTTTATTTTGAGTAAATCAGTGCATGTTGTAAATCTTCACAGATGCTAATGTAATAAACCAAATTATCATTTAGCTCTTGGCTGTTGACTTCTCCCTGGCTCCTCTCCAAAAACGTAATTTGCCTTTGTATCATTGCAATTGCATTGCGCTACTGTCCTGGGTTCTAATTTTCGAAAACTTAACTTATATAAGATCAAAATGTTAAGAAATACAGCAATCTGATTGGATAATAAAACTGATTGGATAATAAAACTGAATTTAAAATATATTTAGTGATTGACCAATCAGATGACTAAAACACTAAAATCTTCTGAAGTTAAGTTCTCGAGATGGTCCCTGCTCATGGATTTTAAACCCAAACACATATTCATGGCAGAGCGATTCTTTATTAAAAAAATACCTGGGTTATTACAGGAAGTTTGGTATCAGTAAAAAGGTTGTCTAAAACCAACGTCAGTTTAACAAAAGAAGTTCTTCAAGAATTAAATCAGGTACAGTTACAATATTTAAACTTAAAATTTTCTCGAACCAAAGTTAATGACATTTAGGTGTCAGAGTGGCAATATATTACTGTAGCCCGGGGCACGAACACGTGACGAGTTAACATCGTCATACTTCATCTTCAAATTTTGAAAATTTATTTATAAAACATTGAAAGTCCTGAAAGATATAAATGCCATTAGATACACAAATGCATTTGTTGATTCTTGCTTCCATCTTATAAGAAATTTTTGAAAGAAGCATATTTTTGCATAATGATTACGAAACTATTCTGGATAATTATGATTCTAGTCCCAAAAAATTCATTTAATCATAGTATGGCACTGCATAAGCAGAAGGTGTCGAAATCAACGCCAGAATGAACACTCACGTGATAAACTATAGAGAAAACAGCTCATAAAATCTTGTATTTGATGCAGAATTTGAATGCAGACAATGAAGTATTTTTTGTAAACATTTTATTCACGTGTGAATGAATAGTATGATTGGATAACAGACTTATGCCCTTATATTATAACCCCTACTAAAAAATTGATAAATCTGTACATTAAATAAAATTAAAGAACTAGAATCGTGAGACGATACTGGGCAGTGCGCATCCGGTTTCGTCTATGGGTGAAAAGTGTCATTTTCAATCCATACATATAAATTATTTATATTCGAGAGTGAAAAATAGAATAACCAGTTCACGTTCGGTGAAAAATGGAATAACTAGCGTGTGATCGGTAGTGAAAAGTCATCTGATTAAAAAGTCGTTGTTTTTATTTATGTACATTTTTATACATCATTGGAAGTAGAATAGTTAAAGAATATTTATTAAAATTTGCATATGCAATATCATACATATGAAAGAAATGAAGTGAAATGAATGGAGTTTACGTCCTATTTTTTCTACACCTATAAGGGCTAACTGAGGACGGGCAAACGCCATGCAGTGTGCAATGAGGGAAATTTTGCCTGACAGCGGCATTAGCCTGCTCCTTTTTTCGATTTCCAACTGTCGAGGGTTTTTTAACGTGCACAGCACACGGGACCTTGGTTTATTGTCCCATCCGAACGACAAGGTGCCATTTCCATGTCAGCCCCTCCGTCCTGCATCACTGACGGGATTGAACCCTGGACGTTCAGGTTATCGTGGTAGCGTCTAACTCACTGAGCTACCGCGACCCCCTTCATATCATATCACCATTACTTTGAGTTCTGAATGCTAAATTTCTTAAAAGTTCGCAGTTTAGCTCGTAAATTATCATCTGAATGAAAACTGAGCAAAAAAATTATATTATTATTTTTTTTGAAAACATTTTAATGGTCAACGTTTTTTAGACACGCAGTTTTAAAACTTTTTTTTTGATAAATGACAGAACCAGATTTTTAGAACGAATTTTCTTCTTTTGGCATCGGATCGTTATCTTCTATATTTAGATTTTATTTTTTCATTTTTACTACATAGTTTAAAACGTTAAAAGCGCAAGTGACAATGTAAGAAAGTAAGCACTTGCAATTGTCAGTTGAGGGGATAGAACTGCATTTAACATATAGACAACAAACATTTGTCAGTTGAAGGGAAAGAACTGCATTTAAACATACAGATAACAAACATGTAAGTTTTAATCTTATATTTTGCAAGCAAGTGTTTTTTCAGACCTTTTGAAAAATTCTTGATATAGTTTAGTAGGATACAATTCTCCCCAAAAAATTTCATTGTTGTATTTTAGTTTTATGATATTATAAAAAAAACATTTGTTGTACATTATATCAAAACATTGACCAGTGAGAAGCGTTAAATGAAACAATACACTGTACACAGTACACTGATCAAAATTGTATGACGTGCTGATGGGATGATACGTTGACAAACAATAACGTAGACTCTCACATGCCATCAGACATGAGAGGATATAATGACCATTCCTATGCGATTTTAAAGGGTAATGCATGTCCAATACTAATACCCCCTGTCAGTGATGCAGGGTTAATGATATGAAGGGGGCCTCGGTGGCTTAATGAGTCAGACGCTTGCTCGCAACCTGAACGTCCAGGGATGAATCCCGTCAGTGATACAGGTCGGAGGGGCTGACAAGATCCCTCGACAAATGAAAATTGATAATAATATCAGGCTAATGCAAAATTTTCCTCATTGCGCACTGCATGGCGTTTGCCCGTCCTCAATATAGGTGCAGAAAAGCAGGACGTAAAACTCTATTCATTTCATTTCATTTTTCAAAAAATGGAAATTTTTATAATACTTCCACTGTAATATATTTTTTTCGGGTCGCATACATTATTTATTTCTTTTATGATGACCATTTTTAACATAATGCAAACAAATATTTTCAAATATCTCCAAAACTAAGGAAGGAAGATTACAAGCAAATGACGTTAAAAAGCGGGAGTGATATAAAGATTCTAGAAATATTTTTTTGTTCAGAATCAAATTGTCTATCTACCTTTAAGTTTTTAGATCACATGACAGAGCTCTTTAAAGTTAAAAATTGCAATTTTCAAATGGCGATAAAACCGGAAGTAAACATCAGAAATCAGAAATGATGATATCATCTGATAGATCTCGTCAAGGGCAATAATTTTTGTACAGGTCAAGAGGTCATCAAAGGTCGAGGTCACTAGATATGAGCCTTGAAAGTTTCGGTCATTACCCAAATTCTTGTTCCGGAAATGTAAAGAAATTGAAATCGAAATTCAAAAATCGACAACATACATTTTTTTTGCAATCGATTGCAGAAGTCGTAGATTTCAAAATTAAAAAAATCCGATTAACCCTCGGATCTGAATTAAAATTTTAAGAAACATAGGTCAGTTCAAGATGGCGGCTGATCCCTTACACCTGGATAAAATTTCATCATTTTATTTTTTATGTATGACCAAATCTATGATAACACAAAACATTTTTTTCAAATATCTTCAATATTCCGGAAGTTGAAATTGAAAGTTTAGAAGCAAATGACGTCAAAACCGGAAGTGATATCAAATCTTAGAAAATTGATTTTCTTTGGAAATTCATATGTCTATGTTATTGAAAGGTTTCAGATCGATCGAAATAAAATTGCAAAAGTTAAAAAAAATGTTTTAAAAAGTGCTCCAAAAGTCAGCTACAAATGTCAAAATATGAATTTTTCAAAATTGCAATTTGTAGCTATTGGGTTAAACAAATGAACAAAAAAAAAACGATCACAATCTGTTGGAAAAATGAGTTGAAAATGGAAAAACCCTGATATACGACTTTTTAATATACGTCATTTCCGGTTAGGCAAAAATGCGCCATTTTACATTTAAGCAACACCGAGCAGTTAATCATCACAGGAAATGATGTCAAGTTATGTGTGGTATGTGCAGTTTTGGCTGGGGAGCGTGACCAGAAATAGACAAAAAAAAAAAAATAGTCAATTGCAAACCAAAGCAGTGCGTTCGACAAATCGAACGCACTGCAATTATAAAGAATGGGATATGTAAAGAGACTTTCTCTGTCATGTAATGTATTGTACCTTTCACGTTGTAGCTGATGGAGTTGAAGCATCAGAATGTATGTGCGTTTGTTGGAGCTTGTTTAGATCCTGGTAGAATAATAGTTATATGGGAATATTGTCCTAAAGGTAGTCTACAGGTCGGTATATTTAAACTTTATTAATCTATTTTTTCACGATTTCTTGGTTTTACAACTCTGTTGAAACATAAATTTCCTATCAAAGCATTTTAAAGGGATTGTAAAGTGGTTTTCTAAACTTTGAATGTGTATCGGGCACACTGATGGCATCAATTTGCACCATTCCAATTTCCAGTCCGACGTCTGTGGTTCTGGCAATTCCACTAAAACTAACACGTTTTATGACCCAAATTGATGCTATCAGTGTCCCTGATACACATACAAATGTTAGAAAACCTCTTTACAATCCCTTTAATGAAATGAACTAAGCACGTGAATTGGACAAAATGGAAGCCAAAAAATGCTAACAATTAGTCTGGAAAGGGAAGTAAATTATTTCTGAGATTCCCAAGGACATTCAAATTGGACAGCGTATACAAATGTATGGTATCGATGATATATTAAAGGGTTCACGTATACCTTTATAATTATAGACTATTTGGTGCAATTGATTGTGTATCTGTAAATGAAATCCGAGTGATGTACATGTATGACTTTATTTGTCTCTCTTACAGGATATCATCTGGAATGCTAATATCAAACTTGATCAACTGTTTAAATTTGCATTGTGTCAGGATGTGGCAAAGGTATGTATTGTAAATATCAAGTGAGAAT
The DNA here is from genome assembly GCA_029955415.1 of Lottia scabra. Classification (NCBI taxonomy): domain Eukaryota; kingdom Metazoa; phylum Mollusca; class Gastropoda; family Lottiidae; genus Lottia; species Lottia scabra. Next base: position 13,930,612 of record JARJEI010000003.1, read on the forward strand.
ACAAATTAAAGGGGAACAGTCGCCATTTTCGGAGGTGGTCTTGAATATATGAACATAGCCTTCAGAAGTACTAGAACTCGCTTTTTTACCTTGTCTTTGTATTGCATATTCTCATTAAAATTCGAGTCGTAAGGCCAAAAGGTTTATTCAAGAAGCATCTGTTAGTCCAGAACCTCGAATATCGAACAATAACAATGTTTTCCTGTTCTTCGTCCTTAAATGCTATAACTTTAAAGGGACAGTCTGATTTTTTTTAGGTCAAATCTGTTACTTTGTGCCCTTTAATGTATGGAGAAGGTATGGAGATACAATAAGCATACTTTAAAAATACTCTCAGGTAGCATTTGCGATTTTTTGGATAATCGTAACTTTTTTCAAAAAAGCAGAATGGGACTTTAAGAAGGAAAGCTGAAAAGATACGGCGACGAATTTATTCACAGGAGACTTCTTTCTGATCTTAATTTTGAATTGTTGCAGGGTCTGGAATTTATCCATAAAAGTTGTGTTGGTTACCATGGTAATTTAAAGAGTTGTAACTGTGTAGTAGACAGTAGATGGACCTGTAAATTAACAGATTTTGGTGTTCCTAGACTAAGAGCTATGGATAAAGCTTCTATACCCAATGAAGAAGCCAGTGACAGTAAGTACTTCTTGTGGAATTTCTTTACTGTGTAAATAAGTCGTTGATGAAATCATCAAGAAATACGAAATAGTAGTAGTTATATTTTCAATTGCAAGCCAAAGAATAATTTACATTACGAAGATCATCGACAACAATCTTATTGAGAAGAATTATTTCAGATGCGTGTCCAGGTAGGGGGGCGAGGAGGGTGGGTTGTGGTGGGGCTTATGGGGAGGGGTGGTACGTCCCCGCTATTGTGACCTCAAAGAAATTTTTTTTTAAGGACCATCAAGTCGCTTCTGGGTTTTTGGGCAATGCAATCCGTATTTTCTACCCCTTCTGGATTTTTCCTGCACACGCCCCTGTTAATTCTAATTGCGTTATATTGAATTGGTGCAGCCATAGGGATTGGCTACCTTAAAGAAACATTTTCTACCCAGATAATTGCCAACCAATGGATGAATTTATTAATCAACTTTTCTGGGCGACTTCTTAAAATTCTTAATACTTTGCTTTCAGAAATGTTGTGGACAGCACCTGAAGTGTTACGAACTGAAAGAAACGTAGATTTTCAGAAGGTTGATGTCTATGCGTTAGGTATTGTTGTAAAAGAAGTGTTCACGAGATCTGGTCCTTATTCAGAGTTTGGGTTCTTGAGCTCCACCGGTGAGTACGATTGGTTGGTTTATCGAATACACAATTTGATATAGACTTTCATGTGGAATATAAAACAATCGAAAAGAAGCATTTTTTTGCACTAAATGACAATTTTTCAAACACAACACATTTTTAAAACATGAACATTTACGAAAGCCACTGTTAATGATGGTTTATTTTTCTCTTTTAGAAATTCTAGACAAAGTGCGATACTCTCATGGTTCACTATTCCGTCCATTTTTAACTCGTGAAATACGTCAAAATGGAGAGTTAACGTCCTTGATAGAAGATTGTTGGGCAGAAGATCCTAGTGTTCGACCGTCTGCTTCTCGAGTTTTAAAAACACTACATAGAGTTAATCCATCCAAGTATGTCTCTGTTACATTCTAATGTTGAATATTGTAATAAATCACATCTCTTTGAATATGTGGTGGATAAAAGCGCAAGTTACATAGGAGCCATGAAAATCTACTCGTTTAAACACTGAATGTTAGACGTAAATAATTCTGTGAAGTTGAGCAAGTCATGCGAATACAAAACATTTCCGACTAGACAGTGAGGTCCAAAGTGAAATGCTAAGTGGTTCAAGTCAGTTTCTGGTCTGGGGAAAGCTACCTCAAGAAGAAAAACCTTATTTTTGAGAGACATGTTGTGATTGAAAACCAAAAAAGAAACTTGAGCTTAATCTAAAATAACACTGAACGCTCTAATCATTTAATAGCTGAATCATGTAATTTTTCACAACTAAGGTTTTCATCTATTTTAGACATAAAACTATGATAGACAATATGATTGCTATGTTAGAGAAATATGCCAATCATTTAGAAGAATTGGTGGCAGAACGAACCAGTGAACTTGATGTAGAGAAGAAAAAAACTGAAAATCTTCTATACAGAATGTTACCACAGTAAGTTCTTAGAACATTTTTTATTACAACAAATGAAAAAGGATTTGGCAACAGTTACAAAAACTTACAAAACTGCCATTTCCAACATATAACTGTCATATTTGTCCAAATTCGGGAAGGTGTGCTCAGAGTGTCAGGTTATGAGTAAGTCTTTGTCATGTTCTTGCCTTTCTTGGTGAGTTTTGGAGAAATGCTGTCACTTTTAATTGGAAACTTAGACAACCTTGCTACCAAATGGAGAATCGTTGCAACGTTGTCGTTGGTTGAAGTATTACAAACCTATCAGTAGGCTAAACGTATTGCGATTTTATGCAAAATTACGAGTTCCAAAAAGGAGAGCGCAAATCTACACATGGGATAATGGGATTTTAGATAGAGACTGGCTGATCTAATGTAAAAAAATTCATACTGGACAACTTGAACGATAAAACGCAATGCTGCTTTCATTGCATATACAAGAGATCACTCTGTTTGAGAACAAGTCACTTTGCTTTGTAGATGATTTTTCTCCATTGACTCAGTACTATTTTCATTCCAGATCGGTTGCTAATGATTTAAAGCTAGGAAAACAGGTGAAAGCTGAATTATTTGATGAAGTCAGTATATATTTCTCAGATATTGTTGGTTTTACTAAAATCTGTTCTGAAAGTACCCCTATAGAGGTAGGTTAATCATTTTGGCGACATCAACAACTTATTTTGAAGTTCTTATGAATTGTGGGTGTACAGTCAGGCTAGTAGCTCAAACCCGATACAAATAATTTTGAACCTTAATTTGCTGGAAAATGTCTAATATGCTATTCTAAACGTCTTATTATAAAAAATAAAAATAAACCTTAAATTCGGAAATGGCAGGGAATCCAATTCTCTAAATTTTTTAGACGGGGTCCTTCAGACCTTAGAAAATCGAGTTCTTCACATGGGCATCCTCGGCAGCAATAACCTGTTAGTGGCCGCCTTAATTGGACGTTTGCCCCACCACCCCAGAGGTAATTGGCTAGCTGTTCATAGTTGTCCTAGTTTCATCAGTAGATCGATGTAAAATTTATAAATACTATTGTTTGATCTGTATGTTGTTTCTTGAAGATTTATGTACTGTTCCAGTTTCAAATTCCGATTTTAGATTGAATTTTATATTCATTATCGAATGTTTAAGGTTTCTTAACATGCAATACATTCATTAAAAAGCAAAGTTTCTACGCTGTTATTTGAGGTGTTAACACATAATTTCTTAGTATAAATACATGGCAATTGCAACTGCAGTATCAGCATTTGCACTGTGCTGACGAGGTCAAGAAGACCTAGACAGTAATTTGGTCATATATTTTATTGAGCACCATTGAGTACCGGTACTGTTTATCATATCTTAAAATTGTGATTGTCAAATAGTGTTGTTACAATTCCCTTTTAATTTGCATCGATGCTAATAATTTCTCTCATATTTTTCAGGTTGTAAACTTATTGAACAGTCTGTATACTTTATTTGATGATATTATAACCAACTATGATGTATATAAAGTCGAGACTATAGGAGATGCCTATATGTTAGCTAGTGGTCTACCTAAACGTAATGGTGATAAACATATTAAAGAAATAGCGGATTGTTCTATGGACATTCTATCTTCTATAACTACTTTCTCCATACCCCATCAACCAAATAGAAAAATTAGAATCAGAATTGGTGAGTATGGTTCTCCTTTAACTGTTTTTTGAAAGTACCAGAACCGCCAAAATAGCATAAACCCTTCGCGTTTCGGAGACTATTGGTTGATCGATCTCGGATGGAAAATGAAAAGACCACAGATCTAAGAGATTTTTTTCTAGATTTCAGCTTTTTTACTTGATTTAAATTTGACTTTAAAAGGTATATTTCTAAGGATTTATTTGGATAGAAAATAACATTGTTACAATGGGTGTATATATTACCTTGTCTAGCAAGTCTTATGTTTATTGATATCATTCAATTAGGTATACATACTGGTCCGGTGGTGGCAGGGGTAGTAGGTTTAGCTATGCCTAGATACTGTTTATTTGGTGATACTGTGAATACAGGGTCTAGAATGGAATCCACAGGAATACGTGAGTAACTTATATAATCGCTATAATAATCATATAACCCCCATAATAATCATATAACCTATATAATAATCATATAACCCCCATAATCATTATTGGTTATTATTTTGTTTTGAGATCATTTTTTGCTGTACCCTGCAGACCCCCTCGAGAATCTCACTCCCGATAGTTGTCTTCCCATTATTCAATCTGTCCCCTATTTGCACCATATACTTATGGATTCCGATTTGAAAAAGCAAATTCAACAAAGTCTTTTAAGTTTAAAACATTTTATTTCAGCGTTGAAGATCCATCTTAGTCCAGTGTCTGCGGAGAAATTGTCAGCGTATGAAAGTGGATATTACTTACATTGTCGTGGTGAAATTCAAGTCAAAGGCAAGGGAGCAATGACAACGTATTTCTTGGAAGGAAAACAGGGATTCGATAAAGTGCTTCCATCAGATGAAGATTTCACAACGTCCCCTAAACCAGAACATAACATCACATCTAAATCACACTATGAAAAATCTAAATCTGAACCGTTCATCAATAACAGTGAACCAGTGAAAGAAAAATCTGGAAATCATTACATTTATCCACTTAAAAAAATTATTATTGAAGAAAATATGAATCCTTTAGAAGAAATTAAAATGAAAGCAGTGGGATTAAAGCGACATAGAGAAGATTATAATAATCGTGCAAACGTTTGTATTGACACGTCATTTTGATGATGTGCAGTTTCTGAACACATCAAACTACTACGACCATGAAGATCTGTAAAGAATGCTCAATTTGGGATTTGGCGTGGAAGAAATACTAGTACTCTTTTGGGCATCTGAACACACCCAACGAAACGACCAAGTCCTGTAAAGAATGCTCAATTTGGAATTTGATGTAGAAGAAATACTCCTTTGGATATCTGAGCACATTAAACTACACGTCAAAGTCCTGTAAAGAATGCTCAATTTGTGATTTGGCGTGGAAGAAATACCCTTTAGAGATCTGAACACATCAAACGACACGACCAAAGAACAGAAAGAATGCCCAATTTGTGATTTGGCGTGGAAGAAATACTCTTGGAGATCTGAACACATCAAACGACTCGACCAAGTCCCGTAAAGGATGCTCAATTTGTGATTTAACGTTGAAGAAATACCCGTTTTGAGATCTGAACACATAAAACTACTACGACAATGAAGATCTGTAAAGAATATTCAATTTGGGATTTGGCGTGGAAGATATACTCTTTTGGAGATCTGAACACATCAAACTACTACGACCATGAAGATCTGTAAAGAATGCTCAATTTGGGATTTGACGTGGAAGAAAATACTTTTTTGGGCATCTTAACATATCAAACGACACGACCAAGTCCTGTAAAGAATGCCCAATTTGTGATTTGACGTCTGTTGGTGAAAATAATGTTCAATTTTCTCTAAGATGTTATAGTGATCTGTCTGGTTTGCGTTTTTTGGATTAAGAATGGACAACATAACCTGATATACATGTATATTGATTTTGAGGAACCAAACCCGATGACGTATGGTAGAGAGCCCGGTGATATAAGGTTAGGTGAGAGAAGTTCCAGATATTATATTTAAAATCAGAAGTCATATCTACACAAAATGAGTACATCTGGAATCCTTGAATTATCAACATACTTAAACTCTATAAATTGACTTATGAAAGGTGTTTTGGAAGAGTGTTAGTCACATGAGCTATGTCATTTATATAATAGCTCTTAATCTCAGACTGGATACAAAATGTATCCCAAGCCTGTTTGATAATAAGTTCTAGAGCAATCCTTTGCTTATGCTTTCGAAAGATCAATGCAAATGATGTCACTCCGAACATCAACACCCACGTATGCTTTAAAATGTAGGTTAATTTTGTTCATGTTTATTACGTTTTATTCAAGCAAATATATGTATCTGTACTTGATCAAAGGCTTTGTCTCCATGTGAATACTCAAAACTGTCATGAATTATGAATTATATTAATTCACAGTAGACGATGTAAATACTGACATATACAACGGTTTTTACTGGTGTTTTATTTTATATGACGTCATTGTTTGTTACTTACAGAGTATTAAATAAATTATGAAAAACTTTTTCTCATTTGTTGGGTTTGCCGTTTTGTATAATATCCCACCTGCATTCTAAGCAAAAATGTTACCGAGAGGCCATTTTCCAAAGTGGGTACAACATACTAAAAAGGGTAAGGGGAGATCTTATCTGGGGACATGTTGAGACGTTTAGATCATTTATTACAGCATTGTATACTTCATCATAATAATTTCTATCGTATACTGGTACGGACGGTCACAAGTTAAATAGAACGTCCACAAATCAACATCCTGTATTGACCAACAGAAACATCCAATGACACTTTTCCAATAACTGACCATTAAACTGTCATACCAAAGCGCCATAGCCGCCATTACTCAAGAGCCCAGCTGCGTGGTTCCCTCGCCTGCTTCCTTTAGTTCAAAGATTCTGCGAACTAAGATTTATTGCCCTTGATATAGCCGAGGTTTTGAGATGAAAGTTTTGTCAAGGAATTATCATTGCACAATTTTGTCGGTTATCTGTTCAAGGCGGATATTGCCCGATGTCGGAACCTAAAAGAATCTCGTCATTTAGACGATTGATAACAGCATGTAGGAATTGTGGTCATCGCATCTTAAACCATTGTAGTCATTTGAAGAACCGTCGATTGAGGAAATACAAAAGACTTTAAAAAGGAATTGGCATTGTTCTTGTTTCTGGTTTTCTAAAAGTACAAAATCAAATTGGTTTGTTTCATTGGAATAAAGAATTTTTTTTATAGAGGCTATTAACAAACCAGACTTTGGTACCATTGTTTTGAAAAATAAGAATTATACTTCCGGCGAAAATCTGATCTACGATATGTCAAGATGAGGGGATAAGCAATACTTTGAAGGGTTCCCAAGATGTCTTGTCCAGAAAGTCGTGAATTTGACGTTAGTGGTTTAGAGTTCCCAGGGAAGTTTAACGATATACCACAATGGGAGCTCGCAGCCAAAATATCAGTCGTGGTTATTCTAGAACTTTTGGCATTAACTGGAAATATTTTAGTGATTCTCATCGTGCTGCAGTCTAAGAAAATGAGAACTACTACCAATCTTTACTTATTAAACCTCGCCATAGCAGATCTGTTTGTGGCTATTTTTCCTATGTGGATCGCGGTGTTTGATGATTTATCATATGGCTGGATACTTGGTGGATTTCTTTGTAAATTTAATGCATGCCTTCAAGGTAAGTTAGTCTAAACGTTTTCCTCTGATTAGAGCGGGTTTACAAACCAACCACAATAATGCAGTACTGTAAATAATGAATCATACATTTTCTGATACGGATATCAAAAAGAGACATATTTCTAATACTTGGTGGTTCATTGGGCAAATTTTGGATTTATGTGTTTTTTTTTAACAAAAGCATCACCCTTTTGATCACTTCCGGTCATAACGAATCGATTGGATTCTGTTATTTTCAGTTACAGCGATGTGTTCCAGTACATTTACACTTCTGGTTATAGCCGGTGACAGATTCTTTGCAATCATCTTCCCATTAAAATCACGAGTAACACAGCGTAAAGTCAGCATCATGGTCACAGGAGTCTGGTTGGCGGCCATTGCAGTGGGGTTAGCTCCCTTGTTTACCTATACGTACAAGGAACGACGATGGTCGAACTATGTGGAGAAGTTCTGTACAGACGTCTGGCCAACATATACGATAGATCTAAAATGTGACAATGGACTAACGTCTAAAAGAGCGTTTTGGATCATGGTGTCTGTGGTACTGAATTGGGTACCAATGATTGTGATGACCATACTATATACTATAATAATAATCAATCTGAGGTTTAACAGAGTTGTTCCTAGTAGTGGAGAGTTGTCTTTGAATGCTATCCATAGAAGATCAAAGAGCAAGGTTTGTAACTCTTGTTTGTTGACAATCATTTGTTCAATTTCTAGTTTGCCTTGACTATCGTTCCACGTTGACCCTACATATACACGTAGATCATACGTCGTGGTTACACTAAGTCTTGTTCCGTTCATTCCGAAAGTCTAACGAGCTAATTTTGCCCTTTTCTATTGACAAAACAGAAATATCTGTAGTCTAGAGAAGATTTATAGAACATAACTTTTGTAGATGCTATGATCAACACAATATAAGACTACCTTTTGTTTTTTCTATCACCATTTTTTAATACAAAATAAACTGGCTCTGTTCATTTTTTTGAATCGTTCTCAGAAATACATTAATAAACCTGCGAAATTAATGTGTTTGTTATTTTTCAGGTAGTAAAGATGTTATTTTCTGTTTTGATCGTGTTCATGATTTGTACAGTACCATTTCAATTTACCAAACTGTATGAGTTATATCGAGAAGACCAGTCTGAGAGGGTGAGTATTTCAGTTCGTGACATCGATCATCAGAGAGTCAAATGAACTATGGGAATTTGCATTGTAATGTATTCAGAATGTTTCCAATAGATGACCCATGATTTGTGGCTTTTGTGCTTGGGTTTCCAACTGGTTTTCTTAAGTGTCCCCGAATACGCACAAGAAAAAAAGACCATTTTCCCTGAATTGTCTGCATAGAAGTCATCAAAACATGCAATTTTGCAGTATGTGAAAGTTACAGAATTGTGCTATTTTAATACGCTGCTGGCAGTGGACATTGCATGCATATCCACCCAGAAAATATGCAATACAATATAAAAATTTCTTTAGACCTTTAGCTCAGTTTGTGTCCCCGGGAAAATGCCCAAATGTCCCCAGTCTGAGACATGTGCACAAGTTGAAAACCCAGGTACGTATTAATTAGTATGTTGCCATTTTGTTCTTTCAGCTACCAGACTGGTATACACCATTCTATTTCTCATCCATTATATTGATGTACACCAACACAGCAGCTAATCCTATCATATATGGTGGCTTTAATGAGAATTTCAGGAACGGCTTTAAAGACCTGGTTAACCGAATATTAAAGCGCCAAGGACGTCATGGTATTAGTATGATGAATGGAGCTGGAAAAGCGAGACCCAGTTTAGTAGAAGACTTGAGAATGAGACCGTATAAAACTCCCGTGGAAGCTCAATTGTCCAAACTGTCAACGGAAACTCGCCTTTCAATTTTGTAATCCAAATGGATTTATTGAGTTGACGAGTTCTGTGCACAAACTTTGTCTGTATCCTTAGACATGATGTTTTGGAGTTTTGGTTTTAAGCTATACTTGTAAGGTTTCGAATGACTCGTACGCACAATGGTAACGATTTTTTAATATCTCCAAACTTTGATGTTGTGATGTTTGATTAAAAGATAAAAATACAAAGAATAAACAAGTTTCGAAAGCACTTTATTTATCATTGATGATTTATTTAAAAACATAAAAAATGAGCCCAATCTAAATAATACTACATCTACATACTAATGCCAGCATTTTCGTAGACATACACATAACACAACCAATTATCTATTCTAACAAACATTTAACAAGAAATCTGAATATATAGGCTTCCGTTGGCTATATAGACCGGAAATAGTTCAAACAAAATTCAGTCTAATTAAAATCAGACCCTAATTTCGTTCGTTCGTTTTTTTTTTTAAATCCGGTTTTTTAACCACTACATTAGGGTCTAAGAACCAGGCGCGATAACAAACGTTCACGTTAACTTTGACCTAACCTTACTTGTACTTGAAAAACGAGACTATGGACTTCAGAATGCACATATTGTTCGCGTCACAAAATCCCAGCGCTGGAGAGGGCAGAGATCTGATTGGTTAAAACAGAGGTCATTAGGTCAAAGTTAACGTGAACGTTTGTTATCGCGCCTGGTTCTCAGACCCTAATGTAGTGGTAAAAAACGGATTAAAAAAAAACGAACGAACGAAATTAGGGTCTGATTTTAATTAGACTGAACAAAATTTAAGTATCCAATGTTATCGCTTAAAACTTAAGGGATCGTAAAGATTTCTAGACTATTCATGTGTACGAGATACACTAATGATAACTCGTGGTTTCTGTTATTCCAGAAAGACTTCACCAGATATGACGCTGCTACGAAGCTTCAGTCCACATATAATATAACAAGATGTTATCTCCCCTTACAAGATGGCGGAATTCATAAAGGTGTCAGATCATAGTTATATGGAACAATGTTCTAATCAGATTGTTAAGGTGAACAACCAACCAGTCGATTTGAAGCGCATAAAAATCATAACACTATTAATATTTAATTACGTTTAGTCCATAATCCCTAATGAAATCAGGTTCAGCTAGAACTTATAATATAATAGATTTATATTTACCTATAATTTTAATAATATTATGATTATAGGTAAATATAAATCTATTATAACCACTGATATTATTGTGGTATTACAACTGGATTAGATTAGGATAATCAGACAGACCAATGCCATGAGGTTTGATTCAGACTGACCCAATTTCTATTCATTAAAGTCCTTAGATCCGTTCACACAAAACGTAAGGGAGTATCATAGAGTTATGATTGCCAGATTGATTAAATTGCTAAAATGTCTCCCTTTCAGTAAATGTATAAGAAACAGGTTTAGACGGGCCGTTCAGCAGCTGCATTTTTATGGGCAGTTCTTCAGTGGTGGCTTCTATCTTGTATTTCTGAAGGATCTATAATGTAAACGAAGAAGCTCTACATTTTCAGATATTCCTTTTTATCTGAATCTAAGATCCAAGTAAGTTACATCAGGGAATCTAACAATTATAATCAAAGAATGTTTTCAGATTAGTTGACCATTTTTGTGAATTTATCTAGTGAAGTGGACAACGTTTGGGTTGAAATGGCATAACGGTATGTAACAGAATTTACTACCTATAGAAACGGTTCTTGTGATATCGTAGACGTAAACCCACACATCTGTGCCTTATCGCTAGTTTTACCACAAGTGTTATACATGTATTGAATAAAAAAAAACAGTTACCTTTATTAAGACGAGAGAAACTTCCTGTAGAGCTGTTCTTCTAGCAGGACATGAACGAGGTCCAAAACCAAACGGTACAGTAACATAGGGTGAGATATAGGAAGGGACTGGTCTTATCCATCTTTCAGGTATAAATTCAGTAGGATTGGGTACAAATCTTTCATCTTTACCAGCCATATCGTAATGTAACACAATATTGGTCTAAATGAAAAAATTTCAAAAATTGTTATTAATGCATATTATGATTCAGGGACTTTTAGTTTCGTGCGTCGGTCGTCGATTAAAGATCATGGCCCGTTTCTCAAAAATTCTTACGATTAAAAATTGTCGTAAGTGTGAGATTATTCATTGCAATTTGCCCAACTTACGACAAAATTTATTGTAAGATTTTTTGAGAAACAGAACTGCAAATTTAACTGCAAAATATTTCAGAAATCGTAATAACACTGGAACAATGACTTTATAATACATTTTTTGCCAGATAAATCTCCATGGTTTGTAATAGGCCTACCAATAAATTGCTTCATGAGTTGACCAAACATAAATCTCAACATAACATAACGTAGCCTCACCCCAGCTGGTATGTGATATCCAGCCGTAGTTGTATCTTTACTGGTAGTGCGACCCAATCCAGGAGCAATAGGAAACATTCTGAAAAAAGATAAAGCATGTAGTTTCGTGTCAAATAGTCATATAATATAAAAACCTCCTTCCACAGATAAGCAATTTCTGTAGCTCCAAAATAAAACCAAACAACCATGCGATCTGAAGATTTCACATGGCTAATAATGCTCCTATGACCCGCTCAACGGCAGGTTTTATCTGGCTAATAATGCTAATAGAAAAAGATGATAATACGAAAAGATGATGCTGATAATACAAAAAGATGCTTATAATGCAAAAATACTAACATAAGGCAGTTACGGCGTTCCATACTCTATTATGTTCATTTTTAATATCACACAGTAAATAAGAAAAAGAAAATCAACACCTTACCTCAGCGATTCTTTCAGAAAAGCTCTCAAATAAGGTGAATTGTCCAGAGCACCATTACAAATATCAGTAGAAGAATAGTCTTTTATTTCATTATAAAGTTTCTGCTGGACATCGGGATATTTGGACAGGGCATGCAGAGAGAATACCAGAGAGTGTCCAGTCTACAAAAAAAATGAATTTATGTTAATTCAAGATTATTATCAAATGTCAATTATCTATCATTTTATATAACAATGCCAATGTCATATTGATATGTGTCGTCTAAGGCAGTATGTACCAAGGTCCCTCTATCAGACTCATATTTTTGCTGTGGAACAGTTGAGTTCTGGCTAATCCGTCAAGATTCAAGGACTCTCCGATTACCTGCAACGCTTATCGATATATAAATCCTATGACAAGGGGGTGGATTTAGGGGGGACGGGGGGTAGGGGGACTAACTCAGAAGGGGGGGGCGAGAGCGTCTTGGTCCCCCCCATAATTTGATTAGTAAAATAGATTTTTTGAAGAATCAAAAATCAATCACATGAAAATCATAGTAGGAAGTACCTATTATCAACTCAAAACCCGGAAATATCTGTCAGAATGCACGGAATTGAGGCCATTTTCCATTTTTTTTTCTCTAGGGCGAGGACCTTATGTTTGGGCTTTCGGTTGCGGTTGCAGTTGCGGTGGTCCTCCAGCAAATGTTTTAACAAATCCACGCCCTTGATATCCACCATGAAGTTGTTTTTATACTCCATTACACTGTATATTATACAACATTTGATTTAGGTAACAACATTATCACTTACAGTATCAACTCCACCGAAGAACAATTCACTGAGAAATGTGAATATTTGTCTGTATGATAATTTAGATTGGTATAATAACTGTTGTATTAGGTTCATTCTACCATCTATCATCGGATGTTTCAAGGCATTGTTTATATGTTTTTCAGATAATCTGGAATTAAATTTAATGAAGTTTAACCTCTTTTTGTAACAACAAATTATCAAACTAAAGAAGTCGAGCAACTTCGAGCAGGAAATTGCAGCTCTTTTAATTTACCAACAATTTCGAATTTCCAACTATTAAGGAAATGCCTTTTTCCTACTATTTTATTGTCTTTTACAACAACGATGTAATCTTCGCCTTGTTCTTGGCTAACATTGATCTGGCCATATGCAGTTGTGTGTGGCAAGTGCATGTTTGTGGTTGAAGGGCATCAACAACATCAGGCGTTATTTGAAATATCTACTGGAAAGTTTTAATTCTTACCCTCGTATAATATCCATGTTCTCACAATACTGTTTAAACATGGGAGTTGTTACCAGTTTATAAAGAGGCGGAGTGAACAATTCTTTATAGATCAGAGATAGTGATATATTCACAGCTTTGATGAAATTCTGACCATCACAATCACTAGCATTCAAAACTCCTAATCTTCCATCAAAACATACCACACCAATCGCTGAAAATATCCAATCAAAACTATTTGGTTTGTTCTATTATGGGATAGAAAGAGAACATATTGCGGTTCAAGTCTAGTGGGTATAAATCATTTCATTGAAAGTTTTCTGAAAGCCCGGGTTATGAATCGATTTACGGATTATTAATCTTAAGCAACGATTCCTGATTTGCAAGATAGTATAATTGCAGACATCCGAAACCACCATTTAGGCTTTTTAAAAACAGGACAATATGGATTACCAATATCAAAAACAACATACCTTCAGTAACATATCTATAAATTTCAGGTAAAAAGTCGTTCACTGTTCCCTGTCTATCTCGCAAGCTATCAATTCTGTCTACAAACTCTTCAGCAACAGTCATCTGGTTCTTAACAAACGATCGGACAGCCTGTGGGGAGGATATTTTCTGCTGAACTTCACGTCTCATCTGTTGCCACTCTATACCCTGACTAGAATACAAAATCAAAGTTAATCTGAAAGGATAAGAAATTTCATCTAAAAACGAAAGCTACAGAAATCCAATATTTCTATCAAATAAGACTTGGAATTGGGAAACGAAGAAGTAGCCAGCACTTTTTAAGCCAGCAAGATGTAAAACTCGCTGATTATCAACGTTACAAAAACTAATGAAAAGAATGATCATACAAAAATGAAAGGGGGTGCTGGAAATCGTTAAAAGTGAAAGAAACAGAAAGTTCGAACGACATTTAGAAGCGTAGATCAAATAATATATTCCTTGTGTTTCCCTTCTATGAAAGACACGTTGTAGCGTCGTGAACAAATAAATTTCTGGATCAGAAATAGATTCGATCAGCTGATTCACCGGTCATAAATTGTGTAAGGTGATTTTAATCCAGGGAATTATAAGTACTCAGCACTATCCTATCCTATGAAGATTAAATAAGGTACACCACGTAGGAGACTGGCTGGATTAAAGCTGTTCAAACTCCCACTCGATATAATTCAACCTGAAAGAAACCATGATCTCGAACAACCTCCAATAGCCAGTGCCTGCGATCACAAGGATAACCAGACGAAATAATGAAATTTGACCAATGGGTTACAAGGGGTCCAGGGGGGCCAGGGGGCCTTCCCCTCCCCCCCCCCCCCCCACTTTGAAATTTTGTATAATATTACATATGGATACCTGGTGCTGGTATCCCCCCCCCCCCCCACACTGACAATTATTTGGCCCCTCCAAATAAAGATTCCGAAGAACGCTACTGAATTTCACATCATGATACTCGAAGTCTGTACAAATGGAAAAGGTACCTAACACACCTATACCATCTAAGATTCTTTACCCATTCGATTGACGTCAACAGATCACGCTTGTTCCACAAATCCTGCAGTGGAGTGAACAAAAGACTTAGATACCACTGTGAGCAAAATGTTCTCATCGATCCCAACCAAAGCGGTTACAGAAAGAATCGGTCAAAAATAGATAATATCGTCCGCTGCTCTGTTGTATTTACCTTCGATTTTTAATTTCCTGATTTCTGGGAAAAAAGCTTGGAAATAAATTGTAGAAATTTGAGACGAATGGGTGAAAATAACTCATTTATGAAAAATAAAAATAAAAATAGTTTACCTGGTCAGCAATCCTTGGACATTCTGATTGTAGAGCTCATTGTAACGTCTGAGCATCCCAAACATGGCTCTAGATGGTAGTTCACCTTCAGCTTGTCTAATATCGACAAAGTGGTCTGGATTGAAGAGTCTAATGACAGTAAAGCCAGGAACTAAATCTTGTCTTACCACATCACCATACATCTTCTGTAGTCTCTTTACAGACTCATTAAAATCTACTCCATAAAACCTTCCTACAAGAACACAAAGGATGCTTCCAATGAATTTAAATTTAGTGTAAAGTGATTTTAACATCTTTAATCTAGTAATAATAAAAATCCGTACAAGCAAAACAATTCCGTTAATCAAAAATCTCATCCAGAGCATGACAAAATCGGGTGCAATAATTATATAGTAGTGGACTTCCCATACGAGAAGTACCATCAGGTGTTTCGAAGAGAGTAACCGAAAATAAGAATTTGAACTGAAATCTATGTCCGGGGCATTGTGGACAGACCTTCATCTCATTGATACAACCTATTCTATATAGCTATTGATCGTATATGCTGATAAAATGAGAATCTTTCACCCGGTAAAAACAGCTTAAGTATGAACCTCCGCCCCCCCCCCCCCAAAAAAAACCCATGAAACTGTACTCACCACCCGGTAAATACTGCCATAAAGCTCCAACAAGTGGTAGACTTGTAGGTCCAGGTATGTCCTTCAAACTTCGCTGTTGCTGGGTTGCCTCAACATATGGTGCACCTACTGCGTGCAACCGGGAGGTTACTCGAACGTCTTGAAAAGCAGCACTCTCACTGTAGCTATGCTTGGTCATGAATTGACACCCTCGTGCTAAAACCTTTCGAGCGGACTTCATCTTAGATCTAGATAGACATAACATATCATACAGTTTACATTGACATTATCCAATACAAAACCATCTAAAGAACAATTCCTAAATCAAAGTCCATGAAATAAGTAAGAGTCTAATCATTGCCGTGGATAACCAAAGAGCTTATTATAAATCCCATGAAGGAACAGACATTTTGATTTTGGTTCCCTTTCTCAGAGCTTTGAGAATTTTCGGGGAAACAAAGGACTTTAAATCAAAGTCAAAAAAAATTACACTACCAGATAACTTTGCTGCAAGTGTAGGATAGTCTTCAAGTAAGTAATGGCACATATATACTCACACTTATACTAATATAATACTTAGCTTCTATGCAATAGAAAAAGGAAAGAAAAGAAAAAATTAGCTTACCTTTCTGATGTTCCTACAGCCTACTGAATCTTCACTTTAAACAGCTGTTTTTATTTCAACCAGCTACTAATCCTATCAGACATCAAACTGTGTTTCTGATGTCTACAAAATGTCTTAAAACCAGTTGATCCACGTAGTCGTGACGCTGTACAAAGGTTATTGGAGCAGATTAAGCAGAAAATCCGAACAGAAATAAATTTTTGCTAACGCAGGTTTTTTTTTATCTAGATTTGACCTACTGACACACTCTACAGATTCAGCTTTTTAAAGTACAGACTCCATTGAGAGCCATTTTATCAATCATTTTCTTGTAACTAAAAAGCTTCACCCTACTATTAATACCACGATTGGTCTGATCTTATTGGTGAATTTTTGGGCTTCATTGGAACATGTCTATGATGTCAGAAGTCATAACCTAGAAAAGTGGTTTCCATCCTGGGGGCCATGAGATATTTGTCAGAGGGCCATTGGGCATGAAGATGTGAATAATTTTTTCACTTGCTCAAATTGTATTTAACTATGATTGCTGTGTATGGTCTGTAGTTGCTTGTGGTCAAATGCATTTGGCCTCCGCAGAAGATGTGGGGGCACAAAACAACCCCTTAGGCAATATTTCGAATTAAACAGGGGGCCACAGCTCTGGGAGTTTCGTGAATTTCAGGCCACGGTATGAAAAAGGTTGAGAACTACTGACCTGGAAGGTTCAAAATTCTAATTTTTTTTAGTATCAATGGTGTTGAAAACATTTTTTGCCCGAAAACATAATATTTGGGGGGGGGGGTGGAGGTACCTGGCCCCTGCCCCCTGTCTCCTACGACTATGTTTAATTGACTTTAATATTTCAGATAACCTCATTACCTCATTAAGGTAAGGAAAGTCGCACCGTAGGCTACATGTTATTTCATAACTTCCCCACTCAATGACTTTACCACATAAAAAATTGACAAAACTACCGCAAATGAAATAGGCAATAGACACTGTGCTCACAGTATCCAACACCTGCAGGGCTCGCCTATACTGAAGTTAAAAATATCTTTCAAATGTTGAATATAGAAATATCACGCTGATCTATCTCAAGTCTAGTCCGAAACTTGCTGCCGATGCTTGACGTTCTAACAGTAGTTTCTGATCAAACAAAACAACTTCTGTTGACCTTTTAAGCATTCACATATCAAAATGTCCGGTGAGGTAAACGCCTACCTACTGAACTGGTTGATCGCAGCATGAACTGGGCATATATCGACGTGTTCGACGTGTAGTATCTCAGCCTTTGGTAAACTGGTATCTTTCAAAATTCAACCCGAATTAAACTTAGAGATGTCGTTGTCCAACACTAAATTAATGAAAGTCATCGACAAAAAATTGTACATTTTTAGGGTTGGACAACGACATCTTTGAGAATTTTCAATGAGAATTTGCTGGAGATCATTTTTTTTTCTTGAACTCCCGGTATACTTATATGGCTGTATATCAGTGATATGTGCCTGTATGTCAGAGGGTCTGCAATGGAAAAAAGTCTTTGGCCATTTGGATTGGGTCAGGCCTTCCTTTGTACCAGGCTGTGCCCCATAAAATACCAAAATAATTAAAAACGTAGGACAGTTTTACTTTACTGGTAAAAGATAACTTACCGCAATTCATTAGCTCAAACTGCAGCATAATAGTACGACATAAAACTGCATATCAATTTTATTGATATTCCAATGATAAAATTTTCCTATTGAATTATTTTCAATAAAATACAAAGTAAACTTAACAATATCTTTAATTTATATATCAATAGAATTTATCAATTAATAACAAAACATCTATAAATACAGCACTAGTGACATGAAAGATGGCATAACAAGTGATATTCATTAACTTTGAATTAAAATCATGTATCCATAATCATATTTTCTAATCACAATTTGAAACCTTCGATCGGAAATGACATGTATGGCAGTAAAGCAAGTCACCAGCCAATATGCACTATGAGAAAAAACATTACTATGAAGCGTGATATTTTGACTATAAGGCTATAAATTGGGCACGGGAGAAGATCGGAGAATACTTTCGCACAAGATACACCTTAATATGGCTACATAGGAGTATACAAATGATTTTGATAATTGTACACCTGTAGGAAAGTCGTATCATAGTTCTGTTGGGCGAAGTTCGGATCTAACTTCAACATTTGGGTAATATCAGCATCGTTATGACCTGATAAATCTTGAGACAAAATGGACGCTGCTTGTGACTGTGAATTATTCAGAGATTGGTAGGTCTCTGCAGAAGAGGTTGCCGGACTTATTGGTGAACTGACGATATTACGGGGATAGTTTGAGTAAGTCGATTGATCAGGAGTGACTGGAGTCACAAGATTGTTTGGCGTTTGATAAGACGTTTCCGGTGCCGGTGGCGTGATGGGTGAATTGGTCGTGTTGGACTGTTTGTAGATTACTTCCGGTGAAATAGCCGGAGCTGGACTGATCGGAGAATGTTGCATGTATAACTGATTTGTGTTGGACTGAGACGTCTGCGTTAAGGACATCGGCTGCATTGTAGTAACGTTGCCTTGGGCGTCTGTAGAATTCAGAAGTTCTATAGGCACTGACAGTGATGCAGCACTTCCATCTACAGAGCTAGGAAGAATGGTAAATGTTCTGTAAGAAGTACCATTCGTCGTTGTTTGGTCACTTTGGGAAATTGGTAACAATATAGTAGGCGTAACTGAATTCAGATTCGTTTGTTCTGTAATTTCATTAATAGGCGTCCATTTCATATCATTGTCTATCTGTAAGGAAGCTTTGATCTCTGCATTCTCTACAGCTATAAACTGCATAGGAATTGATGGTACGGCTTTTTCGTCTGGTACCTCCATAGGTGGCTCGGTTACCACCATGTTGTCCATTATGGATTTTACTTTCTCTGCACATATCTTGTGTTTATTGGTTAAGTGGAGTCGCATATTGCCTCGAGTGGTACTCTTATAATCACAGTGTGGACAACTGAACGGTTTCTCTCCAGTATGTGTTCGGAAATGAACGTTCATTTGAGTTCTAGTTTTGAATGTCTTCGTACAGTTAGGACATGGGTGTTTCTTTACGTCATTGTGTCGATGTAACACGTGACTGTTCAAACAGGTGCGTGATTTAAAGCCCTGACCACAAGTTTCACAAATAAAAGGAGTCTCTTCAATGTGAGTTAGTTTATGATCCTTTAACATGAACTTAGTGAAACATTCTTTTCCACACTCGTCACACTTATAAACCTTCCAACCCTGTGGTAATGGTACGCCATGTTTGAAATATTTATGATAATGGATGTAGCAAAAATTCTGATCTTTAGTTTTATAACCACAGATGTCACAAATTTTTGGATCTGTTTCCGACTTGCTTCTGATGATGATGTTGGATATAATTTCATCCTCTCGGACATCATGTGTTTTCATCATGTGGCTGATACAACGTTTGGAAAATACGAATTCGTTACCACACATAATACATTTGAATTGTCGTTCAGCTTCGGGGATATGTTCAGCCATGCTGTCGATATCCGTTGCGATTCCCATTATATTCTTAGATTTTTTCCACCTCGCCATCCTACTCCTCTTACTTTTCTTCGATTTTGGAGTGTTCTTAGTCTTTTCCTTAGGAGATTCCGAAGTATTTGGTGTTTCTGCAGTATCTGTCTTTGGATCCTCGGGAACTTCAGGTTCGTCAACAGCGTCTGTTACATCATCACACACGTTTTCATCCTCACAAGCGTCTACATACGTTAAATCATTAAATAAATCGTCTAGGCTGAGCTGTAGCGCCATTTTAGCTCTTTTCTTTGGGGGTGGTCTGACTGTAGGCACTTGAGTTGCAGCACTTGGTTTCCTGAAAACAGAACACGATATTTATAGTAAGATTATTTAAAACTTAAAACTTAAAACTGCTTAATTGCAGAAATTTTCAGATTGTTTTCATTATTATTTATAAAGTGCACCCTTATTAAAGTGTAAATCCTTTTTGTAAGTGGTTAAAAAAATCTAAACAAAATGCATCTGCATTTTAATCAGAATCGTAAAACTGTCGTCATACATTTATCATTTCCATGCTTAAATCAACAGAAACCAAACAATATTCGAGTTGTTCTCTTACCTTTGTCTGGTCTTGCGTCCCACTGATGCATCATCGATGTTTTGTTCTTCCATGGCAGGACCTGGTAAAGGTTGTATTTGTGGTGCGACATTTTGGTTATTGGTATTAGCTATGTCTAACTTTCGTTTAGCTTTTCCTCTGGTCTTTGGAGTTTCGTGAGAATCATTCATCAAGGCACCAGCTAAAAGGCGACTTTTCTTTCCTCTGTAGACTTCTTTGGTATCTTTAGGTGTGTCTGTTGGTGGTTCAGAAACAACTGCTTTATTCTGGGCTTCGAGATCCTGCTTTGTTATTTCTTCAATATATGTTTTACGTCGGGATTTAGGGGTACCCTTTAACGCTGCAGTTGATCGAGTCCCGTACGTATGAGGGGGAGTCATGGGGGTCTTCTTTTGAATTTTCTTAGTACAAAAGAAATCTTCACCCAATATATCAGTAATATCGTTAGTGATTTGAGGAGGAAGAGATTGTATGTTTGTGGCTGTATCAGTATTGATACCCTGTTCAGTGGTACCCACCAGCGACCCAGTATCGATACACTCGTCTCTTTTATCATAGAATTCTAAAACCAGTAGCTGCAACTCACAAAGTTTATCATCTTGACCAATATTCTGGTCTCCAGAAAGTTTTATGATCAAGTCTTTCAAAACTTGCACTTTAAACAAATTAGCCAACATGGCAACCTCGTGAATGTTTTCCGATGTTAAATCCGCTTTACCTAGGTATAGAAATGTAACAAATGTCTTCAATGCCTCCATTGAAATTGTCATTGGTATACTAATTTGTAGCATTTTAAAATGGTCGTATCTCTTTAATAACGTTAACAGATAGTCACTAGATGCGGCTATGATGAGTTTATGAACCTAAAAATACAGAATATAACACAATTATTTCAAAACAGCAGTTTAAAATCGTATCAACAGCAAGAGCGTGGATTAAGGAAGGGGGCGCGGGGGGACGTTCCTTTTTCCAACTCAAATCCCGAAATATCTTTCGGAATGCACCAAATTGGTGACATTTTCCTTTTTTTTCCTCTAGGGCGAGGACCTTCTGTTTGGGCTTGCGGTTGTGGCGCTTCGCGACGTACTTCGACACTACAAACCATCTTGAGTTCTACGGTTTCGACCTATAGCTACTTTTGCAGGTGTCTCAGATATCTGTTTAGGTGTCCCAGGGGCGAATCCAAGGGGGCTTCCACGGCTCGAGCCCCGGGCCCTCCGCCTTTTTTGGCAGAAAGTGCATATCCTAGTACCCAATTTGATCCAACCTTCTAAAAAATTTGCCGCTCGCGGTGCCGTTGAATTTGAAGCATGTTATATTTCAGAGTACCCCTTTCACTAAATCCCGGATCAGCCTCTGTGTCGATATATGCAAAACTTGACCAAAATTCCAAAAATATTTATTTTATACCTTAATTTGGTTGGTATTAGATACTAGTATCATATCACACATGATGTCAACCTCCATTAAACAATGCATACTTTTATTGAGTTGATCTGTCCAACCTATACCACCAACTTCTACACGATGATGTGATTGATTTCTTGTTTCACTCCATCTACCTACACCCATCTTATTTATTCCTAGAATTTAAAAGGGTTAAAGGTCAAACTAAATGATCTATGACAAATGAAATGGGGTTTACGTCTACATTCCTGCACTTGTTTGGTCTATTGAAGACGGAAAGACTGCAACTGCAAGCCCAAACAGGAGGAAGGTGATGGACTTAATGGCATCTGGATTTGAGATGACAATAGGGACTTCCTTCTCTGATTTTCATCTGATCGACTTTCATTCTTCAAAAAATCCTTCTTACTAATCATATTATGGGAGGGGGGAACGAGACCCTTTCGTTCCCCCTCGCCCCTTCTGAGTTCAAAGTCCCCCCCCCCCCTTTTAATCCACGCCCTTGGGCTACCAAGTGTATGAGCAGCCGTATCGTACACGGTATTTAAAAAAGTTTCATATTAAAAAATACTAATGAGTTACATAATTTACCTGACGGTTGCCAAGTGTTACTCATGTTAGTGGGAAGACCAAGTTGGTCTGGTACCGGCGATATAGTGGTAGGGTAAACTGGTACATTCTGTCCATCAACATAGCCACCATTATGAGGAAGATTATAATTCTGGTTTGTGTAATCTGGAACCGGAATATGTGTAGCAGGAATATCATTGGTTGGATGAAGTGCTGTATTATGTAAGGAGTGATGTGATTGGTTGTCTGGTTGAGAATAATGTTGTTGTAAAGCTGCTATGTCGATTAACCCATGAAGATTATACGGTGGTTGGTAACTGTAATTTGGTAAAGCTTCGTCTTCAGATAAGTTCTCCATTTTGAAACTGACAGACCTGAAATATGTTTTTTTAAATCAATCTAATTAGGTTAGGAAACGCTAAGTAGCTAAAACTATGAAATGAAAACCCGCATAAAAACGTACATTCAAGGTGTGATATGGGTGCAAAGTTATAATTCGCATATTCTTTTATTTGAACTAAAATTGTTTAAGAACGGTACAACCCTCCCCTGTTAATAAAATACATAATAATACTTCATGAAACAATGGGCCATTAAGAAAAAACATTTCATTACAATCGTCAAAAATAGCCGATAGTGGTTAATTTTTAATATAATAAGTCTATTGACATCTACTGTAAAATTGACAGATTTAAAACATTTCATATCCATAAGATTATGTCAATATCAGTAAATGAAGCCTCGCAAATAAAAACTGTATCATATAGCCTACTAATTCAGTTTTGATCCTTAACCTTATTGTTAAAGAAGCGTTCATTATGTTCATGGTTTGTTGTACAAGATTAGATAAGAAATCAAATATTTGAACTGAAGGGGGTCTTCTTTATATCGTTACATAACTTGAAAGATATAGCCATCTATTATGACAAAATTGTCATTTCATAAATTTATTCTTTATAATGTTTGATTGATATTTGATTTATAATGGAGATTGCATTTTTTGACACCTAAGGACAAATCTAAACTTGAAATTATTTACAAAACTGAATCCATCTCGATCGTCAAATCGTTTGTAGCATAACTTTACACGAGGCTATAATTTTTATCATATAATTTTTGCTTTTAATTAAAATTATTTGGAAAAGTAAATAAGATTTCAAAAAGTTAGATCTTTACTGAAAATACAGGGTCATGTGCAAAAGATCCAGAATATAAACTTGTAAAAGGTCCAATAAATATGTGCAACATTTTAAAATCGGTATAATTTTTTAATTACGACCCCAACAGTAGAGAATAAGTGTTAATGACCCCACAAATAATAAACAAACTATACTATAATCTACTACTAGAGAAAATCATGAATGACCTACTCAATGAGACGACTGCTAACTATATTGTGTATCATAAAAGTCAACTACTTGCTCAAAATTTGACATGTTTCACGTAACTGGGAGCCTAAAACATGTTGTCATTTGACAAAATTGGCAAAAAAGAACAGAAATATTCCAAATTTATCATAATATATACGATTTTAGGCTCTCCTTTTGTTTATCTTAAAAATATAACAGGCTGTGACCTAAATTATTGTGAAAATCAATGAATTTCACGAAATATTTTATGTTTACGTGTCATTTTAACCGACTAAAACTCTACGTTGACCAAAATGAACGCTATATATACATTGTACAGGTCATAGACTATACTTCTGTCAAATTAGAATAAGAAAACACCAACTCACCATGAAGTTATAAGTAAAATAAAATATACTAAAACTACGGAAAATCCAAAATGGAGAACGGACTTGAGATGTGAAGCAAAGAGCAGTGTGACCTAGTGAGAAATGGAGAGATTTGATTGGTTGACCGCTTCACATTGCCACATATTCATTACAGTGGCAGTGTTTACGTACGGTGCCTTATGCATGTCAATGTGCATGACAAAAACTTATCTTTCTATTGAGGAATTTTACGGGAAATAGGATTTCTTGTTCATAACATATTGTTAGAAGCAGAAAAAATGTAATTACGCGAGAAATATAGATTGTAAAGATTAAACAATAGCATTTAAGCATACCATGTATTTCCGTGTATTATACGCGCTATTGTATCAAAAAAAATTGAAGGTACAAAAATAGAATTCGATAACCTTATACATGTTATTCATGTGCAGTAACATACAACAATCTCCTTATGGCGTGTACTTTTCACAACTGATCCGCTATTGATTGTGCGTTTTTGGGCAGTGCTAGTACTTCTGAAGGCTATTTACATATATCAAAGACCCACATCGACCCTCAAAAAGGCTTTCACCTTTAATAACCCATCTGACATGAAAAAACGTCTATTCGTTTGAACGGAACGATAACTCCGGGATATTGTTTGTTAGGGTATTTATATATACGTGTTTCAGGTCCTTAGACAGGTGGAAATCGAAGGAACGGATCAAAATCGAAGGAAAGGCTTATATCGCTATTCTGATATATTTTACCCGATTGCACAATGCTTGATAATAACCACCTTCAAATAGTCCAATCGAACCCTAGTCGCCTGTCTTGGGGCAAAGCATCTAAAATCCTGAACCATGATTGTAATTGGAGAGTTAAACAGCTAACAGGCGAGATCCAGTGTCCGGTCCGGGATTATCGGTACTCGGTATACGGAATAAAATAAGAAGAAGCGAATATAATGGAGTATGGACCCGGACACGATGCGGACATAATTTGCTTATACTATTTGTTTTACTGTATCGATACTCCGGCTCCGTATCGGACACGGTATTTTGTCTTAATCCCTTTCAAAGAATAGGAAATTACAACAAAAATCAAAAAGTTAAT
Organism: Lottia scabra; assembly: GCA_029955415.1. NCBI lineage: Eukaryota > Metazoa > Mollusca > Gastropoda > Lottiidae > Lottia > Lottia scabra. Next base: position 13,956,060 of record JARJEI010000003.1, read on the forward strand.
TTTCTATAGCCACGCCCCATTGCAGATATATTCTGTTAACCTATTCACAGTCTGTTATCTAATCTTTTGAGTTCAGCTTACTTTTGTCCTTTAGTCTTTAAACTTGATCACTTTGAATCTTGGGATTGTTTTGCTTGGATACCAGAAATAAAATTGGAAGTGGACAGAGATGGTTGTTAATTTTGATAGAAAGCCTTTTAAATTCAAAAAGTGAATACACGTATTACGTCTTATTTAGATAGCCATTGGTATAACTTTTTCTGTAAGGCTATTCATCTTGTTATTGTTATACATCTTGAAACATCGGCAAATTTGCATATACAGCTTTTATTCCAGATTATCTGTAACTAATCCTTAAGCGATATACTCAAAGCTTTTGTTGTCGTATGGGTTTTTGATTCTGTATAAAACAGAAATTTTGCAAATTGTGCAAAACTCATTCTCAAGTGTGGTGTTGCAGAATTCAAGGCCTTATATTATATAGTTGGCTGCTCCTGCCTATATAAATTTTGATTTTGCTGATCCTAACATACCAGTAATTTCTTGTTATATCATTGTTAACAAAATACCATTGCTTCAGTCATAAATGCCGCGGTTGACTTTTGGAAATGGAAATGGAAAATAATTAGCCTATAAGACTTTGAGCTCTCCTGGCAAAATTTCGTATGTAGCTGGAATCTTCACTTAAAACATATTTGTCACTGATCATTTAACAATTGACTTAGCAAATGCGCCTTCCCATAAAATTGTTTGTTTAAATGTAGGGCGTAAAACTAATGTTTTTTTTCTTGTTATTCTTGATCATCCGTAAAACACTGCAAGAGTTCATGATTGGGGTCATGAACTCTTTGTTTACAGGTGAAGGTCATTACATGAAAATGGCTTGGAGAAGGCGAGCACTTAGTTTATGTCTTGAAAATAGGCACTTAAAAGTTGATCAAAGAGTTGTAAGTGCTGCAGTCGGACGAAATAAAGCTTCTTCCAAGCTGCAAGATCATGCATACGGAACATCAAGTGAAGGGAAAAGTTATGATGATGTTTTTAAACAGTCGATCAAAAACCCTGACGAATTTTGGGCTGAGGCAGCTGATCAGCTGGTTTGGAACAAGAAATGGAATAAAGTTTTAGATCACTCTAAATCACCTTTTACTCAATGGTTTGTAGTTGATTCTTTTTTGCTTCCAGCTGTGCCCTACTTGTTTGCAGAAATGACCCCTGTTTTGTTTATACACTTGTGACTTGACCAAAGTTTAGGGCCTATTACACAATGTCAATAGCCATAGGTAGCCTTATCTTGTCCTTTTTTCCCAATGTAAATAAAATATAAATACAGTCTTTAAAACCAATAGAGAATATTATATTATAATCAAAACAGATCTCTGTGTGAAAAGTAATAAATGCACAAAGTTTTTTTTACTACAGCTAGAAAGAGTTAAAGATTAGATAGCAAGTCTTGTCATATTACCAATATGCATAAACTTTTTATAATAGACCTACATAATGTACTTTACAGCTTACTATGTCATAGTTTCTAGCTTGTTTGTCATCCTTGTTATTTCCCCTCTTACTTATAAAATATGTTAAATTTTGAATATGCTAATAAGAATGCACATAGACACAATGTAAATAGTATTGGCAGGAACAAAGTTCTAATAGAGGGTTCTGTGCTGTTTTTGTAGATTTTTTACAGATTAAAATGATATAGAGACACAGCTTTATCGAACAACAATCACTGATAAAGGTTTTAAGCAACATTTAGACGTGTTTCCCATGTCGTCCTCAGGCACATAATGATGCTGTGTATATATATCGTGCTTATAATTACTAAATGCCATTTTAGATAAAATAGAAATTAAAATGACTACCATTATCTACCTATATATAAAATCAATATTAGCTTTCTGACAACAGTCCTATGATTGGTTATACACTAAATTCTTTAATGTTTATTTCTACAGATTTGCGACAAGTACTTTACATGTCAAATTTTAAAGATTTATTTTAAATTATTTCAGGTTTAGTGGAGGTGAAATTAGTACTTGTTATAATGCTGTTGATAGACATGTTGATTCTGGCAGGGGAGATAACCTAGCTTTAATACATGACAGCCCAGTTACTAATACTGTACAGAAAATAACTTACAAACAACTTCAACACAAGGTATGTCAAGACTTCTATCTGTTGCTCCCACAACATGATATCATCGTCATTAGACTTTTTTTCTTGGTAAAGAATTTCATTCTGAGCTACAGATGATAACTTGATATCACATGAAATCTATGTAAACAATCTTAGCTGAACGTCTTGACCAAACCTGTTTGTAATCTAGAAGAAAAGCTTTAAAAATCTGGCACCTCCTCTACATCACAATCTGGCATCAGGACCCAAAATTACTTTTTGATTTTTGTTTGTTGAATTGCTTTTTATCTGTAATTTTTGGGCGATAATAATGTGACCAGTGCTGTTAATTATAAAAAAAACCCATGATTGTTTAGGTAAGCAAGTTAGCTGGTGTATTAAGAAAGCATGGTGTAAATAAAGGAGATACAGTATTAATCTATATGCCTATGATACCTGAAGCTGTTATAACCATTATGGCCTGTACAAGAATTGGTGCTATTCATTCTCTGGTATTTGGTGGATTTGCTGCTAAAGAATTATCAGTTAGAATCAACCATTTAGAGGTAAGTTTACACAATTTATGCATTTGTAATGCAATTCAAAATTGTAATGGTGAAAATTGAAGTGTACCCATTGGAATAAATAGTTGGCAAAAGATTAAACTTTAGATTAATGATAATTAGATTTCATTGAAGGGTTAAATTGGTACATGTTAGAGGAGAAAACAAAATCAGTGCTAGCTTTAAGGCCCATTCACACCAAAAACGTCACGCAGAATGTGACGTGAAAAAAAAACGCACGTTAAACCCGCGAAATAAGATCAATGGATAATCAATAAAACGCTCAGACTAGAGACACACGTTCAATGCCGCATTGTTGTCTGAAATAACTTCTGTATTTGCGCTGCGTTGAACGCTGTGTTGAACGCACGTTTTTGGTGTGAACGGTACTTAAGATGTCATATTCCTTTGAAAAATAAAATCTATTTTATTTCCAGCCAAAAGTAGTAGTCAGTGCCAACTGTGGTGTAGAGCCTAACAGAATTGTGCCCTATAAACCTATGTTACATGATGCCTTAAATATGACAGAATTTAAACCTAATAAATGTGTGATATTCAACAGACCTGGGGTAGGTATAGTTTTTAAAGGATCAAATCTAAAGTTTTTCCATGAAATCTGTTGGTTAGTCTTCATTAGTGCAATCGATAGAGAAATTCATTTTATTATACACCCACAAATATATTTTGGGCGATATTATAATCACCCTTTTCATCCATCTGCCTGTTCACATTTTGCTCACGCTCACTCTTCAAGCTACAATTAGTTACAGATTCTTTTGATTTTGATTTTTTGGGTCAATGATGATCCCTATCGATTTTAGTGATGATTGGATTACCTTTCACCAAAATATTGTTTCTGACTTAGCTGTATTGTGCCTTGTTCATTACCATAAAAATTACATTAAAATAAAGTATAATGTATATTAATATAAGAAAAATATTACAAAAAGAAAATATTTTTACTGTTAAAATAGTGCTCAATGCTTTAAATGTAGAGCGATATAGAAATATTAAAAATATTAAAATAGAACCTGAAACATGTTGAGTTTTGTGCTGTGTGATCTTCAGACAACTGATCTATTTCATATATTGTATAGTTTGATCCAGCACCTATGACTAAGAATGTTGATGTATGTTGGGAAGAAGAAATGAGTAATATAAAACCAGTAGATTGTGTTCCAGTACTAGCTACAGATCCTGTTTATATACTCTATACATCTGGTACTACTGGTTTACCTAAGGTAACTATAATACATGTGTACAGGTCAGGGAAAAAAATCGGGAGACAAGCCATGAAAAGTCGGGAGATTGGGGTAAAAAATCGGGAGACTTTATCAAAGCATGTAAATTCATGAAATTTCAAGAAATGAATACTTTTTGAACCAATGTAAGCCCTTTGACAGCATGGCAGTACCAATGTTGATGATCGATGACTGCAAAATGGTACCTGCTCTGTTCTATTTATTCTTGTACTGCAAGAACTGACAGCTAAATTCCCAAGTGTAATTCATATTTTTTAAAACTTTACGATCCTATCCTGATTTTTTAACTTGAACAGAATGAATGACGATCATTTCGTCGATGAAAACTCACGTTTTTAGCCGACATTGAAAGGCATATATACTAACTACAGGTAGGCCTGTAAAGGCAGTCATGAGCTGAATATTTACAGGCTACATTAAAAAATAAACTGATTTTATGAAACGAAATTACAGGTATATTAAATTTGTACTCCCAGTCTGGCATAATAATCTACCGATAATGGAAGGACATGCTAAACGATGTCTACAGACGTCATATTGATGATTGACTGTTATTTTAATAATATGAAAACTTAAAAAAGCTTCACAATTTCGTTTGGTGGTAAAGATTAGGCTACTGTATAATTTCGATTGTAAAAGTGAAAGTAGAAATACCCGGATGTTGTTATAAACATTTGTCACGTGTTATGGTGTGCTTAAAATGCCAATTGTCATGTGAAAATAGATCAAATTATCGTCTTAATTAGGGGATTAATTAATAAGACAATGATAATCTCGTTACATGAAGAGATTAACACGTGTAATGGGCAATCAGAATTTAATAATGATTGATTTTTTATTGATTTATGGTAAAGAATTTGGACATTAAAAAACGGTAGGTCCCGTAAAAATTATGCTTTCGAAAAAATGAAAAAGCGGTAGATTTTGACCTCCCGCCGGTAGATCGGGAGATGGCATGTAAAAGCGGTAGAAACCCGACATTATCGGGAGATTACACATCTATATTATAGCTGTTATTTTATCAAATCCAATGGTATATAGAAACCTGAGTATTTATTCTCCCAGCTGATCGAGATTGCTAAGATCTCACTTTTCAGACAGATTTGGGCCATTGTCAGATGCTTTAACATGTAATGCTCCAATTATCTGACAGCGATTTTGTCTGAAATGTCTGCTATTGAAAGCTGCTGTGGGAGTGGTAGCAATAAACTGAAACTCTGTGCTGTGTGGTATTGGGCTGTCCATGTTCAAAATACCTCTATAGCTGTAATTAAAGTTGGAGTTGGATAATGAGGATGTCCAATGAGAGAAATTGCAGCAGGCGAAAAGTAGGACCAAAGATAACATTTCATTTCTAAATCTGAAAAGCTAACCATTTTCTTAATGCAATGATCCATTTAAAAGTGATTTTTATTTTTACCAGGCTGTAGTGCGACCTAATGGTGGACATGCTGTCATGTTAAATTGGAGTATGAGTAATATATTTGGTATAGCTCCAGGAGAGGTAGGCTACTAAACCATTCCCCAAGACAAGAGGTGGGGGGCTCACCAAGATTTTGGCCAAGGGACTATCACATAGGACCAAGTTTGCATTTTTGAGTAAATGAGAATGCTGTTCAGAATGGCCTTAGAGGCAAGGAATTCAGCCCACATTTTCAAAATTTTCTTGGGGTACCATGACCCAAAATTATATTCAGCTATTGAGTCATGTAATGTAAATGTTTTTTCTTCTTATCAAACTGTTTTATTTTTAGGTATGGTGGGCTGCCTCAGATCTAGGATGGGTTGTAGGACATTCATATATTGCTTATGCTCCTTTATTGAATGGTAGTACCAGTGTTATTTATGAGGTATATTGACTTGCTTTTAGCAATATTTGCTATTAAGGTGCATCTCTTAAATTGATTTTTGTTTGTTAAAATCCTAGTAATTTGGTATATATCATGCATAGAAAATTTAGATTTTAAAGATGCATAAGTTTTGATGAATTTCAAACTTTTCAATTATAATATATTGTTAAAGGATTCCCGTTTTGTGGTTGAGGTAACATGTTTGTTTGTTCGTATACATTCAGTAAATATATTGTAGGGTAAACCAGTAGGGACACCAGATGCTGGTAAATTTTTTCAAGTTATAAAAGATCATAATATAAATGGTATGTTTACAGCACCTACTGCTTTACGGGCTATCAGAGCTGCTGTAAGTAGGATTGTTTTCTATTCATTTCCAAGATGGATGCAGGACGGGTGCAATGATAAGATTATGATCGAATTGCATTTAATTTTGAGGGGTGAGCACCCCTTCTTATCACTTCAATGTAGCTGAGAAAAGAAACATATTATTTGAGCTCAGCCAAGAAAATGTACAATAATGTTTTGTACCATTTGGTTTGTTGAGCTTTAAGTTTCTTTTTTAATTGAAACAGGAAAAACAAGATGTAAGTCTTTGAATGTTTTTATTGAAATATTTTTTTTGCCCGTATAATGATTTATTGTGTGATTTTCCACCTATGATTAACTGTTATGGGGAATGTCATAGTAATGCAATGCTTTTATGAAAAATACAGAATAAACTTTGCTGTTCCCTTTAATTTACTTATTTTTTGATTGATGGTTTGAATAATTATGCATTGTGTGTCAAATTTACTTATTTAATGACATCAAAACCTAATATAAAACAGAAGTGGGATGTTTCACCTAGGCATGGCTGGAGAAAGTAGTGAACTTGGGAATGTAGCTCCTGATTGTCACCATTCGCAAGTTTCTGATACCACATGGCTACTATTGCTCGCGGGAAAATTAATTCATAAATTTATTATTCGTGGGAAACTTTTTCCACCTGTACACCTCTGCGCCTTTTGTACATCATTGAATGGCAACAATGCTTGCTTGCAATTGCTTTGTAATATCATGACTTTTCAACAATAATTCATTAGATTTGACATTAATAAGTGAAAAGTTCCATTCCATTCAGATTCCATCTGAAACTATCGCGTCTTTCTTATGTCATAGAAATAACAGACCCCAACCTAATTGGAGACCATCAAAATTACTAACTGACTTATTCAGTTGAATTTACATGTGTTTCCTCTTCCCTTTTCGGAAAGTAGTTTGTCTTTGAAATGTCTCCTAATTATCCTTGTGTCCTGATTCTAACTAGGTCAGGTGTATTCTCATATGCATTTGATTCCAGAGAAATTTTTGTCTGAAACATGTATAAGCATCATGAAATGAGCTCCAGTCAACAAGACATATTAAGATATTTGCATAATTGCACCATGAAAATTTGTTATTTTTCAAAAAGCGTGAATCTAAGAAAATTCATTAAGAACTTAGAATAAAGAAACCAAGTACTAACAATCTGAACCGCAAAACGAAAATCGAAATCCAAAAAAACATTTTGACGAAACATAGGTAACAGCTTATGAACTTTTCACATGAGTAATGATATTTATGAAAACTGAAAGAACTGAAACAAAAAGTTGTAATTGCTCTCCTATTTTTATAATTTTATGAAAAAAACATTGTCACTATTATTGTAGGATTCTGATGGTGAAATAAGTAAGAAATATCTGCCATTTTCAGAGTAAGTCCTTCAGATTTTTTTTATTCAAGAAACTCTCACTGTTGCAGACTGACAGAAAAAAGTTCAGTAGTTTAGGAAAAAGAATCAATATTATGGTTTTTTTCTTAGTTTTGATCTTAGATTAAAAGTAAATATTATTTTCAGTTTTCGAGCGTTATTTGTGGCAGGAGAACATTGTGATCATGAAACTATGGAATGGGCTCGTAAAGCCTTTAATAGTCCAGTATTAGATAACTGGTGGCAGACAGGTAAAAATCTTAAATACAGAAAATAATTTATTTTTACATCTCAAAATCTGATTTACCAACATGAGGAGGCATTTGTTGCAATAGAAACAGGACGTGAGTTGCAATTTGGAAAGTTAAAGTTTCTTTGGTAGTTAGAAAAGCGTTTTATAGTTGGGTTAGTGTAATATATTTCTCTTTGTTGAAAAAATGGCCCTGTGTGCTAAAAAAGAGCAGGCTATTGCCCATCCTCAATTAGCCCATATAGGTGCAGAAAAGTAGGACGTAAAACTCCATTCGTTTCATTTCATTTTTTGTTGAAAAACTGAAAAATAATCAAATTTGAAGCATTTTATGATGTTGATGGTGATGTTCTAAGGCTGAAAACTTTGCAAATAGATTGTTTATTTGAGATAACTAATATATGACATGTATATGTTGTAGAAACTGGTTGTCCAATGAGTTCTACATGTGTTGGACTTGGTATGGATAAATATCCTACACCAGGAGTCGCTGGTAAACCAGTACCAGGCTGGAATAGTAAGTATTGTTATCTCCCTTTAGTGTGTCAAGGGAGGTAATATTTTCAATATGATAATTTATAAAGCACAATATACAGGGACTATTTATATCATATATAATAACGTAGGTAGACCAACAAGTTGGCTCTAAATAATACTGTGGCAGAGAGACTGGATGTTCTAGTATTATTTCACAAAATTCAGCGCATGCGTGCCAATCATAAACCATGTGTTATTATTCTATACTTCCGTATTCCTTATCTTATATTTCTATGGTTTGTTGTATTAAATGTTTAAAGTATCTAAATGCTGTGTTGGATAAACACGGTTTAGGTTATTTGTTGTTCTTAATTTTAGTTTTGTCCAATTTAATTCCTTGAAGCTATAAGTTATGATCTTTTCGACAACAGGTTTCTGTTGAAATTTAAGTATACTTTTCAAGAATTTAGTAAATATAATAATGTATATTTCAGTTCATGTTTTAAGACCTGATGGAGCAGAGTGTGATGATAATGAATTTGGACAAATTGCAGTAAAGTAAGTTGTCAGCGTATAGCTGCTGCTCGGATTTTTCAGTTTTAGCAAAATCAGGCGCATAAATTTCATTTTTGTGATTTAATGAAATAAATACTGGTACATGTGTCGTTAAATTGTGTGATTTCTATTACAGATTACCACTTCCACCAGCTGCTTTCTCAACATTGTATAAAAGTGAAGATAGATTTCTTAACACTTACTTTAAAACAATACCTGTAAGTAAAATCTCTTATCACCATACCTGTAAGTCAAATCTTATAACGCTTACTTTAAAACTATACCTGTAAGTCAAATATTGTAACTTAGTTTAAAACTATACCTGTAAGTCAAATAGTATAACACTTACTTTAAAACTATACCTGTAAGTTAAATATTGTAACTTACTTTAAAACTGTACCTGTAAGTTAAATATTGTAGCTTACTTTAAAACTATACCTGTAAGTTAAATATTGTAACTTACTTTAAAACTGTACCTGTAAGTTAAATATTGTAACTTACTTTAAAACTGTACCTGTAAGTCAAATCTTATAACACTTACTTTAAAACAAAACCTCTAAATCAAATCTTATTGTAAAGTACAAATTTTCAGGACTAGATAGAGAAGTTTTGACCTTTTTGGAAGTGTTTCTGCTTGAATTATTAAAAACTATATACCAAAATATATAAAGAAATGTGTCTGGGCTAGGTGCCTGTCCTCATAAGCTCATACAGAAGTAGAAAAGCAGGATTTTAAACTCCATTTATTCATTTATTATATATTCAGGGATATTATGATACTATGGATTCTGGATTTCGAGATGAGAAAGGGTATATAGCTGTAATGGCTAGAACTGATGATGTTATTAATGTAGCAGGACATAGACTATCTACTGGTGCTCTAGAGGAAGCTATATTAGAAAATAAAGATATCATTGAAACTGCTGTTATTGGTGTTAAAGATGAATTAAAGGGGCAGGTCCCTGTAGCTTTGTGCATAATCAAACAAGGTAGGTTTCATAAAAGTTGTGATATTCAAGTAAGTCATGAAAATTGTGTTAGCCTCAAAAATTTAAGTAGTTATAGAAATATTTTGACAGTATTTTGACAGAATATCAATTTGAGGGAAATGGATTAAGCTGCAGTTAACTCTAAAGACTTAGAGGTTGTATCCTGTTCATGTAAAGTTTCTAAATTATCTCCCTTTAATGTGTCAAGGGAGGTAATTTGATAAATGAATGATTTCATTCTCTTTTTCAAACCAGACCAGACGTGAAGTGTCATATAAAGATAAATCAGCAAAATGTGAGTCAGGATTAAAGGGGCCTTATTCTCGAAAACTTAACTAACAATGATTTTAGTGCTTGGGTAATCACTAAAATTGATTTTAAATACAGCTTTATTGTCCAATCAGATTACTTAAATTTTGTTTGATTTAAGTTTTCGAGCTGATAATGTTTTTCCCAGTAATGTTTGTATGAAGATAAAAATATTTTGTAGTGTAAAGTTTTTGTTTGATTCAAGGTCTCAAGAAGTCACATGAAACTATAATAAAAGAAGTCATAATGTCTGTTAGAGAGAATATTGGCCCAGTAGCAGCTTTTAAACAGGCTCTTATAGTACGAGGTTTACCTAAAACACGATCTGGTAAAATATCTAGACATACAATAGCTGAAATGGCAGCAGGAAACGACTATATTGTAAGTAGATTACTAAGATTTCTGTACCATTTCACAAACCAAGTTTTACAATTGCTTGCTAATCTAAAGACCTGCAATTCCATCTTAGTCATATTAGAATATTAAGAGCATATTTGTGGGGTTTATAGTACATTTGGTTAGAGCATAGTTCTTTATAAAACATGACATCATTTGCTTGGATACGAGCAAATGGTGGTTGTTGTGTTTGAAAGTTAGGTTCTCTATCTGGGTGCAAAAGTTTTTTAATAAGTCAAGTTCACTCATAATTCCAGTCCACCCAGCTGTAAATGAGTATGAATATTCCTAGAATGATCAATGCCAAGAGGGTTCACCAAGGTCCAGCTTGGAGAAAGGATCCTCAGAGGAACCTAAGTTGTTATCCTTGTAAAAAATTAGATTTGTCTTTCTTTCAACTACACTTTCCCTTGTATTTCATTTATTAGAACTGAATTAGGATAACAAATCCCTGAATCCATATTAATGAAAATAGTCCACATAATCGCACTTGAGAGGCCATGACTAAAAATACAAGTAAATCAACAGGTCTAGTTTTAAATTGTGAATTTTCAGATTCCAGTAACTATAGAAGATGCCTCTGTTTATCCTGAGATTAAAGTTGCCTTACAAAGTATTGGTTTAGCTATGGACCCAAAATAGATTTAGAACTTGTATTGACCACACTGCCAAAATTAAACCACAGTTTGATAATACTGGAGCTTTATTTTTCCACTAATCAATCATAGGCATATCTGTGACTTCTACTAACCAGAAAGCAATATTTGTAATTTGATTTACTGGTAATGATTATCATAGCCGTAGGGGCTCACAACTCAACAGGGGGGCAGACCAACTTATTGCCCAAATTTTAATAATATTTTGCCCGAAAACATAATATTTGGGGGGACAGCTGCCCCTCCAGCCCTCCTGCCCCCCTGTCTCCTACGGCTATGATGATTATCTTAAGTTCAAGTGTCTAATTGACAATGTGTGATTCCAATGATAAGTTGGTCTTCATCTGTTGCTCAGGAATTAATACAATGGAATGTGAAATTAATTTAGAGGGTTGAGAAGACTCAAACAACAAAATGATTTACTTTAATAACCCTTTCATTGCATGTACTTGACAGCCCAGGGTATAATCAAATGTTTCCGAAATGCACATACCCAGGTACTTTTCTAAATATTTTTATCGTTGATAATGGTAGTACCGGGTATAATAAAGATATCGCAAGGGAGGCCATCGAAAGAGCCTAGAACAGGGCCGGGATTTACCTCTAGCAGTGAAAGGATTAAATGATATACTGTATATCTTAGAAAGTTTTATAAATATTGTTATGATTCAAAATGTTTTACACCAATCTGATATTAGCAGTATAAATGAAGTTTTGTATGATATAAAGTATAACTCTTACAGGTATTAGTTCAACCTAAAATCGTCCTGTGTAGTCAGAGATATTTGGGCTCATCCTGGAAATGTCAAAACAAATGGTACTCGAATGAGCCAAAAAATTTGTTTGACTACAGATTGGCACAAGCATAATTGGTATGTGTGCAATATACACACGAAAATTACACTTATTAACTGTTTGTTGTGCCTCATTTTTTATCACAATCCCTAAAAAATGCTTATGTTTTAAATATTAAGAGACCTATTCTTTTTATATTGACTTTTGCTCAATTAATTTTTATACTGATTGCAATCATAGAAATGTAATAGACTTCACATCGTCTATTGAACTTCTGTTTCAATTTATGGTTGACCTCTGGGATTAGTTGACTCTAAGCGATACTGTGGCAAAGAGACTGGATGTTCGAGTCTAATTACATCGCGTTTATCATGGTGTCTAAATTAATATGACTTCTTGCGAAACCAGAAGTTAAGTGGGATGCCAGAATTCAACGCATGCATAAATCTTGTGTTATTATTCCCTATCTACATTTCTATGTTGCAAAATATATATTTTTCTATGACCTTTCTTTCGCATGGGATATTTTTTCATAAATTTTAGATTAATCTGTTATTTTTTATATTAATATTGTTGTGTTACTGCTGACATTAGGGTTTTTTAAAGTGATTTTATTACAATAATTTGTACAAACAGTGTTATTTTAATGTCATATATTTAAATACAATTACTATATTACAGTTATGTCCTTTCTATATTGCTCTACATTTTAGACAATTTGAAAGGTGAATGTAATTTGTTATTATAATTCTTTATAAATGCCTAATATAATTTGACATATATTGTTATTTGACATAATATGTGGGTAAATTGTTTTGATAAATACATCAACAGTAAAAATGTTATTTTGATAGTGCTGTTGCCCTTTCACAATTGTTGTTGTCTGTTATGAATAACCTTGGATATTTACCTCATTGTTGTGTATTTGACCTTTTTGGTTTGCTGATAGTTTACTAGTTGGGTTTATCTATTTTTTCCTTTAATTTTTTTCAACAAAATAAACCATTTATTGTTGTCTCTAATCTTAGTTAAAATATTCAGACGGAGAGCCATTATTTAGTAGACAGACACGTTGACTCTAATATTTTAACTGAGATTAGAGACAACAATTAGTTAGGCCAACCTCCGTTTGATAGATACAATTCCTTTTGGTTTTTTTTTGCCTGATAAGCATTGTTCTTTTGTAACATTTGTGTTGAATATCTTCTGAGGGAGGAAGGCCTTATTGAGAATTCTAAACATGTATAACAGATTTTTTTAAATTGAAATGTTGTTATTATACATTTCCTAATTTAGGAAGACAAAATTATGCAATGTTATTTTTCATTTTCCAACAAGTAATGTATCATTTACAAATACAATATGAAGTAAAAACCTGGTTGAAAATTTTGAGGGTAATATTTTCTCATACAAGGTCAAGGATTGTTTGCCACCATTGCTCCAATGAAAAGTTCCTGTTTATTTAAAAAAAAAATTATTACATAATCAAAAGTATCGAATTAACAAAATTACAAAGCTTTGACTTCCATTAGAATCTACTCCACTACTCTACTTCATCCAATCACCATTAGCTAAATCTGATGTGAAGTGGTTCACTTATTCATTAGGAGTATACAGATGTAAATAACAAATATTTTAGACCCCAACAAATTAATTGATCTAATTAGCAGTATCTAAATTTTGACTGCCAACTATAATTTTGTAATAACGAAACACAATATTATAGAATATAAAACACTTCTTTAAAGGGATTGTAAAGAGGTTTTCTAAACTTTGTATGTGTATCAGGGACACTGATAGCATCAATTTGCACCATTCCAATTTCCATTCTGTGGTTCTTGCAATTCAACTAAGGCTAAAGCGTTTTATGATGTCACTAATACTGATCTGCATAAAGATCAATAGTATTTTCCAGTAGATAGTAGATCACTATTAGTGACGCCATAAAAGGTGTTAGTTTTAGTGGAATGGCGACCTTTACCATTCCTTTTAATAAAGTTAGGCACATAATGTTTCAACACAACAATGTGCCTCACCTTATAAAGAAGTGTGTAATATTTCATAATATTGTAATGTGTTTTGTTATATTATGTGCTCCACGAATCTATATGTCATTCAAATCTTATATCTAAGAGTTAGGTTCTAAGTCCCAGGTACCCACATCTTCCTAATCACATAATTGAACTTATTATGATCTAACTAATATTTGGATTAAAAAAATATACAATATTTTCAAATACAGAATAAAATTGACGAATTGTACCATAAAGGGTTAGCTTAATATCTAATTTGTTATAAAATGTCCTAAATTTTCACTATTTATTAGTTATAAAAAAAATTATATTAAAAATACAGAAATAACATTTAAAGTGTCATAGTCCTCTAAAACATCTGGTCCGGTTCCTAGCATTTAAGTAAGTCCAAGTCCGATATTGGACTTAAGATTTTCCTACTAATTTTTGCATAGACCTGAGTTGACAGCACGAAATTGATCTTATTTAAGCACAATGCTAGGAACTGGGCCCAGATAAATTAAAAACATTCACCACTGGTGCTGTAATTAATTTAAAGATATTTAGAGGACTATATAACTTTAGTACAATCGGGATAATAAATGGATTGCTAAGATTATTTTGGACTCTTGAACATCACAAACATTGGCACGTTTTCTATTTTAAAAGGTTACTGGAACCAGAAAACAAAGAGAGGTCCCAATCTAATTAAAATAAGATTTTGTTTAGTTTTTTGGTTATTTTTCGTCTCATTGTAATCTAACTAGATTTATAAGGTGAGCGCGTTCTGGTGACGAAATAAACTAATTATAGCACTTGCCACCCTTTCCCCAAACAGAACAATGTTTACAAGCGCATTTCGTATTACCTTATACCGGTAATATGGACTGCTGTGTTGTTTTACTTTCTATTTCGTTCTCCCACAATGCAAAGACATGCCATCTGCATGCCACTTTTTGATTGGCTGAAATTGACTTTACGAGAACATGCTCGCCTTAAAAATCTTCTTAGATTACAATGAGATGAAAAAAAGAGTTCCAAGAAATTGAGCCAATATTGTCTTCAATGATTCTCATGCACAAGAAACCAAAAAAATCTCATTCAATCCCTTTATTTTACACAAATAGTTTATTATAAACTACATATAATATTGTGAACACAATACAGTTTATAACTTAATACCGTTGTCTTTTCATACATATACAATTTACTTTAATATAACATTTTTACAGAGTTTACAAAGTAGTGTTATTTTAATATAACATTTTTACAGAGTTTACAAAGTATTGTTATTTTAATATAACATTTTTACAGAGTTTACAAAGTAGTGTTATTTTAATATAACATTTTTACAGAGTTTACAAAGTAGTGTTATTTTAATATAACATTTTTACAGAGTTTACAAAGTAGTGTTATTTTAATATAACATTTTTACAGAGTTTACAAAGTAGTGTTATTTTAATATAACATTTTTACAGAGTTTACAAAGTAGTGTTATTTTAATATAACATTTTTACAGAGTTTACAAAGTAATGTTATTTTAATATAACATTTTTACAGAGTTTACAAAGTAGTGTTATTTTAATATAACATTTTTACAGAGTTTAAAAAGTAGTGTTATTTTAATATAACATTTTTACAGAGTTTACAAAGTAGTGTTATTTTAATATAACATTTTTACAGAGTTTACAAAGTAATGTTATTTTAATATAACATTTTTACAGAGTTTACAAAGTAGTGTTATTTTAATATAACATTTTTACAGAGTTAACAAAGTAGTGTTATTTTAATATAACATTTTTACAGAGTTTACAAAGTAGTGTTATTTGAATATAACATTTTTACAGAGTTTACAAAGTAGTGTTATTTTAATATAACATTTTTACAGAGTTTACAAAGTAGTGTTATTTTAATATAACATTTTTACAGAGTTTACAAAGTATTGTTATTTTAATATAACTTTTTTACAGAGTTTACAAAGTATTGTTAGTGTTATTTAATACATTACATGTATAAGATAAATAATTATGAACCTTTGGTCAACTTAACATGACAAAGGAGAAAATATCAGGTTTCTTTTCAAGTGATACCACCTCTTACAATGAGCAAAAGACCATTCTCAAACTTTGTCAACAAGAGTTTATATTCATTGAAAATGACCAAAGTATCCAAACAGAATCCAATAAACACATAAAACGAGGTAAAATTCCATAAAATTATTAAAAGTTATTATTGAAAAACGCTGAAAATATTCTGTAAGCATTTTTCAATAATCAAACACATAAATAAGGTAGGCCTACTTTAACAGATTTATCAGATTATACAGTTAATTTATTGAATGTTTATGACTAATAAGCCTAAAGAATATTACTGATATTAACTAGGTTTTAGAATATAGATTTTATGTTCATTCTAAGAGGTAGTATTCCTTTAAACAATGTTCAGTAGTAAATAAATGAAAACATAATATCTACTCCATAGTACATCTTACAACTAAGACAAGATTTCGTTCAGAATTCAATATGGCTGACACATGAAAAAGGTTTTGTGGATATAAGTTGTTATTGCAGTACCTCAAGACCAGCTCTATGAAAATACATATCAAAGAACAAATTATTATATTACTAAACAATACACCTATTAACATATCCTATATTCAATCTTCCCAATCATATGTAATACAATTTAAACTGAACAAGGCAAATAAAGATTTTTTTTCCTTTTTTCTTGGGCTACTTCAGTAATTCTAGTGGCACAAGGTTCTTAACACCTTGGTTCCCAACCTTTTGGACTCTTCGTACCCCAATTTTGTTCAAGCAATCTCCTGTTACCCCTTCACCCACCCTAAGTGATATCAAGAGCAAAAATTAAAGTAAAAGGATATTTGTCAGTTGAAGTTCGATTTTAAATCCATTCCATACTTTTTAAAATTGTCTAAGAGGCTTTACGGGTATGGATAACCACAAGTGTAACTTATCAGGACTGAAGTAACCCACAGAAAAAAAAAAAATGAAATAAGTTCAGGGCTTTAGATTACCATAATTTGTCAACACCCTATATTCGAGGAGCGGATGGGAAAATATAGGCACCAAGAGCTCAGGAGAAGACTAAAGAAGTATTTTCACTAATTAAGACCACTATAGGGGTCATAATATTGCATTTATGGCTTTGGGACTACTGTTAAAATCAGCCTTTCAAAGTTGTTGGAAATCTTTGGCTCTTATGTGCTTAATTACCTCTTATTTTTATTTCATTTTTTCTAATTTGGGAACGCGATTTCCATTGTAACTATCATGTAATATACAGCCCTGAAAGTACCCTTTTATATATCATATAAATAATTTTGAGACATAAAACATACTACATATGTATATTTTCATTCATATATAATCTGTAAATTTGCATATCTGACATTTCTTCCAAATAAATAGGGCTCTAAAATGAAACCTGAATAAAGCAACTTGTTTTAGGTTTAAGACTTAAACTTTGTTATTTTCATATATAAAAGAATTGGAAACAAAATTGGTACATGATCTACCGATATATATCAACATTAAAAAAAAATATAGAAATCTATTCTAATAACATAATAAACATATTTATCAATCTACAAACTGGAGAAGTAGTTTTAACAGAATAATAAATCTTATGTTATAATTCGAGAGAAGTGGAAAAAAAGAAATAAATGTTACTATTTTGTTTGTACCCAAAAAATTAAAGAAACTAACATCTTTTAGGCTAAAAACTCTAGTAAGTTCAAAAGTTTTTGTCAGAAACATTGTTTTTACAATAAGTTTAAGAACATGTATCAAGACACCTTGAGCTCCACTAAGTAGGGCCTAATGTATTGGGTAGGGGGTCAAGAACACCTGACATCAATCCGCAACTGGGTTTATCACTGAAATCCCTCAAAACCTCTCTTCCAAATTGTAGATTGATAAAATAACCAGTTTCTAACTGTTAGGAACAACATGTGCTTTTATTACTAATGTGTCATTTTTTAAAAAGTGTCCTTTGTCTAGCACACTTAAAGGCACAAATTCCATATACCCAAATCCTTTATGGTTACGTGCAGTAGTTGGTTTTTGAAATGCAGCCAATGTTGGTTTCGCAATTAACGTTTCCACAATGTGACTACGATATTCAGCGTTAACATTTTGGTCAATCACAGACAGAATTATCCGTCCAGAAAATGGCCATTCTAATAAATCATCAAAATCACCTTGTAGAAAATGTATAAATATTGATAAAAAAGATCCTTTTGCACTATCTACTCCGTTTAAATTGACACGTACACATAGTTTGTAACCATAGAAACTAGAATAAAATGGAGGACTATGAATTGCTGGCATGTTGCCAAGTTGAGCCTCGCGGCGTAATTTACTGTAGTCTTTTATTTTCCAATAATATATTCCGTTACAAGAACGTCCATCTCGTTCATCAACACAATTTTCCAAATATTTCACTCTTTGTCTCAAATCTCGATTAATCCGTTCATATTCTCGAAACTTTTCATTTAACTGAGAAATTTCCCGTCCATGCTCTTTCAAACTATCATCACGTAAATTGTTTTCCTTTTTCAACGACTGAAAATCTATATCTGAAGAAGCATATCCTTTAAACACTGTGTAAGGGGCACACTCAAGTCCTTCTGAAAGTGATGGTTTAGAGGAGTAACTCTCTCGGACTATATCAGTGTTGGCCGATATCATTGAAGAATTGTCTGCTGCTGTCACTTTCATCACCTCACTTTGATCACCTGAATGTCTTTGCTGATACTGAAGACTCATTTGACCAAAAGCATTATTGATTCGACTCAAGTCTTCAGACACCTGTGTGGCTTGCATACCAGAGACTGAGCCTGTGTCTGAGGGATTGTAATTTTGTCCTGTAGGTAATCCCAAACAACGACTTATCTGAACAACTTGACTACATAACATGTTCATATGATCTGGTAAGGCTGTCTCCATATGTCCTTTCATAGTCTGCCTTTCCATCTAGAAATTAAAAAAAAAACTGTAAATTTAGAAATGGTCCTTTTTAATTATGACTGTTCTGCAACTCTTTAAAAAGATGTCAAACCAAAGAGGCATCATACTACAATACTGAAACAACGGAAAATGGACATGGAGCATGTTAAATATGCCATAAACATGTTGGAAAGGTAAAACATTATTTCAAAAGCTACTTGTTGCATGTACATGCAACTTACATGCAACTCTCAGAAAAACATATTTAAATGTCAAAGATCAAAGTCTGCTGTAAGTTGGTTGTGTTGACAATCTCTTAAGCCTTTTTACAGTTACATTTTTTTAACTACTTTGTACTTACTTGTTGTGGACATCCTAAAGGTTGAAACATACAGTTTACTACAGCTTTCGAACATTCTGTGTTATCATGAAGCTGTTTCTGTAAGAACATACACATGAAATATTCAAAGAGGCTTATTGATTTCTTAGTTATGTCAACCAAATAGTGGTCTTGGGTTTTAATATTAGTCAGTGTCTTAAGTCAAGTGACAGTGAATGTAAACTATCATTATTCCAGATGAAAATGGGTACTGATAATCTGGTAAAAAGATCAATGCCAAGAGTGTTTATCCTGTATTTAACTTTTCTTCATTAATTCAAATTGATCCAAATTTCTGAAATTACCATAGTTTTTGGCATAATGAAAGTAAAAGTAATACATACCAATTTTCTAAGAAGTTGTTTCCCACAGCTTTCACAGACTACAACTATTTCTGGACAAACAGAATTGTGTTTCTACAAAGATAACAATTGAATTGTAAAGTGACTTTATTTTTCATTGTGTATAACAAGGAAGTTAATAAAAGTGTGACATTAGTATATTGACAATCCAATTGGCATCTCTACTAGGAGGATTGCAAATCCTACTGGATTAGAATCTCTACTGTGACATATGTCTAAGAAATCTTGAAGGGCCTACATTGGACAGAACAAGTGCTATTATGTTACATGCAAAGTGAAGACATAATGTAGAGCAGTGGTTCTCAACCTTTTTCAAGCTGTGACCCAAATTCACGAAGCTCCCAGAACGATGGCCCCCTGTTCTATTCCAAACTAGGGCAAAATAGGGAATATAGCGTAAGGTTTGTTGTTTTGTGCATCCTCATCATCGGGAGGTCAGATGTATTTGACCAAGAGCAACTACAGACGTTACACAGCAAAATATAGTTAAATAAAAGTTGAGCTAGAGAAAGAATGATCCTTTCATCCTCATGCCCAATGACCCCCTGACAAACATCCCATGGCCCCCAGGTTGGGAACCACTGATGTAGAGCCTACAATAACCAAATATTTGCATGTAGCGAGATTTTCTGATTTCATGTCTGCATGTTTGCACCCTTCCAATTTTCATTCAGAAGTCTGTGGTTCCTTCTATACAACTGTAACTAAGTGTTTGAAGAAATCTCTAATCTCAAAGTTCTTCTGTGAGACAAGTATATCATATCATTCATGACAGCACCAAATTGCTGGACTGACAGACGCCTGATTAAAAATTTTAATTGTGCAAATTGATGCTTCCAATGTCCCCAATAACATTTTCTACTATTTAAAGTGATACCACCTTTTAGAATGAACAAAAAACTTAAGTTCCCAAACTTGGTCAATAAGAGTATATATTCATCAACGATGTCCAAAGTATACAAACAGAATCAAATAAACCCATAAAACTATGTAATTTGCCATACAATTACAGGGTATAATTGAAAAACACTTAAAATTTGAGTAGGAGTTTTTCAATTATAGTATATAAACATAGTTTTCTGAATTTATCAGATTATTTAGGTAATCTGTTGTATAGTTATGTCACCAGGTAAGTCCCCTGGTGTATATAAACTACTATTGACCAAGTTTGAAAATATAGATTTTTTGTTCATTCCAAGAGGTGGTATTCCTTTAAACACTAGAACATTTCTTGTAATCATTATGTATGTAAGAAGTATATATAGTACCTGAAGGTCATTATAAGTTAGTTGTTGATGACAGGAAGGACAAGGAACATGTCTATAACAACATATTGATGATAAATGGTGAATCAGATCCCTTCGTAATAAAATATCAGAACAATTATTAGGACATGGTATCAAACCAAATGGACAATCTTCTATATGTTTCTGAAAAATATTACAAAGTTGAAAATATTACAATTTGCAAGGGAGGAAGAACTGATTTTTCAAATTTTACAGACTAGTCAAGATTGATTTCTGCTTCCCTGGTAAAATTCCCTTATTCTACACTGAATGGGCAGGACAGCTGCATTAGCCTGCTCTTATTTTCGATTTCCAACTGTAGAGGGATCAGCCAATAGCATAAGGGGCCCCCATCCAAACACCTAGACGCCTTTTCCATGTCAGCCCCTCCGACCTGCATCACTGACGGGGAAACCGAAGGTATCATCTCAACCCATGCCAAGATTGAACCCTGGACCTTCCCCCATAGCGAGCAAGTGTCTAACTCACTTTGCTACCACAGCTACCTCCTTTTATAGAAGAGAGGTTGTATATTATTGTAGTGACAATGATTATGTATATCTGCAACAGGAAAACATGAAGGAAATATGTCATAGTAACTGTTAAAGAAACTACCTTTATATGATATTTATAGGTACCAGAACATGCTCAAAGTACAGGTAACCCTTATAGTAAGGACCACTCTGAAAGATCCTGAAGTGTTGTAGGGACAATAAAATCTTTGGGTATTAATCTTGAAAACTTAACAAAAATTCGGATAATAGACCTTAATCCTTTGATAAGTGAAGTGACACATATGACGTCACAGATGAAAGGAGCAGCGTGAAATATATGTCGCTAATGTGACGCATGCTGTAATGTCATTAACGTCTATTAAGTCACTCCCTACAGTATGACGCCATAATTAAACTCACTGCTCAAAAGGGTTAATCTGATTGGAGAACAATGTAAAATTCAAAACGGATTTAAATAATAGACCAATCCACTGAATGAACATTTCTTTTTTTAGAACAGGGTCACTATTTTCTTTAATGTAGTAATGGTTAACTCTTTGTACTTAAAGATTCTTTATCCAATAACATAAGAGATCAGCTTACTTCCTTGTTATTCTACTTCTTTAGGGGATTTTTACAAAATTTGTTTGATATTTAGAGAAAGAAACTTTTTTACAAATTTTATCTAAAAAGCTGTTTAAATGATACTACTTTACCTTCTACTATTATAACTTGCCATAAAATTGAAGGGAAATTTACGGTAATTTTTGATTCCTTTCTAATGAAGAAGAATAGATATATTGCGTTGGCTTGAAAACAATATTGATTTCTTTAGGTTAATGTGACATATTTAAATATAGACATGGTATGATCTCAATAATAATGTTTCATTGTCTAATATACCGGATTCCAACTCCAGGGCACCTCATGTGAACCTCATAGGAGGTACTTGACAGGCCTTGATAGTAATATATCCATTTTATCTTTTTCCCTCTCTCTATCCACTGTAGAATAATGGCACATTAGAATGCATGATTCTCCCAGCCAGGGGCATTCATATAAAATCATCATTCGGCTCAACCTTTGTCATTTTTCTTGAGACTATGTAATGACTCGGCCATGATAGACGGCAATCTTAACAGGTAAATGGGCAAGGGAAGATAACTCTTTTTTGAAGATTGTTTTTGATTGGCTGTTTTTACCGCAAAAGCTCTCTGAAGAATGATTGTGATTGGCTGAACTATAATTTATTCAATATGGAAATCTCTGTATCGTATACAAGGTTACCTAGTACCCAGGTCTAGTGCCAAAGTTGATACGAGTGATAAAATCATGAGACAGGAGGCGTGTGTTGGGACATCCCTGCCTTTATATTGGAATCATTATGGACATCCTTGACCCTTCAAAAATATTTTCACCCTATGGTTTGATTTCGACTACCTTGCTTCCAGCATAAGAGAAAACTATGTAAAGTTGTTAATCAACATACAAAAGTTGTTTCCATACTTTTTCATACCATGGCCCAAAATTCACGAATATCCCAGAACCGTGGCCCCGTTTTATTCGAAATATCGTCCAAGGGGTGGTTTTGTGCCTCCTCATCATCAGGAGGCCAACTACATTTGATCAAGAGCAACTACAGACTTTACACAGCAAAATATATTTAAATAAAATTTAAGCTAGGGAAACAATTGTACACATCTTCATGCCCCATGGGCCCCAGATTGGGAACTACTGACACAAAAGGATAAACCCAAAAATATGCAAAAATTTAATATGCAGTATTACTCTAACGTTTTGAAACACATTCATAAACTTCTAGAATGCAAAAGTCACAAGTGATGAAACCATGTCAATTTGTTACACATTTTGACGCAGGAAGCTGCCATTTTTATTTTGTTAATTAAAACATGATAGCATGATAAATAAAAATAAAACTCTCGGAAACTCTAATCTTTACCTACTTGTATTAAATTTAACATCACTATCTTCTCACACCCTTGACTTTTATTTGGACAACGAACATTAAAATTCTGGATTTCTCTTTTTGCAAAATTATCTGCAAATAAGTCACTCTCTACAATCTTGGCATTGTCTACTGGACATGTCTTGTTTGACTCTCTGAAATAAACAAAATAGGTCTTTAATACCTAAAGAAGGTGTTGACCATTGATCAAAAATATCTGTAAAAGATCTATAGACATCATTCATGCGATATCGAGACTCCTAACGCAAACAAGCAAAAAAATAGCGATGCCCCATCGTAATACGCCCACTTTTGTAATGGCAGCCAAGTCGTCTGGGAGGTCGACAAGAACTATCAGTAAATGAAACATATGTCGAAAACCGTGCCATCAAGAATGTTTACAAAATTGAACGATTTTTTAGTGTTTACAACTACAAGTTAACAAGGGCAATAACCCATGAAATATTTTTCAATTCTTCTAATTTTCAATAGGGTTCATCCTTGGGTGATTATAAACACTCAAACCAAGTTTCATCAAAATCCATCAAGAAACCAGCTCTCTATCGTGTTCACAAAGTATTTTCAAAAACAAGGGAAATAACCCATCAAATATTTTTCGATTTGTCGGATTTTCAATAGGCTTCTTCCTTGGATGATTATAAACACTCACAATAATTTTTATCAAATTCCATCGAGAAACCAGCTCTCTATTGTGTTCACAACTTTGAGAGTGTTATGGGCTATAAAACTAACACGTTTTAAGGAACAAGGGCAATAACTCATAAAATATTTATCGATGTTTCTGATTTTCAATAGGCTTAATTCCAAGGTCATGACAAACACTCACACCAAGTTTCATCAAAATCCATCAAGAAACCAGCTCTCTATCGTGTTCACAACTTTGAGAGTGTTACGGGATATAAAATTTACACGTTTTAAAGAACAAGGGCAATAACTCATAAAATATTTATCGATGTTTCTGATTTTCAATAGGGTTAATTCCAAGGTCATGACAAACACTCACACCAAGTTTCATCAAAATCCATCAAGAAACCAGCTCAATATGTTCACAAAGTATTTTCAAAAATAAGGGAAATAACCCATTAAATATTTTTCGATTTGTCTGATTTTCAATAGGCTTCTTCCTTGGATGATCATAAACACTCACAATAATTTTTATCAAATTCCATCGAGAAACCAGCTCTCTATTGTGTTCACAACTTTGAGAGTGTTATGGGCTATAAAACTAACACGTTTTAAGGAACAAGGGCAATAACTCATAAAATATTTATCGATGTTTCTGATTTTCAATAGGGTTAATCCCAAGGTCATGACAAACACTCACACCAAGTTTCATCAAAATCCATCAAGAAACCAGCTCTCTATCGTGTTCACAAAGTATTTTCAAAAACAAGGGCAATAACCCATCAAATATTTTTCGATTTTTCTGATTTTCAATAGGCTTCTTCCTTGGATGATTATAAACACTCACAGCAAGTTTTATCAAAATCCATTAAGAAACCAGCTCTCTATTGTGTTCACAACTTTGAGAGTGTTACGGGCTATAAAATTAACACGTTTTAAGGAACAAGGGCAATAACTCATAAAATATTTATCGATGTTTCTGATTTTCAATAGGGTTAATCCCAAGGTCATGACAAACACTCACACCAAGTTTCATCAAAATCCATCAAGAAACCAGCTCTCTATCGTGTTCACAAAGTATTTTCAAAAACAAGGGCAATAACCCATCAAATATTTTTCGATTTTTCTGATTTTCAATAGGCTTTTTCCTTGTATGAATATAAACACTCACAGCAAGTTTTATCAAAATCCATCAAGAAACCAGCTCTCTATCGTGTTCACAACAATTGTGGACAGACAGACAGACAGACAGACAGCCGGACAGACAGACAGACAGACAGACAGGGGCGACTACAATATACGCCCACATTTATGTGTGGGCGTATAAAAAGTAATGTCTTGTCACTGAATAGTCCAAAACTTGCTGAGTTTATTCCCAGCCTTTGACTTCTATTTGGACAGATATGGCTGGGGGAGAGTCAGAAAGACTAAGCTACAAAAATTGGGGATTTTCCACACGCAGCCTTTCAATGGTGAGCCACAGATTTTAATTCTTGGAAAACAACTTTGATGGACTCTGACGTGACCTGTATGTTGTAGGGGGATAATAAACTACAAGATAGCTTGCCAGGCAAGGTAATATACGCCCACTGGCAGCTTTGTTTGAAAGAGAACATTTGGCAGAAAACAGCAACCATCAAATATTCAACCTGTAGTCATAGGCCAACATTTCGTTCAGAACTTAAATTAAGTGTCGTCCAAAAAATTTTTTTCTCGATTTCATTAAGGGTTAAGCATTCATCAAGTTTAGTCAAAATTCTTCTCTGTTTATGAGCTAAAAACTAAAACTTATTTTGAACAAGAAGGCAATAAGTCATATCAAATATTTTTTTTTGATTTTCGATAGGGTTTATCGTGTGATAATAAACTATTTCAATAGGTTTCATTAAAATAAAATCTATTCTAAAGAGAATTGTGTCTTCTAGAGAATTCACAACTTAAAAATCAACGCGTTTTAAAGAACAAGGGCAATAATTCATATTAAATATTTTTCGATTCTTTTGAATTTCAATAGGGTTAATCCTTGGGTGATTATAAGCAATTTCAGTAAGTTTCATCACAATCCATAAAGAATTGTGACTTGTAGAGTGTTAACAAGCTAAAAATCAAACATGTTTTATAGAACAAGGGCAATAATTCATATCAAATATTTTTCGATTCTTTTGATTTTCAATAGAGTTCATCCTTGGGTGATAATAAGCAATTTCAGTAAGTTTCATCAAAATCTGTAAAGAATTGTGACTTGTACAGTGTTAACAAGCTAAAAATCGAACGCGTTTTAAAGAACAAGGGCAATAATTCATGTGAAATATTTTTCGATTCTTTTGATTTTCAATAGGGTTCATCCTTGAGTGATAATAAACAATTTCAGCAAGTTTCATCAAAATCCGTAAAGAATTGTGACTTGTAGAGTGTTAACAAGCTAAAAATCGAACGTGTTTTAAAGAACAAGGGCGATAATTCATGTTAAATATTTTTCGATTCTTTTGATTTTCAATAGGGTTCATCCTTGAGTAATAATAAACAATTTCAGTAAGTTTCGTCAAAATCTGTTAAGAATTGTGACTTGTAGAGTGTTAACAAGCTAAAAATCGAACGCGTTTTAAAGAACAAGGGCAATAATTCATAGTAAATATTTTTCGATTCTTTTGATTTTCAATAGGGTTTATCCTTGAGTGATAATAAACAATTTCAGTAAGTTTCGTCAAAATCCGTAAAGAATTGTGACTTGTAGAGTGTTAACGACAATTGTGGACGGACGGACGGACCGACGGATATGGGTGACGGCAATATACGCTCCACATTTCATGTGGGCGTATAAAAATCATCCATCTATCCAAATATATCGAAGTTTTGTGGATTATTGGTAAAAAAATATGTTTAAAACCCCTGCCTCGGCGGAGGTGCGGAAAAACAGAAGTTTTTGGGGCCTATTTTTTTTTTCAAGTATCGGACTAGTCACTGAAGTGAAATCACCACCATGCAGTTATAATGGAAATTTTTCCAGGTCAGCAGCAAGGGATCTTTAACGTGTACAGCCTGTAGCAGGGGCCTTGGTTTATTGTCTTATCCAATTCAACCAGACAATTTTTTTATATCAGCCCTTTATACCTGCATCATTATGACAGGGGATACTGGGTTGAAAAATCTGGTGGTCTACATTCAAGGTGTTGGCAAATTGATTTTCTTTTTCTTAATTGTGTGATGAAGAGAGCTTAAAGGGATTGTGAAGCGTATTACTAAACTTTGTATGTGTATCGGGGACACTGATAGCATCAATTTGCACCATTCCAATTTCCATTCCGATGTATGTGGTTCTTGCAATTCCACTAAAACTAACGCATTTCATGACGTCACTGACAATGTTCTGCATAGATAACAGTAGTACCGGAAGGTAGATTACTGTCAGTGACGTCATAAAACGTGTTTTAGTGGAATTGCAAGAACCACATACGTCAGAATGGGGCAAATTGATGCTATCAGTGTCTCTGATACACATACCAAATTTAGAAATACGCTTTACAATCCCTTTAAATCATGTAGTAAGCAATGTAATTGAGCAATATACAACCCTTTTTTTAATTATATTCTATGAATTCAATTTCTAAAGATATTTTTAAGAATATCAATAACAAACTATGACAAGAATAAACATGAAGATATCATTCATGGAGAAAAGGTGTGTTTGTATTTAAACAAAGATTAAGCAATCAAATTTTTCAAGTACCGGTATGACATAGTAAATTTAAATGTGCTCTTTCAAATGATTGTTAAAATATCTTAAAAGATAACACATCAGACCCCACCCCTATCTTATAACATCATGTCACTATTGATAAACCATAATGAAAAGAATCATCATATATTGTATATCAAAATATGCTTTTTTAATTATTATGCTCACTATCTATCATGTAGGCAACAAATAATAAAATAATACAAAAAGTTGAGGGTGTATCCAGCACGGGGATGGAAACCAGATACAACTTGTCGTTCGATTTTTTTTATACATTAGGTAAATATAAATATTGGGTTTAGACAACAAGAAAATAGTTATAAAACTAAAGGAGTAGTTGGATAAAATATTCCGAATAAAAAAGAGGTTAGCAATTGGGATTGCACTTTAATACTGGTACTAAATACCGATTCCAAAACTTGTCTGGAAACTAAATTCCAGCATTTTCAGACAATATGAGAAATCAGTCATGGATGAAGGAACATGAGTGTCAATATGTAGCGAGATATCTCTTATTCATGCCTTACGAACAAAATTACATGCTTTTGACAGCAAAAAACATTTTAGTCTCAGAATCTAGAGTTTTTTGGCTAATCTAATCCATCATATTGTTCACAACTCTCCTACGCAATTTAAGTCTTCAAATCCCTGTGTACCCATAATTATCAGCGTTTGAAAGTCAAAAATATGACTCGTCGTTTAGTAAGACTATGCCTTATATAAAAAAACACGTATAGTACCCAAAATGAAGGATAAATGTTAAGGTAGGGATATAATTGATATTGATGATTTTCGTGCATTTCTAGTACTTCTGGAGGCTATTTATGTATATTCAAGTCCTAAATCGACCATCGGAAATACTGAACATTCCCCTTTAAAAAAAAAAAGTTGTACTCACCTTAACCATTTAATGATGCAGACTTTACAAAATCTGTGTCCACATTTAGTTTGTTGTGGTTCCCGTAAGACCAATAAACAAATAACACATTCATATTTGGAATCTGGAGGTGGAACGAACTCGTAATCATAGCCCTCGACTCTCTCTAGATGATCGTAGCCTTCACTGCCACTCGAACTTGCCACACTTATAGGAAATGACGTGTTTCCCAGTGTGCTTCTTCCATCTAATCTTTCAGCCATTTTCACCACAATAACTCATCCAACTCATGGTTACAGTGGTTTGTACACCACACCATGAGTAGTTCGCTTAATTTACATCTAAAAAACAAAACACAGAACATCAACACAGTTGTAGGCGTTTGTAAAGTTCAAATTACAATTGCTTTCTGACAATACCAAAGTTATGTTATTCAAACAAGGTTGACTTATGTTATTTATATTAGTGAAACAAATTAGGTTGTTAATTAATTAATGTTATTCATAAATATATCCTTAAAGGCTAACCTACTTTTTAACCAATAAATATTGGCTTAATTTTTGTAAAGTGGATCACTTATTCATAACAGTAAACTTGAACCTTCAATTGTTCATCCAATCAGTAAGGGTTAAAATTTGATTGACAATCAAAACTAGAACACAATGATTGCAAGAAAATTTAGGGAATTTTTATGAATATAAATATGTTTTCTAAACTTAATTACTAATAGAACTCTGATGTCATGGCTAAGGCTTGGTCAAATAATCGAAATAATCGATTAACAAGGATACAAATTTTTATATCGATTAAAATTCAGAGTCAAATTTCATTTTAACATTATCTGTTAACGCAATAATCAGACAAGTCACAACCAATTATGTCATGATGTTCATAAAAAAATCTTAATAATGTTTACTTCAGTTTCAATTGTCTTTGATACCATATATTGATAAATAAAAACATTCAGGTACAAGATCTCGATTCAGCAGAAGATTTCTCAATTAAGATATTTCGATCATTAATCAATAATTGAACAGTAACTAGTCTACTACGTATACGGCCATCGGTTTACCTTGTCCGTATACTTCATCCACTATGCAATGATAGTCGGTATTCTGTCTGCACTCCTACGACAAGGTTTATGATCAAAATGTGAACAAACTATAAGTTGAAATCGGCAAATTTTGCACTTTATGGTAGTTCTGTTTATTAATTACAAATTTTAGATCAATTTGCAGGAAGTTTCAATTAGACATTTTTTCTTCAGAAGCGTGATAATGGTATTGTGAAATTTGATTGGCTGCTATTTATATATGTGTGCGCTGTGATTGGCTGTCTTGAACTGTCACAGCTATACTTCTATACTGAGTGAAGCTGGAGTAGTAAATCAGAGTCCAGGGCTGGACTAGATCAGTAACCAATCAATAATCAATCTCAATTTGGTAATTGATACCCAGTCCTAGTCAAGACCACAGCTCAGCCAAACTACATTCTGAACACAGAATTTATATTTTTCATTAATTTTAGCGAAAATGTATTCTAATCTCCAAATAAGTCAACAATAATTTCGCTCCAAACATTAAACAGAAGTTATTTTAAGGATAAAATCTCTAAATTATTCCACAAGTGAAACTTTGTGAACAAACACTCATAAAATAAGTTATAACGTCAAGTCATCACGTTACCTTTATAGACATAATATTATCATGAATCATTCATTAGGTATTATTTTAGAAACACCAATAAACTTCAAAACCTAAGACAATGCAGCCAGTGTGACGGTTATTGACATTGATACACAAAACATCTGTAAGATTGAATGTGCACTTTATATTAGTGTCTGGGTTTTCAACTGGTTTTCTCAAGTGTCCCCGATTATGCACATAGAAATGACCATGTCCCCTGAATTGTCAGCAGAAGTCATCAAAAACATACAATTTCAAAGCATGATAAAGTCACAGCATTTTGCTTTTTAATAGTTGCTGGCAGTGGACATTGAATGCATATCCAACTAGATAATACACAATATTACAATGTTTTTTTTTTATACCTATAGCTCAGTTTGTGTCCGTCACTTTTCAACGACTTGTCGCAGACTTTCAAGTGGGAATCAATTGTCGACGATAATCGGAAAATCACTAAATGTTCTTCTTTCAAAAATGAACAACCAGTCTCAGGAAATTAGTTTGTCATTAAACTAAGTTTTTGCTGACTTTGCAAAATATGCTTGTATCACATAAGTTTAAAGATTATAGCAATTAGCAATGTCATCAATCATCAAACTTGTTTTGTACAAGTTCCTCACCTGGACCAATTTATTAATTGTTTAATCGATAATTTGGATTATATGAGTGCAGACAATTTCCGTTTAAATAATGTAATATCACATTCAGCAGTTCATATGAAATGTATAGGCAACAACTGTCATGTATTCAAATAAAAAATTGCATATTTATTGTTAAAAAAATGCAATTTATAACTTTTCTTATAAAGGCAATATAATGTATTAACCAGGAAACTTCTATACTATATAATAGTCAATATTTTTTCAACTTAAAGATGGGTTTTCGCATTGTTTTAGGGTCAAATCAAGCTTACTAATTGATTAATCGGTGTTTCTAATGAATAATCCATATATTTATAAGTTAATAAACTGTATGTGACACTGAAAGCATCATTTTGCGCCATTCCAATTTCCATTCCGATGTCTGTGGTTCTTGCAATTAATCCACTAAAACTAACACATTTTATGACGTCATTGAAAGTGATCTGCATAGATATCAATAGTAGATCACTGTCATTGTTAGTTTTAGTGGAATTGCAAGAACCATAGACGTCGAAATGGAAATTGGAATGGCGCTAATTGATGCTATCAGTGTCCCCGATACACATACAAAGTTTAGAAAACTTCTTTACAATCTCTTTAACTTGTACGCAATGCAATAATACAACAATTGAAAATGAGCACTGAACATCCAGTACACTGTATCAAATGAAATATGGTTGACATTCAAATATAATCAATTCTTGTGAATTTAATACAAATGTTTGAGTACAACAATCTAATAAAATGCATTAATCTGAATTATTTGTTTCATGTTTTTTCCACCGGGCGACTTAACCTGCCATATAAAATCAGATTTGATCCACTTCTGGATCATTCAATATTCAACCAATCAAATTCTCTGTTAAAATAAAATATGGAGAGAATTCTAGATTTTACATCTTGCTGCTTTTCTGCACAAGATTGGGTTAATGAAGAAGTACAACATCATACTGTGTGCATTGAGCGAAATTTTGATAAAATCCAGATCTGCGCTTTAGTCCTATGATAACTATTATTGGAATTGTAGGTCCTACTTTAACAATTGTCAGAATTCTAAGTCCATGTTAACAATTATCAGAATTCTAGCTAGGTCCTATGTTAACATTTGCGAGAATACTTCAGTTTATATTTACCTATATTTGAATCAAATAGTTCTGTGTATTCCCTGAATCTGTTTATATATAATATATTGTCAGCCATTATTAACTGCTTGATTAAACCAGGAAGAAATGGTGTCTTTTTATATAAAGATAGCAGCTCTATTTAAAGGGGTTTTTCTTCACCTTTAAACTTCCTCTTTACCCTAATGTTATTTCCTCAATGTGAAGCTTCAGAGACGCTTTAACCTATTTTTAAACAGACGAAGGTAAGTTTTATTTTATTCAGCTGTTATGCCTTAGGTTCAGTTGATCTGTTTCACAAAATGTTACCGTAACTTTTCATATTACATTAACCAAAGCCAATTATACAGTTCAAATACGAAACAAGTGGTTGCCTTGCAAGATACGCCCACTCACTGATATAAATATATTTTGCATACAAAGGGCGCTCACTGATTGTGTCAAATCGTAACAAAAGTCTAGCCTGTCTAGATATTGATGATATCTTTCGATCACAAAATTTTATAAAATTCTGACTTAAACTATCACCTCACATTCACAAGCCTCTTTTCAAGAACAAATTATGTTGTATTTATACTAAGTCACTGGTCCATAACTCAAACATGACCAAGACCCCTTCATTATAATTCATAACCCCGAATTTCAATCAAATCAGAATAAAAGTGTAGTCTTTATCGAGTTCCCAAGCAAAATTCAAAAGTGTTTTGACTAAGTCAAGGGCAATAACTCAAAATCTGTTTATCAAAAAATTGTCAACTTCAAACTTGTCCAAGATTTCATCAATTCAAAAGATCACACCAAATTCATGCAAATCAGATGAAAACTGAGAAGTCTCTATTGTGTTCACTGATGGAGCGAAAGACGGATGAAGGTGAGGACAATATACGACAACATTATAATGTGGGCATATTAAAAAAACCTAAGACCCCATTGTCAATTTTATTAAAATAAAATTAGGACAAGATTAAGATTCTTTTGTAATAATATTTTTGAAGAAATTCGGGGGATTTCCCTTTTTATTTATTTTTTTCAATAGGTCATTGAAATTTAATAAATCTCCCAGCCTTGTAGTTTATTATTTATAGCCCCAAGTTTTCAAGGCAAAAAATCAACCCTCGAAAATGCTAAACATTACCCTTTATCTTATGGTCATGTTTCATGCTTGCCTATATAATATCTATATATATATAGCAAAGGTTATAGAAGGCCTACTTTAAAGTATGCATTATTACAGAAGCTGGTGTATATTAACTGCATGAAGGGTATGAAGGCCTATACTATTATATTAGCAGCAGAGCCACTACAAGTTCAACCTTAACTAGTGCATATTTGGCCTATTTCACCTTGGGGTCTTGTTCTTACAAATTATAAGATGTTCTGATAGTAATATAAAACGTAGAACATAATACTTAACCGGTAACGACAACGTGCCAATTACAGTTCAGGATATAATAAATTTAATATTGGATAGGGCTATATTGCCTATGGTATATCAATATCATAAACATAGTATATCGCTGTTATACAATGTATATTCTATATCACAGGACAACACCCTACATAATGTAGGTCAATGACAAACTCACTTAATCAAAACACATTCCATCATACATCTCCCCATAATTAATTCTAACCTCCTACCTGCGTATCCGAACTTTCCGAACACTTCTTCAGCTTCAAACCGAAACTGGAAATGATACATGTCGGTAAACTCCATTGTAGATATTTACTTCCTGGTCAATGGGTTTGTTTTGCCGCATAGCCTTAATTGACGCATAGTGCTATGATCGTGACCTACTGCACAAAATGACTTGTTTAAAAAAGGATATGTTCACCATCCGTTCGACCAATAAAATGTTAGTCTCAGAACCTGGAAATTTTGTTACTTATCTAATCCGTAATAATGTTCACAACTCTCCCTCGAAATTTCAGCCTTCAAATCCATAAATCCACATGTATATATAATTATCAGCATGACAGACAAAAAGACGACTCGTATTTCATTGAGACTATACCTTACATAGAAAATACATACTGTATACGGAAAATGAAAGATAAATGTTAAGGCAAGGGGTGGGGGGTGTTGATTGAAGGGATTATGCGAATTTTGTGCAGTTCTAGTACCTATAGGCTATTTACCTATATCCAAGACCAACATCAACCCACGAAATGCTAAACATTCACCTTTTAATGAAAATAAGGGTTTCTAATAAAATTCAGAATGGCCATTTGTTTTACTTGAAATATTTTTATCTGTTGTATCTCATCGATTTATAATTTGGTCCTGTTAGAGTAATCCGGCGAAACGAACCCACCGCTTCCTGGTTGAAATCCTATTCGTCTAATATTGACCAATCACGTTATTAGAAAGTATCAGACCTAGAAAATATTTTATAAAGGTTGGCCATATCAAATCCGTTTCAAAGGTACCAGAAGCCCGAAAAATTTTGTTTTCATAATGCCGTCAGTGGCTAAATTAGATGAGCGAGCCCGGCTGTGCACGTGTACACATAAAGGGCCCCTTACTTGTGGGTTAACCTACTCCTTCCGATTTTGCAGCTTTATAAGGCACGTATAGGTAGGAATGTTCGAGGGGGGGGGGGGGGGGGGCGTTTGTGTCTCTTTTTACACTGTATTTTTTTTAGAAATATAGCTTTTAAGTAGGTTTAACAGTTAAAAGAAACCACAAATTCTTACATTGGCATTGGTGAATAGATCTTCAAACTTCTAGGCCTAAGGCTTACAGGCAAGGCCAGGGGAGGTAACCTCTGTAACATTGCTTGCTATTATATAACACTTACATTAGGTTTGAAGTTCAAATGTAGCATAACAGATTTCAAGGGCATGTATTGATTTGTCATAATCCAAAGGTAAATATACCGTTGCTGGTTTCCTTCCCGAAACATACTTCAAAAGGATTGCAAAGGGGTTTTCTAATCTTTATGTGTATCCAGGGCAGTGATAGCATCAATTTGCACCATTCCAACATCTATGGTTGCAATTTCAATGAGTTTTATGACATCACTGACAGTGATCTACCTACCAGAAGCTACTATTGATATCTATGCAAATCACCGTCGGTGACGTCATAAAACATGTTTTAATAGTAGAATTGCAAATACCACAGACGTCTGATTGGAACCACAGACGTCTGATTGGAAATTGGAAAAAATTTTATCAGTGTCCCCGATACACACTCAAAGTTTGGAAAACCTCTACTATCCCTTTAACTTGCAATTATTTTTAGAGAAAATAAAGTCCATGTTAGTTTTGCCTCAAATTTCTCCACTGGGTTGCACAAGATGGGTCAAGGCAATGCTATGTGCCATAAGGGAAATATTGCATAACATTAGCATTACTTTTCAATTTCAAAATCTTCAATTTTTTCTCCTAAGTGAAAATATGGGATATACAAAAACTCTTGACTATGGGTTAGCTAAATATGCTGAAGCTTTTTCTTTGTGTATTATACAACAGACAACAGAAAATAAGCAAGAACCCGCATTAAGAAGTGAATGGAGTTTTACGTCCTACTTTTCTGCACCCTATATGGGCTAATTGAGGATGGGCAAATGCCATGCAGTGTGCAATGAGGGAACTTTTGCCAGGACAGCGGCATTAGCCTGCTCTTATTTTCGATTTCCAACTGTCAAGGGATCTTAAGCGTGCACATCCAATAGCACACAGGACCTCGGTTTATTGTCCCCATCCGAACAACTAGATGCTTTTTCCATGTCACTGACAGGCAGAAACCGAATTGAAAAATCCGAAGGTATCATCTCGACCCATGCCGGGATTGAACCCTGGACCTTCAGGTTAGCGAGCAAGCGTCTAACTCACTGAGTCACGGCGGATCCCCCCAATTAAGAGCAGAAAGAAACTTAATAATGTTGGAAGATGATTAAGAAGCACTTTAATTGCTGGTGATTCACATTTTAAAACAAATTAACAATAATCAAGATTTGGATCTAACTCAGTTTAAAACATCTACTCAAATCACTTCCTCGACTTCTTAGCTGCTGCTTTTTTCTGAAAAAATAATTTATATGTTGCAAATTAAAGTATAAACAGAAATAAACAATTTAATATTAAGAAACTGTAATTATAAATTGCTAACATTCTTTTATGCCAAGTCTCTTATAAATTACTTAGTTTCTCAACTGTTCGAACCATAAGATCAAGTACAATCATGCTACTGGGAACTTGAATAGTAGGCCTACCGTTATTCTATAATACGTATCTACCATCTGGATAATTTTTTAATGAAAATCAAAACATTTTTAAATTGTCAGCTAAAAACAGCAACTTTTAATGATTCAATTTAGCTAGGCTAAGAATTCATTAAAGATTTGGATGTTAAGGCTCACCTTTGGTTTTTCTGCTTTTTTAGCTGCAGCTTTTCCACCAGACTTGGCACTCTGAAAAATATTTTGATAAAACATTTATGGGGTTCTATAACACAGTTGCAAACACCATGCAGTGTGCAAAGAGGGATCTTTAAAAGCAGAGTCTATGGATCAAACATTGGTTATTGACCAAGTTCGAGCAATATCTTGTTGGAAGACGTTCATGTTTTGATTGATTTGAAGACAGATTCTACAAATTATGACACTGAATTAATATCAAATTGAATTCTACATACCTTTTTCTTCGATCCTCTTTTCCTACAAGACAAAATTAGATGAGTAGCTCAAGAAGAGAACAATTTGTACAATTGTACATAGTATGTCAATATGCTACATATTGATCATCTTCCAGTCCTATTATTTGGTGTTGTCTTACAATGAATGAAGATGCTTATGCAAAGTCAATACATCTATATTCTCATATAATTAGAAAACTGTATCCTTATTATGCAAAATAATGCAAAATTTATAGAAATTGTCAAGAGATTTTCTAAATTTGATAACATTAAAGTCTAGATCAGAAAATGTGGGCATATAAAAATAGCTTACTTTTCTGGAGATGATTCCGATTCTTCTTCTTCCATTTCTTCATCATCTTCATCTTCTTCTTCATCCTCCTCCTCCTCCTAAACAGATTCCAAAATTAACATTACAGGGACTAATTTAGACAGCTCCTTCATTCCCAAGAATTTCAAATATTCAATTGCAAAATTCTAGCCATTGAATACAGTCAAGGATTGAAGGTGATATTAGGACACTGTTCTACAGAAATATCTTTATTCTTCTTAAACACTGTATTAGATTAGGTGTAGTTTAGGCCTTCTCAAATAGCGGCCTTCGGGTCAAATCCGGCCCACGACGCCCTTATGAATGGCCCTTCAAGAGTGACCCCTTCCACTAAAACCCTATGCTCCCTATGCTAGCCAAACTCTATTTGGCCCTTTTTTCATGAAATACATTTGGCGCTTTACAAAAATTAATTAAGGCCTGATGTAGTTGGTTTGAATCCTCAAAGTGAGAAGGGTTTTCTCATCCCTTGTAAAATAGTTTTTCTTGAAAATCAATTCAACATATCTGATCTTACCTCTTCACTTTCATCATCCTCATCCTCATCATCATCAGCACTTGCTTCCATTTTGCTTCTCTGCTGACAAAAGAAATATGGTAAGTTCATTTACAAAAAGCAAGAAATGTCAAAATAAGTTTGATTTCCAATAAAATAAAAATTCATAATTTTTTTCACTTGCGTGAAGAACTACTGAAATACTAATAGCCTGACAACGTAATATGTAATTGAGTGTTATTTAAAGGAAGAGCTCTGAACAGGCTTAAAGGCACATTGCGGGATTCGTTTGTTTACAAAATGAAATTTAAGGGATTTCGGGACAAAAGTTATTCTAGCTTAATCTCTGATGTTTAATTAAGTCAAAAAACTAAAATTCACGGCTTTGGGTACTCAGATGGCTTCGATGCAGCTGGATTTAAAATCGGGATCTAATAAAATGATTTCCATAAATAAAATGCTAATGAGGTCAAGCGGGGGGCGTGTTAGTTAAATGACGTCACACTCCAATCTCCAGTAGCACGTGCTAGTAGTGGGCGGAGCTTGTGAGTTATTGACGTCTCACTCAATCAACACAGTGTTGAAACGTAAACAAACAAAATTTCCTTCAAATGGCTGTAGAATTGGAACCACGAAAGGGAATCGAATTTTTTTTTTTTCAATATTCATTTTTAAGTGCTAACTTTAAAAAAATACGATGAAAAGGCTTTTTCTCAATGTCCAAGTCTGGGCTTATGTGCCTTTAACTGTTGCAAATCTGGTTTAAATTGAAGGGTGTAGGCACAGAATATGTTCAACCAACAGCTGTGGTTCTCGCAATTCTAATAAAACTAACATGTTTTACGACTTCACCAACAGTGATCTATTGGAAGCTACTATTGATATCTGTACAAATCACTGTCACAGTGACTTCATAAAACACGTTAAAATAGTTTTAGTGGAATTGCAAGAACCACCGACGTCAGAATGGAAATGGGAATGGTGCAAATTGATGCTAGCAATGTTCCCGATACACATACAAAGTTTAGAAGATCACTTTACAATCCCTTTAACTCACTTTGGCTTTAGAAGCTCCCACAGTTGCTCCACCTTTCCGTTTGTTGGTTTTTGACTTTGGTCTTACTGGACTTTCTTCCTCTTCTTCTTCTGTCAAACCCTCTTCATCCATAGTTTGATCATTATCTTCCTCTGGAAACTCTGTCATATAGATAATTATGTCAAATATAGAATTCTAGACACATTTAAAGGGTAGAACACTCTAATATGCAGAGATATTGATAAACAAAACTTCAAAACACCATCAATATAAAACATATACCAAATAAACAATATTATCTATGATTATCTCTGCCAATTAATGGAAAGAAAAACAAGATCTTACCAACTAACTGTACAGCTGAGATATATATAGGACCAGTCCCATCAGTTAAAGAGAATGTTACTGGAGATTTATCTGAGAAGGATACATCCAAATAACACTGAAAATAATTAAATAGCTATATAGTCAAGGACTATTCTAAATAGAAGTACCATCAGGTGTTTCGTAAAAGAGTATGGTCTTGCTTCGCGAGCAACACCTGCCACTACTATTTAGGTCAACATCATGATCAATAATCAGTCAACAAGATAATGTGCATGGAGAAAGTGGGGAACTCTGAAATCTCGTTCGGGGAAATTGTCACCATTCAAGTGAAATCAAGTGTTTTTTTTTTAATAAACCTTAATTTATAAGTTGGCAAGCCTGACATTCGAGGCCAAATGAAGGCTACAGCATGATTAATACCAGCTTCCCTTATGCCCTTTATTTTTAAATCTCAAAATATCCCACAGTAGGGTCCTATTGCTCAAGGGAAAATTGATTACCGGTACTAAATTTATTGTTCCTGGGGAAACTTTGCTTCTTTTTCCACCTGTGGTAATATTCATATGTAAAGGTAAAGGTATACAAAATATGCATCATTCTCAAAGATCTTTTTCTTTTTTAAATACAAAATAAAATAGATTTTCATACCATACTGCTTTCTCCTCTAGTCAAAGAAATAAAAGGCTGTTTAATTTTTTCTTTATCATAGTTCTGAGTTTCAACTGTTACAATGTTAATTTCATCTTTTACTGCCTGAGCTCCTAAAACTGCCTACAAAATAAGAAAGTTCTCATGTCTTAAAGTTGGGAGTTTATTAGGAAATATTCACCAATATTTTGAGAAGTTATAGGCACGAGCAATCTCTAGGATTGTAGTAGGATTCAAGTTTTTATCAAGTCAAGTTAACTTTTGCGAAAATTTATAAGTTGCTATTTTGTGTACATGAACAGAACTTGACATTATGTGAATAAGAAGGGATTTCCCCTTTTTTTTTAACAATATACATTACAAAAAAAAAATGATACTTCCTTCATGGTAATTTGTGGTCTACTTTTCAAAAAAAAAAAATAAACTTTTGAAGAGAATTTAAATCCTTTCAGTTTAAATAAGATCACACTATCCAGCCTTGGAAGATTTTCAACAAAAAATAATTAATGACCTTATTAAGCCACATTGGGTCCATGAAAATGTTAAGAATATTTTCAATATGTTTTCGATACATTTCCCTTAGAAATTTCATGTGAAAATGACCAATATTTCGGACTGAAATTTCCCCTCTGTAAAATCATATTCCCAAATGAATATTTTTTGAATATTTTTTTTACAGTTGTCATTTTCATCAACCCAAAGATATTCTAAGACTCTCTGAATTATTTTGAGGTTAAAGTTTTAATTCATAAAAAAATAATGGGCAAAATGCGATTCAGAACTCAATGTTGTCAGAGAGTAGGAGGGTTCCTTGCAGGAGAGGTACTGATTTGAAAATTGAATTACATTGACATCTTTAAAAAATATAAAGCAAGTTCAACCATATACATGTATATGCAACCAGAAAACTTAAACCAAAGTTTTTGATGTTATCAATGCAATGTTTACTGTTACACCTACCTACTTTAAAGAAAGATATAAGGTCATACTCCATGTTTTAAAACAAAATAAGAAAGAAAACATACATGTTTAATAAACAGTGAATGACTCATAAAGTCACTGTCCTCATCTTCTTCTTTGATAGTAAATGTTACGGATGGATTTTCTTTGCTCAGCTCACAACCTGAAATATGACATAACCAGGCCCGTAGGAAGCAATTTCAGATTGGGGGGGCAAATTGTGCAAAAACTCCTTCTTAAGGGTAGTTCTGCTAAATTCAATGCTGCAGGAGCCTATATAAAGCAATTTTGATTTATTGGCCCTAACAACATACCAGTAACTTCTTGTTTTATCTTGGAATTTTTTTTTTATTATTGCTTCAGTCATTAATGTCAAAGTTCCTACGGGCCTGATAACACTTCATTGAAATTAGGTAATTTAGTAAGAATTTCAGATATTAGGGCCTACCTTAATTTGGGCACACCCAGTAAGTGTGGAGAGAAGCTCCCATTAAGGCATTTTCACTTAGTTCATTTAGAACTCTCTGGAGGTTACTTAATTTATGGAAGTGAATTACTGTTATAAAACCACGCTTTAAGAGTTGGAGGCATCTCTGAACATATCTTAATTTCTTTCACTTTTTCTAAGTTAAATTGAGCACAGCTATTAAGAAACAATGTTTAATAACTAGCGTGTAATCTTAAAGCGATACGTCTTAGAATGAACAAAAAAAATAAATGTTCAAACTTGTATTCATCAGGGAACAAACCTAGTGGCAAAACTATAAAACAGATTACCTAAATAATCTGAAACTCAAACCTTATGTAAGCGAAAATAATGTCCGGGGGTATTTATGTCCGGGTTGGACATAATACGCTAGATAGAACTGTCCTGTATTTAGTTATGGACATTAATCACTAGTTAAAAATGTCCATTGGACATGTTTCACTAGTGCAAAATGTCCCACGGACATTCCCCACTGGCGGACATTGTACACTTTTACATTCCAAGCTTCGTGTGGTTAGAGAAAACTTTAATTTCAGCAAGAAAATTGTTTCAGTAATGTTTTTATGAACTTGAATGATCAGAGAGCTCAAAACAGTCACACATAAAATCATAGTAGGCCTAACATAGGACATACAATGGTCGATTGGGACACAATTCAAAGTATTTTTTCTGACCGCTGCCTGGAAAAACAGTTCCAAAGAATATCCCTGCAACTAAAGGGCTAGCAATAGGTACATAAATTTAAATTTTAATACTATTAAGATTGTGAATCATTAACTTTGATGAAATATGCAACTTTTACTTTTACAAACGATTCAAAATTTACCCCAAAAAAATTCTCCAATCTGACTATTATCGTCCATTGTTTCATCCGCCATTTCTACAACTCTGGTCCAAAATATTCAGCTGTAAAACTTTGGAAATTGGGTTTTTCAACAGTGATGCTGTGTTACCAACTCAGACGAAATTCGATCATTAGAGAGAGGATGGCGGCGGGGGAATGCACGTGCTCACCCTATCCAGTATGTCACAATGATTTTCATTGGCTGATTTTCCCGGTCATCCGGGGACTTCCATTGGGACATATTCGGTATAATTCCTGGTGTAGTTTTAGTCCGAAACACATCTTCCAATCTGATGGGAAATGGTTCACTTCTGTCTTAACTACGATTTTTGATTTGCCATCAAGGGCGTCCCCCCCCCCCCCCTAAATCCACGCCCTTGTTAGCCATAAGGCCTATTTTATTTATTCCCAGATTCAGGATTAAGGGCACCCGATTAAGGACACTCATAGGCGTACGAGCCAGGGGGGCTGGGGGGGCTGCAGCCCCCCCTGAGTCGGGCGAACATGAATTTTTTCGGGCAATTGTCAAATTTTTCGGGCAGCGCTCGAAAAAAATGTAAAATAACGTTTTTGTCAAGAAAAATATAAATTTTTCAAAAAATTAGAAAATCTTTCCGACCGCCAGAACAAAGTGCCCGAAATCCGTGTTTTTTTGCTGATCCTGAGGTAGGGTTAGTCTGAGCTTCCCAGTCCGTCTCGGGGAAATTTCTTCTGGGCTTCTGTTTGCGCCCGAAAAAATGTAAAATAATGTTTTTGTCAAGAAAAATCAAATTTTTTAAAAAAATTAGAAAATCTTTCCGACCGCCAGAACAAAGTGCCCGAAATCCGTGTTTTTTTGCTGATCCTGAGGTAGGGTTAGTCTGAGCTTCCCAGTCCGTCTCTGGGAAATTTCTTCTTGGCTTCTGTTGGCGCCCGAAAAATTGTAAAATAATGTTTTTGTCAAGAAAATATTTCAAAA
The DNA here is from genome assembly GCA_029955415.1 of Lottia scabra. Taxonomy (NCBI): domain Eukaryota; kingdom Metazoa; phylum Mollusca; class Gastropoda; family Lottiidae; genus Lottia; species Lottia scabra. The sequence goes on from JARJEI010000003.1 coordinate 13,998,915, forward strand.
ATTAGAAAATCCCTCCGACCACCAGAACAAAGTGCCCGAAATCCGATGGTCTGAGCTTCCCAGCCCGTCTCGGGAAATTTTGTTTGGAGCCCGAAATTGGTAACTACATATTAATCGACAGACCAGATCTTCTATTTTATTTAAAAATCAGTCCAGATCGAATTGAACTTGCTTTTTGAGATTTGTTAAGATCTTGAGATTGTTTTGCAGTATGACTATGACTCCAGCTATTATCAAAGGCCTTTCTGTGTTATATACACATACCTAATTTTAATATGTAGGATATAGTTATTGCATTTAACTAATTCAGTTCAGTATAATTTCATTTCAAGATTTCCATGCAATGAGACTGCAGATTATGATCATTCAAATCTTGGCATTTCAATCTTCGTGACTTTATTAAATTAATTCTTGTGCGATCCGTGATTAAGCAGACCCGAATCTTTAACAGGATGATAATTGCAAATGTCGTCCAAACCAAAGACCCCGACACCAAGTGGCCAATTTCTATGAACTAGATTCAGAGGTTCTGAAAGCTGAACATGAAATATATCGCAAAATAAGCTTCACTTCTCCAATGCAATTGATCTTCTTTCCATTATGTATAATCATGATCTGATAGATTTTCTTCCTGAATTTTCAAACGTGGTCAAATTGCTGCGTACCATTCCTGCGACATCGTGCTCTTCCGAACGCTCATTCAGTGCGTTGAGAAGACTTAAAACTTATCTGAGAAGCACCATGGGCCAGGAACGTTTGAGCCACCTCGCATTGATCAACATCGAACGATTTTATGCCAATGCTGTGATTGAAAATGATATGGACAGAATTATCGATGTTTTTGCTAGTCGCAATAATCGTAAATTAAAATTTCTTTTGAACAGGACACCTCAATTTTCAGACTATGACTATTCCCGCTATCAGCAGTGTACGTGTTTTGCTTTGCTAGTTGTTGTGAATACGCCATGGCCAAAGATTAATCCACATTCATTTTCGTGCTGTTCGTTTAGTACCTTCTGCGCAGATGTGGGATTCATCGGCAGACGACAGTCACATCAGTTTTGCACGTTTGTATTAAAATTGAAATTCTTGATGTATGAATGATCACTTTTTCTTACACTGTATGTATATGGTAAAAATAATATGTTTCCATTGTGGTTCAAATCGATTATCTCGGTGTTACTGAATGTTGATGGTGCTCTTAGGCGGTATAAATAAATTGGTCATTTTCGGGCATCATGCATATTTTTCGGGAAAATATGGTTCAGCCCCCCCTAGAAAAATCAGCCCGTACGCCTATGAGGACACTTACAATTGTCTTTTTCCTCAAACGAATGAATTTAGGTCACAAAAACCAAGGGTGTAGATTTGCCCGAATTTTGTAGGGAAAAACTATGTTGGGGACCATGGCCCTTCCGGTCCGGTCCCCTTCTGAGTTCAAAGGGGGAATTGTCTTCAACACCTCCCTGAATTTTGCACCACCACCCTTGAGAATGAGTTTTGCATAATTCCCCCCTCCCCCCCCCCCCCCCCCATATGAAATTGCTTCCTAGGGGCCTGAATTAGGCGTAGGCCTAGTCTATTTAATTTTCGGGCTTCTTCTGAATTAGGCTTGACAAATTTAATGATTTTTTTTTTTTTTTTTTTTTTTTTTTTTTACAATTTGTCGCAATGTACTTAATCACTTGACGATAATATGTCCATTTAATACACATGTACTTGTGTATATTGCTATATTGTATATCTTAAAAAAATATCCATTAGCCTGTGGTCATGTACTTGACCTCTAAATCATCAAACTCTGTAGCCTACATTGATTCTTTTTTTTTTTTTTTTCTTTTTGGGTGTCTATTGTATATTGTATCTATGTTTGTTCTCATGGGCTGGGTGTGAGACAGGACCGTTATCACTTGTGGTATTGGGCTAAATTTGTTTTCTATAACTCAACGACCTCTTGACATTGAAAATATTTTCGCGCGCTTTCCAGACTAGTACCACGTGTTTGTTTATTTTAAGAACTGTCAAGAGTCACATGATACATCACATGATTTGCGTATTAATATTTAGTATTTTTTTATATATAGAAACGCAACAATTGATATTTCATTGAAGAGATTGAATTCAGATTAGTTTTGAAAGCAGATAATTCGCTAATTGATTGCCATTGTGTCTATCAAGAAAACTGCTACAATTTACAATTAGAACTATTTGTGTTTCTACGTAGTTGTTAATCGCCGGATAATAGAAATGTAAACAAACAAATTTGAAAGAGCGGGTTGTTTTTAATGTTTTTAATCTGTTTTAATTGCTTAATTAATTAATTGGAACGCTTTTATGTTGATTTAGAACCATTGTTTTTAGAAAATATATATTGTGTGATGGAAATGGATAACCCATTACAACTGTCAGTGTCAGTAGACATATCTTGAAACAGAAATTACAAGAGTAACGCACGTTTTGGTTAGGAATTTTTTGGCTTTCACTTTTACATCTTGTCTGAGCTGAGGCTGAAGTCAAATCTATCTCAAGGAATTTAAAGATAATTTAATTTCAACATGCAGGATGTTATATTCTTGCCAGCTTATGGCATTTATTTTGATGGTAACTAACTACATTTATCATTTTATGAAACTATATGTACCATATGGACTATCATTTACATTCCATTCGATTCAGTAAATTAATTGATTCAATTCACTTGATTGATCGAACAAGATCGAAGATTATAGAGCATAGAGAGAGGAAAGGAGGGACACTTCACTGAAGATGTTATTTTGCTGCTCCAATTGGGCTTTTTTTTCTTTAAACTCCACACTGCTCCAAAATCATTGCAATTCCATGGGCTTACAGTACATTTTCATGAGCTTACTTACAGTATACTTTTTAACCTTTCATTCTGACAAATTTGAAACCATATTAGGCATATAATATTTTGCTATATGACTATAACCCAATTATTTATTTTCAGATTTATTTGATTGGTCTGATGTAACACAGAAATGTAAACATACTACAGCAGTCATCAATACCAAGGGTCTGCTCCATCATAATAATATTAATAATAATGAGGAGAAAAATGGTCATTTAGTGAAATGTAATGAAGAAAAAGTTGCTTTATTTCGCCATGGGCAAGATGTTTATGCTGTTAAAGACAAATGTCCTCATGCAGGTAAAAATTTTGCAATTCATGAGATTGAACAAAATAATCAAATTGTAAAAACTGCTCAATAAGAGTACAAATATTCATCAACAGTGATAAGTATACAAACAGAATCAAATAAACCCATAAAACTATGTAATTTTCCATACAATTAAGGGTTATAATTGATAAACGAGTAAGCATTGGTAAGTCCCTTGATGAATATATACTCTATTGACCAAGTTTGAAAATTTAGATTTTTTGTTCATTCTAAGAGGTGATATTCCTTTAAACTGCTGAATTTTATTTAGTAGCATGACTAATATTGTTAATTTTTTCTTGATTAAAAGGTGGTCCACTACATCTAGGAGATATTGAAGAACTACCAAATGGTAATCTGTGTGTAAAATGTCCTTGGCATAGTTGGAGGTTTGATTTACAATCGGGACACGTTGAGTTTCCTAAAGGACAAAACAAATCAGCTGTTACTTATAGAGTGAAGGTGAAAGAGACTGGAGAAATCTTCATTGGATTTGAAAGACTTTCAGATAAATATTTTCATGGTGATATAGATTTCTGACATGTGATAAAAAAAAACTTTGGTTGTGATAGTAAATGAGACAAGAATGGCAACATAATTATGTTATCTTATTTTATCCCTAGAAATAAGAGAATGTAACATATCTGTAATGTTGTGTTATGTTAGCGGAGACAGATATCAAGAATACCTCAGGACACACAAGTAGGGCTGGGTATCGATTACCAAATTGAGATAGAAATTTGATAATCGATAATCGAAAGAAATAATTTGTAGCGTCGATAATCGATTATTTCAATTATTAGACCCAGCCCTACACACATGGAGTATTTAAAACAAAAAGATCCAGCCCACTGAGATAGTTAGACATATTGGATGTGTACACGTTATATATAGATCTGGTTTATATTGTGCCATTTACTATTTGAATCCACCCAAAAACAATATACAGTACCTTGCAATGAATATTCGTACAAAGAAAAAGTTTGCCTTCCTCATCTCTGGTGTTTTCTATGTACCGCCTTCGTTCTACACGCTTCTTAAAACTTGCTATTGTACTCCTGGACACGTGCAACGTTTCTGATACATAGGTGTCCGGTGATGTTTTTCCCCCTTTGTAATAATATCCAAGTATGTATTTATTGTACAGTACTGTATATTGCTCCTGGTTATATTTTGTAACATTCCTGTTCATATCTATCTGGGAATGATGTTTATTTCGATTGTATCAATCAGTTATTTACTGCCTTTATATGGTGTTATTGCCTTTTCAATGCAGATATTTTAATATTGGTGTCGGTTTTTCTTTGTTCATTTTTATACGCCCTCATCTCTCTATGAGGACGTATATTGTAGTCACCCCTGTCCGTCCGTCGGTCCGTCGGTCCGTCCGTCAACATTTGCTCGTAAACGCTCTAAAAACTAGAGTTTTTGACGGAATCAAATGAAATTTGATATGTGTATACATATTCATAAAATGAAGATCAAGTTCGAATTTGAGCTATTTTCGATCGTTAGAAGCAGAGTTATTGCCCTTGCCCCAAATCTGTCGGTCCGTCCATCAACATTTGCTTGTAAACGCTCTAAAAACTAGAGTTTTTGACGGAATCAAATGAAATTTGATATGTGTATATATATTCTGAAAACGAAGATCAAGTTCGAATTTGAGCTATTTTCGATCGTTACAAGCAGAGTTATTGCCCTTGCCCCAAATCTCAAATATGCTATTATTCTCTTAGTTTTCAACCGATTTTGATGAAACTTAAAATGGATGTTATTGGACCTAAATCGAAAGGTTTGAGAAAGTTTAGTTTTCTCCTGATTAAATTTTTTCCATTTTCGACTTTTTCGTTAGGCGTATATGGCCGTGGTCCACTATCTTTAGATGTTGTATCGCTTTAAAGTCAATGAACATCTAGTTCTATAATTTTACAGCTGTTATTTTCCTCTCAATATTTAAATTGAACAAGCTTTTTCAAATGACGAACATTGCGGTATAAGAAATATGATTCATATGTTCAGTTAATTAAAATGAAATTTTATGTTTTATTCTTGGCATGCGGGTAAAAGTAGTACCAGTACAAATTTAGTTTTTTAAATCTTTTCTATGTTATAATTGTTGATATTATGTAATCTGTGATATACCATTGTTATTTATTTGTTATTGATATTTCCATGTTCAGAGAGTAGAACATTTATTGTGAAGATTAAAGGCATGACAATCAAAATACAACCTTGACATTGTTAGTTTTTATGTTTTATGGGTAACTTCTTTTAATCTAATTACGTTTAATTGAGAAAGACATATTTACCAAGTCAACCAATGTAAAGAATGCTAAGTTTTTCTTTCATACAGATTTATAATCATTAAAGCCGACTTTAATAGAATATATCACACTGTGTGAAACTTTAAGTAACAACTTATTTTAGATTCGATTTGATACTGTATTTCTGAACTTATTATTGTATATTATTCCACATCTTATTTTAAGAATTATTGAAGTTTCTCTTTTGTAGTGGAAGGGAGACAACTCTTTATGCTTCTGGGATCAACTATGCTATAAAAATCTTTGTCATATTTTATTCAATTGGTTAATTGATTTTTTAATTAAACACCAGGGTATGTTTCACAAAATCATTTACAATAAAAATAGACTATATAGTAGGTGTGAAATTTTCCATAAATTGAAATATGGGATGGTGAAATTAAGATTTTATGTAATTTGTGCTGAAAAGTTTTATTGTCCTATTGATTTAAACATTGAGGAAAAATTAAAATCTCCTATCATTTTATGTTATATATTATGTATTTTTTTAATTTTGAAAATACTTAGTCATCATCAGATACAGGTAGCATGTAATTAGTGCTGAAAATTTTGTTGATATATTTTATGTGAAAATATTTTAGTATTTCATTTTTTAACCAAAATATTAAACTCAATTATTTTCATTTCCTTTTTTTTTATCTCTTTTGTATTATTTTAAGTGATTTAAGTTCAAATAATGCAAAGATTGAGATAACGTTCAGAGGGAGTATTTTGGAGTATTGCCATTTTTTTTTAAGGTGTTTGAAGCAAGTATAGAAGGTACCTTGCTATTCAAAGGGGATCTTTCTTAGAAGATAAAGGGCTCAAATCATTATGTCAGACCTCTCTGTTTCCCCTTTCTTTGGCCTTTGAAGTCCCCATGGTCTTTTGATGTTTCACCCTATCAATGATTCAGGTTCAGGGGTCAGAACAGAAGAAGAGCCTGTCTGTATGCTACACATAACTGAAAATTGACACAGAGAGTTGACTAATGCCTCTTGTACCAAATTTTGTCATTAAAATGGATTAACATATACATTTCAATACAGGTAAGAAACCAACAGATACCTCTGTGTAAATGCCTGAAACTGTTTGCAGTAAGCTGTAAAATCAAGGTCTGCTGAACAAACTGTTAAATAACTCCGTACTTTATCAGGGAAAAAAACGGAAATTATATCAGCCTGCTGAGTAACTATATCAATAAAAACATATTTACCCAATTTAACTTTTTTATTATGAAATAGAAACAAAATCAACCCCAATGTCAATAAAATAAAATAAAAACTGATTCCATTACATTATGTTTTATGTTTAATAAAGGGATTTCGATGAATGTTTTTTTGATCTGAGGGCAATGATTAATACTTCAACAGGTAATTAACAGTTAAATAAAGGCCTACCATAGCAAAATAATAAAATTTATAGCGCTTATAAATACAGAATTTCATATACAATTAACAATACATAGCCATATAATTATTGTTTCATAAGACAATACTAATAAAAGTCACAGATAAAACAGCAAACTAAAATTATACAGCAACAGATAGAATTTTACCCATACATCTTGATGTAAAAATCAATTTGTAACTTAAAATGCAGGTAGATGGTAACAGAATGATTCGATATATATTACCAGCCAGGGTTCAATTTAAGCAGTACCGATTGTAACTTTTTCCTGATTAGCCTATACAAAATCTATCAAACATCTAAAGCTACTATCTGCACATCAAATCTAATTGTATATTTTACATACAGCTTTATATTCATTACAATGTCTGAATCATACCAAATTCTTTCATTTGCTAATGAATTATGTTATGTAAGACAATAACAATTTTAATAACTCAGTCAATAAGATTCTGATAAAGTTTTAAACAACAAAATGAATTGCTAGAAAAGAAAAAAGAACTTCTATTAACACTATTTAACTTATCATGCGAAAGTTAAGATTAAACAAAAAGTTGCCATGTTCGATAAATAATACAAAAATTTCTTACTGTATAATATGACAAACAAAAAAATCTAACAAAAAACCATAAAGAATTATCACTGTTTAAAGTATCATTTAACATGCAATATCCAGTGAAAAACAAATCGTATCAAGTATCTAAATCTAACCATAAATTCACCATACAATAACAAAGTAGTAAATTATTATATCCGTGCATTTATTGTATAACTCTTAGGCTAATATTTCACATATCATTCACAGAATTTAACCCCCTAAAAACCATAAGGAAAACTTCATATATGCTAACAATACTAAACAATTTGTTCAAAATCTGGCTAAAGAGGTAAATATATGTAATATGTCATTACTGACTTTAAAATCTTTATTCATTTTGGATAGCATTAAAGGGATATGACCACTTTTGGTTTGACCAATCAAATTTTAGTCTGAGAACCTGGAATTTTTTTTAGCTTATCTTTTTCATGATAATGTTCCCAGCTCTCCCTCGAAATTTGAGCCTTCAAATCCCTGTGTATAAATAATTATCAGCATTGAAATTCAAAAATATGACTTGTTGTTTAGTAAGACTAAGCTTTATATAGAAAACATAAAGATAAGCTATGGGTATTATTGAAGGTTGTGTACGACTTTGGGGCAGTTCTAGTAAATCTGAAGGCTCTTTAGTCTTTACATTTATTCAAGGTCAAATCGATCTTCTAAAAATGCTGAACATTCCCCTTTAAGATTACACAAATATCATACATGAAATTATATCATTAATAATTTGTTAAAATAAAAGAGTAAATAAATAATTAAGCTTAAGCTGTTGGACGTAAACATCAAACTGAAATGTTTGACGACCAAGCGTTTTGTTAACTGCCATTGTTACACAAATTTTGATTCAATTAATTGTTCACAATTTTGTTTTTGATAGTGCTTTTTTTGATATTTTTTTATCATAAAATTTTTCTTTTATATATATAGTAAAGTTTTTTTTTGAGCAGGGTAAAAATTATGCCAAACATTTCTGGAATATTATGTAAACTGAAAGTAGGGTATTATGGTATTACATCTCCAACAGTTTAAATAATAACAAATAATAAAACAACATATAATGGATAACAAATAGTATAATTATTATTATGCAGTGTTATTTTAACAATTGTTATTATAAATTTTTATGCAGTTTTATTTTTCACTCTTAAATGAAAATAACAACTTTTAACTCTGATTAAAAATATAGATCTAGCAGTGGCTCCCAACCTGGGGGCCATGGCCCCCTAGGGAGCCATGGCGCATGAGGATGTATATCATTTTTTCTCTAGCCCAACTTTTTAAAACTATATTTTGCTGTGCAAGGTTTGTAGTTGCTTGTGGTCAAATGCATCTGACCTCCTGATGATGAGGAGGCACAAGACAACAACCCTTGCGCTATATTCCCTATCTTGCCCTAGTTTGGAATTGATTCGTGAATTTGGGCCACAGCTTGAAAACCACTGATCTAGATGTTTAAATTGATTTAGGTTCTCACACTCAACATCATAGAGTCACTGAGTCATACATCAAATAACATCTAGATGGGCATTTTAATCAAATTGAATACCCATCATACGTTAGGGAGTAAAGGATAACAAATAACATAAGACTAAAAACTAACATAAATTGTTAAGAATGTTGTTAGCTAAATCAAACTGGACATAAATATAAAGATTAAAGAATTCATAAATTGCATAGATATGTTTCGTATACTTTCATAATAAACTTTAGTCCACCTTTTCAATGAAATAAATATATAGTATCAAATAATGAAGATTTCCAATTTAGCTCACAATTCTTTTAAATCATAGGGACATGATTTATAATCCTATTCATATTGTGTAATATTTACATTAGTGAAAACAAAAGAAATTGACAATTAAACATGTTAACATATATTATGTAAAACCTGTCCACAGTCAAAGAGAAAGTTATCTAGACATATTCAGGAACTATTCCAAACAAACAAGATGATTCTATTTTTATGAAACTTGTGGGTAAGAATCATTGTTATTTAACAGTTCTTATTAGTACCCAGTTGATCTTGGATATGTTTGCTTAACATTAAAAGAAACATTACACATTTAATCCACTAATATTTTTCAATAACAATCTTATAATTAAAGGCAATAATAAAACTGGATAAAACTTTAGAAATGCTAGTTTTATAGCATTAAATAGGTTGATATTTATTTGTTTAAATATAATTTGAGTTTCATTATTCAGGAACCCAAAATATCCGTCCATTTTTGCATCTCATGGTTAATAAAGAAATTAACAAATTCAATGGAATCTGCCACACATCAATAATCATAATATGGTTTCCATGAATACGTTTTGGTTTTGTGCCTTTCTTGAACCTTTTGCTTAGAATTTCATGTTATTGGCAAGTTTGTACATAGGAAGATAGGACATAGGAAAAATGTGACCAAGGACAAATTGGAACCTTTATAGACAGATTAACTGAGGACTATATATTATGGAAATAACAATAACCTACCATATATAATTAAACTTCATCAATACAAAAGCATATGTTACAGCTCATTCAACAAAATTATAAAAGATTGTAAAGAGGAATTCTAAACTTTTAATGTTCATTGGGGACACTGAAAGCATTGATTTGCACCATTTTTGCTTTGCTGTCCAAAAACATTTTGGGCCTTTGTCATAACATGTTCAGTTCTAGTGAAATTGCAAACACCATAAATGTCTGTATGAAAATCGAAATAGTGCAAATTGATGCTTGAGCTCAGATAGATAAATGTTTGTTAGAAAACATCTTTACAGTACCTTTAAAATTATCAATGCCTTTGCGTAATTACAAGCCAATTCCTTCAGACCACACTAACAATAAGACAGGAAGGAAATGAAAAGAGCACTATTGGTGATATAAATAAATATAACTCAAGACATCACGTAGTTACTTTAGTTTTTGTACTGTATTTTTCAGTGAATAAATTACGGATCATTAATACCTGAGTTAAACCAACAGACAACATAATAAAAACTTGAACACCAGATAGGAAATTTACACGTTCATAATTCTGCTCCATTTGACTTCTATCTCGAGATTCATATACTCGTAATATACTCTGAATCTGAGATGTTTTCTCTAAATTTGATTTCACTGTGCCTAGTAATGTCTGAAATGAAACGAGTAAAAAAAATACAATTCTATCCATAATAAAAGATATTTTCCCATAATCATATTTTACTTTGTATTTCATTCAAAGAAAGAAAATTAAATTTTGTATCTTAAGAAAAGGTAATATCTTCTTTCATCTCACTAAATTAAAACTAGAGCTCGGTAAAATAATCGAAATAAGGTTATCGACGCTACAAATCTTTATTTTTAATTATCAAATCATTACGATTACAAATATCATAAAAGATTAAAGTCAAATTTTTTTTTTTTAACATAATCTTTTACGCGATTATTAGACAATGATCGCTGAAAAAAATTCTAGATGTTTAAACTTTAGTTTCATTTGTCTTCAATACCAGATTGTGATAAATAACAAACATTCAGGTACAAAAACCGACATCAACAGATAAAGAAATACTTTAATAACTGTGAATACCCTAATAATTAATCGAGCTTATATCAAGGGGATCCATCACATATTAATGATTGATGCTTTACAATTTATCAAATCTTTTATAAAATGCCATGTGGCATGCATATTAACCCAAAGGCCAAAATACCTTTAAATCTTCTATAGTCATGTCAATATATTCAGCTATTTCATCTTTCTCTAACTCCCAATCCTTATCATCATCATCCTCATCATCTTCAGTTAATAATTCAAAAAATACAACTTTATGTGTAAATCTACTAAAACTATTATCCAAACAAAATCTATAGGCTCCAGGAACTTTTACCTCCACTCTGAAATATAGATATTATTGGTACAAAAAAAAAATAGTTCACTGTTCATTTAGTGCTCAAAATATCTAATGTACACATACCCTAATATCAGGGAGAGTAAAGAGGTTTTCCCTATGTATGAGGTACATAATTGCACCATTCAAACTTAAGTACAAAGTCCTTTGGCCTTGCCTTACAATGCCAACAAAATAAATTGTTTTAAGTTTTAAGACATTGTTTTTACAAGGTCCTTATTATATATTATTAGCGACTCTAGCTACATAGTACAAATCATACTGATCATACATTTACCCGGTAAGCTTATATCTGTTCATTAAAATCTAACAGAAAATTGGAATGATGTTACAAGATCCCTAACCAAGGTTAGAACAATTATGATGCCACAGTCAGCGCTTACGAGTGTTGGCTTTCAACCCTAAGTTGTTTTCAAGAAATATTGTAATTAAATATTGAAACAAAACAAGAAAGACGGCAAAACTCTTACTTGTGTACATTTTCAGATTTTCTAAGATCATGGGCCAACCTTTGTCCATTTGGTGATACTATAGAAAAATCTATATCTAAATCTCCTCCTTCTATTACCTATAACATGACAAAAAAAAATAATAATTTATATTATTAATGGGGTTAGAATAACAGAATACCGTTTGAAGGGATATGTTCACTAACTGTTCGACCAATAACATTTTTGTCTCAGAAACTGGAATTTTTAAGCTATTCTAATCCATTAAAAATGTTCCCTGTGTAGCCATAATTATGAGCTTTTGAAAGTCAAAGATATGACACGTCATTTAAGACTATGCCTTAAATAGAAAACACAAATACAGAAAATGAAAGATAATGTAGGGATATAATTGAAGGGATTTTGCTATTTTTGTGCAGTTCTGGTACTTTTGAGGCTCTTTACATATACAAGGCTCAAATCGACCCTCGAATAAGCTGAACATTCCCTTTAATGTGAATTCAAGGAATTTTGTATCTATATCAGGTGTATGACTATGAGCATCATTAAGCTACATTACTATTAGAATTTCATTCAGACCTCTGACTCTCTGCTCTCTGTGGTTCTAGGTCTAAGAAGTCCTAAGTTTATAACCTAACTGTTAAATTGTTGATGACGTTTGATATACCAGTCATGCCTGAATGCCTGACAAGCATTAGCATAACCGTCAATTAGGTTAGGTCAATTGACACTATCAATACTATCATTCGATGATTCGTTTCACCAGTCACCACTTTTTGTTCCACAAATCAAGATAGAGCACGTAACAACGGATAAAACATCGCTGAATTTACCTGATATTCGACTTCTAAATTGGACGGTTTCTTAATGAATTGAAAAAGACATTCTTCTATACCAGCAGACACCTCTAATGTCAAATCAACTTCAGCTGAAGCGATTAATTTGACTAATAATGCCAGTGACAACGTCACAAATCTCCACCACACCGCCATTGCTGTTGACCTCCGGAAGTACAACACCTTGTGACCTCATGATCTTCACCCTGACCCAGTTTCCATCTTCGGCAAAGTCCGATAAAATTTACATTTCTTTAAATCTATAATCTCAATTCATTACTTGAAACTCATAAATTTGTTGATTCAAAAACAGAAAATACTGACCAAAAATTTACATTTGATGGAAAACATCTACAGAATTTAGCAGGTGCGCGTGGACAACAGACTCGTTTTGGAACTGAGGCTGACTTTTCACTCTTAATTTGCATATGTTGGCACTCGCAGTAAATAGGACTCAATGTTTGCTCAAAGGAAACGACCAAAAACTGTGTTTCACTGCAACATAGTTTTCGCCTTAAATCAACAAAATCATTTAATGCATTATCAAACGCATTTTGTTCCAAAATATGACCGAGGCCGTTCTTGGGTGAGAACGCAAAAATGTCCAATGAAATCCCTCCGCTGAAATTTAGGCAGTGCAATGTGAATGTAAATGGTTCGTTATGTCAGGTGTGATGGTGTTTTTATTCCACTTCATGGCTAAACGGTGAGATTTTCAACTTGAATGGATACAGATTATTTCAGCTTATGGATTCATGAATTAAAAAAACTTTCACCGAGACTTTAGAACTTTGTGCTGATAAATTAGAAGACAATATGTGTGTCTTATCATTTTCAATATTTTCAACAGAGTCCAATATGATTTCAATAATAAGAACAAATAGAATTTATGCAAAATTGTTTTTATTCTGATTGGATATTGATTGAAGATCACTAATTATAACTTTTTAAATCTTATGGAAATGTCTTGAGTAGAGATATTTCAGGAGATAACTATAAAATGGCTGACCCAGAAACGTTACCAAATCTTGAGGATAGCCCAATCCAAGTTGGAACATTATCTGTAGAGTCAGGGCTAAATTTAGAACAAGATTGGGCCAGCATCACAGCTGATCCAGAATCAATGGTCAATGTGTCGGATCGTCAGGATGGATCGAGATCCGAAACTCCCGAGCCTGGCAAAATGCCTGGTAAAATGACTCCAGAGACTCGTACAAGTTCAAAGAAAGACGATCCAGTTATGAAATCTTTATCTCATGAACTACAACAGGGATACCGAATTTTACGAGAACTCATGTCAGATAATAACAAGGCTTTCAACTGGGCATTTATGGATGCTGTGGACGATAGTCATCCAGATACAGTTGATTATTATGATATTGTTGAAAACCCTATGTGGTTGAAGAGAAGTAAGTATTATGTTACCAAATCTGAACTAAATTTCATTCATCATTTTTGGCCTGGAAAGGCCTAGGCATACTGAATTTCATAGAATAATAAGTCTGAAGAGGGAATTCCCAAGAATATGATGGGGGATGCCTTGTGTTACTATATTTATCTTTACCTGAGAGTATGTTTATTACACCTTAGGAACATTAATTAAGGTGTACTTGGAATCTGATCAAGTAGCTAATTACCTTAATCCATATCCTGATCTTGTTTATTTTGCGATATCAATTAATTAGAACTAGGCCTACTGTATGCAATAGCCTATTAGCCTAAGAGTACCGGTATTATTATAAATTTTAGGCATTCATTCAATCATTCAATAATTTTTTCATATACGCTTATTAAGGTAGCAACGATATCAGTTTTTTGGTATCATGATTAATCGGGATACCAAAAATGAAATAATCACGATAAATTGCATTATCATGATACTAGAAATCAATGCTATGATATCGTGATATTGCAATTCATCACGATAATCGATGATTATCATGATAACCTTTAACACTTAATTCAAACCTTTGATTAACTTGAAACATGAAATGATTCATTGATTATGTTTTGTTATGATAACCCTGATCTAATGTGTACGTATCATCGTAGGAAAGATGCGAAGTTTCGTATACATGGCATCGTTATTCCTGAATGCTGTAGAATAATGAATAAAATTTTGGGGAATAATATCAATAAAACGAAAATCTTTGCTTTTTTCATTGAATTAATTGGGTTATCGAAATGTTGTCATAAGTTTTATGATAATAATAAACAAGATCGGCTGGAAAAAAACATGCATTAGGCTAGTTGTGGTCTATATTTAGTAACATTTTAATTCACATCCATATTGACGAGATCAACACAAGAATTGATGACAAATCATTGCCGTTATCTCTTAAGTATTTAATTAGTTCCGATATTGTTTTTTATCCCGATATTGTTTTTTATCCCGATATCGTTTTTTATCGCGATACTTTGGCAATATATTGGGGATGCGATATTTTGATCTTTTGACGATACGATACGATACTATTTTCAATAATCGCGATATATCGTCATCCCCGGGATATCGCTGCTACCTTAACGCTTATAGTATAGTTATACAGGCCTTTAATCTTGTACGAATTTTTATTAATACAGGTCTATTATTAGTAATAAAGTATCATGTTCAAATGGAATTTAGGCAAATTAGAACCATCACACAGAAACCTTGTTGAAAAGATATAGGCATAATCTCATTCATTGCTGAGATTGAAACCTGGCCCTTCAGATTAGCAAGGAAGCATGAAACAGAAATATTTTGTGTGGATTAAGTTTTACCTCATTCATTCATTCATTTATCTATTCATTCATTTGTTCATTTATGCATTTATTTATTTATTTATTTATTCATTCATTCATTCATTCATCAATTTATTTATTCATTTATTTATCTATTATGAATCTATTTCAGTGAGAGAGAAGTTTGTTGATGGATTATATGATAGTATAACTCAATTTGTTACTGATTTCCGTGTTATGTTAGAGAATTGTTATCGTTATAATGGTCCTGATCATTTTGTTTCTAAACGCGGACAGAGACTGGAGATGATGTTAGAACAGAAATTAGCTTTACTTTCAAGGTAATACATGTGAATGAATTTGCTCACATTGAGTCCTCAGGAAGTGTCCTGTATATTTTGATAGAATTAACGATATTTGAAACCAAATTTTTTGTGTAGCTTACTACATCATGCCATGTCTGTAAGATGGCAAGATGCTGCCCAAGGATTAAAATTCTAATGATAATCTTTCAAGAGAGTTACTTTCACTTACTTTTGAGACTTTCTGCTAATATGATCAAAACGTTGCTCAATTCTTTTGTAAAATGCAAGCGCCACTTGATTTATACTAGTCGATTTATCAATATAGATATTATTCTTTATATAAATTGTTTATATAATCTATCTGTATATTATTATAGAGAGTTAAGAGAGAAGACCAGTGTAACATCAACTTCTGGTGGTAAAGTAGAAGAATCATTTTCTTCAGGTACGATAGCTAACTTGACAATTTAATTTCGAGAATCAAACAGTAAAATATACACTTACACTTGTGTAGTTATTGTGTAGAGTGACAAAAATTGTTTTAGAATCTAAAATTCTAGAGTACTGGAGCTCAAAGTTAAAGAATGTAGAATGACCTCCCATCCAATAGTGCATTTTAGTGCCATAGTGAAATTGCCTATATAAGGTAAGGTAAATTTTTAAAAATCTTCTTGTTTTTATGTAAAAACTTTCCTCTGCCATCAATTCCAGATTTCTCCAGTAATCAGTAAATATTTTTGTTTATTTTCCAGCAATGAGAAGAAGAGTGAAATCTACGTATCAAAGAGATACTTCAGCTTTATTGAGTCAACTTCGTCAAGAAGAGGCTCAGCGAGATAAAGAAACCAGACGCCAACAGATTTTAGATCGTAAGGCAGCAAATGAGGCTTTGATACAGGAACAAATAGAATGGGAGAATACTTTATTAGAGGAACCAATCAAAACACAGATGTATCAATTATGGGAGGTAAGATTATGAACATTAGCATATTTTTGAAAACATACAATCTCTAAAAATTTGTCGACTTAAAGGGGAATGATGATTATCATTTTTCAGGGTCGATTTTGGTACCGTATTGAATATATGAAAACATCCCTCAGAAGTCTTAGAAATATACTAAAATTGCATAATCTATTTGAATGTACCTTTGTCTTCCAATTTCTGTATTACGGTATGTGTTTTCTATCTAAGGCTAAGGCATTAATACAATGATTTTCTTTATTTCAGTTGCCACAAATAGGTCATTTTCTCTTTCTGTGCCAAGATCCATTAAATGTTGGTGAAATAGCTCAGTTTGAATTAGAGCGAGGGTTGGCTATGCCTAGACAGAGTTCGTGTATTCAAGCTGTAATGTCTACTCTTCTTAGTACACCACATCAACGAACAAAGTATGTACATTTCAAGCAGATATAGTGTTCCATACTTGCATTACCAGTCTGAGAAAGTACAAATTCTGTTATCTGTAAAATTGAAAATCAAACCATGATTCAACCAGATATTGAAAGTGCTGTGATTGTTCTTATTTATTTCTTTACGCCTTTATTCTGGCCTTATTACTCATAAAATTAAAAAGTGACTTACAATCTGGCATAAGGGTGGAGCACAATGCGAATTTGGAATTTTCAAAAACTGGTTCAATATATAATACATTTTCACTAATTTAGACCTCTCCAGGGGTTATATAATTTCATTTATGGAAGTTTACTACTGTTATTATCAGGCTTTCAAAACGGCTTGTGTCTTGGCTCTACTGTGCTTAAGAAGCATCTTATTTTTATTTTTTCAATTTGGATGCATCAAATTTAGGGGTCACTAATTTGGGCACAGTGTTTACCGTTGTAACTAGCATGTAATCTAAAGGCATGCACAACCCAGCACTACCCTATAATGCTAAGTTTGTTCATTATATTTTTTTATTATCTATGTATATTCTGCAAAATAACTATTGTAGATTGGGTAAAACTGGTGTCATGCCATATCATGTATGGAGTGATTTATTACATACTAGACTTACTCAATGGTATAAGTGCCTTAGTGATAATGGTGGAGATGCATATAAGGTAAAAATTTCATACTTTGTGAAAGAGGTTGACTGACTCATAGCGGCAGCATCAGTAATTTTCATACCCTGAGAGGATATGAGCCCACAGCACTTATGCCACCTAATCTAATTTTTATACGCCCACATTGAAATGTGGTCGTATATTGCCGTCGCCCCTGTCCGTCCGTCCGTCCGTCGGTCCGTCGGTCCGTCTGTCCACAATTGGCTTGTGAACGCAATAGAGCCCACAGTTTTGGTTGGATTTGAATAAAATTTTGTATGTAGGATTATATTCATAAGATCTCGGACAAGTTCAAATTTGGGTTTGATTCGACTACAATTCATGGAGTTTTACACCCAAAATATGTTAAAAATGGCTTGTGAACGCGATAGAGACCACAGTTTTGGTTGGATTTGAATGAAATTTTGTATGTAGGATTATATTTATAAGATCTCGGACAAGTTCGAATTTGGGTTCGATTCGACAAAAATTCATGGAGTTTTACACCCAAAATACGTTAAAAATGGCTTTTGAACGCGATAGAGCCCACAGTTTTGGTTGGATTTGAATAAAATTTTGTATGTAGGATTATATTCATAAGATCTCATACAAGTTCGAATTTGGGTTCGATTCGACAAAAATTCATGGAGTTTTACACCCAAAATATGTTAAAAATAGCTTGTGAACGCGATAGAGACCACAGTTTTGGTTGGATTTGAATAAAATTTTGTATGTAGGATTATATTCATAAGATCTTGGACAAGTTCGAATTCCAGATCGATTCAACAAATATTTACACCTAAAATGTGTTAAAAATGACTTGTGAACATGATAGAGACCACAGTTGTGGTAGGAATTTAATAAACTTTTGTGTGTAGGATAATATCCATAAAATCTTGGACAAGTTTGTATTCCGGATCGATTCAACAAATATTTAAGGAGTTTTATTAGTTATGAAATTAGATGCTTTATATTAACAAGATATTGGATGAATTCAAATCTGAAGACCATCCAACAAAAATTAAGATAGTAACATTCCCTGATATATTGACAATTTATGTAGTGTAAGTGGGCGTATATTGCTAGGCAACCACTTGTATTTATTTCATTCATAATATTCATTTGCGATTTTCAAAAATTAAAGACCAGGGACCTTATTCTCGAAAACTTAAATAAAATCCAAATTTGAACAAATACAGCAATCTGATTGGATAATAATACTTAATTTAAGACTAATTTTAGTAACTGACCAATCAGATAACTGGATCAATAAAATCATCATAATAAGTTAAATTTTCGAGAATAAGACCCCTACACTCTTATTTCATATTTTATGTCTTTATACTAAACAGTCGTCATTTTTTCACTACTACAAAAAATAGCAAAAGTGCCAACTGCACAATTCATTATCTGTTTCTTGTACTGATTTTGTTTTATTTATATTTTTTAGACAAGTTGTAAATTAGGAATTGATTCTTTCTTCTTTGATGTTGTTGGTAAGTATCACCATTGGTGCCTTCATCCATCTTTCGTTATTTTGAATAAAAAAAATTCAATAACACTGTATGTGGAGACTTTTTCTTGATTTACTGACAAAATTCATCTCAACTAACTTGTTCAGTTTCTTGACATAGATGAAATGAAATCAATATTTTATTATCTGTAGGTAAGAAGAATCCATTAGATAAAAGGAAATTTTATGAACTATCATATTATCGTAGAATATGGATTGTTAAAAGTTTATGTGATAATTGTTTGGTAGGTATTAATTTTTTAAAAGTCCATGCCTCTTTTGATTATTTGGCATACATATCTGTGAAAGCAACATTTATTGATTTGATTTTCTCAAATTCATGAATTCTTTATCATTCTTAAGGAAGGGATTGTAAATTGATTTTCTAAACTTTGTATGTGTATCAGGGACACTTATAGCATCAATTTCCATTCTGTTGTCTGTGGTTCTTGCAATTCCACTAAAATTAACGCGTTTTATGACGTCACTGACAGTGATCTACCAGAAGCTTATATTGATATCTATGCAGATCACTGTCAGTTACATCATAAAACGTGTTAGTTTTGCAAGAAACACATATCAGAATGGAAATTGGAATGGAGCAAATTGATGCTATCAGTGTCCCCAATATGCATACAAAATTTAGAAAACCTTTTTGGAATCCCTTTAATTTCATATACTTTAAACAATGACAGTCTAAATAAAATATTTACTTTTGAACATGAATTTGGGAATTGACGACTATTGGTGTATGACAAAATTTACAACTGTGATAGGCTCCAGTTATGATAACTGATATTTGTAAATATAAATGCTGAAGTTTACAAAGTTGCACATTATGTAAAAGACTACCATTTAATCTACTAGTTAACTGAAAGGAACACAGCTATAATCACCTAGTGGGACATTTTGTTTTAAGCTTTAAGATGACTTTCTTGTCCATTTTAATGATTGGTATTTTCTTTCAGGAAACGCAAGAATCATTACGTGATGCAATAGAACGACAACCATTACCAGAACAACATGAGTATCTGATTGGCTACGATACCAAGGGTAATTCATATATACACTTCCCACAATTCTGTGGTGCTGATCTACGTATTTATAAACATGAACCATTCCCAGAACCAGATTTTACTGATGAAGAGGAGGTAACTCTTAATTATGTTTTTTATACGCCCACACGATAGTATGGGCGTATATTGCGGTTACCCCTGTCGGTCCGTCCGTCCGTCCGTCGGTCCGTCCGTTCACATTTACCTTGTGCTCACTCTACAGACTACAATTCTTCATGGATCCTTTTGATATTTTGTATGTGTGTCAATATCATTATGAAGATGTGCACTATTGAATTTGGTGATGATTCGATAATTTTCTTCCGAGATATCGCGTAAAACTCTGATATCGCGTTCGTTTTTTTGCTCGTGCTCACTCTACAGGCAACAATTCTTCATGGATCCTCTTGATATTTTGTATGTGTGTCAATATTATTATGAAGATGTGCACTATTGAATTTGGTGATGATTCGATGATTTTCTTCTGAGATACCGCGTAAAACTCTGATATCACGTTCGTTTTTTGCTCGTGCTCACTCTACAGGCTAGAATTCTTCATGGATCCTTTTGATATTTTGTATGTGTGTCAATATTATTATGAAGATGTGCACTATTGAATTTGGTGATGAATCGATGATTTTCTTTCGAGATATCGCGTAAAACTCTGATATCGCGTTCCTTTTTTTTGCTCGTGCTCACTCTACAGGCTAGAATTCTTCATGGATCCTTTTGATATTTTGTATGTGTGTCAATATCATAATGAATATGTGCACTATTGAATTTGGTGATGATTTGATGATTTTCTTCCGAGATATCGCGTAAAACTCTGATATCGTGTTGGTTTTTTTGCTTGTGCTCACTCTACAGGCAACAATTCTTCATGGATCCTTTTGATATTTTGTATGTGTGTTTGTATGTGTGTCAATATCATAATGAATATGTGCACTATTGAATTTGGTGATGATTCGATGATTTTCTTCCGAGATATCGCGTAAAACTCTGATATCACGTTGGTTTTTTTGCTTGTGCTCACTCTACAGGCAACAATTCTTCATGGATCCTTTTGATATTTTGTATGTGTGTCAATATTATTATGAAGATGTGCACTATTGAATTTGGTGATGATTCGATGATTTTCTTTCGAGATATCGCGTTTGTTTTTTTTGCTCGTGCTCACTCTACAGGCTACAATTCAATATCATTATGAATATGTGCACTATTGAATTTAATGACAATGCGATAATTTTTATCGCATAAAACTCTGATATCGCGTTTGTTTTGGTGTTCACATTTACCTCTTTATCAAGCTGCTGGTGGGCGTATACGCTTGCGAGACTTGCCGCAAGCCTATGTTTATTTGTTACCGTACTAATATTGCCATAATCCTAGTTAACATTGGTTAAATTGATTTCTCTCGCTTAAAGTCATATTACTTCTTACGGTACAGTCAATAGATACAATTTTCAGTTGAATACCGGGTATTCAGATTGGAGACCATTTTCACAGTTCTCAATTGTGTTTCAAAATAATATAAGTTTAAAGAGAAACCATTAAAGTTTGAATTAAAGCTATTAAAGATGTTGAAAGGTGAAATGTGCCCTTGTTAAAAAAGAGTTGTCTCCCATGAATTATCAATGTAGTATTGCTGAATTCTTCATTTTAGGCAGAAATACCACCTTCACCCAAGAAAAGTAAACTTGAAACTCCGTCCAAGAAATCCACGCCAGTCAATTCACGTCAAAGCAGCAGGGTTAGTATATTTCATTTAAAACAATCCATTTCCATTTTGCTGGTCTAGACTTAAATTCCATTCACTTTCCTGAGATATGATGTAAGAAGGCATGCAATAGTTCCTCATTTAGGTTAAAAACAATGTTTTCGGGATAGATATTCAAAAGTTGTTAGATCTATACTAAATACAGCTATTTTTTGGACTATGAGTATACATTTTGATGTACTTAAATGGTTTCCAACAATGTTCTTATTATATATCCAATTTTATTCTCCTTTTCAGAACCAGACACCAGACTCAGCCAATTTACGCAGGTCACGTAGAGGTCAAAGTGAAGAAAGCTGTAATTCAAATAACAACAGTTCAGTTAAATCATCAGCATCAAAACGTAACCTTAGTAATTTTGATGATACAAGTAATGATAGCACCTCCCTCCCTGCTTCTTTCTCAGGCCTTCGTGCCAGGGCCACGCGCGCTTCATGTAGAATGCCTTTGTTTCTGGATGAGACTAGTAATGACAGTACAACACCCTCTGTGACCAACTCTCATAAGAAAAGAAAAAATGGCAGACGAAAACGCTCCAGACGCCTCGTTGAAGCTGTAAAAGATAATGATTCCGTGACAGAAAGTGACTTTATGGATGAGAGCACCTGCTCTAGTTTAACCGAGTGTGCCATTGATGATCGTCTAAGTGAGGATCGCGATTCTATCAAATCAGGCGCTGAAAAAATTAGCCCTGATAGTTCTTTGAATGATTCCCAAGTTAAGAAAACTCAATATTCCCAAAATGACACTCCATCAAAAGACATTGACAGTTCCAAAAGTGCTAAAGATAATGTCCCTCAACCAGTTTCTGATTCAGACATTGTGAACACAGAAAATAATGAGTCCCTTAATCATTCCAAACAAGATCCAACTGTTGACAGATCCGCTAGGCAGACGGACACATCTCAATCTCAGAGTAGGGATATCGATAAGCATAATATACAAAATAATGAAGGAGGATGTATGGAAAATGATTTGAAAAATTCTGAAATTGCAGAATCATCATCAGTATTTAAAGATGCGGTGAAAGAAAATATAGGAATGGATAACTGTGATACAGTGGAGTCCCAATCATCCAGTCATACAAGCTGTGATATGAATGAGAATCATAATAAGGATGTTTCCTTGGAAACAGTTTCTAATAATTGCGAGACTGAAACTCCCATTAAAGATGTAAAGTCTCCTCTGGGCTCTGAAATTTTAAACCTGGCAGAATCATCAAAATCTCAGAATTCACTGCAGTCAGAAGGAATGGAAACTGTAGACATTAAAAAGGGCATTAACTCTCAGGATGAGGAAATAGGGCAAGCTGAAAAAGAAGGGCACATAACTCAATGCGATAGGGATGCGGTGATAGCTGACATGAAAACTGAAGCAGATTTAGGACAAAAAGTGTCGCCAGAATTAAAGAGTGAAGTAAAAATCCTAAAAGAGCGGCCACCAGGGGTATCCATTTTGAAACAAGAAGAACATCAAGAGTCAGTTACAGAAGAATTTCAGTTAATGGAGCCAACTCAGAAGCCAGAAGTGGTAGTTGAGGTGAAAAAGGAACCAGAGGATTTAAATGAAGAATTCAAAATGGAGACTGATACAGTGGTGAAAACTGAGCAAGAAGATGTCATTGAAAATCACAAGATTGGAAATAATTTTGCAGTGAAAAAGGAACCAGAAGATATTATGGAAGAAATCAAGATGGAGACTGATGCCGAGGTGAAAGGGGATGAGCAAGATGTAAAAAAGGAACCAGAAGAATCCAAGATGGAGACTGATACGGAGGTGAAAGGGGATCAGCAAGTTGTAAAAAAGGAACCAGAAGAATTCAAGATGGAGACTAACACTGAGATAAAAAAGGATGATGATATGAAGAAGGAAGAAGTAATTGAAGAAGAATCTGATGAAGAATTGGTTAGTATTATTAAAGCGATAGTTTAAGGAAATCAGTCTGTATGTTCTACTTGACAAGTAATTATCTTCTCCATTTCATTATTTAGATGTACAATTTATGAGCAAAGCTTACAATGATCAAACAAAGTAGGGCTTTCATTTCAACAGATTGCAGATTGGAATCATTGCTTGAAAATGAGTTTTGTTGTTTAAGCTTACTTAGTCTTGGCCTCAAAGGGAGCATAGACAGTCCTTCAACCACTTGCCTAATCTGTTGATTTGTAAACAAGGTAATTTGTAAACGATTTGAACTGCAAAACGAAACTTTTTAATTGGGCAATTATATCAATCATACATGAGTAATTATATCATAACGAAAAGTGGTATCGGGTATCTAGAAAGGTAAACATACCCTGCCTGGTGCCACACCTGTCCTAGCTGTAAAAACACGAAAATGAATTTTGTTCCAGGAACCAGAACTTGGATCATTCAAAATGATTTGTGATAATGTAGATGATTTGAGGAAACTGGTTGATAAATTTGCTGAACAAGAACCAATTGTCATCAAGAGAGGAAACAAAGAAAAGGTAAGACAACAGTTATAGAAGAAATTTCTTCGATATATCAAGAAAGTGACTGTGTAGTTTGAAAAGAGCAGAACAAAATATTAATACTACCACTTGTTTGTTATTTTTATTACACCTACATAATTTCTTTTATGACTAAAATATGTTCAAAGTTTGTATGTGTATCGGGGACACTGATAGCATAAATTTTCGCCATTCCAATTTTCATTCCGACGTCTGTGGTCCTTGCAATTCCACTAAAATTAACGTGTTTTATGACGTCATTACCAGTGATCTACTGGAAGCTGCTGGACGTTGGAATGCAAATTGGAAACTCTTTAATAGTGTGCAATGGTCTTGCATCACTAACGCGGATCTTCATAGATATCAATAGTAGCTTCCGGTAGATAAGTGGGGGTGACGTCATAAAACGTGTGAATTTAAGTGGAATTGAAAGAACCACAGATGCCTGAATGGAAATCGGAATGGCCAGAATTCATACTATCAGTGTCCCGGATACACATACAAAGTTTAGAAAATCACTTTACAATCCCTTTAAGTTTTGAATGGATGCTCATCTTTCTATTTAACATTGAATCTTTCAGATTGTACAACCACCAACTAGGAAGAAATGTATTGTTGAATTACATGAAAGACTAGCATTTCTGCTATCTGAACTGGAACCCTGGGAGTCGAAACTGAACGCTGCCATGAGAAAAGCCAGAGTTAAAATTCGAAAGGAGTTTGAAGAGTATGAAGACATTGAGGCTGAGGTACTTAATCTAACTTTTACTGTACGCATATTGATTTCAGTGGCAGCCCATTTTAGTCTTCATTAACGTAAAATATTTATGGTGTCTTTGTACCAAACTGTAGGTATGATTTGTTTGTCACGAGTAGTAGTTTCCCTTTCAGCAGTTATTCTTCATTTGCCATTATATACTTTCAGAAATGGGAAGAAGAGTCAGAGAGTAAAACTAATTCTGATGGGTCTGAAAATGAAGAAACTGAAAATGAAGCTGAAGAAGCACCAGCTAAAAGATCTGACCTAAAAACCAAAACAGGAGTTGATATCAAGGAAGAACCAACTGATATGGCTGAAGAAGATATTGAATACAGTTCAAGAGGTCGACTGAGAAAGCGTAGAGTCATTCCTAATAATAGTGAGGAGTCTCTGTTGAAGAAGAAAAAAGTCATTAAGAAGGAAGAACCAGTTCTTTCTACTCATATCCCAAATATTTTACATAGACAGACTCCAGGTAAGACCATTGCACACTATGCAAAAAGGTTTTCCAATTTGCATTCCAACGTCTGTGGTTCTTACAATTCTGTGTTTTATGAGGTCACTCTCAGTGATCTGCATAGATATCAATAGCAGCTTCCAGTAGTGACGCCATAAAACAGGTTATTTTTAGTGGAATTTCAAGAACCACAGATGTCCGAATGGAAATTGGAATGGCGCAAGTTAATGCTATAAGTGTCCTTGATACAGATACAAAGTTTAGAAAACCACTTTACAATCCCTTCAACTCAGAATAGGGTTACACGTATCTTTAAATAATCTATCAAAGAAAAGTACAAAAGGACCAATAGATTGTTAAAAAAAATTACCTATAAACAAGAGAGAAAACTCCAATAGTAATAGACATATCACCAAAGTCTGCTAATTTTCATTTTATTTACGTATTGTTCTTTTTCTTTTCAGTAACAATTGGCGGACAAGTAGTTCCACAATCATTTACTCTACAGCCAACATCCTTGGGTCATACCATAGCCATACGTCCATCTTTAACCAACCAGCCACAATCAGCTAGTCAACTCTTACGATTATCAGTTGCCAACCAGAAGCAGGATGCCAGTAATTCCACTATGAGACAGCAAGCGCCTGTGTCTTTAGTCAAACAGTCCTCACATCCTGTGATACAACAACTCTTAGCCAAACAATCCATTCAACCACAGTCCCTAGTCAATACATCAAAACAATTAAACCAGAAAGTTGTTCCCAATACATCTCAACCGTCAAAGATTCATTATGTGATTACAAATCAACCACAAGCCACCCCTTCAACACCCCAGGGTAAACCACAAGTGACCAGTTTATCTGCTCTACCTGCTGGTCTTCTACAACAACTCATAAAAAATCAAGCAGTCAAGATCCAAAAGAATGCTAAAGGAGAGACACAATTGGTACTAGCAGCTCCTTTACAGATATCCAATGCAAAGAGACCCGATTCTCAAAGTTCCCAAGGGCCTTTAGTGATCACACCAACAATAGCTTCTTTAACTCCCGTAGCTTCTATGGGTTCACCTCAAAAGCCTAGTGTTGTCCAAACTGCAGTAACCAGTACTCAAAATGCTCTACAAATGACATCATTGGGACAGGCTCCACTTGCAACCACTATGCCTCTTATATCTGTTCAAAACCAAATGCCTGCATCTTCTTTGTCTCCTAATATGCTTCAAATTGTGACTTCACTACCGTCTCCATCAAAACCTTCAGGACCAAAATATGCAACAAATGTTACTGTAAAGACATTACTGGAGAACAGAGCTGCCTTGAAATCAGATGCTGAAACAATAAATACCACAATGAACTCGGCAACATCATCAACAGTTTCTTCTGGTGATCCCCTAGCTTCCACACAATCTGACTCAGAAAATCCAGGAACAAAGAAAGTTATTGCCAAATTACTTCAAGTTCCTCTTGAATTACCAGAATCCATTACTTCATCTCCAAGCTCCATCAGTACCTCTCTACCAACTGTAAATATCAAAGTCCCACCTCCAGTGACCTTACCCTTGATTCAGCCACGAAAAAACATCACCAAAACGGTTCAGATGATCAATGCACCAATTCCAGTAACCACGAAATCAAAAGCTATTTCAGACGCAGCTGTTTTAAGTTCAAATACGCCTACACTGAAACCTTTTACGAATTTAACAAGTACATCTGCCGGTCAAGCAACTGTTTTTACAAAACCAGGAACTGTTCTGCAAAATAAAACTCCTGAAACCAATACCATTCTTGTGCAAGGACAAAACAAAGGAGTACCACAGAATCTAGCTGCGGGATCCCCTAATTTCATTCAAGGAATTTTAACACCACAAGGTTTACAAATCCCAAGTAACCTGCTATCAAATTCTGGTGGATCCTTCATACTTCAGATGCCTAAATCAACCACAGCTACTGTTGGATCACCATTAAATGTAAATACTGTGACACAGGCTACCAACTTGCAGCGATTTGCAAGTGTTCAAATGGCAACCAAGCCAACAACTACTGCCACAGGGACACTAGCAGGGAACCAACTTGGTATTCGTCAACCAGCAAGCTATTTCATTTTACAACAACCTACCCAAGAAGGTCAAAAAGTACAATTGCAAAAGGTCCAGAATCAGCCTGTGCTAGGAACAGTACCAGCTGTCACATTAGGTCATCCAGCAATTATACCAGGATCCCCGACGATGCAGCTGAAGGCTTTGCAAGGCCAACAAGTAGCTGTTTCAAAACCTACCAATTTTGTTATTTCACAAAATGTTCACCAAGGAAACCATGCACCAATGCAAGCATCTAATTTAGTCAGACAACTTGCCGATCAACAAAAACTTCAAGTTCCAGTTGGACAAAAGGCTATGGGTTTACAGGTTATTGGGCAACCAGGAACTGCCCAATTACCACAGAACTTTGTTGGACTACAAGGAATACTGCCATCTGGGCAGGTTGTACAGCTCCAAACCAAGCCTGGAAACGTAGCAGTTCAGCAAGGGTCTCAAGTGAATGTGCCAAATGTTCAGACAGTGCAATTACAAGGAGCTCTTCTTAAAAGTCCTAATCAACAAGGAGTTCAACAAAGCTCTATTGTAACTTCAGTAGCTTCGCCAGTAAACAAGATTATTGGTCAGTCCCTACCACAAGGGAAGTCCCCAGCTCAAGCTAATCCAGTATTGATAACACAAAATACTCCAAATCATGTAGTTCGCCTACAAACAGTAAGTCAACAGATTCTTCAACAGCTTCAAGGTTCTACTGGACAAAGACAAATGAGACCAGTCATCCAAACGTCTAATGCACCGTCTCAACTTCAGTTCCATTTGAATGTACCTGGAAGTAAAGTTGGTCTCTCGCCATCTACAAGATTTGTCGCCAATCCACCGACAGTAACAAATTCAGCGCCTTCACCAAGTAAGCTACAAGCTTCAGTACAGATGCCTTTGAGTGTGACCATTCCAAATGCTGGTGGTGTTCCGTTGACGCCCAGTCCAAGACACAAGACCCCAACTTTTGTCCAGCCTGTTTCATCTAACCTAATTTCACCCCGTTTTGTAACGCCGGTAAAGGGTATTACTGCAAATCAAAATCTACCCATGACACCAAACGTATCCTTACCCCAAACTCAAATTGGAACTGTCAACAAATCGGTACCATTAGTATCCAATTCCAATATCTCATTCTCAACGCCTGAAGTCTCTTCAAGTACGATGTCAGCCCAGTCCTTGGTTAACACAATAAATACCATGATATCGGATGCACCTTCCAGAACTGTTGAAAACGACCAAAAGCCACATGTTGTATGGCCAAGTGAGAAAAAAAAGATGAATGTTGGTACAAAAATTCTACAGCTCACTGAATCAGATTTAACGCCACAGATGACCGAAGCATCAAAATCTTGCACAAGTCAAGTATTGGAAAGTACCAGTATGGGTTCTGGCGAAAAGGTCAATTTGGAGTCTCCCGAAAAGCAAAAGCTTCTTCTGTATAACATCGGTGGACAGTTAATGACCGCCCAAGGGATACCAGTGACTGTGGACCACGGTGTTTTGAAGATTGTTCCTCAGGCTACAATACAGATTGGGAACCAGACGCTTACTGTGCGTGCTCCGGGTCAATCTAACGATCCAAACCAGATACCAGTCACGATGAGTGGAAATACTACATTGGCCTCATTGTTGTCTCAACAGTCAGGTTCTATTGCTGTCAGTACGAACTCAAGCGTGCAGGCTATACCCACTGGTGGGACGCCGACTTCGTCAATTACGCCCTCCACTGACGTCCAATCTGAGTCATCAAACGTATCAAAAGCTACTTTGGCTACATTTCCATACAGTTTCAGCTCTCAAGCAATGATCACTTCGTCTACAATTGCTCTAACTACACCAATTCCGCCGTCGATCTACCGAATGAATCAAGATATGAGCGCGAAAAATGAGAGTGGAAATTCCTCAATAGTGGCTTCGTCCTCGCAAGACAATGATGTAAAACCTAAACTAGAAATCAAATACGAATCTGCCATAGACAATCAGACAGTTAGCTCTGATGTCAATAATTCGAATGTGAACGTAGTGAAAAGCGTGGAATGCGGTGTTGCTTCTTCAGACATCTCAAAAACTGAAGTTATCAGAGAGCAAACTGTGGACAATTATTCTGGTGCTAATAACGTCGCCGGCAATCAAGTCTCTAACGGCACAGTCAGTGTTGCAAATTATGTGAATCAAGGTACATTGAACGCTGTTCAGAGTCCCGAGAAAGAAGCTGCCAAGAACCTGTTAGCGTTGGCAAACCAAGCCCTACTGTCTATGAAGCCACGATAGGTTCATATCTTGTACAATTTGTTCCCACGTCACTGACATACTTGTAAATGTCGCTAGTCATTTTGGATGTGCTCCCCAGAGAGGTGACTATTCCGACAGGAATTAGTTACAGGCCCGAGTCGAGTTTGTCTGTGGCGTGAGAACAGTTTTTATTTAATTTTAAGTTATTATTACTGAAGAGATATCTCTGGATTTGATTTGATCCTCATCCCGATAATCGTTTATTTGGAAATCTATTTAGCAACGAAAAAAATTGTGGTTGGCTTAACAACTGAAAAATATTTCGAGATAGTCATTTGAAAAATATTTGTAAATTTTATTCCTACCTTCAATCAAGGGTTCTATGCATATTGCAGAAATATCCTAACTGTATTACGTACATGTATTTAAGAAATGTTATTGGTTCATACTACTGACTGCAACTTCATTGTCCAAGCATCTCCAAATCTGAAGTTAATGCGACTAATGTATAATTCATTGCACTTGAACGCCATTTTTTTGGTCTGAAAATCATGAGCAATTGGACAATTGTGCCATTTTAGAATTAAAATTGGTTGGTGAAAGGTACCCTAAAGGGCTCGAGGGTGGTATGAGAGCTGGTCCTGATATTCTTACTAAAAAAAAATTCAACTTGTTAATTATTAACTATGCACTATATTTTGTGGCGTAATGTTACCAAATGATTGTTATAGATATTATGTAACCGGAAATTGTATTATTATTTATTTTGTTAAGTAAATGAAGATTATAACATTTATCTTTTACTTCTGACTTTTAAATGAATGCCAGTCACAAATAACTCATCAACCATACCCAGTTCCTCCAGAGATATTTTAAGGCTGATGTAGCCCATGGATTAATCCATGCAGGGGTCAAGATGATTCTTTTGGATTTTTCAACCCCTTTTCCCCCTCAGTGATGCAGTTCGGAGGGACTGAAAAAGGGTCTAGTCGTTTGGCTGGGACAATAAACTGAGAACCCGTGATCTACCGGACTGTAAACGCAGAAAATATGAAAAGGCTAATGCCACTGTCCTGGAAAGATGTCCCTCAATGCCCAAATCCCATTCATTTCCAGTAATGTTTTACACAGAAGTCATGATACAAAAATAAATATTTATATAATCATTCATCTAGATAGGATAGGTTGGGTTACACTTTTTCATATTTTCTTGTTGACGTCACATCTCCACAACTCATTACCTGAAAAATGTATAATACTTGATTTAAAACAGCTGAAAAATACTGTTAAAGCTGGGTTTGAGCTATCTAGAGAGCCTTTCTACAATCTGTCATACAGAGTTGTCTGTCCTTACAGTCCTGGACTGCTGGGGAAGATAACTCTGAGAGATTGGCTTGTCTAATGAAATCCAACCATTGCGGTTTTATTATCTGAAACCTTCCAACTTTCTGAATTATTCTTATTTACGTTGTTTACCATATCAATCAAAGAATCATAATTTTCAGACTAATTTTGGGCGTGATGTCATAACATCATTTGGTCTAATATGTTCATGGAATAATGTTAATAGCGATGTAATTGAAATTTTCTTTATCCGGAAAAACGAAACGTTAGGAAGTACTTGCATCAAAAATTCCCTCCTTGCAGACAACAGTCAGACGTCTGAAGTCGAT
The DNA here is from genome assembly GCA_029955415.1 of Lottia scabra. Lineage (NCBI taxonomy): Eukaryota > Metazoa > Mollusca > Gastropoda > Lottiidae > Lottia > Lottia scabra. The sequence goes on from JARJEI010000003.1 coordinate 14,030,668, forward strand.
CACGCACTATAGCTTTTGTTGATAATATTCAAAATACTGTCAAAGACTTACCATTTTCATACTATCGTCGTCTAAACATCGAACAATCTTAGCTGTATAGGGTCCACTAACATTTTCTATAATCTGATTATCTTCTATAGTATAAACTGCCTAGGAAAAAAATAAAGGTACTTCCAGATAACCAACATATGGATATTAAATATAAAGTGATCTTCACAGACACTCGTATCAACTTCCGAACTAGACAAGCGTGATCATAATAGATCTGGAATAGACAGACACGATGACATCTTTTTTTTTGCGATGGCAGCTATAACGATCGTTTTAGCGGAACTGCAAGAACCACCGACGATTGACTAGCATTTCAGCACTTCGTCAATTGAGAGCCAATTTATACGTTGGTGAAGAATTGATGTTACCAACAACTACCTAGTTTGAGATATAATAATAATAATAATAATAAACTCTTTATTTTACATGGGTCAGAATTAGGCCCTATACCACGAGTGGTAACGGTCCTGTCTCACACCCAGCCCATGGGGACAAACATAGATACAATATACAACATATAGACACCAAAAAAAAAAAAAAAAATCAATGTACAAAGTTTGATGATTTAGAGATCAAGTACATGACCACAGACTACTGGATATTTTTTAAGATATACAATATAGCAATATACACAAGTACATGTGTATTAAATGGACATATTATCCTCAAGCGATTATTGTACAAAGTTTGATGATTTAGAGATCAAGTACATTTTTTTAAGATATACAATATAGCAATATACACAAGTACATGTGTATTAAATGGACATATTATACTCAAGCGATTAGTGTACAGAATTTGATAATTTAGAGATCAAATACATGACCACAGGCTACTGGATATTTTTTTAAGATATACAATATAGCAATATACACAAGTACATGTGTATTAAATGGACATATTATCCTCAAGCGATTAAGTACATTGCGACAAATTGTAAAAAAAGAAAAAAAAAAAAAAGAAAAAAAGAAAAAAAAAAAAAAAAAAAAAATTCATTAAAATTTGTGAAGCCAAAGGTAGGTCAGTGCAAGTGCTGCGAGCGGGCTACCCAACCCTACTCCATTATTGTTCTTATTCTAAATTGGAGGGGGAGGTAGGATTTATCCATGCTCAAGACCAGCTTGAAGGATGTTTACTCATCCCCTGACAGTGTGTTATGAATTTAGATTTGCCAAAAGTGTGAATTGTTTGCCAAAAATGATAATGCCAAATAGAAAACCTGGAAGGGAAATAATTAAAATATGTTATGTCAAAATGTAATAAATCTGTAAGAGATGGAACAGCCAAAATATAATTGCAAGAGACAGGACTATAAGTAAGTACTTCGTCCAGACATCTATTCCACCTACACTATAACTGAAAGAAGAAAGTTAACCGTTAGTTAGTATTTTAGTTCCGATATCCTCTGCAACACTGAGTAGAACTACTTCAACTGTAAAAGGCAAGATAACTCTTATTAAATATTGACGATGAGAAGTCTTCAGCAGTCTAAAAGGTAAAGACACCACAACTGCAAGAGACAGGTAAACCATTAGTAAGTATTTATGAGCAGATTCCATGCAACGCTATGACTATAACTACTTGAATTGAATGTAAGAGGCAAGATAACTATTATTAAATATTGTTGATGAAATTCTACTGCAATCTAAAAGTAAAGAAGAAGAACTGCACTGCTTCAACTAGACATGCTCCGAGAGTAAAGAAAACATATTAATAAATATTTTCGTTCAGATCTCTACTGGAATTTAAAAGTAGAGTCACCACAACTGTAAGAAGAAAATTTACAAATACAACTGTAAACAAGATCAATATAACTACGGCTGCAAAATCTAATTTTAAATTGCATAGAACCAGGTCTGAAAGAAACGGCTCAAAGGCACAGCATCTACAAACCCATTACTGAAATCAGAGAAACGATTTCAAAACGTTTATAAACAAAATTTATACTACAAAATGTATATAAACAAAATATTTTTTCCTAGGCTGCTGCTGGAAGCGAAAGTTAACTTGATCATCTACCAACCAACCAACGTCAAGTGAAGCATTTGATTATAAATTATTTTGTTTCCCTACCTTGGTCTCTCGACCATCCAAGGCTCGAACATCCATTTCATCATTGCACACTGCCTTGACTTCACTAGAAGCTACGGGCGTATTAGTTTTAATCCGAATATTCTCACCATTAACTTCTATCTCTTGAGTAATGTTGTTTTCCGGTGTGAGGAGTTTTAAAGCTCGTGGTATGTCTTGAGACGAAACATCTGAACAAATAAAAGATACAGATTAGCTCAGGCCCGTAGCCTGCCAAGTACTTTTAGGGGGGCAAACGTCCAATCAAGGGGGGCAGTTTAGGTAGCCACCCAAAAACCTCTACCCCCCTTTTATGGAAAACTTTGTGTTATTGCAATGCAATGTTACGCCATTACAGTGTCTGTAGAGTTATTTCTACATTTATTGGTGCAATCGGAAATGAGATTTTCTGAAATTTGGGGATCTTTCGAAAATTTAGATAATTTGACTCCTGGAAACGCGATTTTCTGACATTTCCTGATATTTTCTAGCGAATTGAAGGTTCAAAATTATTTCTATAGTGTCAAAGGGTTCTTGTCTGAAAAAAAAATTGAGATTTAGACGTCATTTTCAGGCGAATTTAGGGTTTAAGGTATTTTGAATAGTGTCTGAGGTATGTCACTAAGAAAAATTTGAGAATTACACATCTTTTGTGCGGCCGAGAACACCAATTGGAAGCCTGGAAACACGATTTCCTGAAGTATGGGGATCTCTTCTAGAAAATTTTGAGCATTTGACTCCATGAAACGCGATTTCCTGACATTTCTTGGTGAATTTAAGGTTTACTTGCAAAGGGACTGTGTAACTAACACATAGCAAAATCGAGAAAAATTCCTGATATTTCCCAGCGAATTTAAGATTCAAGATTATTTCTTTAGGGTCAGGGGGTGACAAATGAAATTTAAACGCGAATTCCAGATATTTTTAAGTGAATTTAGGGTTTAAGGTTATTTGAATATGGTCTTAGGTATGTCACTAAGAACACGATTTCCTGAAGTCTGGGGATATCTTTTAGAAAATTTAGAGAATTGGACTGCGATTTTCTGATAAATTTAAGGTTTAAGAGACTGCGGGACGATCACTTGAAAATTTTGAGAATAAGATACCCCTTGGCTACGGGCCTGGATAAGCTCACACATTTTCAGTGCCAGAATAAATAGTAAATATACAAAACATTCTACAAAGGCGATCCCAAGGAAGCAGATCCTGTCACATTGCGCATGATCATGATTCAGTGTACCGTTCTGGCAGTTGGTATTACACGTTGTGGTAAAACAAAAATCCAAGGCCTTGTGATCGATGACAATTTGAAAACGAAAAAATAGACTCTAATTGTGCTAAAATCACACAATGCTTCATTGTGAATGTAGTTTTTTTTTCATCCGATATTTTGCAATACAGTTCTTGTAATTTACAAAAACTTACCTATTGCCCCTAAATACTCCTCGAAATTCTCAACGCTGACAAGTTTCCATGTTCCGTTCAAAGCCGCCATTTTGTCGTCTGCAGTCGAATGATCTTATGAACTTTTGTTGAAGATAAGAAGAGAGATATGGAAAAGATTGAAACGAATGACTTGAAAGCCTGATTACATTTCTGTTTTGAAAGTTCTGCACAGAAAATGTTATAGGTAGACTAATCGCCATGGCAATCAATGTCATTTCTTGCATCTTGAAGCAGACGATAATTCAATTTGTGCTCTGTGAAAATAGTAGGCTTCAGACTTGTGAATTTGTTGTCTGATATAAGATTGAAATTGTGTGTGTATAATTTCAAATGGAGTTTGAACCAGTAGATAAGACAGCCATCTTTGCGAAGATAACAAATTAATTATTTTTTATCTTAAGTTTATATTCAACGCTATGATAATTTTACTATGACCTAATTTCAAATAGGGTAAACTTACACCTAAACATCAGATAACGTTTCGCGAATTGATTGTACTGCAAATATATTTTTGCTGCATATGGTAGGGAAACAACCGCTTGCACAAATTTCACAATCACCCTTTCACAAGGGTCTTGACCTGAAATATGCTCATCATTCATCATTTTATAAGCGTTATACTGAGTTGTTGAAAGGTAACAGCATTAGGTACGCATATACTTCAAGAAGATAATAGTACAAGGTTTTTGGGGGATCTAAATTAAAGTGACGTCTGGTATTTCATAAGGGATAATGAAACCACTGTTCTTTTCTTCTGTTATTTCTGCTATTCATTACAAAATCATTAAACGAATTAAAAACCACTAAAATAGAGGTTTGCCACCCATCAATCAACATCAATCAATCAATCAAATAAGAAGACTAATCTATAAACATTATTTTATTATCATCGTTAAATATATAACAAAATATTTCTTGTATCAAAAATAAAGACATGATCATTTCCTTCTCTATAGACGTCAATATACACGGAAACTCTCCTTTAATAATTTTGGCTAATTTTGGTGAATCATGCTATAAGGTCATACAAGCTCAATTATATAGTTTGAATGATCGATAGGTTTCGTTTGTGGTTTTCCTGAACCTCAAAATATTATACATTCATTGTTAAACAAACCAAACCATTCCATCTAGAAAATATACATTTGAAATTAGTATAATTTCTGAATCCGTATGACTATTTATCAGCCAAACTTATAGCAGAAAAGTAGAACGTAAATTTTTATTTTCTATTAATTTTCAAGTTATGTGGACGAAAATCTTTGTTATCTTTAAATCTAATGAGACACTATGTATTTTGTGAATCCACAACCATTTTATTAAATTACGGAACACAATTTTTATGGTATACTACTCCTAAGTAAGGAAATTGTGTTCCGTTATTTAATGTGATCTCTACCCCAAAATGTCGCTTAAGGATTACAACCATTTTAATGTCGATGTCGATGTCCTTTCACAGCACCTTTCTTTTCGGCTTCTCTGTGTCTTTGTAGCAAACGTCGAAGGCGGCGTCGTCTTCTACTGGCCTCCCTTCTGTCTTCTCTCTCAGAATGTAATGTATGTCTGTGTCTGTGTCTTCTTCCAAAGAAATCTCCACCAACAGCATGATCTAATCGGCGTCGTGATGGAAATGCATGGTGGTCATGAGGATAATATGGAGGTCTTTGTAAGCCATTGAAAGTAGACTGGAGACCCAAACCAAAGGGGCTCTGTCTATTATAGCGTGATTCAGATGATATTATCAGTGGTATACTGTATGAACCTCTACTACGAGAGCCAGTTGAAATATAACTATCCCGTATGGAAGGTATGCCTATGAACGCAGACGATCCGTGGTGGTGCAAATCATTACTGGGTCCAGAAATGTAAACACTCCTTCCTGAAAGAAGTAAAGGAACAAATCTGAAAGTCAATTTATGTTTAACATAAAGTTATAGCTATTTATCAAATTAAAGGGACATTAAAAAGAACATTTTTGACCTGGCAAAATTCCCCTCCACTTTGTAGCATAAAGCTAGATCTATTTGGTTCTATTATAGCACAATTATTCAGCTCTGTGTCCAGAAATATATTATAATATATTATTTATCAGAATAAGAGCCCATTAAAATAGGAGATTTTTGACCCCCATCCCCCTAAACCCAAGTTACAACTTGTGATGCAGACAAGTGTTATGTTATGTAATACTTAACCTCGTCACCTTTTTTCACCCTGTCAGTGATGCAGGTCAGAGGGATTGACGCGGGAAAGCGTCAAGTTTGTTGGTTAGAGCATAAACCGAGACCCACACGCTTCCATCGACAGTATGAAATTGAAATATTTGAGTAGACTAATGTCGCTGTTCTGACAAAATTCCCCACATTGCATGCTGCATGGCGTTTGTTCGTCATCATGAGCCCAATAGGTGCGGAGAAATAGGACGTAAAACTCATTCGAATTGACCTGGTCACAATCCCCCTCCCCCTTCACTTTGTTGGTTCTATGATAGCCCATATAAAAATAGTAAAAGACAATCATGCTTACCTATGGCAGTTGCTACTAAGCTTGAAATAACCGTTATCAAGATGGCAAGCTTCATTTTGTCCGTACAGCGATCGATAGTTCATCTGATTCTGAAAAACAATACATTCTCTAAAATACCCTACATTTCGTGACTCATCAATTACAATTGGACAATAAAAACTATTGTACCTAGAACAGTTATTGGCCAAATCGCTCAAATCTTATTACTATAGATTATAAATCTATATCGGGAATAGTAACATCGGTTATAAAACATTAACAACCAAGATCATCGATAAGCAATATAAAGAGGCGTGAACTGAGTATATCGCCTTGTGAAACGTCGCTCTCCAGAAAAATTTGCCACAATGAAATGCCTTTTAGAATTTAATAATAGCTTAATTTTTCAAAAAATTGACAAAACAAAGTTAACAAACAAGATCATCTATAGCAAATATGAAAAGGCGCGATCTAAGAAATATTTTACACAGTAAAAGGCTTTGTAGAATTTGTAGAAATTCTTATTTTTTAGAAAAAAAACATCAATAAGCAAAATTCAGAACCATGATCTGTGAATGTCGCCCTGAGCGAAGTCATTTTTCAAAAAGAATGAAAAGGATTTTTTTTAAGGTAATTTAGATACTAGTTAATTATTATAACGTCTATTTTGGGAATAAATTGAAAGTTTGCCGTAAGAAAAGAATTGGTATGTTCATTATATAACAGTAGGCTAGATTATTGGTAATCAATGATACAAATTTAACATTGGGAAAAACAAAAACCAGTCGAAGGCGTGGTAGTATGTTTGAAGACAGTTGTTGCCAAGATTTCAGGTAAAATACTGAAATTTTTGGCCATGGACGGGACTGGTTCTCAAATTTTTCAATAAGCCTTAGTTTGAAAGAGCTATTTTTTTAATTTTTCACCCAGACGCATGTTCCAAACTTTTTTTTTCTTTCTAAAATATGAAATCTTTTATACTGTTATTTTGGTACTTAGTTCAAACTAGAAATGTTTTTTTTTTCAAAAATTAATTCCACAATTACAGAGACCACTTGATGTTAACAGACAGAGACAATGTCAATACATATTGGCAATAGACAGACGTGAACTAACATAAGTAATATACATGAGATAACAGTCAAGTCAGACCAAGAACGTTATGAAGTGGTTCCTGGGATATTAAACCGATCTTAATATCAACTCACCTCAAAACTTATTCAAATTGTATATTATCCGATATATCAGCCTAGGTTTTCATCTTGTCAAATGAAGAAGTCCTACCAATGTAAGAGGTTTTTCCTGACCAGTCCATCATATCTTTAAACATTCAAACAGTAGTCGCATTGTAAAATTAGTAATGCACTGCAGATGTGCGTGGTTAACTCTGACGTGATTGTTGTACATGTAATTAATAGGTCCCATGAAAGGAGGGTGTTATCTAATGCATATATGCGTTGTTCACGAAACGTATATGTTTGGTTACGAAAGACGACCTTTCGTTAGACAAAGATCATTTATGGTATTATTGACGTATGTCATTGTAAATATTAAACTCAGAAAATGAATTTATCCTACAGGTACTTACATCTTTAAATTATATAACTTTAATAAATAAACAGGGGCCGGAAAGTACCAGACGATCCGACCTTCCCCCTCTACAGATAAGCCACGAAGATCTTTGTTTTTTGTGATTTGCGTCATTTCAAATTCACTTCCATAGTTTCCCAACTAGGCACCAACTGAGTCATAATGATGTTGTGATATTATCAGTACGATTAAAGAACGGACAGGGACAAAGAGTATCGCCTTGTATAACGCCGTGAAAGTTTCACTTTTATTATGCATATGAAAATTAAGCAGATTACACATTTAGCGCAAACATTAACCAGATGCGTTGCTTGTTCTTGTGGTTCATGGTTTGAAAATATAATACAGGATCTAAGGATTTTAATAACAAGTCAAGAAAATGATACATTTGATGCCCTGGAACCTTTAGCCTTCGATCACAAATTCTAAATATCAAAAGATCCCATTTTAAAACTTACAATAATAGAAAAAAATCCATTGTGATTCTCAAACATAGATTTTCACAAGCAAAACAAATATATCACGGATAAAATCATATTTATATGTAAGCCCAACCAATCAATGAGCAAATCAAATACCAAAAAAGCCAAAAAATACAAAAAAAAACCCCAGGACAATATCATTCTTATTGATGAACAAGTATCAACTTTTGATCCTATTAACAAATGGGTCAATTATTGGCTATTCTGTCTAAATGATGTATAATTCTGATGAGATGACTTTGGTAATGTACTTTTTTATGGATCGATATTAACAGGAAGTTATGTGCTTTTTTTATAAAGCACTATTAAAAGTAATTTCATTTTGGGGGGAAATAAAATATATTGAACTTTATTTTTTGATATTTTAAATTCAAATGGTGTGACCCGCTTTTCTTACAAATGTTAAGGAAGAAAAACAAAATATTATTTACGATCATCAATAACTTATTAATGTGAAACATTCAGTAGGAGTATAGGGTGTTGATTATGTTTTTTTTTTTAATGTTTTATTATGTTTTCAATCATTTTGCTAAAATTGAATAACAATAGCTGTAATGCAATATAAATATTTTATCTGGGATAGTTCTGGCTATAGCTAAGCCTGGGGCCAGGGAACCCTTACTATGACATTATAAATACTTTAATTAGACAAAACTTGATGTCATATTTTGATTGAGTGACCATTTTGTTCATCTGTCACAGTAAAGAATGAACTCACGTCAGAGTCCTATTGTTATAAATAAGGTACAACCATAAAATTTTATTTATCTGCTTGTAACAATCAAGGTAAGACAATCTCAGTTTCATTTCTTAGTCTTTCATCTTCGCCGATTTGATCATTTTTGGGGAATAGACAGAACAATATTGCTGCATTTATTTTGCTATCCGTGTAAATTCACCACATCAATTCATTTAAGGGCAGAATGTACCATTTACTTTTCTAATACCGCCATGGAAGATTAATGCGAAAGATCAAATAGGGGATAGGGGGTACGAGAGGTTCCCCAATGAGACAATTTTGAGAATAGAATTGATTTAATGCATTTTTGAAGAGATACCACATCTCGGAATGAACAAAAATAATTAAGTTGCCAAATCTGACCAATAATAGCATGTTTATAGGTAAGGCACCAGGTAAATCCCTTGATGAATATAAACTCCTATTGACCAAGTTTGAAAATTTTGGTTTTTTGATCATTCTAAGAGGTTGTATTCCTTTAAATTGGACAAAAAAAGTTGTGAAGGGTTACGAAATATTTTCCGAAAGTCATTTTCCCATGATCCACTGGTGCCGCAAGTGCTAAGAAAGTACAATGTTATTAGAAAACACTTTGACTATAATACATACATATTCCTCCCTTTTTTCGTCTTCTTGAACAGTAGTTTTAATCGATTAGTGCGCTACCTATTTTCAGATGCTGTCTCTTATTGCCCTATCCTGTTTAGCATATTTGGCTCAAGCCGCAGTTTTTCACGGACCTGGACATTCTCCAATTCTTCACGGAGCAAAACAAGTAACAGGTAAGCTATGTTTCAGTATCTGCTGATTCATTCAACTACAAACATCCAGAAAATTAACCCTGGTCATAACGACCGCGACGCCACATCACCCAGGGCCGAGATTCATCGCCCATACCAGACAGGTCTCAAATTACCAAACCAAAAGCACAATACCATTCAATGTACAAATCCAACTACCAACGACTACCTAGTTTGCGATATCAGCATCCGCTGGAAGCAAACGTTAACTTGTCAACCACACATATCCATTATTAAACGATTTAGAGGACAAGAAGCAAGTTGGGAGGAAATACAAAACTGACAATGACGTCAAGGTACAATAATATAATGGCGAAAATATGAAGAAGTTTAACACGTTGATTGTTTTTTCAGGATATTCACGACACGGAGATCACATTGATGCCCACGTGAACACACATGGTAAGATATAGTTATACTTTCACTTTTTCTTGGAAAGCTTATGACTGAGGGTGGGTGGCTTGCAAATGATCATTTATGATCATTCTGACTTCTGTACAGAAACGGTAATGCCGCAGACATATTAGTACGGTATTTGGACTCTATACATTTTGATCAGGGTAATCAGAGTAAAATAACTAAGATTTGGCAATTATTGGTCACCGCAACCATTACCGGCCGTAAGTTGTTCCCCTTGGCCAAATATTTGAAAGTTGGTTGAGTTGAAAATATCTTGGTCGTGATTCCAATTACTCCTGATAATAGATATTATGCTCCATTTCAGTTGTCGACGGATTCGGAGGAGTTCACATTAAACGCGACCACGTTCCAGGTAAGACATTTCCCTTCTCTCAGATATTTATTTCTAAGTGCATGATTTTACGGAATTGATGCTTTCGTCCTTTTTCCGGTTATTATCGATATCACATCATATCATAAACTAAATATCCCCTAATATATTATAATGTTAACACATGGGTTAGCCATTTTATCCTGAAATCAAACGGTTAGCACGGCATAACTATTCTTGCAATGTATTTAATATATTAAGAACGGTGTTCAACCTTCACGGTGCCTAAAATCAATTGTGATCAAGAGTTGGTAGAGAAAATATTGTTAAAACCGCAGTATCTCATCCTTACGTATTTTGTTATTTCAGTTTCAGGTGGGGCTCCGGGTTTACTTGGAGTAGGAAATCCTCCCTTCGGAGGAATCAATGGAATCGGTGGTCCCTACGGAGGTCCCTACGGTGGTGGCTACGGTGGTGCCTACGGTGGTTATCCTTACAACGGATATAACAACTATAATGGGTACAACAACTATAATGGGTACAACAACTTTAATGGGTACAACAACTACAACCCTATGGGCAGATTTGGCGGCAGAAGATTTAGTCGTTTAGGAGGTGTTCACGATCACCACATTCGTAAGTCAAAAGTTTTTAATTTCTAGTTATGTAAAACATTTAGAATTATTACACAGATTTTAATCGAACTAAAAGATGAATTTCAAACTAAATATAATGTAAATCTAGGTGGTTTTTTCAGCCGATCAGTTCACTTAATGCTTTGAGCTTCACTTAATCAGAATTCCTGTGTGTTCATTGTTCAGCACTGTGACGTCGAGATGACATGTAAATCTATGTAGATATGCAATTTACAGGGAACCAGATAGAAAGCAGTTTTTACGCCTATGACAAAATATCAAAAATTGTATAATATATATATTATTATTATATAAGTTTGGTATATCAAGCTTATTAAAAAACCTATTTTTGTTGTTTTTTTTTTCAGACTAAACCAAATCAAGCAGGTAACTAAAATTCTAAAGACTATTTACCAGAAGTTTAGGACGAATGGTCAATTGTTTTGGGTGTCATAGCATCTTATTAAGTTCACAGATAGCTTTTTTATTCTTCAAATTTCAAAGTATTTAACTCTCAAAAAATTACATGTAGGCCTATCAAAACTTTGAAACATAAGAAGCTTCATCCAAACCATTCTTATCTGAAATTCAGCAAATCCTTAAATCACCAGCTTATAACTTGTATGCACCCATTCACTTAACATTTAACCAGATTAAGGGGAAGTTTGAAGGGCCAATGGCAAAATGCAACAATGAGGTACTGAAGGCCAACATCGGAACTTTTGTGGGAACAAACCACCCAAACTATCCAATAAAGTCAAAGATATCCAAGCAAATAAAATGAGCCCTTCAAAGCGAAGATCTAGAAATCCATAAAATCAAACCCAAGATCGTTCAATGATTCACAAATCAATATGGCTGCCAAACCATCTTCTTACACACATCTCAGCGTTCACGATGTTCGTTGAGACTTTGAATTTCATGGCGTGTTTTTTGTCCTATAAATTTTGAATATCTTACAAAACCAGAAGTAAACTTTTGTGGACAGCCAATTCTTGAACACAAATTAAAAGGTTTTTTTGGGGGACGATGTTGTTATTTGTTTTTAATACCCTTTTTATTAATCAATTAATTTCAATTTAATGCGATTAACATAATCAAAAAAATGGTATGTCATGGTGGCTGGTAACGAACCTTGGTGGTGATGAAAATCACTAAATGATCTTATTTAAGAACAAAAGTATAAGGGATTATGAGCAGAGTGGCAGTAAAAAAGTCTCTGGGATCTGTATCTTCAAAAATATGTATCTTCAAAAAAGGTTTCCTTTCTTTGACCATCTGTTATAGATGTTTGACCAATAGCTGTGATAGAGTCAGTGCGCATATTGATGTACCACAATCTGCCACCTAATTGAACATATTTGATACAACTTCGAGACTGAGATTTGATAAGGCTACATTTGAGCACTTTGGTGTGAAACTGTTCATTCTAAAATCGTATTTTGAGAATTGGATTATTTTTTGCAGAGATCAAGAAATTTATGCACCACAAGAAAATGTTTCCTGCAACCTAAATACAAATCATTAACGAACAATCCGTTCCACAATGTTAGAAGATTAACATTATCAAATTTCACTCCCTTCGGGCAATTAATCCATTTTCTGAAGGATTCAACAATAATACGCTTTGAAACCGGATTGAAGGCGCGTGTTTGGAGTAGGCAACTAATTCAAACGTACAAAATTGTGACACGAGAAGAGTTTACTTTTAGTTTCAGAAATGAAATATTTTCTCATGTTCACTAATTTGTGTCTGGCTTCAACTACATTGTATTTCTCGCCTACATTTTGTTAATGCAAGTCTGTTTGTTACTTTATTATAATTAACATCTATTCTCAATAAAAGATGTGTTAAATTAAAACTATGCATCATTGATGTTAAGATGTAAGAGACGGGAGAAAGGGAAGGGGTTCCGAGGAGTTTTCTGAAGTATGATTGCGGGGTAGAGTCTTATCATTTTATCTAAAGTGGGGGATTATTTTAGGGGCTTGCGCTTGCCGCGCTTCGCGACGTCTTTGAAATCTACAAACCATCTAGGTTCGCCCACCCCCCAAATATTTTGTACAATCCACGCCCTTGACTGTTCGAATTGAAGAAAAAAAAACACATCTAGATAAATGCGCACTGTTTTGTATCAAGATTCACATATTTCATATCAAAATCATTCTTGGCTTAAAAAGTCGCGCATGGTGGTTAAGAGTCTAGCACGATCTAACCGCATGGCAATTTTTACATTCGGCATGTCACTCCATCTCCCCAACCAGTCTACCACCATCTGACCTCGTGTGAACCTCCCTTGTAGTTCAACACTGGCATGGACATTCATATATTCCAAACACAAGCTTTCATCAAACAGAACCATCACAGCAAACCAATCACAACTCCTAAAACCAGGGTTTATTTTCTTTTTGCTGGAAATTAGTCGTTGTTTATTATCTGAGACTTTTCTGAAGAATTCTGCTCTCGGTGTCTTGATGAGTAGCATTTTTTCATAGTCTTCCTGAAATTGATTGAAATAAGATGGTTTTAATATTCTTTAAAGTCTAATAAAGCAAATAAGTCGACAATTTGTATTTCTAATGAACTATCCAAGTGTATCCAACTATATTCTCATTGTATATACATGTGTAATCAAGAATTTAAACCAACCATAAATATCCATGTATGTACTTCCTGGATAAGTTAATTATACACATCATGTGAGACAAACTAGTATTTTCAAAGTCATTATAACACCCCATTTTCATTAATGAATATCGAATACGGAATACTTCAACCATACCACAATATTGAGCTTCGCTAAAAAGACACTACTTCATGATCTGACAAAAATGTTGTGCATCACAATGTTCCAGTGCCTCGTCTAAGGAATTCTTACAGGGCGGCAGTTAATTGAACAGGCGAAGTTGAAAACTGGATCGCCGGAAATGCAATCGGTGAAACAGACATCATGCCGTTGTTGACAACATATTATTTTTATTTCTTTTATGTTATGTTAGTTATATTTTACATTAAAGAATTTTGATTGCTAGCGATATTTTAACAATATAGGACTGCCGAACTTTTGTGTTCACTGGGCGGCAGAATACCGCCACTGCGCGGCAGCGCTGCCGCCTATGTGACAGTGTTAGTCGAGGCACTGCAATTTATCTAGGTCATTAAGATCTTTATTGTTCAGTTAAGACCTAATGTAACATATTATATTGTCTACTCAGTGTGCAAAGACATCTACAGAAAATAAACAAAACATTTACATCAGATATTGTAGAATGAATACACGTTTCCCACGTTACCATAGTGACAGGACATTTCAAATCTTGTAAAACAATGGCGGCAGCTTCAGGATCCACGTGGAAATTGAACTCTGCTGATAAACTAACGTTACCTTTACCTGAGGAAAGGAAATACAAATTTTGATATATTGATGAACACTTTTTCTATTAAATCTTTCAGCAATTGATTCAGTAAATGATCAAGCAACACCAAACCAACATTTCAACTTCGATTTTTATTATTTCTGCTATAAGCGGAAACTGACCGAATATACAGATAACGTCTGTTACGCTACGTGACTAGTACAATTATCACTGTAGCGAAATGTTTGGATATTTGAGATTCAAGATCCAGCATCTTAAAGGGATTGTAAAGAGGTTTTCTAAACTTTGTATGTGTATCTGGGACACTGGTAGTGATGTCATAAAAAGCTTCAGTTTTAGTGGGATTACAAGGGCCACATACGTCGGAATGGAAATTGGAATGGCGCAAATTGATGCTATCAGTGTCCCCGTTACACATACAAAGATTAGAAAACCTCTCTACAATTCCTTTTATGTTTAAAAAAAATCATTCTAAAAAATCTCTCACTGGGAATTGAATGTAATAAACATTACAAACCTTCTATATTTCCACCCATGATCATGACTTCTTTAAGATTGGAGCTAAAAGTCTCATCTAATTGGAGAGCTAGAGCTATATTGGTTAACGGAGCTAATGTAACTAGAGTTATTTCCCCTTAAAATTAAAAATACCCAAAAATATCTAAATATTAATTAAGAACAAATATATGGATATACTCTGGAATTTAAAGATTATAATATGTAAATAGATGAAAGATCTCGTGGATTTTTCGATGGACCTTAAGATGTGGACTTCGTGGTATGATAAACATTCAGCGACTTTAAGTCTCTAACGACAGTCATCCAAATTATTCAAAACCGGTTAGTGAACAGACAGTCACTATATGCATAATAGGATAACAATGGCAACATTGATCAGATAACTAAATCAACTGGATTGTGCAGATTCTGGTCAAACTCTAATTGAGCAATTGATACCAATAAGTGAAACATTGACATTGGATACTTTTCAGCCATGCAATAAGATTCTCCCATTTGCTGAAAGTCAAACTGATCTCTGATTGATATTCCGACATGACGAAACTGAAAACATTATTTTGCATGTTCAAATTTCACGGAACCTTACCAGGATGTTCTTTAACCAACCGGATGAGAGCATGAACGGCGTGTTCTGATTTAATCAAACTGATATCATCTGGTGTATCCCACTTCACATCCCCTAAACCATCATCTCCATGGAAATGTGTGGCAGCTTCTGTAGTTTTCCATGGAATAAGAGGTTTAAATGCACCTCTATAAACAGGAATCTAGATGGAAAGGGGGAAAGATATTTATTACCATTTAAATTAATTATGGCTACACAGTATTTGAAGGCTGAAATTTCGAGGGAGGCTTGTGAACTATATTACTGATCAGCTTAGACAAAAAAAATTAACCTAGATTTTGAGACTAAGGATTGATTGGTCAAACGGATAGTGAACGCATCCCTTTAATGAGATATTATTATCTACTTTCGGTTCTTTATCTGTAAAATGGCAAGTCAAAATACTCACGTCTGATTTGTCTGCATACTGTAATGTTCTTAATGTATTTTTCAGAACATAGTCAAGTCCAACATTACCATTAACACATGTTATAGCTAGAACTTCTGTGCCCTCTTTACACTGTCCAATACAGTGCAATATAGCCATAGCATCATCTACTCCTGTATCAACGTCTATTATCAACTTCTTCATTTTCTCTCTTCAAAACTATTGTCTCATTAAAGTAATTTTCGAGAGGTTTTCTTAACTTTTATTTAACTTCTATTGGAACACTAATATAATCAATTTGCAGGATTCCAATTTTCAGTAAGATCCCAACAGAAGCATTTTTAGAAATTGGTTTGGTTTAAACCCTAGGTTTTCAACTGGTTTTATCAAGTATCCCCCATTAACCACAATGAAATGGCCATGTCCCCTGACTTCTGCGGAAGTCATCGAAAACATGCAATTTCGAAGCATAAATTGTGGCCCAGGTATCTAGAGTTGTTGCATATCCTTATAAACAGGATATTACTTTTTTTTTTACTTGCAGCTCAGTTGGTGTCGCAGGAAAATGTGAATCAAAAAATAACCGAAACGAAATGTAATCTAATTTTAATTAGATTGATACACAACACCATAGACACCCTAGGATGTCTATGCACAACACGCTTTGAACTGCCAAATCATATATGTGGGAAAAAACGAATGTGCACTCATGTTAATAAAATACCCGCAAAATCAATATGTATCATTCAATCAAGATCCACTAATATCTTTTAAAGCACACCTAACAGCTGTTAAGGGAATTGATTTTTAGAGGAACCAAAAGACAAAAGGCTTTAATATTTGCATTGACCGTATAAGTTAAGAAACTCCCGCTTACTGATTAACAGGCATTGAGTAATGTTGTAGATTTGTTGTAGCTACTTCGTTTTGTCCAATCTAGCTGTGGTAGTTTAGCCCTGGACTTACCACTTTTCATAATAAGTCTAATCGACCTGACAGTTAATCAAATTATTTGTTTAAATAAGACAGCCGATCGATCACTTTCAGACACAATTGCCTGCTCATAATAAATACAATTCTATGGTCATGCATACCAAAACCATGTGTCAAACAGTTCTCGTTAAAACAAACATAGTGTTTGGTAAAATTATATGAATATCTAGTAATAACTTGATGATGGTTCAGAATGTTCAGATTATGAGAAAGATTTCTTCCCATAAAATGATTTTGTTCAGCCTGTATATCAAGATTCGCAATACTTTAACCACCTTTAAAGGGACATCCCATTTGAAACAATGACATTGATTTTGTACATGTTTAACCATTTTTCTAACCAATCAATGTGGGGTACCGACACCCTTTCGTCCCCCACGAATTCCACGCCCTTGTCTGAAAGGACAACGAATCAACAAGCCAGCAATCAAGATAATTATGTTCTTGTATAATAAGAAGAAATGAATATTTGCTATGTATTTTCTTATTGATTGGATGTTTTTTAAACACATTTTTCACTTTTTACGTCTTCTCTCTTTTCTCTTCTTTTCTCCGGTTTTCATTCTTTCTAAATATAAATGTGTAAAATTTCCCGCGAGAGCTGGTATATCTAAAATATTGTATAGGTTTTCATCAAACTTTGGCAAACTGTAGATCTTGTGGTCATCTTATTGTTTTAATATTGTTCATTGAATCCATGTGTGTGCCCGTGAACTGAATGTTACACAAGACCATGACACATTGATGTTAATTTTTCTTGCGGAACAGCTGGTTGAATAATGATCTTGTTAAAACGGTTTTTGCATGACACGGTGGATTGGTTAATGAGAAACTACAGTGGCGTTTCTAGGAATCTTTTGGTGGAGGGGCCGAGTTGAGTTGGGGCCAAATAATTGTCTGGTGGGGAAGGGGCTACCAGCACATTCCATCCGTATGTAACATTAAACACAATTTCAAAGTGGGGGGAGGGGGGGGGGAAGACCGGGCCAGCCTAAATTCTGGAGGAGGGTCATGCCCCCTCACCCCTTCACCCGTAGAAACGCCACTGAGTAACTACAGTAAAAGTTGTCGGCAATTTTAGTCATCTACCAACGAACCAACCAACGTACTTGAGACATTTTGAGATATAGGTCATCAACCAACGAACCAAGTTGAAGTAATTTGAGATATTAGTCATCAGCCACCAACCAAGTTGAAGTAATTTGAGATATTAGTCATCAACCAACGAATCAAGTTGAAGTAATTTGAGATATATGTCATCCACCAACCTAGTTAGAATATTTTGTCTGAGATATTAGTCATCAGACAAGCAACCAAGTTGAAGTAATTTGAGATATTAGTCATTGACCAACCAACCAAGTTCGAGTAATTTTGCGATATGAGTCATCAGCCAACCAACCAAGCTCAAGTAATTTGAGATATGTCAACTAAAAAGTAGAACCCACATCCATATAAAACAACCTTTTAAGCTCAATCTTTTCAAAATAAAAGAACTTCCATTCGTGTTACCAAGGATAGACCGTAGTGAGACATGGACAGACCCAGGGAACTCTTTACTAGAAAAGTTAAATTCAAGACCCAAATCAATCCATGAATTTGCGACTAGTTTCATTTTAAAGTAGCGTGGAAATCAGAGAGAATCACCGTAAATTGTGTGATTACATCCCTTAGCGCTGAATAGTAAGGTTAATAATGATCATTTGAAAGAGTTTTTTTTATGGCAAGGTGGAAGGCTGTGATTGGTTGTTTAGTTACTACAGTTGTTGGTATAAAAGATTGATCTGATCACAGTTTGCGATATCTGCATCTGCTGGAAAGGGACGTTAACTTGTCATCTACCAACCAACCAACCAACATAGTTTGCGATATACTGCAAGAGAGCGTTGTAAGCTGTCTTCTACCACCAAGTTAGCAAGTTACAAGTTGGGATACTCTGTGTTATTAGTGATCTACCTAACTACCAACCAACCAACCCAACTAACCAACCAAGTTGACGTACCCTTAACAAGCTGTAATATTGACGACATGGTAACCCGTGTAGCTGTTTTACTTTGTGGTAATATATATTTGATTGAATATCTATATTATTAAAAGAGCTTACCTTGAGAGTTCCACCTGCGCTGTGTAATGAATTCTGCTTAACGGTAACACCTGAGAACTAGAAAATGATATATTTACTTATGTATACAAACAGCCTATTGTGAAAGATCCACTAGCACTCGCATTTTCGAATTTCTTATCAATTTACACAGAAAAAGAACAGCCTGCGATCTCGCCTTTAAATTGCGACTTCTCGGCCTTCCCTCTAATGATTCATAAAGGAGGCAATCGGGGTCTGATATAATGGCATACAATGACGTCTTTTCGTTCACTAAAAGAATAATCCAGCACTTCTTACCACCTAATAAATAACTCATTTATTTTCAGTTTATCTATGTGCTGTTCATCCTGTATTTATTAAAGGTAAAATAATGTCTCTTCTGATATCAATTATTTTACTTTTCATTGCGATTCCACAGGTCAATTGAAATTTGAACATAATGGCGACCAAATTCAATATTGAACTAATCACTATTGCCCACAAAATGGTCAGACTTATGCAAACTGATGATTAGCATCTGTGTCAAGAAATAAGACTTTTTCTATTTTCTTGCTAATCTCAAAGAAGCTTAAAGGGATTGTAAAGTGTATTATTTAAACTTTGTATGTGTATCGGGGACACTGATAGCATCAATTTGCGCCATTCCAATTTCCATTCCGATGTCTGTGGCTCTTGCAATTCCACTAAAACTAGTTAGTTTTAGCATGTTACAGTTCTATGGTTTTAGTGGAATTGCAAGAACCACAGACATCGGAATGGAAATTAGAATGGTGCAAATTGATGCTTTCAGTGTCCCCAATATACATACAAAAATTTAGAAATACCCTTTACAATCCCTTTAAAAGAGTATATGGTTGTTTTCAGCTTTCATGACCAATATCAAAACAGAGGCGGGAGTTTTGAGCCTTCTAGAGGCACGAAAACAATTTTATATATCTGACTTGGATGACAATAATATTTTAACGAAAGATGATTTTTTGAGATGTATTCTGATGGACGATTTAAATGATGATGGTGAAATATCGTATAAGGAGTTGCTATCCAACCCAGATACATCCACATTTCCTTATAGCGAGTTCAGATCATGGCAGGTCCACAGTCATGGTGCTGTATCTTATGTCGGAGCCACCGAGCTTTTCGAGGAACTTCCTGGCTGCGGATATGAATTAGACTTACAAGAAATCCTGACAATATCCTCTTCAAGACATAATGAAACATTAGGACCAGTAATGAAGATACAGTCTTTTGTCCATGCTGAAAGAGATTTCTTGATCATTGATGAAAATGATGATAATGTTTTGTCTAGGGAGGAATTTCAAGTTGAATTTAGAATAGCCGACAAAAATAAAAATGGAAACTTGGAAGAGTCAGAAGTACGCAATATGTTCCCCATGAGAAGTACTCCCCCTGAAAACATATGTCCGAACATCACCGTTAGCTGCTCTGTAGATGATGTCATGCCTCTGTTCGATTCAGCAGACAATAATACCGACTGTAAACTCAACATTGATGAATATATTAAATATTTTGGGAATTTGATTGAAATCTAATTACAAAAGATATACTAACACGACTCGGCTAGCTATCAATGTATAATTACATGAAATAAAATGTATTGAGCATTAATCTCGTATCTTGTATTTGATACAATCTGATTAAGATCCTAATCTTGACAGAGGTATATTGGAAAAGCCGGGACCTTGACCTTCACAACCATGTATCTTCTGGGACCCTCCAACCAGTACCCACTGACTTATCTGTACAATTACGTTTAAAAAAATGGCCGAATCGAAAGCAATAAGCTTATAGAAGTGGTTTCCTCCAAAAGACAAATACCAACAAGGTTCCCCGGACCCAACGTAAACGATGCTTTTTTTTCGTCAAAATGTACTCATATGGTATGGCGGGGGAAAACGGCAAAAACCTAATGCTATGTAGACATGTCTAATTCAAAACGCAAATGTAACATAATGCAATACCAAATACCTAAAACGTCTAATGCAAAAGACAAAATACAAGAAACCTCTAATACATAATACCTCATACGTCTAATTCAAAAGACAAAGTACAAGAAACCTCTAATACACAATACATCTAACTTCTTATGCATTATTGATTTTACAGTGTGAAACACCGTTAGCATTAGACGACATATCTCGATAAACTTACTTACATTTCTACATTGATATCCGTCGGTAAAGTTGAGTCGACATAAACATACAAAAAAATACAAAAATATAGCGTCAAATAGCCTTCCTGCATTGTTTCAAATAGCTAAAGCCTTGAAGTTTCCGAGGGTCTTGGTGTGAGTGTTTGTAATCACCCAAGGATTAAGCCTATTGAAAATAAGAGCAATTGAACAATATTTACTATGAATTATTGCCCTCGTTATTGAATTGTTTGTGGACCCGATAGAGAGCTGATTTCTTGATGGATTTTGATGAAACTTGTGAGTGTTTGTAATCACCCAAGGATAAAGCCTATTAAATTGTGATAAATGATCGGAGAGCCGAAATGTTACGTAGTTATTCAAGGGAGACAACTATGAGGGTCTCTCATAGGTCCGCGCACGCTACAAGCGTTCACTATGACAAATGGTAAAATTGCTTTTGTACTTCAAAATTAGGTCTTTCCGGTCTTCCTACGGACTGAATTAATTATTTCGGATCTTTGAATTTACTTCTGGGGTCCAAAGCCTAATTTCAATTTTAGAACAATGTTGAATTAACCCGCGTTTATTACAGTTAAAACGAAAACTTTAAGGACAATGAAGACAATAGTGTGAATGTTTGTAATCACCCAAGGATGAAGCCTATTAAGTTAATCCACTTAAAAAAAAATTATGTTAACAAAACCCGTGTGATATAAAAAATGTCACTCTCAGAATCTTTTATTTACTGATAACATTTACTTATTAAACCTAAAAAAATTGTGTTTTGCGTTTCAGTATCGAATATTTTTATCGGGGCTGCAAGTGCCTGAAATATATCTAGATCGCACCTACAACAGTCTTAATTTTCAAAATTTTCCATGAAAGGAACCCCGTATTACCTCGTTCCTCCTCTTCGACGCGGTGTTCCACGGTCGAAGGGCTCTAGAGGTTTTACATGTGCATCAGTGCATTCGTGCATTGTGATCCATACCTGAACAGAATACCTTAGGGTGTGGGTGGGGACCATGAGTTGCAGGGAGCGCCAAAAAGGGTTTGTGCCCCCCAGCCAATTTGGAGCCACCACGCCACTGGACGTATGAGGTATTATGTATTAGAGGTTTCTTGTATTTTGTCTTTTGCATTAGACGTTTTAGGTATTTGGTATTAAATTATGTTACATTTGCGTTTTGAATTAGATATTTCTACATAGCATTAGGTTTTTGCCGCTTTCCCCCGCCATAATATGGAGGCCTCTCCTCTTTTCTGGTCGTGGCTCAGTGATCAGTTATATCCATATTTTACCCTGAAGACCAGTTTTTGCCAGACCTAAAATATTTCGAAAATTGCAATGGAAATAATTGCACGAGGAATTTCAGAACGTAATAATTTTACCTTTTGAACTAATGGAGTGTTTGGGGAGGGGGATTCGATTTACCAACAATTTTCCAAGAGAGAAAAAAAGCAGTGCCAGATGTTTGACCGAAAACAAACTGCTACACAGGAGAGTCGAAAAATTCAGTTTTTATTCCTGTAAAATATTTTCGTTTCGTTTTATTTACTTGCCATCTGCAGTCAGTGCAAGATAATTATGAATTAGAACCCGGGTTTTCAGTTTAGGGGACATGTCCCAGACTGGGGACACCTGGTATTTTCCAGGGGACACAAACTGAGCTATAGGATAGGTCTGAAAAAAAAATAAGTAATTATCTGGGCCAAAATTTATGTTCGTGACTTCGAAAAAACATGTGTTCGATGTCTTCCGCAGACAATTCAGAAGACACTTGAGAAAACCAGTTGAAAACCCAGGAATTAGAAGCTTGCATCAACCTTTTTAGTACCCATAAGTTTTGAAATAAACTGCCTTAAGAAAAATATTTCTTGATTTTGGCTTGAAATATGCAATATAAAATCAGTTTGTGTACGCTGTCACCATCAGTAATTAAAATGTCATGCCGGATGCTTAATGTTGAAATATTTGGTATGATTTTTTGTCAATTTCAAGTATTCTGATAATTTTTTCTAGCTAAAGAATAACTCACGTGAAAACAATTATTTTCGTCAAAAAACTTAACTGCAGCATCTGCTACTTATCTAATGAATTGAAATTGAATGAGGGGGGGGGGGGGGGGATGTCAGACCAATCTTTATCTCATCCTCCCTTCCCCCATCCCACCTGCTTATGCGTCATCAAAGGAAAAAAGAAAAACAACCCTTTCAAAATATTTTCCTCAAGTGTATCTTGTGAGCACTATTGAGACTACAGTTTTCATCTGATTTTAATGAAACTTTGTATGATCCCTAAGAGTGATAAGATCGAATTCGAATTTTGAGTATTTCGATTAACGGTTTTTTGATTTATTGCCCTTGACTTGGTAAAAACGCGTCAAAATTAGTTCGTGAGCACTCTAGAGACTACAGTTTTCATCCGATTTTGATGAATTTTTGTATGCTCCTTAAGATTGATAAGATATTTATTGATAAGTATTTTCGATGAACGGTTTTTGAGTTATTGCCCTTGACTTTTTATTCTTTTGATATAATAAAATTTATATTATCGTTAATTAAAATATGATCATTTCCGACAGCTGCCAGTGAGCGTATGTTACCTTGCCTGGAAAGCGCTGGTTTAGCACAGAAAACTGTCATAGCTTTATCAAAAATGGGTTTTCCGCATATGAAACAAATCAGCACTTCATGGCGCAACTTTTACAACACAAAATGGAGGCGAAAAATTAACATAGGAAGCTTAAAGGGTCCTTCAAAGATTATTTTCCTAACTAAACCGGCCTTGAAGGGATTAGAAGGTTAGAATTTGTTCAAAGTTAAATCTCGGTGGTATATCTATGTATTCTGTGAGGGACCCATATTGCTCCCATACATCGGACTTGATTCGTATCAAGTCAGGGTCCAAAGGCCATACTCGGACCTAAACCGGACTCAGTAATCTTTATGACCCGGGTATTTTGCAAATATATCAAAGAAATTAGAAATCTTTCAATGTTTTATTTATTAATATTATGACGTACATGTTCCTCCACGGCAAACAGCAAGGTCGTATAAAACTGCACCAGGAGCCAGTTGCCTGACCAAATCTCCTCTTTTCAACACTCCTAGAAAATATATCATTTAGATTGCATGACTCTGGCCTTCTTTGACTGTCTACATATTATTCAGACATACTTATTAAACTGCAAAATTTCGTAAGGAGTTATCTCCCGTAATGTTTTGACTATTACAGTGAACAAAAATATTTTTTGACAGAGTTCTCTCCCTTTATGTTGAAATTTATAAACTTAACTGTCTTGAAAGTTAAATATGATTTTGTATTGGGGTAATAATAACTAGGACTAGCCTACAACAAGAATCTACCAGATCATAACCAAGATGTCTTTTTTCGACACTCCTAGGAAATATACAATTCTAATCAAAATGGTTGTGTTTTTTACTTCGTTCGTGCCTGTTATTTTCTGTTGAACGACACATAGTTTTGTCTGTAGATTTGATATCTCTAATGTAAATATTTAGGCCATTTTTTTTTGTGATGATCATCCAAGTTTCTTGAATTTCAAACAGTAACTATAACTTTGAAAATTCAAAGTCCTTTTCTATGTTCAAATCACGTTTTTTATTATTCTATTTTTCGTGTACTGATACACCAACTCTAGTGAGCTTATTTATAATAGTGCTGTCTCTTGATTATGATTTAATTTTTAATAAGAATAATCGCTATTAATGAACTCTTTTGGATGTCGGTGTCTTCCTATGACAACTCGGACCCAAACACACTCAGACCACTTTTTATGACTATCTCGTACTAAGTTATCGTTGCTAAAATAAAGCTGTGAATTTGCAAGGAACAACACAGGTCGTAAAAGACCACAGATTTAATATTTGTCCACACGGGTCTCAAGACTCATAGCGATTCTAATATCAGAGGTCCAAAGCTCTACAGAGTATGGAATGACCACGGAAATCCCTAAGATTCATAAAAAAAATCCAACCTTTTGATCCGGTCGGTGACCATTTCAATGCTATAAATTTTTCTTTGCATCGACATATCATTATGTTAACCAAGTGATCCAGTCAAACGTTTTGCAACACTTCCGGTTTATCCAGAGGTTTGAACATAATATGTCATTTTGGGATATCCACTGGGCTTCAAGATTTCGAAATAGAACGAAATTTCCAAATAATGACAATTCCCTGCCTTGCTCTGTTACTGAACAATCAGGTTATATGATTTGGAATAGAAGTTTTGGTGCCAGGAAGGTTTTACGATGCCTCGTTGGTCGTGTTCTCAAACAATCTTCATGGTGAAAACGTGAAAAAAAAATCGAACAACCATAAAAGAAAGAGGCATTGTTTATTTAGATATTGTGTTGTTAAAAAAGTGAAATGAAAATAATTTATAAATTCGAAAAAGGTATAGCAATGTAGTCAAAAATTATCGCTTTTGAAAGATCTAACTGTAACTATAGCAACACATTTTATTAATTGAAAAATTACTTTGATAATACATTATAAATTTTGTTAAATCGTTGAAAAATAACTGTTTAATGTTTCTAAATTATTATATTGAATTGTGTTTTTCCGTTCCAGATGTTTTTAATTTGAACTAAACATGTAATAGAACTTGATAGTTTACAACAAATTTAATGTAATCAATATGCTCTGCCTCAAGCTCGAATGTGCCATGTCATATCTAAACTCTGCTTCTGATGACCAATAAATTGTTATCAAAGTCTATTATTATGTCAACTACTACAATGCTAAGACGAATTCTGATTATGTACTCAAAATTGATAAAGATTGAAGGGCAAAGTAACCTTATTGTACACTGAATAGCGTGTGTCCGTCCTCAGTAGCCTAAACAGGTGCAGAAAAGTTGGACGTTAAGATTAATATCATTTTATTTTGAGCTGCTCAGACTTGAATTAATGATTGAGAGCTCAGCACGTCTACAAAATCGTTATGGACCTTTAGCTTCGCAGAAATGCATTCGACCGCTGTAAGCTTGTCAAAATTTTATCAAAATCAGTCTGATAGACTCTTGGTTTTTACAGGATAAAAATTGAATGGTTTTCAAGAACAAGTCCATTAATTCATATCAAATATTTTTCGATTTTTATTTTTTTCAATAGGATTCATCCTTGACTGATAAGAGTCAATTGTGTTAGTTTACAGGAGAAGCCTGGGCGTCACAAACTAGCATTATTGTCAGTTCATAGTTCTATGGTCAGTTGAAGTCGTTGATCGCCAAAATTTCTACCTTCAAGAACACATTTTGATAGCGATCTTTTCGCCAAGATGCAAACAAACAAACTGCAGTTTGGTGGGGCTGACATGGAAAAGGCGTACAGTTGATCGCCCCCCACCCCCCTGTCAGTGATTCAGGTCAGAGGGTTGACATGGAAAAGGTGTATAGTTGATCGCTCCCTGTCAGTGATTCAGGTCAGAGGGGCTGACATGGAAAAGGCGTATAGCTGATCGCCCCCTGTCAGTGATTCAGGTCAGAGGGGCTGACATGGAAAATGCGTCTATTTGTTCGGATGGAACACTAAACCCAGGCCCCGTGTGCTACCTACAGACTGTACACGTTAAAGATCCCTCGACAGATGGAAATCGAAAATAAGAATAGGTTGCACTGGCAAAATTTCCCTAATAGCACAATAATTATGTATTGCGTTTGCCTATCCTCATTAGCCCATACAGGTGCAGAGAAGCATCTTTTGGATGCTATTTAGTTGGATTGTAAATCTGAACATTTATTTTTTCTCTAAAATCATTTTTATACGCCCACACGTAAGTATGGGCGTATACTGTGATTACCCCTGTTGGTCCGTCCGTCCGTCAGTCCGTCCGTTCACATTTATCTCGTGCTCACTCTACAGGCTACAATTCTTCATTGATCTTTTGGATATTTTGTATATGTGTCAACATTACTATGAAGATGTGCACTATTGAATTTGGTGATGATTTGATGATTTTCTTCAGAGATATGGCGTAAAACTCTAATATCGCGTTGGTTTTTTGCTCGTGCTCACTCTACAGGCTACAATTCTTCATGGATCCTTTTGATATTTTGTATGTGTGTCAATATCATTATGAAGATGTGCAATATTGAATTTGGTGATGATTCGATGATTTTCTTCAGAGATATGGCGTAAAACTCTGATATCGCGTTGGTTGTTTGCTCGTGCTCACTTTACAGGCTACAATTCTCTATGGATTCTTTGGATCTTTTGTATGTGTGTCAATATCATTATGAAGATGTGCACTATTGAATTTGGTGATAATCCAATGATTTTCTTCAGAGATATGATATAAAACTCTGTAATTGTGTTCATAAAATTCTGATATCGCGTTCGTTTTCTACAATTTCCCATGGATTCATTTGATCTTTTGTATGTGTGTCAATATCATTATGAAGATGTGCACTATTGAATTTAGTGATGATGCGATGATTTTTATCGCATAAAACTCTGATATCGCGTTCGTTTTGGAGTTCACATTTACCTATTTTTGCGAGACTTGCCGCCCCCTCTGCCCCCGTGGTTCCGGCGCCCCTGTTTTCACCATGGTTTATCTTATTGCGATATTGGGACACCTCTTTGAGAAAATAACACATAATATGCTGTGTGATATAGGGGTGGTCATTGAAGCAGCTGACAAGACAATAACGATGACTTTCCCTTCAAAGGTGTAGTAGAGAGTTTGAAAAAGCCAAAACGATTTCCCCAAACAAAGAAACAAACCTTAATGTTATTTTATTCATTCTTATTTTCACGGACATATTCCTGAGGTTGGACAATTATCAGTATCACAGCAAAATCGTTCATATCTACTGTCGCACCAGTAGCCAGATTTGCCACATCCTAAACCATAATCTCTCTTTTCGGCACTCCTAGGAAATATATATTATTTCGGATAAAAAGGGAAACATTTTCAGCAATGAAATGTAATGGTATTATACGCCCTCCTTTTTTGCACCAACTTGCCAGAAAGGCATTAGCCTATTATTTTTTTTTTTCGATATCAAACTGTCGAGTGCACAGCCTGTAGCAGGTCCACTTTTTATGCACATTTTTTGGGTCATGTGGTTACACGATGTACAGCAATAGTCATCGCCAATGTCTATTTTTGAGCACCATTGGCCAGATGGAGTACATGCACGCTTCTGTCTAATTTCGGCACTCCTATGACAAATATAATTCGGATCAAAATGGGTGTTCGTGTCTATTATTTGACACGTGTGAAGATATCAGATCTTTATCACAAATTATTTTTTTTGTGATGGTCATTCAAGTTTCTTTAGTTGTAAACAGTATAGATTACAGAAGGAAATATGAATTGAGTGCACAGGAGATGTGCAATGTTGCTGTGAATTTGCAAGGAACAACACATGTCGCAAAGGACCAGAGATTTAATAATTGTCCACACAGGTCACTCGACTAATAGCCATTCTAAGGTGGTCCCGAGGCCCAAAGCCTTACAGGGTACGGAATGGCCATGGAAATCCCTTAAAGATTTAAAAATAATTATTAAAAAATCCAACCTTGTGAATAATCTATCAATCTGGCCGGTGACCATCTCAATGTTATCTGTACCGTCAAGATTTTTTGCTACAAAATACAATTTAAATAATAAGATGGAAGTTAAAAAAAAAACAGATTATAAGGAGAAACAAACAGCCCCCCCCCCCCCCCCCCTTTCCCCTGCAAAATTTCATTGAGATATGCTAAAAGGCTGTTAAAACATTTCTGAACCTTAAATATGTCACGAAATCGCATTTCCAGTCGTCTAAATATCAAAATTTTCTAGGGAATATCCCAGATCAAACTCTTTCCAGTTTTCTAAATCTCAAAATTTTCTAGGGGATGTCCCCCAAAACCAAACCATTTTCAAAATGATTCCAGTTGTCTAAATATCACAATTTTCTAGGGGAAGTCCCCCAAACCAAACTCTTTTCAAAATGACAGGAAATCGCATTTCCAGTCGTCTAAATCTCAAAATCAATGAAATTTGTTGTCGTCTTAATCTCAAAATTGCAAAATTGCATTTCCTAGTTTCCAAATTTCAAAAAATTTTAGGAGTCAATTCATCGGAAAACGACAGAAAATCGCGTTTTCAGAGGTATGTCATTAACTGCCCCCTTGTTTAGACTTTCGCCCCCCTCGAAGCATTGGGCTGGTTACGGGCCTGGGAACAAAGAGGTTTGTCTGGGTTTTGACTCACTGCAGTCCAAGAAACTTAACCCAGACATGACCAATCTGTATTTCGGCCTGTGGGGAATGCACGATGATGGATATTTTTCATTTTCTCCGACCCGCATCACTGACAAGAGCAAACACAGCATGACAGGATTAAACTCTAGACTTTAAGGTTGGCGAACCCGCGTCCAACTCATTGAGCCACCTCGGTTTCGAACCCAGAAGCACTGACAATTAAGCAGAAACATCTTACCTTCAGAAACTAAAACCATGGTTGCCACGATAACAAGAAGTATTACAAGCTTCATTTTGAAAACGTTCTTTCAGTTGTCAGATACAGAAATAAAGTAATCCTTCTATTAAATGTCGAGATATTTATTCTCTTTTCAATTTTCACCATTCTAATTTAGGTTTTATTTCTAGCTTGTTTGATTGGCTCATTCAATGCTGAGTTGTACAAACTTTTACAATTCTAATTTAGGTTTCATTTCTAGCATGTTTGATTGGCTTTGCCATGCTGAATTGCATAAACTAACTGGTTGTATAATATTGCTTAATTTTGCTTTCCAAATGATGAATTACATAAAGCAACTGATAGTTTAAAGGGGAATGTTCAGAATTTTCGAGAGTCGGCTTGGACCTTGAATATATGTAAATAGCCTCCAGAATCACTAGAGCTGCACAAAAATCGCACAATCCCTTCAATTATATTCCTACCTAAACATTTACCTTTTATTTTCTGTATTTGTTTTTTCTATATTAGGCATAGTCTTACTAAACGGCGAGTCGTATTTTTGACTTTCAAACGCTTATAATTATTGATACACGGGGATTTGAATGCTAAAATTTGAAGGGAAAGATTGGAACATTATTACAGATTAGATTAGCTAAAAAATTCCAGATTCTGAGACTAAAAGTTTTTGGTCGAACAGTAAGTGAACATATCCCTTTAACATTGATGACTCATCAGTGTGACTTGCATCCGCAAAGTCCCAGTTAGTTTTAGAAATGTTTTCAACTACAATTAGAAGGAGTCCTGCAACAACATTCTTCCTTGTTTTTTTATGGTGGTGGTAGATGATTTAAAATTTTTTAGTAATATGCTTAGTGGCACGGTTTATTGGCTCTGGATACGGTGTTAAGGTGATATGAGAATAAAATTCCCATAAAAAAGCACTGGCCTAGGTCATGAATCTAGAACTATATATTTTAAAGTGCAGTTGATTTATTAGTGTATTAAGATAAATGAAATTAATATTCACCCAGGTGATAATACAAATTTCAATCAAATATTTTTTAATAAGAGGTTTTTATACGCCCACATTGAAATGTGGTCTTATATTGCCATCGCCCCTGTCCGTCCGTCGGTCCACAATTGGCTTGTGAACGCGATAGAGACTACAGTTTTGGTTTGATTTGTATAAAATTTTGTGTGTAGCATTATAGCATGTAATTTGGGTGGCCTTTCACTAAGGGGTGGTGCTGAATACAGGTGACCGTTGGACCAAGTTTGACTGTATATATTGAAATATTGTGACTTTTTTCAGCATGGTTTCGCTTTATCTTATTGCGATATTGGGACACCTCTTTGAGAAAATAGGCCTAACACATAATATGCGAAATTTATTGCTGACTGGCATTTTTGGATGGTAAGGTCAGAATCGTGGATTTGACAAAGGGAATTTTAACGAACAGGTCTGAGCAACCCAAAATGAGTTTTGCCTTTCTGTATCTGTTGGGGCTCATGAGAACGTACACATGCTATTCAATGTGCAAAGATGGGCAATGTTATCAGGACAGAGGCTTTAGCCTTCTTCAATTTTCGATTTCCAACTCTCTGGTGGTCTTTGAATCACACAGCCTGTAGTCACGGAAGTGGCCTCCGTTTATCGTCCAATACAAGCGAAAGGAAGCGTTTTCCATGTCAGGTTTTTCTAATTCATCACTACGGGGAAGCCGGAACTGAAAACTCCAAAAGTATTAGAGAAGCTTCTGTGTGACATAGAGGTGGTCATTGAAGCAGCTGACAATAACGATGACTTTCCCTTCAAAGGTGTAGAAGTGAGTTTGGAAAAGCCAAGACGAATTCCCCCAAAGAAACAAACCTTAATTTTTTTTTATTCATTCTTATTTTTACGGACATGTTCCTGAGGTTGGACAACTATCAGTAGCACAGCAAAATAGTCCATCACCACTGTCGCACCGGGAGCCAGAATCGGCACATCTTAAACCATTTCCATAATCTGCTTTTTCGGCACTCCTAGGAAATATATATTTCGGATAAAAAGGGAAACATTTTCAGCAATGAAATGTAATGGTATTATACCTTATACGCCCTCCTTTTTTGCACCTACTGGGCTAATGAGGACGAGCAAACTCCATGCAGAGTGTAATGAGGAAACTTGCCAGAAAGGCATTAGCTTATTATTCTTATTTTTCGATATCCAACTGTCGAGTGCACAGCCTGTAGCAGGTCCATTTGGGTATTGAATATACCATAGTAATAAGTACTTAAAACGGATCAATGTTTTATTCATTTTTTATGCACATTTTTGGGTCATGTGGTTACATGATGTACAGCAATATTCATCACCAATATCTATTTTGGAGCACCATTGGCCAGATGGAGTACATGCACGCTTCTGTCTAATTTCGGCACTCCTATGACAAATATAATTCGGATCAAAATGGGTGTTCGTGTCTATTATTTGACACGTGTGAAGATATCAGATCTTTATCACAAATTATTTTTTTTGTGATGGTCATTCAAGTTTCTTTAGTTGTAAACAGTACAGATTACAGAAGGAAATATGAATTGAGTGCACAGGAGATGTAGACCCTTGCGCCGCCGCCATTAGCCGCCGCCGCCGCCGATTTCTTTACAGCCATAATCTGCCAGTTGTGAAAACAAAGCGCCGCCGATTTAATTCAGCCGATTTCTGCCACTTTGTAAATGAATTCAAGACGATCGTCACTTAGACCTACCATGCTGAACATGATAACTTTCATCCATGATAATTTAAAACTATTGCAGTTTGATTAAAATTTTGAATTGTGAGCTGATTATTCAGAAATAAATAACTTGATAACAAATACCAGTTGTTTATGATGCCTGCAGGGTATAGTGTATGTTCCTTCATTATAACTCAAATGTTTAATAAAGGAAATCCGTTTTAGCCGCCGAAAACCGCCGATTTTTTTTGCTAGCCAATTCAGCCAGTTCAAAACCGGCTAACCGAAAACAAATACCTAGCCAGCCGGTTTCATCTGCTAGCCAGTCACTTTTTACAAAATAAATCGGCGCAAGGGTCTAAGGAGATGTGCAATGTTGTTGTGAATTTGCAAGGAACAACACATGTCGCAAAGGACCAAAGATTTAATAATTGTCCACACAGGTCACTCGACTAATAGCGATTCTAAGGTGGTCCCGAGGCCCAAAGCCTTACAGGGTACGGAATGGCCATGGAAATCCCTTAAAGATTTAAAAAATAATTATTAAAAAATCCAACCTTGTGAATAATCTATCAATCTGGCCGGTGACCATCTCAATGTTATCTGTACTGTCAAGATTTTTCGCTACAAAATACAATTTAAATAATAAGATGGAAGTTAAAAAAAAAAACAGATTATAAACAATAGTAAAGAGAAACAAACAGGCCCGTAACTAGGGGGCGCAAAGCCACCCCCCCCCCCCTTTCCCCTGCAAAATTTCATTGAGATATGCTAAAAGGCTATTAAAACATTTCTGAACCTTAAATATGTCACGAAATCGCATTTCCAGTCGTCTAAATATCAAAATTTTCTAGGGGATGTCCCCCAAAACCAAACCATTTTCAAAATGATTGCAGTTGTCTAAATATCACAATTTTCTAGGGGAAGTCCCCCAAACCAAACTCTTTTCAAAATTACAGGAAATCGCATTTCCAGTTGTCAAAATCTCAAAATCAGACAATAACGACAAGAAATTTCATTTGAAGTCGTCTTAATCTCAAAATTGCAAAATTGCATTTCCTAGATTCCAAATTTCAAACTTTTTTAGGATACAATTATTCATCGGAAAACGACAGAAAATCGCGTTTTCAGAAGTATCGTCATTAACTGCCCCCCTTGTTTAGACTTTCGCCCCCCTAGAAGCACTGGGCTGATTACTGGCCTGGGAACAAAGAGGTTTGTCTGGGTTTTGACTCACTGCAGTCCAAGAAACTTGACCCAGACATGACCAATCTGTATTTCGGCCCGTGTGGAATGCACGATGATGGATATTTTACCAATGTCGCAATTCATTTTCCAGCTATCTTTTACGTACCAAGTCTGCAGAACACAGGGCCTCGGTTTATTTTCCAATCCAAACGACTGTAGACGCTTTTTCCTCCGACCCGCATCACTGACAAGAGCAAACACAGCATGACAGGATTAAACTCTAGACCTTAAGGTTGGCGAACCCGCGTCCAACTCATTGAGCCACCTGGGTTTCGAACCCAGAAGCACTGACAATTAAGCAGAAACATCTTACCTTCAGAAACTAAAACCATGGTTGCCACGATAACAAGAAGTATTACAAGCTTCATTTTGAAAACGTTCTTTCAGTAGTCAGATACAGAAATAAAGTAATCTTTCTATATAATGTCGAGATATTTATTCTCTTTTCAATTTTCACCATTCTAATTTAGGTTTTATTTCTAGCTTGTTTGATTGGCTCATTCAATGCTGAGTTGTACAAACTTTTACAATTCTAATTTAGGTTTTATTTCTAGCTTGTTTGATTGGCTCATTCAATGCTGAGTTGTACAAACTTTTATCATTCTAATTTAGGTTTTATTTCTAGCTTGTTTGATTGGCTCATTCAATGCTGAGTTGTACAAACTTTTACAATTCTAATTTAGGTTTCATTTCTAGCATGTTTGATTGGCTTTGCCATGCTGAATTGCATAAACTAACTGTTATTATTGTTTAATTTTGCTTTCCAAATGATGAATTACATAAAGCAACTGATAGTTTAAAGGGGAATGTTCAGAATTTTCCAGAGTCGGCTTGGACCTTGAATATATGTAAATAGCCTCCAGAATCACTAGAACTGCACAAAAATCGCACAATCCCTTCAATTATATTCCTACCTAAACATTTACCTTTTATTTTCTGTATTTGTTTTTTCTATATTAGGCATAGTCTTACTAAACGGCGAGTCGTATTTTTGACTTTCAAACGCTTATAATTATTGATACACGGGGATTTGAATGCTAAAATTTGAAGGGAAAGATTGGAACATTATTACAGATTAGATTAGCTAAAAAATTCCA
Source organism: Lottia scabra (assembly GCA_029955415.1). Classification (NCBI taxonomy): domain Eukaryota; kingdom Metazoa; phylum Mollusca; class Gastropoda; family Lottiidae; genus Lottia; species Lottia scabra. The sequence continues at coordinate 14,065,355 of JARJEI010000003.1, forward strand.
GATTCTGAGACTAAAAGTTTTTGGTCGAACAGTAAGTGAACATATCCCTTTAACATTGATGACTCATCAGTGTGACTTGCATCCGCAAAGTCCCAGTTAGTTTTAGAAATGTTTTCAACTACAATTAGAAGGAGTCCTGCAACAACATTCTTCCTTGTTTTTTTATAATGGTGGTAGATGATTTAAAAATTTTAGTAATATGCTTAGTGGCACGGTTTATTGGCTCTGGATACGGTGTTAAGGTGATATGAGAATAAAATTCCCATAAAAAAGCACTGGCCTAGGTCATGAATCTAGAACTATATATTTTAAAGTGCAGTTGATTTATTAGTGTATTAAGATAAATGAAATTAATATTCACCCAGGTGATAATACAAATTTCAATCAAATATTTTTTAATAAGAGGTTTTTATACGCCCACATTGAAATGTGGTCTTATATTGCCATCGCCCCTGTCCGTCCGTCGGTCCACAATTGGCTTGTGAACGCGATAGAGACTACAGTTTTGGTTTGATTTGTATAACATTTTGTGTGTAGCATTATAGCATGTAATTTGGGTGGCCTTTCACTAAGGGGTGGTGCTGAATACAGGTGACCGTTGGACCAAGTTTGACTGTATATATTGAAATATTGTGACTTTTTTCAGCATGGTTTCGCTTTATCTTATTGCGATATTGGGACACCTCTTTGAGAAAATAGGCCTAACACATAATATGCGAAATTTATTGCTGACTGGCATTTTTGGATGGTAAGGTCAGAATCGTGGATTTGACAAAGGGAATTTTAACGAACAGGTCTGAGCAACCCAAAATGAGTTTTGCCTTTCTGTATCTGTTGGGGCTCATGAGAACGTACACATGCTATTCAATGTGCAATGATGGGCAATGTTATCAGGACAGAGGCTTTAGCCTTCTTCAATTTTCGATTTCCAACTCTCTGGTGGTCTTTGAATCACACAGCCTGTAGTCACGGAAGTGGCCTCCGTTTATCGTCCAATACAAGCGAAAGGAAGCGTTTTCCATGTCAGGTTTTTCTAATTCATCACTACGGGGAAGCCGGAACTGAAAACTCCAAAAGTATTAGAGAAGCTTCTGTGTGACATAGAGGTGGTCATTGAAGCAGCTGACAATAACGATGACTTTCCCTTCAAAGGTGTAGAAGTGAGTTTGGAAAAGCCAAGACGAATTCCCCCAAAGAAACAAACCTTAATTTTTTTTTATTCATTCTTATTTTTACGGACATGTTCCTGAGGTTGGACAACTATCAGTAGCACAGCAAAATAGTCCATCACCACTGTCGCACCGGGAGCCAGAATCGGCACATCTTAAACCATTTCCATAATCTGCTTTTTCGGCACTCCTAGGAAATATATATTTCGGATAAAAAGGGAAACATTTTCAGCAATGAAATGTAATGGTATTATACCTTATACGCCCTCCTTTTTTGCACCTACTGGGCTAATGAGGACGAGCAAACTCCATGCAGAGTGTAATGAGGAAACTTGCCAGAAAGGCATTAGCCTATTATTCTTATTTTTCGATACCCAACTGTCGAGTGCACAGCCTGTAGCAGGTCCATTTGGGTATTGAATATACCATAGTAATAAGTATTTAAAACGGATCAATGTTTTATTCATTTTTTATGCACATTTTTGGGTCATGTGGTTACATGATGTACAGCAATATTCATCACCAATATCTATTTTTGAGCACCATTGGCCAGATGGAGTACATGCGGCACTCCTATGACAAATATAATTCGGATCAAAATGGGTGTTCGTGTCTATTAGTTCACACGTGTGAAGATATCAAATCTTTATCACAAATTATTGTGGGACTTTGCTACCGCAAAGTCCCAGTTTTTTTTCGAAATGTTTCCATTTTTTTTTTTTTTTCGTTTTTTACACAGGGCACACAGCCTAAACCGCAACAGCTGCAGCAACCTTTTTACAACTTCTGAGGTCCGTTTTTGGCGAGGTACTTAATGAATATAAATTGAAACATTTTTGCAACAGTGCAAGTTGCACTTTGCAACATGAGCAAAAACGGGTTTTTTGACTCTGGAAGCCACATTTTTCGGCCGATTTTGCTCGGGTTTTCATTTTTGGAATCTGTGACTAATTTCCGATGTGATATGAGTTAAAAAATTTCAAATTTCGAAAATTCGTAGCATACTTTTTTTGGCCGATTTTCGAAATTTTTGGACCATTTTTCCGTTTTTTTCGGATTAATCTGAAATTTTAATAAAAGATGCATGTCACTAATGCAAACAATTTGACGTATTCAAAAATTTTGCGTCACTTCCGGTTAAAGTGGAAAATCGATTTTCACTTCCGGTCGAATAACTTCCGGTGTAATTGAAATATTTCAACGAAATTATGTATATCGTTATTAATCGTAATTCTACAGCCGATTTTAAAATAAAATTTAGTCCGAAAAAAATACTTTGGCCGCCATGTTGATTTGATACATTTTTATAAAACGAAAAATGGGGCCTTGGTGGTAAGTGTCATGTGTGTGATGTTTGTATTTCTAGAAACTATAGTCGATTGCGACAAAAAACTGGGAAGCCGAATTTTGAATTTCGATTTTCCTTTTCTGCAATTTCCGGTTGATTTTTTTTTAGTTTTTGAAGGCTCATATCTCATGACCTTGACCTTTGATGACCTTGACCTTAACTAGGTCAAAGGTCATCGACCTGGGCTACCAGATGATACTTTAATATTTGACCTCTGATATCAACTTCCGGTTTTATAGCTGTTCGAAAACAGCAAAATTGACAACTTTGGACTGCTCTAGCACGTGACCTAGTTCACTTAGAGAGTTATTTTTTCAGATTCTGAATGTGCTTTACGAGCTCTTTCGAACGATATATCACAGTTGATTGTAATGTAAAATTTGAAATTTTTTAAATTTTGCAATTTTGAAAACCTTTACCCGATTTTTAGAATTTTTTGACTTTAATATATGCATAGTTTATGATTTAGAGGCTTGAAAATTGGAACATAAGTGAACATACCCCATATAAATGTATTCATCAAAAAAAATGACATGGGCGTGGCACATCCGGGTTAAATTTTAATTTTGTTAACGTTTTGTTGTCTGGAAAAAGTCCATATAGACTATATTTTTTTGAAAAATGCTTCTGCACACACCAACCTCATTACTTTAACTCAATTATATCAAAATCTCAACTATTTCGGCTGTATAGTTAAAAAAAGGGAACAAGGTTTATCAATTTCAAAATTTCCGATTATAGATTTTGAACTTTTTTGACATTTATGATTGTATATCTCGTTTACCAATAGATGCAAAGGCTTGATGATTTAGCCATAGTAAGATATTATTAATATGAATAAAGTCACAGAAAAAAATCTGATGTAGGCGTGGCACATCTGGTTAAAATATTGTTTTTGTCAAAATTTTGTTTATCCCAAATAAAGGTAAAGTTTAAATTTTTTTCAAAAAATGACATTGCATACAGTTACAGCATTGCTTTAGTCAGCTTATGTTAAAGGCTCATTGATTTCGGCTTTGTAGTTCAAAAAAGGGAACAAGGTTAAACAAAACAAAAAATTTCGTTTTTGACCTTGACCTTTGTTGACCTTGACCTTTTTAGGATCAAAGGTCATTAACTTTGGCTGTTCATTTATACTTTCATATTTGATGTCTAGCGTCAACTTCCGGTGTTATTACTGTATGCATTTCCAAATATTAAAGACTTGTTTCTCGTAAATTTGACCTTTAGTGACCTTGACCTTCAGTAGGTTGAAGGTTTTTGATAAAGGTTTTCAGTTGCTATGTTCAAATGTTAGGTCTGGTGACTACTTCCGGTTTCACAACCTTTCCAAAAATTCAAAAATTTTAAAAGTTGTCGACTTCTTTGACACTTCGGATTTACGTTCAGGGCCCATTTTTTTAAAATTTCCCTTAGAAATTTGCACATTTGCAAAGTCCCACTCTGTGCCACATGTGGCTCTAGTTTTTTTTGTAATGGTCATTCAAGTTTCTTTAGTTGTAAACAGTACAGATTACAGAAGGAAATATGAATTGAGTGCACAGGAGATGTGCAATGTTGCTGTGAATTTGCAAGGAACAACACATGTCGCAAAGGACCAAAGATTTAATAATTGTCCACACAGGTCACTCGACTAATAGCGATTCTAAGGTGGTCCCGAGGCCCAAAGCCTTACAGGGTACGGAATGGCCATGGAAATCCCTTAAAGATTTAAAAAATAATTATTAAAAAATCCAACCTTGTGAATAATCTATCAATATGGCCGGTGACCATCTCAATGTTATCTGTACTGTCAAGATTTTTCGCTACAAAATACAATTTAAATAATAAGATGGAAGTTAAAAAAAAAAACAGATTATAAACAATAGTAAAGAGAAACAAACAGGCCCGTAACTAGGGAGCGCAAAGCCACCCCCCCCCCTTTCCCCTGCAAAATTTCATTGAGATATGCTAAAAGGCTATTAAAACATTTCTGAACCTTAAATATCTCACGAAATCGCATTTCCAGTCGTCTAAATATCAAAATTTTCTAGGGGATGTCCCCCAAAACCAAACTATTTTCAAAATGATTGCAGTTGTCTAAATATCACAATTTTCTAGGGGAAGTCCCCCAAACCAAACTCTTTTCAAAATGACAGGAAATCGCATTTCCAGTTGTCAAAATCTCAAAATCAGACAATAACGACAAGAAATTTCATTTGAAGTCGTCTTAATCTCAAAATTGCAAAATTGCAAAATTGCATTTCCTAGATTCCAAATTTCAAACTTTTTTAGGATACAATTATTCATCGGAAAACGACAGAAAATCGCGTTTTCAGAAGTATCGTCATTAACTGCCCCCCTTGTTTAGATGTTCGCCCCCCTAGAAGCACTGGGCTGATTACTGGCCTGGGAACAAAGAGGTTTGTCTGGGTTTTGACTCACTGCAGTCCAAGAAACTTGACCCAGACATGACCAATCTGTATTTCGGCCCGTGTGGAATGCACGATCATGGATATTTTACCAATGTCGCAATTCATTTTCCAGCTATCTTTTACGTACCAAGTCTGCAGAACATAGGGCCTCGGTTTATTTTCCAATCCAAACGACTATAGACGCTTTTTTCATTTCCTCCGACCCGCATCACTGACAAGAGCAAACACAGCATGACAGGATTAAACTCTAGACCTTAAGGTTGGCGAACCCGCGTCCAACTCATTGAGCCACCTCGGTTTCGAACCCAGAAGCACTGACAATTAAGCAGAAACATCTTACCTTCAGAAACTAAAACCATGGTTGCCACGATAACAAGAAGTATTACAAGCTTCATTTTGAAAACGTTCTTTCAGTTGTCAGATACAGAAATAAAGTAATCTTTCTATATAATGTCGAGATATTTATTCTCTTTTCAATTTTCACCATTCTAATTTAGGTTTTATTTCTAGCATGTTTGATTGGCTCATTCAATGCTGAGTTGTACAAACTTTTATCATTCTAATTTAGGTTTTATTCCTAGCATGTTTGATTGGCTCATTCAATGCTGAGTTGTACAAACTTTTACAATTCTAATTTAGGTTTCATTTCTAGCATGTTTGATTGGCTTTGCCATGCTGAATTGCATAAACTAACTGTTATTATTGTTTAATTTTGCTTTCCAAATGATGAATTACATAAAGCAACTGATAGTTTAAAGGGGAATGTTCAGAATTTTCCAGAGTCGGCTTGGACCTTGAATATATGTAAATAGCCTCCAGAATCACTAGAACTGCAAACAATCGCACAATCCCTTCAATTATATTCCTACCTAAACATTAACCTTTTATTTTCTGTATTTGTGTTTTCTATGCATAGTCTTACTAAACGGCGAGTCGTATTTTTGACTTTCAAACGCTTATGATTATTGATACACGGGGATTTGAATGCTTAAATTTGAAGGGAAATATTGGAAAATTATTACAGATTAGATTATCTAAAAAATTGAACGCATCGTATCGCCACACCGGACCACGAGGGTATGATTCCATATATGCAGAAGTGGTATCCGTCAAATGGTCTACGTCATGCTTCAAAAAATAAATCGCCGGGTGTAGCGATTTTCGACGCATCCGGACCTTTCCGCGCGGAGATCTTCCAAATGTGACTTATTTTGCCGGGATTCCACGGCATCTATCTACATAGAAGCCCGTGGGTCAAAAGAAAGATAACGCATACGTTTAACGCACATATGGAATCATATTTGACGCATGACGGATCCGCAAGGACTATTTATGTCCAATACAATAACTGTTCCAAAAAACATTTATTATATATGTAATAATTATTTCATTTGGAACTTTTATTGTATAAAGATCATTTATTATAATAATGTTTTTTCCATGAGGAATATCTATTGTGAAGAACAAATTGCAGTCACAAAAACACATACATGCGGTTCGTGGTCCGGTGCAGCGATACAATGCGTTCATTTCATCGTAGCGTTTTAACGGATCGAAACTAACAAGGGTATGCACTTGACATGACACACACATGCTGTTGCGGTGCGTTGTTATATTTCTCCGCTACGTTTGTCCGGTGAAACACAGCGATGCCGCAGGTGTTTTCCATTATTTTAACACGTCATTGTGGGGAAATTTCCTCCTTCGAGGTATCCATGATGTCTGATGTTGAACGAACGTCGACATTCAGTCAAATTTAACCACGCGTATGTGTCATACCTACCGAAACTGTACCGCGACGTAGGCATCGCACCCGCATGTATGTGTTTTCACCTTAACGGAAATCACCTGCAGCACCGCTGCGTTTCACCAGACCGAAAGTCTCGGGACTTTCTGTCCGGTGAAACTCGGCGGAGAAATATAACAACGCATCGCAACAGCATGTTTGTGTCATGTCAAGTGCATACCCTTGTTAGTTTCGATCCGGTAAAACTCTGCGGTAAATTGAACGCATCGCATCGCCGCACCGGACGACCTTTAGTTTCGATCCGGTAAATCGTTGTGGTGAAATTAACGCATCGCATCGCCGAATCGGACCACGAACCGCATGTATGTTTTTTTTTACCTTAAGGCCTACATGTGTTCTAATAAACTTCATGTGGGTTTAGAACAGCTTTTTATACTAAAAACAGCTCTGAAATCAGAATAGCAGAACCCGAAATTTCGAGTTGTGGAGTCCGACATTTCGACTTGTGGAGTCCGAAATTTCGACTTGTGGAATCCGAAATTTCGACTTGTGGAATCCGAAATTTCGACTTGTGGATAAAACAAATTTCAATCAAATATTTTTTTGTAAGAGGTTTTTTGTAAATTTTATGCGAATCTGGCGGGGGGTGGGGGGGGGGGGGGGGGGGGGTGAGGACACCTCAGAAGCCTTAATACTACAAAATATCTGAACGAAAAAAAGATGTAAATACTGGAATTTTGCTTCTGATGTAAAGAGGTTGTCTGTATCGTAGACTATCCACATCATCATCATCATCATCATATCCGATTTTGATTATCAAGGCCTTGGATTAATCCTCATGCGAGGTTGGGGCCTGGCTGTCCAGTCTCTTCAGGCTTATCTGTTGTTTGGGTCGGTCGAAATCATGCCTCGTGATTCTCTGTCTCGTTTTACTAGGTCTTTCCACGACAATATGGGTCTACCAGGAGCTCTTGCTGTCTTGTATTTTTTTTACCTGAGCTATCCAGTCTGGGCTACGATCTTTGTGCCCTAACCGTATTCAATTGGAGCTGGGACAGAAGGGATTCGAATGGAATGTCGTCATTCGGTTTGATCAGACAGGTCCATCTTATCGTAGCCTTGTCCTTAGATACCTTTATAAATCTACAAACATTGACAAGTGACTCACTTGAATAATAAGCCCATTGTGCCATCTGCTCGTTAATTAGACACGATTGAAATTCCGTTTGATTACTCTGAGTCATTAAATATTTAGTTTATTAAACCATAGAATATTTATTATTCAATCAATTTCTGTACATATTAAATTTGAACTTTCGCCATTCTATCGAATAAAAATATCAAGTTTCAGAAAAGGGAATTCTTTAGATAAGCTTCTTAAGATAAGAAAACAAACAAACTGCAGTGTCTCGCTTCCCCTAGCAGTGATGCAGGTCAGAGGGGTTGACATGGCGTACAGTTGATCGCCCCCCGGTCAGTGATTCAGGTCAGAGGGGTTGACATGGCGTACAGTTGATCGCCCCCCTGTCAGTGATTCAGGTCAGAGGGATTGCCATGGAAAAGGTGTATAGTTGATCGCCCCCTGTCAGTGATTCAGGTCAGAGGGGCTGACATGGAAAATGCGTCTATTTGTTCGGATGGAACACTGAACCCAGGCCCAGTGAATAAGAATAGGTTGCCCTGACAAAATTTCCCTATTAGCACAATATGTATGGCGTTTGCCTATCCTCATTAGCCCATACAGGTGCAGAAAAGCATCTTTTGGATGCAGTCTAATTAAAATCAGACCCTAATTTCGTTCGTTCGTTTTTTTTTAAATCCGGTTTTTTAACCACTACATTAGGGTTTGAGAACGAGACGCTGTAACAGTCGTTCACGTTAACTTTGACCTAACCTTGATAAAAAATGACCTAATAAACTAGTCTACAGCACTTAGGAATCCTAGAATGCACCTATTGTTCGAGAACAAAATCCCAGCGCAGGAGAGGGCAAAGATCTGATTGGTTAAAACAAAGGTCATTAAGGTTAGGTCAAAGTTAACGTGAACGGCTGTTACAGCGTCTCGTTCTCAGACCCTAATGTAGTGGTTAAAAAACCGGATTTAAAAAAAAACGAACGAACGAAATTAGGGTCTGATTTTAATTAGACTGCTTTTGGATGCTATTTATTTGGATTGTGAATCTGAACATTTATTACAGCTTTCGAGTTGCGCTCGAAACTGTATTGTTTCCATTAATTTTTTTTCTTTTTTTTGCAGGGCGTACTTTACAAGTACGCCCTGCTTTGTTTTTTTTTTTTTTTTTTTTTTGATTTCTTGACAGAGTACTGGGACGAAACCGAACGAGGTACGGTAATGCTCGTACCATGTTGTATTTGTACTCCGCGGTCATTAGATTTTAAATGTATTACGGAACAGTTATGCAAATACGGTTATGCAGAAATTATGCAATCATGATATACTTTAGACAGTAATGGAAGTCGTATTTACTCTTAGATTTGTAAAGGGTTTCTTGGATTGTACTGTTTATGTTTACCAACATAGTATCGGATAATAAAAAATGTCAATGTCAAAACTATTGGTTGCAAATTTTTATGGTACAGTACTACAATGTTTGCTTATAATGCAATCGATCTGAAATTTAAAATACATGTATATAATACTATCATGATGATAAACCTAAATCCGTTTTCAGAAATTTTGCAACTTTTCTGGTTTTTGCAAAAATTGCACTTAAAGTTCGATTTTCAACTTTTTACCTATCACTGATACACTGAAAAAAATATATGCATGTAACTAGACATGTCATAAGACACAGATTTAGCAAAAAAGATACAGACACAAGTATCTAAGTCATAAAAGTGTTATCAGGTCAAACCATTCTACTACACCCTAGTCTCTACACAATATAAGCTTTATCAAAATATAGAGGCAATATACAACCAGGAAACTGATTATAGATTTGTCAATCAAATGTTGAACCCAAAAGTTTTAATTTCAAGTTCCAGAGAAGAATTGTTTAAACAGAATTATAAAAGGACAAAAACTTAAAATTCAATGGCCAAGTTTGAACATAAATATTTGGGACCGAATCCAGAGAAATGGATATGTTTAGAAATATAATCTGAATACTTAAAATTTGTAAAACAGGTATACATGTATAATGTAAAATTTCACAGCTTTAAAACCATATATTATTTATAATAGAAATTCATCAAAAAAGGAAACTGACCAATCTATGACATTGTTAAATAGATCTAGAACTTTTTGTGGGATACAAAAATGCACGATATAGATTAAAATTTCTTTATATTAAACAAAGAGCTAATCAGTTATAGTTGGTTCAATTTTAATTGGATATTGGTTTGTGTATTGTATTATTTTACTAGTTTGTCCCAAAACAAAGGGTTTAATGAATGACAATCATTGATAATGACATTTTATAAGTAAGAAAGTTGGATATTGTAAGGTAATAAAAAGAGCAATGTTTTGCTAAACGGGTTATAGTCAATTGGGTCCCTAACCAAATTGACCCCTAGTCAAAATGGCCACACATGTTAAATTTGGTCAAAATGGCCATAAATGGTAAATTTGGTCAAAATGGCCAGTGATGCTCCCTATTTTGGTCAAAATGGCCTCTGAATTTACTCTTTGATTTCAACCAATTCATTGGTCAAAATGGCCAAAAATAGTCAAAATGGTCTCTGATTAATTTTTTTTATAAATTACCCTAAAGGGGTATAGTCAATTGGGCCCCTATTCATAATTTTTTCTATTAAAGTTACAGAAAAATTTCGAACAGATTTATAATGTACAAATTCACAGCTTTAAAACAATGTATAAATCATTATGCATTAACAAAATTCAACATTTTTTAAAAATAAAATATACTCCAATTAGGCAAGATTATGACAAGGTTATAAGGTGTTAAAAGCTTATGTAACAAGTCAGTAAGTCACTTGCTTGTCATAAATTTGAGGGTAATAAATTTTGGGTTGAACACAAAATAAGAACTGTCATTAGAGATTCTCAACCAATCAGGCTGACTGTGGGCGTGGTCACTCAAGATCTTCAGAGATGGGCATTTAGTTATTGGTTATAGGTGTTAAAGTTAAATAGATCTCATAGAAAACACGGGCCATGGTCTGAAACATGAATTATTAATTTAAAGGTTCAATGAAAGGCATTATTTTGGTTGTCATGCTGGATATTTAGACGGTTAGATATGACTGTGTGTAGTTAGTCTATCCAGAAACTTTACTTTGCAATCGCTTGGTTTTTGGTTTTTGGTTTGATTGATATACTTTTTCTATAGGCATAACAAGAAGATCTTCAACGAAATGATTGGTTAAATGAAATGATTCGCAATTGTTCTATCTTTCTTGTGGAGTTAAGGCACTATTTTATGGCACAATTACCATCTTTATTACAAGCGGCCTTTCAACAAGGTTTCCCGGAATGTTGTGGTTTCCCCCTTTTTCAAACTCAACCCCGGTTTTCTCCACCTTACAATTTCCACCCCTTTTTAATCCTAGTGATTTCCACCCAAATTTCAAGTGTTTTCCTCCCCTAATTTACTTATCATCATTGAAATTGATTCCTTTGATAAAGGGGAAAAGGACAGGGTGGAGTTAAAAAAAAAAGGGGGGACACCACTGTAAGCCGGTTTCTCTTGTCTTCTTCAGGCAATGATACAGACATTCAGAGAAATACTTATATCGGGTGGGCCTAAGTAATGTCCCAACTTTTGACCTTCACTATTTTCCAAAGCATTTACTCAAATGGACTGACATTTTGCATATGATTAGTTTATTATATTATCTACCTCTGGTGCGAGTTTGAGTAATATAGCATCATTAAACTTTAAAGGGTATACAAAACAAAATCAGAGGTCGAAAAAAACAATGCCGGAGTCTTCTGAAATCATCCTTGCATGTGCATGGTGCCATGGTGTCACCTGTCAATCATGTGTCATATGGGATGTTCGTGGGTTTGAGGCGGCAAAGACTGAACGATAACACCAGTGTTTTCCAGGAAATTCTCTTACTAAACGTCTTCCTCTCCATCCTTTCTCAACAAAACATGTTTTAATAAAATCCCGATCAGCACTACTGTAAACCATGTTGTTAGCTAGGGGTATAAAATCTAGCTGGGAAGTTTATGTTTTAACATCATCTAGGCTCTCTGTCTAGACATTTTGGTACCTCAAACCCACGAACATCCCATTTGACACATGATTAACAGGTGACACCATGGCACCATGCACATGCAGGGATGATTTCAGAAGACTGTCCGGCATTGTTTTTTTCGACCTCTGATTTAGTTTTGTATGCCATTTAAAGGTTAATGATGCTATATCATTCAAACTTGCACCAGAGGTCGATAATATCATAAACTAATCATATGCAAAATGTCAGTCCATTTGAGTAAATGCTTTGGATAATAGTGAAGGTCAAAAGTTTGGACATTACTTTAGGCCCACCCGATATAATACTAGTAGTTAAAAATAACAACAATCTATATTAACATGTAGGGTATAAAAACTTTGATATTACTGTTGTACTGTTTTCTGTCTTTGATAGATAGATAGATAGATAGATAGATAAGTTTATTGCATCAAATACGCCCATTAAAGGCATCATACAACGAATGGTTTAAATGAAATTACAAAATTATATAATAAGGCGAATGGTAAATTACATATAATAATGATGATGAGAGTTCATATAAAGGAACATAATACAATAATATATAACAAAAAGATAATACATGAATAGAAAATTTTATGGAAAGTAATAGTGAACTAAACAGTAACAGCATATATAGCATGAATTTGATAAAACAATAATGCAAATAATACCTCAAAATTGATAAAACTTTAATAAAGTTAAATATAAAGAAACAAAACGACTTTATCATTGCTATTTTCTCTTTTGAAAACACAAGTGAATATAGCTGGCAACCATCTTTGCATTTATTTCTGATGGGTTTAACATTGAGTGCAGTGTTAAGGGCGACATACACATACGCAATTTATTTCTTTCCAAATCGTAATATGAACAGCTGAGAAGAAAATGCTCTTATTCTTCAATAGCATTTAAAGTGCACATTTGGCAAATTCTGTCTTTTAATGGAATTTTGCTATATCGACCTCGCTCAATAAGGAGATGATGGGAACTGAGGCGGAGAGATGTTAAAGCAATTTTGTGGCATTTGGTTTTTACGCTTTTAAGATAAGATGGGAATTCAGTAAAACTTTTCCATAAGTTCTTAATTTATGTGATTTAACTGTTTCGTCATATACTTGATTAGAGGCTGATAGGAAAAGATTTTGAAATTTAGATTCAGTAGATATTTTAATTGTTGATTTTGTTAGGTCATGTGCGCATAAGTCATAGTAATTACAAAGGTTTGAAATGGAGGTGTTAAAAGTTAATTTAGCGTTACTGATACTTTTAATAGAGAGAGTATAATCGAGGGCAAATGCATCCTGGAGTCTTGGGTGATTATTAAAGTTTAAGAGGCGTTTGAAATAAAGGAGTTTCCGCTGGAATATTTTAGTTGTTAAAGGGTAAACACCCAGTTCAGCGAGGCAGCCAATATTTACGGTTCGACTTGGAACAGAAAGAATAGATTTGCAGAGATCCGTTGTAAATTTGTTCACTGGTTGTTTATCCCATTTATCAACTGATATATTCCTTTGGGTTATAATGCTAGATCCCCAAATCTCCGATCCATATAGAGCAATCTGCTTTACCACGCAATGATACAATTTTAGGAGTAATGGCGTGGGGAGTTGTCCTGATTGACAAAGCTTTTGGCGTATTGCAAACCAGGCTCTACGGGCTTTCTTTAATTGGTTTGTGTAGGCAGTTTTAAAGCTTGAATCATCAGATATTGTTATTCCCAGATACGTATATGTCTTAACAATGTCAATAGGGAGAGAATTAAAAGATATTTTTGAGTTGTTTAAAGATAATTTGGTCTTTTTACTTTTGGGTGAATTATAAAACGACATAATTTTTGTTTTTTCTATATTGACCTTGAGTTGCCAAATTGAGCAAAAGTCAGATAAATGATTCAATTGTCTCTGCAGGTCGTTATTATTATTAGCCATTAGGACTAGATCATCTGCAAACAATAGATGAGTAATGGGTTTATCATTAAGTGTTACCCCCAGGGAGTCGTCAAAATGGTCTTTAAGGTCATTTATATAGACATTGAAGAGAACTGGACTCATATTACAGCCCTGTTTTAAACCCTGTGTTGATGGTATGGATTTAGTTGTGCCGTTTCTGGTCTTGACTTTATATAAGGGATTAGAATAAAGGGATTTTATTAAATGAAGGCAATTTCCATTAATATTATTAGTTAAGAGTTTATATAAAAGTGCATTACGCCATATGGTATCAAACGCTTTTTGGAAGTCCACAAAACAGAGGAAAAGGTCTTTCTTATTTGTTGAGAATTTGTTAATAATTGTTTTTAAAATGAATACGTTATCTATTGTCCGTCTATTTTCTCGGAAACCACCTTGACATTCGTCTAATTTATTACTGATTTCAAGATACTTCGATATTCTATTAGTTATGATCTTGAGAAAACACCAGGATTTCTATTAATTGTCGGTTGGAATCTTTTATGTTAATGCCTTCAAATAATTCCTTTCTTTTTGTCGTTGTGTTTATTGGTGGTCAACGTTTTCACTGATTTCCATTGTATCATATTTTGACGGTTATTTGAAGCATGTTCCGCAATGGCTGATTGGTTGTTGCTGGCTTTTCGGATGGCTCTGGTCTGCCTTTTGTTTGAAGTATAGTCTTCAATGTTTGGTTGGAGGTGAATGTTACATCAATTCCATTTTTTTACAAACAGTCTGATCTTGTAATTGAAGGTGCCATTAAATAGTAGATTCATTCTTATAAATTTTATATCCTGCATGTTTATGTAGATTGTTGTTAGTGTGTTGTTAGTGTTAACCATTTATTATACATGTAATCCTTTGGATATATGTATCATTGCCTGATGAAGACTAGTGAAACCAAGTTGAAACATTGCTTGTAAGAAAGATAGTAATGGCATCCCATAAAATAGTGCCTTATTTATAACATCATTTCTATGTTCATAAAGAACGACATTTTCGAACCATTTATGTCTAACAACATAAGTTCAATTATTCCTGAACACATGCATGAACAAATTATTTACTCCGTGAAAACATTAAGACTGCTCTAAAAGTAAAATGGGAAGACCTGTGTCAGGAAAATTAAATGTCATGTTTCTGAAGCAAATATTTTGTTATATTCTGAAAAATATAATGACTGTATTCAGAGAATTTCAAATTTTACAAAGAATGGTTTCGCCAAAAAAGGGAAATAATCTGTATTCAATCCTGAAATCATGCTTATCTTTTACGCAAAATAAATATATCAAACGAAAACTACTCGGAAGCTGACAGATCTGTGTCGAACAGGTCTAGTTTTTTCTCTAAAATTATTTCTGAAAATATATTGAAATATTGTGACTTTTTCAGCATGGTTTCGCTTTATCTTATTCCGATATTGGGACACCTCTTTGAGAAAATAACACATAATATGCGAAATTTGTTGCTGACTGGCATTTTTGGATGGTAAGGTCAGAATCGTGGATTTGACAAAGGGAATTTTAACGAACAGGTCTGAGCAACCCAAAATGAGTTTTGCCTTTCTGTATCTGTTGGGGCTCATGCGAACGTACACATGCTATTCAATGTGCAATGATGGGCAATGTTATCAGGACAGAGGCTTTAGCCAATTTTCGATTTCCAACTCTCTGGTGGTCTTTGAATCACACAGCCCGTAGTCACGGAAGTGGCCTCCGTTTATCGTCCAATACAAGCGAAAGGAAGCGTTTTCCATGTCAGGTTTTTCTAATTCATCACTACGGGGAAGCCGGAACTGAAAACTCCAAAAGTATTAGAGAAGCTTCTGTGTGACATAGAGGTGGTCATTGAAGCAGCTGACAATAACGATGACTTTCCCTTCAAAGGTGTAGAAGTGAGTTTGGAAAAGCCAAGACGAATTCCCCCAAACAAAGAAACAAACCTTAATTTTTTTTTATTCATTCTTATTTTTACGGACATATTAATGAGGTTGGACAAGTATCAGTAGCACAGCAAAATAGTCCATAATCACTGCCGCACCAGGAGCCAGAATCGGCACATCTTAAACCATTTCCATAATCTCTCTTTTCGGCACTCCTAGGAAATATATATTTCGGATAAAAAGGGAAACATTTTCAGCAATGAAATGTAATGGTATTATACCTTATACGCCCTCTTTTTTTGCACCTACTGGGCTAATGAGGACGAGCAAACTCCATGCAGAGTGTAATGAGGAAACTTGCCAGAAAGGCATTAGCTTATTATTCTTATTTTTCGATATCCAACTGTCGAGTGCACAACCTGTAGCAGGTCCATTTGGGTATTGAATATACCATAGTAATAAGTACTTAAAACGGATCAATGTTTTATTCATTTTTTATGCACATTTTTGGGTCATGTGGTTACATGATGTACAGCAATATTCATCACCAATATCTATTTTGGAGCACCATTGGCCAGATGGAGTACATGCACGCTTCTGTCTAATTTCGGCACTCCTATGACAAATATAATTCGGATCAAAATGGGTGTTCGTGTCTATTATTTGACACGTTTGCAGATATCAGATCTTTATCACAAATTATTTTTTTTGTGATGGTCATTCAAGTTTCTTTAGTTGTAAACAGTACAGATTACAAAAGGAAATGTGAATTGAGTGCACAGGAGATGTGCAATGTTGCTGTGAATTTGCAAGGAACAACACATGTCGCAAAGGACCAAAGATTTAATAATTGTCCACACAGGTCACTAGACTAATAGCGATTCTAAGGTGGTCCAGAGGCCCAAAGCCTTACAGAGTACGGAATGGCCATGGAAATCCCTTAAAGATTTAAAAATAATTATTAAAAAATCCAACCTTGTGAATAATCTATCAATCTGGCCGGTGACCATCTCAATGTTATCTGTAGCATCAAGATTTTTTGCTATAAAATACAATTTATATACTCTGTCATTTCCGACATCTGAGTACTACGACATTCTGCGTAATCCGACATCAATGTCTGGTCCCGATTGAAATCCTTCTTGTGTCAGTTTAAAAAACTCTTAGTATTCCGACAATCTGTGTATTCCGAATTACGACACTAATAATTGGTCCCGACAGGCAGAAAACATTGTATAAATTATTATTATTGCTCATTTTGATATCGATCTAGGATGGGGGGGGGTCGCCCTATATGCTTAAAGGCTATTAAAACTAAATTTTCTAGAAGATTTCCCCCCACACCCCCCCACCCAAAACAAACTCTTTTCAGAATAAAAAGGAAATCGCTTTTTCAGTTGTCTAAATCTCAACATTTTCGTGGGAATGTCCCTCAGATCAGACATATTTCAAAATGAAATCGCATGTCCACCAGACAATAACGACAAGAATTGCATTTGTGGTCGTCTTAATCTCAAAATTGCATTTCAGATATTCCAAATTTCAGAAATTTTTAGAAGTCAATTCAACGAAAAACCAGAGGAAATCTCGTTTTCAGAGGTATCTTCATTGTTTAGACTTTCGCTAGACTATTCTCTTTTCAATTTTCACAATTCTAATTTAGGTTTCATTTCTAACATGTTTGATTGGCTCATTCAATGCTGAGTTGTACAAACATTTACAATTCTAATTTAGGTTTCATTTCTTGCATGTTTGATTGGCTTTGCCATGCTGAATTGCATAAACTAACTGGTTGTATAATATTGCTTAATTTTGCTTTCCAAATAATGAATTATATAAAGCAACTGATAGTTTAAAGGGGAATGTTCAGAATTTTCGAGAGTCGGCTTGGACCTTGAATATATGTAAATAGCCTCCAGAATCACTAGAACTGCACAAAAATCGCACAATCCCTTCAATTATATTCCTACCTAAACATTTACCTTTTATTTTCTGTATTTGTTTTTTCTATATTAGACATAGTCTTACTAAACGGCGAGTCGTATTTTTGACTTTCAAACGCTTATAATTATTGATACACGGGGATTTGAATGCTAAAATTTGAAGGGAAAGATTGGAACATTTTTACAGATTAGATTAGCTAAAAAATTCAAGATTCTGAGACTAAAAGTTTTTGGTCGAACAGTAAGTGAACATATTCCTTTAACATAGATGACTCATCAGTGTGACTTGCATCCGCAAAGTCCCAGTTAGTTTTAGAAATGTTTTCAACTACAATTAGAAGGAGTCCTGCAACAACTTTCTTCCTTATTTTTTATGGTGGTGGTAGATGATTTAAAAATTGGATCATTTTAGTAATATGCTTAGTGGCACGATTTATTGGCTCTGGATACGGTGTTAAGGTGATATGAGAATAAAATTCCCATAAAAAAGCACTGGCCTAGGTCATGAATCTAGAACTATATATTTTAAAGTGCAGTTAATTTATTAGTGTATTAAGATAAATGAAATTAATATTCACCCAGGTGATAATACAAATTTCAATCAAATATTTTTTAATAAGAGGTGGTCTTATATTGCCATCGCCCCTGTCCGTCCGTCGGTCCACAATTGGCTTGTGAACGCGATAGAGACTACAGTTTTAGTTTGATTTGTATAAAATTTTGTGTGTAGCATTATAGCATGTAATTTGGGTGGCCTTTCACTAAGGGGTGTTGCTGAATACAGGTGACCGTTGGACCAAGTTTGACTGTATATATTGAAATATTGTGACTTTTTTCAGCATGGTTTCGCTTTATCTTATTGCGATATTGGGACACCTCTTTGAGAAAATAACACATAATATGCGAAATTTATTGCTGACTGGCATTTTTGGATGGTAAGGTCAGAATCGTGGATTGACAAAGGGAATTTTAACGAACAGGTCTGAGCAACCCAAAATGAGTTTTTGCCTTTCTGTATCTGTTGGGGTTTATGAGAACGTACACATGCTATTCAATGTGCAATAATGGGCAATGTTATCAGGACAGAGGCTTTAGCCTTCTTCAATTTTCGATTTCCAACTCTCTGGTGGTCTTTGAATCATACAGCCTGTATTCACAGAAGTGGCCTCCGTTTATCGTCCAATACAAGCGAAAGGAAGCGTTTTCCATGTCAGGTTTTTCTAATTCATCACTACGGGGAAGCCGGAACTAAAAACTCCAAAAGTATTAGAGAAGCTTCTGTGTGACATAGAGGTGGTCATTGAAGCAGCTGACAATAACGATGACTTTCCCTTCAAAGGTGTAGAAGTGAGTTTGGAAAAGCCAAGACGAATTCCCCCAAACAAAGAAACAAACCTTAATTTTTTTTTTATTCATTCTTATTTTTACGGACATACTAATGAGGTTGGACAAGTATCAGTAGCACAGCAAAATAGTCCACTGCCGCACCAGGAGCCAGATTCGGCACAATTTAAACCATTTCCATAATCTCTCTTTTCGGCACTCCTAGGAAATATATATTTCGGATAAAAAGGGAAACATTTTCAGCAATGAAATGTAATGGTATTATACCTTATACGCCCTCTTTTTTTGCACCTACTGGGCTAATGAGGACGAGCAAACTCCATGCAGAGTGTAATGAGGAAACTTGCCAGAAAGGCATTAGCTTATTGCAGTGCGTTCGATTCTCGAACGCACTGCATTGGTTTGCAATTGACTATTTTTTTTTTTTTTTTTGTCTATTTCTGGTCACGCTCCCCAGCCAAAACTGCACATACCACACATAACTTGACATCATTTCCTGCGATGATTAACTGCTCGTTGTTGCTTAAATGTAAAATGGCGCATTTTTGCCTGACCGGAAATGACGTATATTAAAAAGTCGTATTTCAGGGTTTTTCCATTTTCAACTCATTTTTCCAACAGATTGTGATCGGTCTTTTTTGGTTCATTTGTTTAACCCAATAGCTACAAATTGCAATTTTGAAAAATTCATATTTTGACTTTTGTAGCTGACTTTTGGAGCACTTTTTAAAGGATTTTTTTTAACTTTTGCAATTTTATTTCGATCGATCTGAAACCTTTCAATAACATAGACATATGAATTTCCAAAGAAAATCAATTTTCAAAGTTTCGATATCACTTCCGGTTTTGACGTCATTTGCTTCTAAACTTTCAATTTTAACTTCCGGAATATTGAAGATATTTGAAAAAATTTTTTTGTGTTATCATAGATTTGGTCATACATAAAAAATAAAATGATGAAATTTTATCCAGGTGCAAGTGATCAGCCGCCATCTTGAACTGACCTATGTTTCTTAAAATTTTAATTCAGAACCGAGGGTTAATCGGATTTTTTTAATTTTGAAATCTACGACTTCTGCAGTCGATTGCAAAAAAAATGTAGGTTGTAGATTTTTGAATTTCGATTTCAATTTCTTTATATTTCCGGAACAAGAATTTCAGTTATGACCGAAACTTTCAAGGCTCATATCTAGTGACCTTGACCTTTGATGACCTCTTGACCTGTACAAAAATTATTGCCCTTGACGAGATCTATCAGATGATATATTCATATCCGATTTCTGATGTTTACTTCCGGTTTTATCGCCATTTGAAAATTGCAATTTTTAACTTTAAAGAGCTCTGTCACGTGACCTAATTTACATACGTCACAAATTCTATTTCATTTTTACTATGCTAAATGTGCTCTTTCAAATGATATATAACACAATATATTTGAATCAAAATTGCGCTTTTTAAAACTTGCAAATTTTGTGCCAAAGTTCATTGTAACTGTGCGTGTTTTATGGAAATTTGACTTTGATCGATCTGAAAACTTACAAGTAGCTAGACAATTTGATAATGATATCACTTCCGGTTTTGACGTCATTTGTTTGTAAACTTGAAATTTTAATTTATGGAGTTATTTTGGAATTTTTTGTTTTGTTTTTTGGATTATGTTAGAAATGGTCATCATAAAAGATATAAATGATAAAATCCGACCCGGATGTACTATGTCAGGTGCTATGTTGTTGTGACTAATACAACTCAAAATGGGACTTTAGGTGATAATCGGATTTGCATAATATCGGTGTGTATGAAATCCTAAGTCGACGGCCAACAACCTTATGACAACTGTATATTTTTGGAACAAGAACTTTAGTAATGACCGAAACTTTCAAGACTTCTATCGCTACATTTATTAATTGAAGTGGCTAGTAAGCATTGACCCTTCATTTAAGTGTTACACACCTCAATAAGATCAATCTATGCTCCCATATCTGATAATATGCGAGAGTCTTCGTTGTTGAATTTCAACGTTTCATTCCCACAGCACATTATGCAATTCAAGCACAGTTTAACATCTACAACAAAGTTACAATTTACCATATTGTTTCCTTTAACGCTTCTCACTGGTCAATGTTTTGCATATTTAAACGCAGTTCTCTCCCTTCAACTGACAAATGTTTGTTGTCTGTATGTTTAAATTCAGTTCACTCCCTTCAACTGACATTTGCACTAACATGACTTTCTTACATAGTAACTTGCATTTTTAACGTTTTAAATTATGTAGTAAAAAGGTTTAAAAAATATCTAATAATTAATGTAGTAGATAACAATCCAATGCCAAAAGAAGAAAATCTGTTTTAAAAATCTGGTTCTGTCATTTATTCAAAAAATATTGCGTGTCTAAAAACGTTGACCATTAAAATGTTTTTTAAAAAAAATAATAAGACAGATTTTTTGCTCATATTTATTAAAATGACAATATTCGAGCTGTACTGCGAACTTAAGTGTAAGGAAGTTAGCACACAGTATTCTGATGTCATGAGATTTAGCTCTTTCATATGTAGTGACCGCGGTGACTTGCTAACCTGAAAGCCCTGGAACGAAATGAATTTTCCTTCCAGTTTCACGATGTCAGTGATGCAAGTCGGAGTATCTGACATGGAAAAAGCGTTTAGGCGTTCATATAGGACAATAAACCGATGTACCGTGTGCTATTGACTGTGCACGTTAAAGATCCCTCGACAGTTGGAAATCGAAAATAAGAGTAGGCTTATGCCGCTGTCCTGGCAAAATTTCCCTCATTGCACACTGCATGGCGTTTTCCGTCCTAAGTTAGCACATATAGGTTCAGAAAATTAGGACGTACAACTCCATTCATTTCATTTCTTTCATGTGTATGATATTGCTTATGAAAAATATTAATAAATATTCTTTAACTATTCTACTTCCAATGATGTATAAATATGTGCATTAATAAAAACAACGACTTTTTAATCACATGACTTTTCACTACCGGTTATTCCATTTTTCACTACCGATTATAACCAATTTATATGCCGATGTTTATGTTTTGTAAATTTCGCAGTATGGATTGAAAACGCTATTTTTAACCCAAAGACGAAACCTGATTCGCACTGCCCAGTATCGTCTCACGATTCTAGTTATTCTTATTTTTCGATATCCAACTGTCGAGTGCACAGCCTGTAGCAGGTCCATTTGGGTATTGAATATACCATAGTAATAAGTACTTAAAACGGATCAATGTTTTATTGCAGTGCGTTCGATTTGTCGAACGCACTGCTTTGGTTTGCAATTGACTATTTTTGCAGTGCGTTCGATTTGTCGAACGCACTGCTTTGGTTTGCAATTGACTATTTTTTTTTGTCTATTTCTGGTCACGCTCCCCAGCCAAAACTGCACATACCACACATAACTTGACATCATTTCCTGCGATGATTAACTGCTCGTTGTTGCTTAAATGTAAAATGGCGCATTTTTGCCTGACCGGAAATGACGTATATTAAAAAGTCGTATTTCAGGGTTTTTCCATTTTCAACTCATTTTTCCAACAGATTGTGATCGGTCTTTTTTGGTTCATTTGTTTAACCCAATAGCTACAAATTGCAATTTTGAAAAATTCATATTTTGACTTTTGTAGCTGACTTTTGGAGCACTTTTTAAAGGATTTTTTTTAACTTTTTCAATTTTATTTCGATCGATCTGAAACCTTTCAATAACATAGACATATGAATTTCCAAAGAAAATCAATTTTCAAAGTTTCGATATCACTTCCGGTTTTGACGTCATTTGCTTCTAAACTTTCAATTTCAACTTCCGGAATATTGAAGATATTTGAAAAAAAAAATTTGTGTTATCATAGATTTGGTCATACATAAACAATAAAATGATAAAATTTTATCCAGGTGCAAGGGATCAGCCGCCATCTTGAACTGACCTATGTTTCTTAAAATTTTAATTCAGAACCGAGGGTTAATCGGATTTTTTTAATTTTGAAATCTACGACTTCTGCAGTCGATTGCAAAAAAAATGTAGGTTGTAGATTTTTGAATTTCGACCTCAATTTCTTTATATTTCCGGAACAAGAATTTCAGTAATGACCGAAACTTTCAAGGCTCATATCTAGTGACCTTGACCTTTGATGACCTCTTGACCTATACAAAAATTATTGCCGTTGACGAGATCTATCAGATGATATATTCATTTCCGATTTCTGATGTTTACTTCCGGTTTTATCGCCATTTGAAAATTGCAATTTTTAACTTTAAAGAGCTCTGTCACGTGACCTAATTTACATACGTCACAAATTCTATTTCATTTTTACTATGCTAAATGTGCTCTTTCAAATGATATATAACACAATATATTTTAATCAAAATTGCGCTTTTTAAAACTTGCAAATTTTGTGTCAAATTCCATTGAAACCGTGCGTGTTTTTTTGAAATTTTTTCGATCGATCTAAAAACTTACAGGTAAGATAGACAATTTGATTCTGAACAAAAAAATATTTCTAGAATCTTTATATTACTTCCGGTTTTGACGTCATTTGCTTGTAATCTTGTAATTTTAACTTCCTTAGTTTTGGAGATATTTGAAAATATTTGTTTGCATTATGTTAAAAATGGTCATCATAAAAAAAAAATAATGTAATGTGACCCGTAAAAAATATATTACAGTGGAAGTATTATAAAAATATCAAATTTTTGAAAAATGAAATATAATGAATAGAGTTTTACGTCGTGCTTTGCTTTTCTGCACCTATATTGAGGACGGGCAAACGCCATGCAGTGCGCAATGAGGAAAATTTTGCATTAGTCTGATATTATTATCAATTTCCATTTGTCGAGGTATCTTTAACATCACAGCCAATTAGCACATCGGTTTATTTACACCCACGATTGAACGCCCTTACCATGTCAGCCCCTCCGACCTGTATCACTGACGGGATTCATCCCTGGACGTTCAGGATGGCGAGCAGGCATCTGATTCACTAAGCCCCTTTCAAATCATTACACCTGCATCACTGATAGGGGGTAAAAGTAATGGACTTTCATTACCTTTTATTATCGCATAGGAAGGGTCATTACATCTTCCCATACCTGATGGCATGTGAGAGTCTACGTTGTTGTGTTACAACGTATCATCCCCTCAGCACGTCACACATCTGGATTAGTGTACTGTGTACAGTGTATTGTTTGATTTAACGCTTCTCACTGGTCAATGTTTTGATATAATGTACAACTAATGGTTTTTTATAATATCATTAAACTAAAATACAACAATGAAATTTTTTGAGGAGAATTGTATCCTACTGAACTATATTAAGAATTTTTCAAATGATCTGAAAAAAAAACACTTGCTTGCAAAATATAAGATTAAAACTTACATGTTTGTTCTCTGTATGTTTAAATGCAGTTCTCTCCCTTCAACTGACAAATGTTTGTTGTCTATATGTTCAAATGCAGTTCTATCCCCTCAAATGACAATTGCAAGTGCTTACTTTCTTACATTGTCACTTCCGCTTTTAACGTTTTAAATTATGTAGTAAAATGAAAAAATAAAATCTAAATATAGAAGAAAACGATCCGATGCCAAAAGAAATAAATTCGTTTTAAAAATCTGTTTCTGTCATTTATTAAAAAAAAGTTTTAAAACTGTATGTCTAAAAACGTTGTTGACCATTAAAATGATTTTTAAAAAATAATAATATAAATTTTTTGCTAAGTTTATTTTAATGTGACAAATTATGAACTGAACTGCGAACTTTTAAGAAAGAATTCTAATGTCATTTACATATCATATCAAGTAATGGTGCTCAGTGAGCTAGACGCTTGCTCGCCAACCTGAACGACCAGGATTGAATCCCGTCAGTGATGCAGGTCGGAGGGGCTGACATGGAAATAGCGCCTAGTCGTTCGGATGGGACAATAAACCAAGGTCCCGTGTGCTATTGGCTGTGCACGTTAAAGACCCTCGACAGTTGGAAATCGAAAAAAAGAGCAGGCTAATGCACACTGCATGGCGTTTGCCCGTCCTCAGTTAGCCCATATAAGTGCAGAAAAAATAGGACGTAAACTCCATTCATTTCACTTCATTTCTTTCATATGTATGATATTGCATATGAAAAATATTAATACATTTTCTTTAACTATTCTACTTCCAATGATGTATAAAAATGTACATAAATAAAAACAACAACTTTTTAATCAAATGACTTATCACTGGTTATTCTACTTTTCACTCCCGAATAAAAACAATTTATATGGATGGATTTTAAATGACACTTTTCACCCATAGACGAAACCGGATGCGCACTGCCCAGTATCGTCTCACGATTCTAGTTTTTTTTTTTTGTCTATTTCTGGTCACGCTCCCCAGCCAAAACAGCACATACCACACATAACTTGACATCATTTCCTGCGATGATTAACTGCTAGAAGTGTTGCTTAAATGTAAAATGGCGCATTTTTGCCTAACCGGAAATGACGTATATTAAAAAGTCGTATTTCAGGGTTTTTCCATTTTCAACTCATTTTTCCAACAGATTGTGATCGGTCTTTTTTGGTTCATTTGTTTAACCCAATAACTACAAATTGCAATATTGAAAAATTCATATTTTGACTTTTGTAGCTGACTTTTGGAGCACTTTTTAAAGGATTTTTTTTAACTTTTGCAATTTTATTTCGATCGATCTGAAACCTTTCAATAACATAGACATATGAATTTCCAAAGAAAATCAATTTTCAAAGTTTCGATATCACTTCCGGTTTTGACGTCATTTGCTTCTAAACTTTCAATTTCAACTTCCGGAATATTCAAGATATTTGAAAAAAAAAATTTGGGTTATCATAGATTTGGTCATACATAAAAAATAAAATGATGAAATTTTATCCAGGTGCAAGGGATCAGCCGCCATCTTGAACTGACCTATGTTTCTTAAAATTTTAATTCAGAACCGAGGGTTAATCGGATTTTTTTAATTTTGAAATCTACGACTTCTGCAATCGATTGCAAATAAAATGTAGGTTGTCGATTTTTGAATTTCGATTTCAATTTCTTTACATTTCCGGAACAAGAATTTCAGTAATGACCGAAACTTTCAAGGCTCATATCTAGTGACCTTGACCTTTGATGACCTCTTGACCTGTACAAAAATTATTGCCCTTGACGAGATCTTGTCAGATGATATATTCATTTCCGATTTCTGATGTTTACTTCCGGTTTTATCGCCATTTGAAAATTGCAATTTTTAACTTTAAAGAGCTCTGTCACGTGACCTAATTTACATACGTCACAAATTCTATTTCATTTTTACTATGCTAAATCTGCTCTTTCAAATGATATATAGCACAATATATTTGAATCAAAATTGCGCTTTTTAAAACTTGCAAATTTTGTGTCAAATTCCATTGAAACTGTGCGTGTTTTTTTTAAATTTTTTCGATCGATCTAAAAACTTACAGGTAGATAGACAATTTGATTCTGAACAAAAAAATATTTCTAGAATCTTTATATCACTCCCGGTTTTGACGTCATTTGCTTGTAATCTTGAAATTTTAACTTCCTTAGTTTTGGAGATATTTGAAAATATTTGTTTGCATTATGTTAAAAATGGTCATCATAAAAGAAATAAATAATGTATGCGACCCGGAGAAAATATATTACAGAGGAAGTATTATAAAAATTTCCATTTTTTGAAAAATGAAATGAAATGAATAGAGTTTTACGTCTTGCTTTTCTGCACCTATATTGAGGACGGGCAAACGCCATGCAGTCCTGATATTATTATCAATTTTCATTTGTCGAGGGATCTATAACATGCACAGCCAATTAGCACATTGGTTTATTTACACCCACGATTGAACGCCCTTACCATGTCAGCCCCTCCGACCTTTATCACTGACGGGATTCATCCCTGGACGTTCAGGTTGGCGAGCAAGCGTCTGACTCACTAAGCCACCCATATCTGATGGTATGTGAGAGTCTACGTTGATGTGTTACAAAGTATCATCCCCTCAGCACGTCATTCAATTCAAGATTAGTGTACTGTGTACAGTGTATTGTTTCATTTAACGCTTCTCACTGGTCAATGTTTTGATATAATGTACAACAAATGGTTTTTTATAATATCATTAAACTAAAATACAACAATGAAATTTTTTGAGGAGAATTGTATCCTACTGAACTATATTAAGAATTTTTCAAATGATCTGAAAAAAAAACACTTGCTTGCAAAATATAAGATTAAAACTTACATGTTTGTTCTCTGTATGTTTAAATGCAGTTCTCTCCCTTCAACTGACAAATGTTTGTTGTCTATATGTTCAAATGCAGTTCTATCCCCTCAAATGACAATTGCAAGTGCTTACTTTCTTACATTGTCACTTCCGCTTTTAACGTTTTAAATTATGTAGTAAAATGAAAAAATAAAATCTAAATATAGAAGAAAACGATCCGATGCCAAAAGAAATAAATTCGTTTTAAAAATCTGTTTCTGTCATTTATTAAAAAAAAGTTTTAAAACTGTATGTCTAAAAACGTTGTTGACCATTAAAATGATTTTTAAAAAATAATAATATAAATTTTTTGCTAAGTTTATTTTAATGTAACAAATTATGAACTGAACTGCGAACTTTTAAGAAAGAATTCTAATGTCATTTACATATCATATCAAGTAATGGTGCTCAGTGAGCTAGACGCTTGCTCGCCAACCTGAACGACCAGGATTGAATCCCGTCAGTGATGCAGGTCGGAGGGGCTGACATGGAAATAGCGCCTAGTCGTTCGGATGGGACAATAAACCAAGGTCCCGTGTGCTATTGGCTGTGCACGTTAAAGACCCTCGACAGTTGGAAATCGAAAAAAAGAGCAGGCTAATGCACACTGCATGGCGTTTGCCCGTCCTCAGTTAGCCCATATAAGTGCAGAAAAAATAGGACGTAAACTCCATTCATTTCACTTCATTTCTTTCATATGTATGATATTGCATATGAAAAATATTAATACATTTTCTTTAACTATTCTACTTCCAATGATGTATAAAAATGTACATAAATAAAAACAACAACTTTTTAATCAAATGACTTATCACTGGTTATTCTACTTTTCACTCCCGAATAAAAACAATTTATATGGATGGATTTTAAATGACACTTTTCACCCATAGACGAAACCGGATGCGCACTGCCCAGTATCGTCTCACGATTCTAGTTTTTTTTTTTTGTCTATTTCTGGTCACGCTCCCCAGCCAAAACAGCACATACCACACATAACTTGACATCATTTCCTGCGATGATTAACTGCTAGAAGTGTTGCTTAAATGTAAAATGGCGCATTTTTGCCTAACCGGAAATGACGTATATTAAAAAGTCGTATTTCAGGGTTTTTCCATTTTCAACTCATTTTTCCAACAGATTGTGATCGGTCTTTTTTGGTTCATTTGTTTAACCCAATAACTACAAATTGCAATATTGAAAAATTCATATTTTGACTTTTGTAGCTGACTTTTGGAGCACTTTTTAAAGGATTTTTTTTAACTTTTGCAATTTTATTTCGATCGATCTGAAACCTTTCAATAACATAGACATATGAATTTCCAAAGAAAATCAATTTTCAAAGTTTCGATATCACTTCCGGTTTTGACGTCATTTGCTTCTAAACTTTCAATTTCAACTTCCGGAATATTCAAGATATTTGAAAAAAAAAATTTGGGTTATCATAGATTTGGTCATACATAAAAAATAAAATGATGAAATTTTATCCAGGTGTAAGGGATCAGCCGCCATCTTGAACTGACCTATGTTTCTTAAAATTTTAATTCAGAACCGAGGGTTAATCGGATTTTTTTAATTTTGAAATCTACGACTTCTGCAATCGATTGCAAATAAAATGTAGGTTGTCGATTTTTGAATTTCGATTTCAATTTCTTTACATTTCCGGAA
This sequence comes from Lottia scabra, assembly GCA_029955415.1. Classification (NCBI taxonomy): domain Eukaryota; kingdom Metazoa; phylum Mollusca; class Gastropoda; family Lottiidae; genus Lottia; species Lottia scabra. Next base: position 14,094,288 of record JARJEI010000003.1, read on the forward strand.
CAAGAATTTCAGTAATGACCGAAACTTTCAAGGCTCATATCTAGTGACCTTGACCTTTGATGACCTCTTGACCTGTACAAAAATTATTGCCCTTGACGAGATCTTGTCAGATGATATATTCATTTCCGATTTCTGATGTTTACTTCCGGTTTTATCGCCATTTGAAAATTGCAATTTTTAACTTTAAAGAGCTCTGTCACGTGACCTAATTTACATACGTCACAAATTCTATTTCATTTTTACTATGCTAAATCTGCTCTTTCAAATGATATATAGCACAATATATTTGAATCAAAATTGCGCTTTTTAAAACTTGCAAATTTTGTGTCAAATTCCATTGAAACTGTGCGTGTTTTTTTTTAAATTTTTTCGATCGATCTAAAAACTTACAGGTAGATAGACAATTTGATTCTGAACAAAAAAATATTTCTAGAATCTTTATATCACTCCCGGTTTTGACGTCATTTGCTTGTAATCTTGAAATTTTAACTTCCTTAGTTTTGGAGATATTTGAAAATATTTGTTTGCATTATGTTAAAAATGGTCATCATAAAAGAAATAAATAATGTATGCGACCCGGAGAAAATATATTACAGAGGAAGTATTATAAAAATTTCCATTTTTTGAAAAATGAAATGAAATGAATAGAGTTTTACGTCTTGCTTTTCTGCACCTATATTGAGGACGGGCAAACGCCATGCAGTCCTGATATTATTATCAATTTTCATTTGTCGAGGGATCTATAACATGCACAGCCAATTAGCACATTGGTTTATTTACACCCACGATTGAACGCCCTTACCATGTCAGCCCCTCCGACCTTTATCACTGACGGGATTCATCCCTGGACGTTCAGGTTGGCGAGCAAGCGTCTGACTCACTAAGCCACCCATATCTGATGGTATGTGAGAGTCTACGTTGATGTGTTACAAAGTATCATCCCCTCAGCACGTCATTCAATTCAAGATTAGTGTACTGTGTACAGTGTATTGTTTCATTTAACGCTTCTCACTGGTCAATGTTTTGATATAATGTACAAAAAATGTTTTTTTTATAATATCATAAAACTAAAATACAACAATGAAATTTTTTGGGGAGAATTGTATCCTACTAAACTATATTAAGAATTTTTCAAATGATCTGAAAAAACACTTGCTTGCAAAATATAAGATTAAAACTTACATGTTTGATGTCTGTATGTTTTAATGAAGTTCTCTCCCTTCAACTGACAAATGTTTGTTGTCTATATGTTCAAATGCAGTTCTATCCCATCAACTGACAATTGCAAGTGCTTACTTTCTTACATTGTCACTTGCGCTTTTAACGTTTTAAATTATGTAGTAAAAATGAAAAAATAAAATCTAAATATAGAATATAACGATCCGATGCCAAAAGAAGAAAATTCGTTCTGGTTCTGTCATTTATTAAAAAAAAGTTTTAACTGCATGTCTAAAAACGTTGACCATAAAAATGTTTTTTAAAAAAAATAATAATATAAATTTTTTGCTAAGTTTACTTTAAGATGATAAATTACGAGCTGAACCTAAACGTCCAGGGTTCAATCCCGTCAGTGATACAGGTCGGAGGGGCTCTCATGGAAAAAGCGCCTAGTCGTTCGGATGGGACAATAAACCAAGGTCCCGTGTGCTATTGGCTGTGAATGTTAAAGCCACATAAGCCCAGACTTGGACATTGAGAAAAAGTCTTCTCATGTTTTTTTTTAAAGTTAGCACTTAGAAATGAATATTGAACTAAAAAAAAAATCGATTCCCTTTCGTGGTTCCAATTCTACAGCCATTTGAAGGAAATTTTGACATGTTTACGTTTCAACACCGAGTTGATTGAGGGAGACGTCAATAACTCACAAGCTCCGCCCACTACTAGCACGTGCTACTGGAGATTGGAGTGTGACGTCATTTAACTAACACGCCCCCCGCTTGACCTCATTAGCATTTTATTTATGGAAATCATTTTATTAGATCCCGATTTTAAATCCAGCTGCATCGAAGCCATCTGAGTACCCAAAGCCGTGAATTTTAGTTTTTTGACTTAATTAAACATCAGAGATTAAGCTAGAATACCTTTTGTCCCGAAATCCCATAAATTTCATTTTGTAAACAAACCAATCCCGCAATGTGACTTTAAGGACAACTCGATAGTTGGAAATCGAAAAAAAAACAGGCTAATGCCGCTGTCAGGCAAAATTTCCCTCATTGCACACTGTATGGCGTTGCCCGTCCTCAGTTAGCTCATATAGGTGCAGAAAAAATAGGACATAAATCCATTCATTTCACTTCATTTCGTTCATATGTATGATATTGCATAATGAAAAATATTAATAAATATTTTTTAACTATTCTACTTCTAATGATGTATAAAAATGTACATAAATAAAAACAACGACTTTTTAATCAGATGACTTTTCACTACCGATCACACGCTAGTTGTTCCATTTTTCACCGAACGTGACCTGGTTATTCCACCTTTCACTCCCGAATAGCTTGCTAGTTTGAGCACTCTGGCATGGTACGATGGTATCACATAATGTGGGATCATCTGAGGTGGCTATATAGCCAAACCTCAACTCCAGTATCAGCACTGCACTGATGAGGCCCAGAAGGCCCAAACAGTACTGTTTGCAGTTAAACAATTTATATGTATGGATGAAAAATGACACTTTTCACCAATAGACGAAACCGGATGCGCACTGCCCAGTATCGTCTCACGATTCTAGTTCATTTTTTATGCACATTTTTGGGTCATGTGGTTACATGATGTACAGCAATATTCATCACCAATATCTATTTTCGAGCACCATTGGCCAGATAGAGTACATGCACGCTTCTGTCTAATTTCGGCACTCCTATGACAAATATAATTCGGATCAAAATGGGTGTTCGTGTCTATTATTTGACACGTTTGCAGATATCAGATCTTTATCACAAATTATTTTTTTTGTGATGGTCATTCAAGTTTCTTTAGTTGTAAACAGTACAGATTACAGAAGGAAATGTGAATTGAGGACCAAAGATTTAATAATTGTCCACACAGGTCACTAGACTAATAGCGATTCTAAGGTGGTCCAGAGGCCCAAAGCCTTACAGAGTACGGAATGGCCATGGAAATCCCTTAAAGATTTAAAAATAATTATTAAAAAATCCAACCTTGTGAATAATCTATCAATCTGGCCGGTGACCATCTCAATGTTATCTGTAGCATCAAGATTTATTGCTATAAAATACAATTTATATAATCAGATGGAAGTTAAAAAACAGATTATAAACAATAGTAAAGAGGAACAAACAGGCCCGTAACTAAAGAGTGTGGGGGGGGGGGGGGGGGGTCGCCCTATATGCTAAAAGGCTATTAAAACATTTCTGAACCTTAAATATGTCACGAAATGACAGGAATATCCTAGATCAAACTCTTTCCAGTTGTCTAAATCTCAAATCTAGGGGATGTCCTCTAAAACAAAACTATTTTCAAAATGATTCCAGTTGTCTAAATATCACAATTTTCTAGGGGATGTCCCCCCACACCTATCCCTCCCCCCCCCAAACCAAACTCTTTTCAGAATGAGAGGAAATCGCTTTTCCAGTTGTCTAAATCTCAAAATTTTCGTGGGAATGTCCCTCAGATCAGACATATTTCAAAATGAAATCGCATGTCCACCAGACAATAACGACAAGAATTGCATTTGTGGTAGTCTTAATCTAAAAATTGCAAAATTGCATTTCAGATATTCCAAATTTCAGAAATTTTTAGAAGTCAATTCAACAAAAAACCAGAGGAAATCTCGTTTTCAGAGGTATCTTCATTGTTTAGACTTTCGCCCCCCCCCCCCGCCCCCCCCTTTAGAAGCACTGGACCCAGACATGACCAATCTGTATTTCGTTCTGTGTGGAATGCACGATGATGGATATTTTACCAATGTCGCAATTCATTTTCCAGCTATCTTTTACGTACCAAGTCTGCAGAACATAGGGCCTCGGTTTATTTTCCAATCCAAACGACTGTAGACGCTTTTTCATTTCCTCCGACCCGCATCACTGACAAGAGCAAACACAGCATGACAGGATTGAACTCTAGACTTTAAGGTTGGCGAACCCGCGTCCAACTCATTGAGCCACCTCGGTTTCGAACCCAGAAGCACTGACAATTAAGCAGAAACACCTTACCTTCAGAAACTAAAACCATGGTTGCCACGATAACAAGAAGTATTACAAGCTTCATTTTGAAAACGTTCTTTCAGTTGTCAGATACAGAAATAAAGTAATCTTTCTATTAAATGTCGAGATATTTATTCTCTTTTCAATTTTCACCATTCTAATTTAGGTTTTATTTCTAGCATGTTTGATTGGCTCATTCAATGCTGAGTTGTACAAACTTTTATCATTCTAATTTAGGTTTTATTTCTAGCTTGTTTGATTGGCTCATTCAATGCTGAGTTGTACAAACTTTTACAATTCTAATTTAGGTTTCATTTCTAGCTTGTTTGATTGGCTCATTCAATGCTGAGTTGTACAAACTTTTACAATTCTAATTTAGGTTTCATTTCTAGCATGTTTGATTGGCTTTGCCATGCTGAATTGCATAAACTAACTGTTATTATTGTTTAATTTTGCTTTCCAAATGATGAATTACATAAAGCAACTGATAGTTTAAAGGGGAATGTTCAGAATTTTCGAGAGTCGGTTTGGACCTTGAATATATGTAAATAGCCTCCAGAATCACTAGAACTGCACAAAAATCGCACAATCCCTTCAATTATATTCCTACCTAAACATTTAACTTTTATTTTCTGTATTTGTGTTTTCTAATTAGGCATAGTCTTACTAAACGGCGAGTCGTATTTTTGACTTTCAAACGCTTATGATTATTGATACACGGGGATTTGAATGCTTAAATTTGAAGGGAAATATTGGAAAATTATTACAGATTAGATTATCTAAATTATTGAACGCATCGTATCGCCACACCGGACCACGAGGGTATGATTCCATATATGCAGAAGTGGTATCCGTCAAATGGTCTACGTCATGCTTCAAAAAATAAATCGCCGGGTGTAGTGACGCATCCGGACCTTTCTGCGCGGAGATCTTCCAAATGTGACTTATTTTGCCGGGATTCCCCGTCTTTGAGTTTGAGACGGCATCTATCTACATATTTATTTATTTCATTTGGAACTTTTATTGTATAAAGATCATTTATTATAATAATGTTTGTTCCATGAGGAATATCTATTATGAAGAACAAATTGCAGTCACAAAAACACATACATGCGGTTCGTGGTCCGGTGCGGCGATACAATGCGTTCATTTCATCGTAGCGTTTTAACGGATCGAAACTAACAAGGGTATGCACTTGACATGACACACACATGCTGTTGCGGTGCGTTGTTATATTTCTCCGCTACGTTTGTCCGGTGAAACACAGCGATGCCGCAGGTGTTTTCCATTATTTTAACACGTCATTGTGGGGAAATTTCCTCCTTCGAGGTATCCATGATGTCTGATGTTGAACGAACGTCGACATTCAGTCAAATTTAACCGCGCGTATGTGTCATTCCTACCGAAACTGTACCGCGACGTAGGCATCGCACCCGCATGTATGTGTTTTCACCTTGACGGAAATCACCTGCAGCACCGCTGCGTTTCACCGGACCGAAAGTCTCGGGACTTTCTGTCCGGTGAAACTCGGCGGAGAAATATAACAACGCACCGCAACAGCATGTTTGTGTCATGTCAAGTGCATACCCTTGTTAGTTTCGATCCGGTAAAACTCTGCGGTAAATTGAACGCATCGCATCGCCGCACCGGACGACCTTTAGTTTCGATCCGGTAAATCGTTGTGGTGAAATTAACGCATCGCATCGCCGAATCGGACCACAAACCGCATGTATGTGTTTTCACCTTAAGGCCTACATGTGTTCTAATAAACTTCATGTGGGTTTAGAACAGCTTTTTATACTAAAAACAGCTCTGAAATCAGAATAGCAGAACCCGAAATTTCGAGTTGTGGAGTCCGAAATTTCGAGTTGTGGAGTCCGAAATTTCGACTTGTGGAATCCGAAATTTCGACTTGTGGAATCCGAAATTTCGACTTGTGGAATCCGAAATTTCAACTTGTGGAGTCCGAAATTTCGAGTTGTGGAATCCGAAATTTCGAGTTGTGAAAAATATTTTCAGAAAAATAAAATTATAAATATTTTTTTTTTAGGTGTGTCTAAAAGGCTTTTGTAATATTCACCCAGGGGATAAAACAAATTTCAATCAAATATTTTTTTGTAAGAGGTTTTTTGTAAATTATATGCGAATCTGGCGGTGGGTGGGGGGGGGGGGGGGGGGTATGAGGACACCTCAGAAGCCTTAATACTACAAAATGTCTGAACGAAAAAAAGATGTAAATACTGGAATTTTGCTTCTGATGTAAAGAGGTTGTCTGTATCGTAGACTATCCACATCATCATCATCATCATCATATCCGATTTTGATTATCAAGGCCTTGGATTAATCCTCATGCGAGGTTGGGGCCTGGCTGTCCAGTCTCTTCAAGCTTATCTGTTGTTTGGGTCGGTCGAAATCATGCCTCGTGATTCTCTGTCTCGTTTTACTAGGTCTTTCCACGACAATATGGGTCTACCAGGAGCTCTTGCTGTCTTGTATTTTTTTTACCTGAGCTATCCAGTCTGGGCTACGATCTTTGTGCCCTACCCGTATTCAATTGGAGCTGGGACAGAAGGGATTCGAATGGAATGTCGTCATTCGGTTTGATCAGACAGGTCCATCTTATCGTAGCCTTGTCCTTAGATACCTTTATAAATCTACAAACATTGACAAGTGACTCACTACCATGGCATCTTGAATAATAAGCCCATTGTGCCATCTGCTCGTTAATTAGACATGATTGAAATTCCGTTTGATTACTCTGAGTCATTAAATATTTAGTTTATTAAACCATAGAATATTTATTATTCAATCAATTTCTGTACATATTAAATTTGAACTTTCGCCATTCTATCGAATAAAAATATCAAGTTTCAGAAAAGGGAATTCTTTAGATAAGCTTCTTAAGATAAGAAAACAAACAAACTGCAGTGTCTCGCTTCCCCTAGCAGTGATGCAGGTCAGAGGGGTTGACATGGCGTACAGTTGATCGCCCCCCGGTCAGTGATTCAGGTCAGAGGGGTTGACATGGCGTACAGTTGATCGCCCCCCTGTCAGTGATTCAGGTCAGAGGGATTGCCATGGAAAATGTGTCTATTTGTTCGGATGGAACACTGAACCCAGGCCCAGTGAATAAGAAAAGGTTGCCCTGGCAAAATTTCCCTATTAGCACAATATGTATGGCGTTTGCCTATCCTCATTAGCCCATACAGGTGCAGAAAAGCATCTTTTGGATGCAGTCTAATTAAAATCAGACCCTAATTTCGTTCGTTCGTTTTTTTTTTTAAATCCGGTTTTTTAACCACTACATTAGGGTCTGAGAACGAGACGCTGTAACAGTCGTTCACGTTAACTTTGACCTAACCTTGATAAAAATGACCTAATAAACTAGTCTACAGCACTTAGGAATCCTAGAATGCACCTATTGTTCGAGAACAAAATCCCAGCGCAGGAGAGGGCAAAGATCTGATTGGTTAAAACAAAGGTCATTAAGGTTAGGTCAAAGTTAACGTGAACGGCTGTTACAGCGTCTCGTTCTCAGACCCTAATGTAGTGGTTAAAAAACCGGATTTAAAAAAAAACGAACGAACGAAATTAGCGTCTGATTTTTAATCATGATATACTTTAGACAGTAATGGAAGTCGTATTTACTCTTAGATTTGTAAAGGGTTTCTTGGATTGTACTGTTTATGTTTAACAACATAGTATCGGATAATAAAAAATGTCAATTTGCAAAAAATTTTGCAACTATTGGTTGCAAATTTTTATGGTACAGTACTACAATGTTTGCTTATAATGCAATCGATCTGAAATTTAAAATATATAATACTATCATGATGATAAACCTAAATCCGTTTTCAGAAATTTTGCAACTTTTCTGGTTTTTGCAAAAATTGCACTTAAAGTTCGATTTTCAACTTTTTACCTATCACTGATACACTGAAAAAAATATATGCATGTAACTAGACATGTCATAAGACACAGATTTAGCAAAAAAGATTTGACTGGAAACGTCAAATCTTTCGCCATCTTGGATAATAGTAACATGTCTTTAAATTGCTACTTGTCCCTCAATTTTATCCGATTTTCATGATTCTGGTACTCATCGAAACCTTAGTCGTTTGGGCTCATTTCTCTGGAAGTCAAATTTTGAGTTTTGATTTTGGCTTCTTGAAATTTTTAATCAAAAAATTTCAAAATTTTTCAGAATGGCTCAATATTTGAAGTAATTTTTCTCGTAACCTTGACATCTCATGACCTTGAGTTTCTCATGACTCGAAGATCTCGACAATATCTATCCACTGGTATTTTCATTTTTTGTTTTTGACCGTAACTTCCGGTTTTATAAGCGATTAAAATTAGTTAAAATTTATATTAAATAGCTCTAGCAGCTACCCTTTTTGTGCAAATTTCTTAATTTTTGCAGATTTCTAATCTACTCATCAAGACGCATCCAATGATGTATAATATGCATACATTTCAAGCATATTGAAGTACCATTAAATGTTATGCAGTGGAATGGATTCTATTTTTAGTATTTCGGTTAATTGGTGTCAGTAACCCTGTCAACACAGATATAAATCAAAGTTTAAGGTGTTAATTTAAAGCTATGTTCACACTGTTTTCTAATATGTCCAGTTATAACATATTAGAACACTCTAGGTTACATTGAACAGCATCATGCTGTAATTTATGCATACGAAACCACATTTAAAGGTACATTTCCACTTAATTTACCATTTTTTTTATTTATCATCCGAATTTTATGAAACTTGGTACATATATGCATAATCGGATTGCGAATTCAGGGGAAATGTAAGATTTGGGTTTTGCGCATGCGCATTATCAACTTTCTCAATTCTCATCCAAATTTCTTCAAAATTGACATGTATGTGCATAATCAGATTCGAAATATCATGGATATATTGAATTTGTGTAGTGTGCATGCGCATCGCCAACTTTCTTATTTCTTATCCTAATTTCTTCAAAAATGGCATGTATGTGTATAATTAGATTCGAAATATCATGGATATATTGAATTTGTGTAGTGCGCATGCGCATCACCAACTTTCTTATTTCTTATCCGAATTTCTTCTAAATCGGCATGTGTGTGTATAATTAGATTCGAAATATAATGGATATATTGAATTTGTGTAGCGCGCATGCGTATCGCCAACTTTCTTACTTCTTATCCGAATTTCTTCAAAAATTGACATGTATGTGTATAATTAGATCTGAAATATCATAGATATAATGAATTTGGTAGTGCGCATGCGCATCGTTAACTTTCTTATTTCTTATCCGAATTTCTTCAAAATTGACATGTATGGGTATAATTAGATCCGATATATCATGAATGTATTACATTTGTGTTGTGCGCATGCGCATTGCCAACCTTTTTATTTTTCTCCGAATTCCTTCAAAATCAGCTTGTGTTGCATGCGCATTTGTACAGGGCATGTACAAGAAATATTGCCGCACCGGTCGTACCTTTGTGTCGTAACAAGCCCTGCATCAGTACTGTTAACTGAACAGTTCTAGTTTTTTTTTGTTTTTTTTTTGTAATTGTTGTCAGAGTACCCAGCAAAAACTGTTATACTTAGAAGATTTTTTGCATTTCCCCAGATATCCCAGACCTAGTGATTAGCCCTTAAATGTATATCCAACCATCAGTTTCCGATCGGAAGCGGTCTGGCGGAAAACTCTTTATTTTTGGAAATCGACCATAAATTGTTTAATATTTGTTCGATTTCCGTAAAATTTTCTGTGTGACATCTTGAAAAAAACTTCTAAGCAGGCATCGGCTTCAGAAATTTGAAATTTGAAAATTTTGTTGATAACTTTTTGTACCGAATGTTGGTCAAAATTCAAACTTCTTTAATTTTTATTCGATTTGCACGAAAATTGGTAGGTGGGTAGAAACGAAATTATCGATTAAGATTCCCAAAAAAGAAATTCCGAAATTTTTCCGGAACATTAGGAAATTTCCAAAAAATGTCGAAAATCACAAATATCGGAGTTTTCGGATTATTTTTTGCAAAAACTTGAAAATTTGTTATTTCATGGAATTTTTACCATTAATATCTTCATTTTGTACACTAGCCGTATATGCAAATTCCTATCCGTTTAGCCGCCATCTTAAAAAAGCGAAATATCGCAAAAAATACTACTCCTCCACCATTTTTAATCCGAAAATGTAATTTTGAAAATTATCTAGTCCTCTAGTCGCCTTTTTTTTAATTTTGAATTTGTCTTTGCACAACCTTCATTCAAAGTTTTTTGTGATAGGCCATGAATATCAAGGCTTATAACTTTTGACCTTGACCGTCTGCAACCTATATTTTTGGACAAAGCGATTCTTCTTTGGCTACCCTTTCATTTGATACCAACATTTATAATTTTGGTTAATTACTTTTAATTTTATGGGGTTTTGAAAATGAACAATTTTTAATTTTCTTTAAATTATTCAATTTCAAGATATACGATTTTAATATCCCTAATTTTGTTCATCTGACTTCTATTTAACTTACAGAAAAAATTCGAAGAGATTTATAATGTACAAATTCACAGCTTTAAAATAATATATAAATCATTGTGCATTCACAATATTCAACATTTTTTAAAAATAAAATATACTCTAATTACATGAGATTATGAAGGTGTTATAAGAATTACATAACAGCTTCAACAAGCTAACAGACACAAGTATCTAGGTCATAAAAGTGTTATCAGGTCAAACCATTCTACTACACCCTAGTCTCTACACAATATAAGCTTTATCAAAATATAGATGCAATATACAACCAGGAAACTGATTATAGATTTGTCAATCAAATGTTGAACCCAAAAGTTTTAATTTCAAGTTCCAGAGAAGAATTGTTTAAACAGAATTATAAAAGGACAAAAACTTAAAATTCAATGGCCAAGTTTGAACATAAATATTTGGGACCGAATCCAGAGAAATGGATATGTTTAGAAATATAATCTGAATACTTAAAATTTGTAAAACAGGTATACATGTATAATGTAAAATTTCACAGCTTTAAAACCATATATTATTTATAATAGAAATTCATCAAAAAAGGAAACTGACCAATCTATGACATTGTTAAATAGATCTAGAACTTTTTGTGGGATACAAAAATGCACGATATAGATTAAAATTTCTTTATATTAAACAAAGAGCTAATCAGTTATAGTTGGTTCAATTTTTTTTGCGTGGCAAATCTATCGATTTGTCACGCTTTGTTTTCGTTATGATTATTTTTTTTGCAGTGCGTTCTAGCGAACGCACTGCTTTGTTTTGCAAATGACTTTTTTTTTTTTTTTTTTTTTTTTTTTTTTCACTTTCTGGTCAGAGCGCCCAGCCAAAACTACACATGCCACATATAATCTCTCAAGATTTCCCACGATAATCTACTGCTCGGTATTGTTTAAATGTAAAATGACGCATGCCCTACCAACCGGAAATGAGGTATGAGAACATATGGGTTTTGATGTTTTGGTCATTATCTCCTTTATTTTTCAACCGATTTTGATCGGACTGACTTTGCATATTTCTCTAATCGATTGTCCACGAGACAAAAGTTTAACAATATCATTTTGAGAAAAATCTTGCTGACTTTTGGAGCACTTTTTCTTGACCACTTTTTCAACTTTTGCAATTTTATATTGATCAACCTGAAAACTTACATGTTTATAGACATTTTGATTGCGAGCAATTAGCAATTTTCAAAATTTCGATATCACTTCCGGTTTTGACGTCATTCGCTCTCAAAGTTGAAATTTCAACTTCCGGAATTTTGAAGATATTCGAAAAATTCTTTTTGCAATATGTTTGTTATGTAGACTCAAAATTATACAAATCATAAAATTTGACCCGGATGTAACAGATCAGGCGCCATCTTGAAATGGTATATTTTCATAAAACGCAAAATGGGGCCTCAGGGTGTTATGGAATTTGCATAATTTTTATGTCTATGTAATCAACAGTCGACTGCGACCAAAACATGGGAAGCCGATTTTTGAATTTCAATTCTGAATTTTTCTGATTTCCGGAAAAAATAAGTCAGTAATTGTCAAAACTTTCAAGGCCCATATTTTGTGACCTTGACCTTTTGTGACTTTGTGACCTGTACAAAAGTTATTGCCCTTGATTAGATGTATCCAATGACATATTTTTTTCAGATGCCAAATGATTACTTCCGGTTTTATAGCCGTTTGAAAATTGTAATTTTTAACTTTAAACAGCTCTACCACGTGACCTAATTTACATATGTCTTATTTTCTTTCACCGTCATACTATGCTATGTCTGCTCTTTCCAATGATATACAACACAATATATTTGAATCAAAATTCCGCCTTTTAAAGTTTGAAAAATTTGTGTCAATTTCCATTGAAACTGTGCGTGTTTTTTTCAAATTTTATTTCGATCGTTCTGAAAACTTACAAGTAGATAGACATTTTGATGGCGAACAAAAATATGTTTTCAAAATTTTTGTATCACTTCCGGTTTTGAAGTTATTGGCTCTCAAAGTCGAAATCTCAACTTCCGGAATTTTGAAGATATTTGAAAAATTCTTTTTGCAGTATGTATGTAATATAGACACAAAAGTATACAAATAATAAAATTTGACCCAGATGTAACAGATCAGTCGCCATCTTGAAATGGTACATTTTCATAAAACGCAAAATGGGGCCTCAGGGTGTAATGAAATTTGCATAATTCTGATGTTTTTGGAATCTACAGTCGATTGCTACCAAAACATGAGACGCCGATTTTTGAATTTCAAGTCTGATTTATTTTAATTTCCGGTTAAGATAAATCAGTAATTGTCAAAACTTTAAAGGCTCATATCCTGTGACCTTGACCTCTGGTGACCAAGTGACCTGAAACAAATTCATTGCCATTGACGATACCTATGCACAGATACTTTCATTTAGGTTTTCCGATGTTTACTTCCGGTTTTATATCCATTTGAAAATTGCAGTTTTTAGCATTAAAGAGCTCTGACACGTGACCTAATTCATGTACGTCACAAATTCTTTCACAATCTAATTATGCTAAATCTACTTTTTCAATTATATACAACACAATATTTTAAAATCAAAATAGCGCCTTTTGAATTTTGAAAATTAGTTATTCCATCTGCTTGTAAAATATTAAATTCAAATTTCAGTTGAAGGGAGAGAACTACATTTTGACATAAAGCTGCGTTTGGGCGATCGTCCTCTCCCATTAACTTGCGTTTGGGCGATACGTTATCATTAATGTCCTTTTTTTACATTGTAACTGTTTAAAAGAAACATTAAGATATATTTTCTTTGAATGAAATATGTATTGATAAAATTCGATCTGTATTTCAAACTATGAAGTATGAATACTGTGCAGTCCGTTTCTAAATTGAGTTTTGTGATATGCGTTTTCCACTGATTACGCCTTTTTTTTAATCAGATTACTTTTCACTACCGAACATGAAATGTTTATTTCACTGTTGACTACCGTGTGTGAACTGGTTAATCATTTTTTCACTACCGAATTCACAATTATGCGTTTTAAAATTTTGTAACATCTGCATTTCAATGTAACAAGCTTTCTTCTGTAAACCTGACAACATGGATTGAAAGATGTCACTTTTCACCAATGGACGAAACCGGATGCGCACTGCATGGTACCATTCATGGTTCTAGTTTTTTTTTTTTTTTTTTTTTGCAGTGCGTTCGATTTCGAACGCACTGCTTTGTTTCCAGAATGTTTTTTTTTTTTTTTTTTTTTTTTTTTTTTTCTTCAAATTCTGGTCAGAGCGCCCAGCCAAAACTGTAAATGCCACATATGCATTGATGCAATTTCTCTTATGTACTCGAAAAACTAAATTTTTTAAATGTAATTTGATGCATTTTTGTCCAACCGGATATGACGTAGGGCACGAAAGTGTATTTTAGAATTTTTCATTTCACGGCTCTATTTTTCATCCGATTTTACTCGGATTTTTTTAGGTTACTTCTGTAAACTAATGTCTACAATACGGCTTCTTCAAGTAATTGAAAATTTTTACTTTTGTCCCTAACTTTTTTTAGTTTTAATTATAAAATTTTTTCAACTTCTACAACTTTATTTCGATGAATCTGAAAATATACATGCATAAAGGCATATGGATTGTGAACAAAATGCAAGTTTCAAAATGTCGATATCACTTCCGGTTTTGACGTAAATGGCTCTTAAAGTTAAAATTTCAACTTCCGGAATTTTGAAGACATGTAAAAATGTTTTTCGGAAATATGGTTGAAATGACAATTCAAAAACATTGAATTAAAAAAAATTTACCCGGAAGTAAAAAATAAGCCGCCATGTTGATATGACCAACTTTTGTATAACTCAAAATGGGGCCTCAGGGTTATGAGCGGAATTCGTAATAGTAGTATTTTAGGACAGCCCAGTCGATTGCCAAAAAAAGTACGTTATTAGATTTTTTATTTTTAATACTGCCTTTTTGTTATTTCCGGTATAACGTTTAAAGTAATTGCCAAAATTTCAAAGACTTGTAACTCATGACCTTGACCATTTATGACCTTGTAACCTGAACAAAGGTTATTGCCCTTGACTAGATCTATCTAATGAAATATCCATTTTCGTTGTCCGATGTTTACTTCCGGTTCTATTGCCATTTGAAATTTGCTATTTTCAACTTTAAACAGCTCTGTCACGTGACCCAAGTAACATACGTCACAAACTCTTATATATTATTAGTGTGCTTATTTTACTCTTTCCAGTGATATAAAACACTTTATGTTTGAATGAAAATTGCGCGATTTAAAATTTGAAAATTTTGTGCAAAGTTTCATTGTAACTGTGCGTGTTTTTTTCAAATTTTATTTTGACCGTCCTGAAAACTTACAGGTAGATAGACATTTTGTTTTTCAAACTCAAATCTGTTTTCAAAATGTTGATAACACTTCCGGTTTTGACGTTATTCGCTTTTTAAATCTAAAATCTAACTTCCGGAATTTATATGATATATAGGGCTGCAACGATTCCTGAAGTGGCGATTCGATACGCTAAACGATACACATTCAACGATTCGATTTATTGCGATTACAAATCGCGATTCTTGAGTTTGAAATCGGAAAGAAAAAAAAACCTTTAATCATTAACATTTTAACACATTTTTGACATAATTTTCGTAACAAATTTATATGCTTCAGATCATCATCATTAAAAACAAAGATTTAAGATGATAATAAACAAATTGATACGTAAAAAGCAATTTTCGAAAATTTCGATACGACATAAATTATAAAATGCGTGAGGATTTCTTGTTCTCAGTCAATAAAAGAGTTAATTAAATGAATCAAAATCGGGGCCGATGAATCGCGATTATTTTTTTCTTACACGATGCATCGATAAGGAGGAACGAATCGCGATTCATCGATTCTACGATGAATCGTTGCAGCCCTAATGATATATGATTTTTTTTTTTTGCAATATTTTTGAAATGATGATATATAAACAATCAATCAATGAAATTTGACCCAGTTGTAATAGATCGGCCGCCATATTTATATGTTTAACTTTTGTAAAACTCAAAATGGGGCCTAGGGGTTATGAGCGGAATTCGTAATTGTAGTATTTGTGGACAGCTTAGTCGATTGCCCCAAAGAGTACGTGATTCGATTTTGATATTCGATGTTACTTTTTTGTTATTTCCGGTATATTGTATTTAATGTAATTGCCAAAATTTCAAAGAATTGTAACCCGTGACCTTGAACTTTTTTTACCATGTGACTTGAACAAAGGCTATTGCCCTTGACCAGATCTATGTACTGATGTATCTATTTTAGTTGTCCGATGTTAACTTCCGGTTCTATGGCCATTTGAAATTTGCGATTTTTAACATTAAATAGCTCTGTCACGTGTTCTAACTTTCATACGTCACAAATTTTTATATATTCTTATTGTACCTAATCTATTCTTTTTAATGATATATAACACTTTATGTTTTAAAGAAAATTGCGCGATATAATATTTGGAAGTTTTGTGCAAAGTTCTATTGTCACTGTGCGTGTTTTTTCAAAATTAGAATGTTCTGAAAACTTGTGAGTAGCTAAGCATTTGGATTGCGAACTCAAATCTATTTTCAAAATTTCGATATTACTACCGGTTTTGACATTATTGGCTAATTAACTAAAATAATATGTTTGTTGTCTAAATGGTTAAATGATAGTGCTCTCCCTTCAACCTGTAATTAACTTGAGTTCTGGCGATACTAATACCACCTTCACATACACGATTTTTCTTACGAGTCCTTACGAATCACCAACTCGTAGTCAATCGGTTGTATCCGTAAATAACTCGCTTGTATCCGTAAACAACTCGCTTTTATCCGTAAATAACTCGTTATAACTCGCAGGCACCCCTGATTATCCGTAATAGTATCGTCAAATTTTTTGACATGTCAAAAATTTTCTTGCGATTGTCCACGAATAACATTATCCGTAATTAACTTGTAAATAAGTATTAACAATCGACAAGTATCGTAAACTACTCGCAAGAATCCGTAAATGTCTCGTAAGCAATTTGTTTTACGATTTGTTACGGTGGCTTTACGGATTATTTAAGAGTAATTACGAGCACTTTACGTTTCCAAAAAAGTTATAACGAGCACTTAACGTATAGTTAAAAGTTATTACGACCACTTTAGGTATAGTTACGAGTGTTTTGCGAATACTTACGTATACTTTACGATTTGATGAAGTCTAAAAAAGCAGCAAAAAAACGAACAGTTCCTATCATTTTCCATCAAGACGTCAAATAGTTCAGATCTTTTTGGATACAAAATTTACAAGCATGGCTCCAAAGAGGAAGAAACTCAACAACAAAAAGATGACACGGCCATCCACCCAAGAATCGCAGCCGCTTGAACCCGTGGTACACGAACATCCACCTTCCCTTGAAACACCGCAGATAGATCTTTATCCCACAGATCATGAAGACAGCGAATATGAAGATGATGCAGTAGCCAGTGACTCCTTAATCTCCAGAAGTGAGGTTCTACACGATGCTGAAGCGACTACCATGATTAGGTCAGCATCAACTTTGAGAAAGTTCTTATAACCAGAAGAATCGTCTTGGGCCAGCTCATGCAGAAGATGATCATACTGTCCAAAAAGGGTCCTGCGGGACAACCAGGTCCTGCACCAAAACCTTCTTTGTGCAGGATGCCTTCTCCTGGGCCTAGCTGTGTCTAATTCCAGCTGGATATCTTCTTCTTCCCTCTGGGCTAGTGGCAGAAGCAATTGTAGAAAGCTTTGATATAACAGCAATCTGTTTCTCTCATATGTCATGTTCTTTCGCTGATGATGTAAGTTGTCGAATGATGCTCAAACAAATTTACATATTTTAATTGCAAAAAAACAAAATGGCTGTCAAGAGTTATCGTAACTGACTTGCAACTTAACGTAAGATCATGTTTACAGGTCGTAATTTACACGTCAAGGCGTAGATGAATCGCAAAATTCCGTAAATTACTCGTAACAATCCATAAAAAGGTCTTATAATGTCGCAACATGCTCGTATTTATCGGTTGTACCTCGGAACATATCTTACATGTTTACCTTTTATTCCTCGCAATGCCTCGTAATAGCCCGTTAATGGCTCGTTATGGCCCGTAATTACTTGTAATCACTCTTAAATAGGTTGTAAAAGTGGCAAATTCGTAAGGATCCGTTAAAGATACGAGAATTTGTGCGATTCGTAAGGACTCGTAAGAAAAATCGTGTATGTGAAGGTGGTATTAACCAAAGAAGTAAAAAAAACATCGCCAAAACGCTAACACATTTGATTAAATAACGCTAACAATTGTCGTCAAAACAGTTGAAGGGAGAGAACTACTATTTTTATTGTTAATCTTTATTAAAGCTATCATGCTGTAACTAGACTAGAAAAATGTTTCTAACTTTTTTAATATTAATATTTTTATAACCATATGCTTAGTGCCTTGTGATTTATGAAAGATTTCCAGGATGACGCACTGCCCAGCGCCGTTTTGGTACGGCTCTAGTTTTTTTTTTTTTTCAAAATTCTGGTCAGCGTCTGTAGAGAAAACTGAAAATGTTATAGAAATTCTGGTTTGATCAGCTAGTTTCACTCGAGGGAAATTTTCCCTTAAATATAAAACGGCACATTTTTGCGGAACCAGAAGTGGGCTGTTACATAATGTGCAATATTTTTTCATCGAGTCTGTAGGACTTATTTATGGACCGATTTACCTGAAATTTCCTTTAATACGTTAATTGTTAAAAGAAGTATCTTGTGCATCTTCAAAAATTTCAATTTTTAAATATTTTTGTAAAAAAAATTTGAAACCAAAATTTTCAAAAAAAATCAAAATTTTTTTCTCAGCTGCTAATTATCCGATTGATCTGAAATTCACAGGACATAAACAGAATGTCGATACAAATAATACAAGATAATCAAAGTATTTCTATCACTTCCGGTTTTGGCGTGAAGACTTCCGGTTTTTCAAAATTACGTCTGGCGACCCCACTTTCGGTGTAAATTTCAGATGTTGGCTAAAACCATATATATTGTATGTCAGGCATAATTAGAAGGTACTTAGCAGAAAAAATCCAAACCGGAAGTGATACATAAGCTGTCGTCACAGACTGACACATTTCAGCAAAAAATTAATTAGTCCTCCATTTTTTATCCGATTTTTATGATTTTGATGTCTATCAAAACATTGTAACTTTATCTAAAACTTGTAGGCACAGAATTTTGAATTTCGAATTTGAAGTGTTTTTATTTTGGTTTGAATTTTTTGAAAATTCAAAAGGCCATATCATGTGACCTTGACCTTCAATGACCTTGAAATTTTCAATGTAGAATGTCCTTGACCTCAGCTATCAATAGGTGTTTTGATTTTAGTTGAAAAATATTAACTTCCGGTTTTATAGACATTCAAAAATTGACATTTTTGACAACTTTGGACGGCTGTATCACCTTCTCTAATTAACACAAAGAATTATATATTTCAATTTTGTAATGCTGATTTAATTATCTTTTTAACGATATATGACGATAATACCTTAAAATATGTTTTCAAAATATTGCGCTTTTTTTCTACTGAGAGTTCTTACTTACAATGTAATTATCTCATAGTGATATGGTTGTTTAGTCAGGAAGTACTAATTTTTCTCTTTTCAACGATATATGACATGAGTAGTTTAATACAAAAATCAATTTGTGATAATAGGCATAGAATACCCCAGAGAAAACAGATGTAGAGAGGATAAAAATGATTGACAGGTGTTATAAAAGGAGTTACACTACATTGATAATAAAACTATTGACATGAACTTTTAACCTTGGCATTGTGCCAGAGAACTCATTAATCTGATTATGCAATTTTTTAACCCTCAAAAATTTATTTATTTATTTTGCAAAACATTTACGTACTAATTTTTAACATACCTAGAATTAAAGAAGTGGTTTTGCAATTTAATTTACAGTTGGAATTTTTTTTATATCTTAATTAGAGCTCAAACTACGAATGCCTCATAAAGGCTGCAGATTTAAAGCTGTTGACAGGTGTTAAGAGAAGTTATGCAACATTGAACATCAACACTGTTGACCTGAACTTTTCACCGCAGACCATAAACAGATTAATCTGATTATGCAATCTTCTAGCTTTTAATTATATATTCATAATTTTTTTTTAAATTTTGCTTCTATTATTATTTAAACAAGTTCTTATTTAAAGCAGTGAATTTTTGATACAATTAACAGTTCGAATTTTCTCTCTACCATTATTTTAACTATATCTGCAATATACACACAACAGTATTGGTTATTGGTGTTAGGCGGAGGGGATGAAACGACGGGTAACCCCTCAAGGGTTATAGTCAATTGGGCCCCTATCCAAAATGGTCCCTAGTCAAAATGGCCATAAAATTGAAATCTGGCCAGAATGGCTAGTCACCTTGGTCCCTATTTTGGTAAAATGGTAAAATGGCCTCTTAATTTACTCCTCGATTTCAACCAATTCATTGGTCAAAATGGCCAAAAAAATAAAAGTCAAAATGGTCCCTGATTAATTTCTTTTATATAAATTGTAGCTTATATCATGATTATCAAAGGAACTTAATAATTTGAAGCGTAAGTGTTTAATCTTGCCATAGTCAAATTGGCCCCTAGTCAAAATGGTCAAAATTTGGTCAAAATGGCCAGTCACCATGGCCCCTATTTTGGTCAAAATGGCCTCTGAATTTCCTCTTTGATTTCAACCAATTCATTGGTCAAAATGGTCCCTGATTTTTTTTTTATAAATTGTAGCTTATATGATGATAATCAAAGGAATAATTGGAAGGTATTTAAAAGTTCCAGTTCCAGTTCTCAAAAAGATTATACAAAAAATATATTATGTAGCGCTTTATGTTTTGTTCATTTGTAACATCATAAATAGAAATATTATTTTGAGACCATTTTGACATTTTGGAAGGACCATTTTGACCTTTTTTAGGACCATTTTGACCAAACGAGGGGCCATTTTGGATAGGGGCCCAATTGACTATAACCCGTTTTTATCGTCTGCTCGTTAGAGGCGTAATATCTCTTCGTAAAATATTTCAAGATGGTCAAGCCTATGTTGCGTTAAGCAGAGTTAAAACATTACAGGGTCTAACGATACAAGATTTTACGGAAAAAAACATATATGTGATGAAAAAATTTAATCGGCATTAGGAGCAATTACAACCCGAAAATGGGACCATATCGACTGATACTAATATAATTTTACACAATGTTCAGGGTTTATATCTATTCACATACAAGATCTGCTAGATGATATCATTTGTTTAACAGAAACATGGCTAAATAATTCAATAACTCCAACAAAACTAAAGTTAAATCGTTTCCATCTTTACTACCAACCTCGAAGCAGCAGCTATGATGACATTAAAGATTTCAATTTTTTAAAAGAAAGGGGGCATTGAGGATTGGGAATATATTTTAAAGAAGAAAAAAATGTCAATATCTTAAATTTGGGAGTTTTAAAAATAGAACAGATTGCTTTGAATATTCTGGATAAGAATATTAACGTAATTGTTATCTATAGACCACCTGTTTATCGATTAGAATTATTTCTCCCAATGTTAGAAAGATTACTAGTTGAATTACAAGATTGATATATGATTGAATCTACCCTTTCACAAAACGTTTTACTAAAAATGAGGGAGTGAACACCAGAATTTAGGGGTTTGAAGTTCAAAAAGTCTTACAGGTATCAGGCAAAGCATCGCGGGCCACGCTCAGTGCTGTTCACAGCTCTAGTTTTTTTTTTTTTTCAGATATTCTTTAATAAACTATTACATATACATACATACATAATATACATACATACACAATACCAGGCACATAATACACAATTCAATACAATAAATAATACGCTTTATAATATCAAATACTTTTGATAGTTAGAGGATTTTTTTTATAAGGACGGTAGGTTTAACCATTTTTTTGTATATATTTTGGAATGTGGGCAACTGTTTAACTCTAGAAACTTTACTTTGTTCATGTATCTACAAAATTCTAATCTACTGGGGTTATTGCATGCAAGTTTACATTTGTATATATAATATTTTGCCATATATATTAAATGGTTAGTAAAGAGCCACTGTGGATATGTTTTAAAAAGAGATTTGTTCGCGATTCCAAAATGAATATATTCCGGAGATAATTTAATAATAATTTCGTTATTGTATAAAATTTCATTTACTTTACTAATGACACATTGAATATACGGACATAAAATAAAAAGATGTTCAATCGTTTCAGGACAGGAGTTACAAAAGGTACAAAGTGAACATTCTGTTAATTTACATTTAAGTAGTTTTTTATTTGTATATATTATTCGGTTTAAATATTTATATTGAAAATTTCTTAATTTTGAATTGGAGCAAACCGTAAAATTCATTGAAAATATTTCCTTTGCATATTCGTAATCTATTTTTTGTTCCAGGAGTTCTTCCCATTTGATAATAGATTTGGGTGTTAAGTATTCTCGTTTGATCAATTTATCGTATACATCCTTAGGTTTTACTATATCTAGCGTTTTATCATATATTTTCTTTATTAAGTTGTTAATATCATCTAAAATATTTTGATATTTTATAAGTTCTAATATATTTTTATTGTCTTTGGTTAAAATTATACTCTTGAGGTTCTGAATAATCAAATTTTCGGTCAGTGTTAATTTGTCAGAGATTGTATTAATATTAATATCGTCTACTCGTATTATCCCCTTTTTTAATAAATTATAGTTATTGCGTGGCAAATCAATCGATTTGTCACGCTTTGTTTTCGTTATGATTATTGCAGTGCGTTCTAGCGAACGCACTGCTTTGTTTTCATAATGACTTTTTTTTGCAGTGCGTTCTAGCGAACGCACTGCTTTGTTTTCATAATGTCTTTTTTTTTTTTTTTTCCGTTTTCTGGTCAGAGCGCCCAGCCAAAACTATGCATGCCACACACCATCTCTCAAGATTTCCCACGATAATCTACTGCTCGGTATTGTTTAAATGTAAAATGGCGCATGCCCTACCAACCGGAAATGAGGTATGAGAACATATCGGATTTGATGTTTTGGCTATTATCTCCTTTGTTTTTCAACCGATTTCGATCGGACTGACTTTGCTTATTTCTCTAATCGATTGTCCATGATACAAAAGTTTAACAATATCATTTTGAGAAAAATCTTGCTGACTTATGGAGCACCTTTTCTGGACCACTTTTTCAACTTTTGCAATTTTATATTGATCAACCTGAAAACTTACATGTTTATAGACATTTTGATTGCAAACATTTAGCAATTTTCAAAATTTCGATATCACTTCCGGTTTTGACGTCATTCGCTCTCAAAGTTGAAATTTCAACTTCCGGAATTTTGAAGATATTCGAAAAATTCTTTTTGTAATATGTTTGTTATGTAGACTCAAAATTATACAAATCATAAAATTTGACCCGGATGTAACAGATCAGGCGCCAACTTGAAATGGTATATTTTCATAAAACGTAAAATGGGGCCTCAGGGTGTTATGGAATTTGCATAATGTTTATGTCTATGTAATCAACAGTCGACTGCGACCAAAACATGGGAAGCCGATTTTTGAAGTTCAATTCTGAATTTTTCTGATTTCCGGTAAAAAAAAATCAGTAATTGTCAAAACTTTCAAGGCCCATATTTTGTGACCTTGACCTTTTGTGACTTTGTGACCTGTACAAAAGTTATTGCCCTTGATTAGATGTATCCAATGACATATTTTTTTCAGATGCCCAATGGTTACTTCCGGTTTTATAGCCGTTTGAAAATTGTAATTTTTAACTTTAAACAGCCCTACCACGTGACCTAATTTACATATGTCTTATTTTCTTTCACCGTCGTACTATGCTATGTCTGCTCTTTCCAATGATATACAACACAATGTATTTGAATCAAAATTCCGCCTTTTAAAGTTTGAAAAATTTGTGTCAATTTCCATTGAAACTGTGCGTGTTTTTTTCAATTTTTATTTCGATCATTCTGAAAACTTACAGGTAGATAGACATTTTGATGGCGAACAAAAATATGTTTTCAAAATTTTGATATCACTTCCGGTTTTGAAGTTATTAGCTCTCAAAGTCGAAATTTCAACTTCCGGAATTTTGAAGATATTCGAAAAATTCTTTTTGCAATATGTTTGTTATGTAGACACAAAAGTATACAAATGATAAAATTTGACCCGGATGTAACAGATCAGTCGTCATCTTCAAATGGTATATTTTTATAAAAGGCAAAATGGGGCCTCATGGTGTTATAGAATTTGCATAATTAAGATGTCTATGGAATCTACAGTCAATTGCTATCAAAACATGAGATGCCGATATTTCAATTTCAATTCTGATTCATTTTAATTTCCGGTTAAAATAAATCAGTGATTGTCAAAATTTTAAAGGCTTATATCTCGTGACCTTGACCTTCGGTGACCATGTGACCTGAAAAAAAATTATTGGCATTAATGTTACCTATGCACGGATACTTTCACTTAGGTTTTCCGATGTTTACTTCCGGTTTGATATCCATTTGAAAATTGCAGTTTTTTACTTTAAAGAGCTCTGACAAGTGACCTTATTCGAGTACGTCACAAATTCTTTCACAATCTAATTATGCTAAATCTACTTTTTTAATTATAACACAATATTTTTTTAATGAAAATAGCGCCTTTTGAATTTTGAAAATTAGTTATTCCATCTGCTTGTAAAATATTAAATTCCATTTTCAGTTGAAGGGAGAGTACTACATTTTGACATAAAGCTGCGTTTGGGCGATCGCCCTCTCCCATTAACTTGCGTTTGGGCGATAAGTTATCATTAATGTACGTTTTTTTACATTGTAACTGTTTTAAAAGAAACATTAATATATATTTTCTTTGAATGAATTATGCATTGATAAAATTCGATCTGTATTTTAAACTATGAAGTATGAATACTGTGCAGTCCGTTTCTAAATTGAGATTTGGCTCTTTCATGTGTCCTTTCTTGCACTTTGGACCTTATTTACAAATCTAAGAAATTTTGTGATATGCGTTTTCCACTGATGTATATCACACTTTGATTACGCTTTTTTTTAATCAGATGACTTTTCACTACCGAACATGAAATGTTTATTTCACTTTTGACTACCGTGTCTGAACTGGTTATTCTACTTTTCACTACCGAATTCAAAATTGTGCGTTTTAAGATTTTTTACCTTCTGCATTTTAATGTAAAACAAGCTTTCTTCTGTAAACCTGACATCATGGATGGAAAGATGTCACTTTTCACCAATGGACGAAACCGGATGCGCACTGCATGGTACCATTCATGGTTCTAGTTTTTTTTTGCAGTGCGTTCTAGCGAACGCACTGCTTTGTTTTCATAATGACTTTTTTTTTTTTTTTTTTTTTTTTGTCTACTTCTGGTCACGCTAATTCGGTATGAAGGGAGCATGCCACACATTATCTCTGATGTTTTCCTACAATAACTAACTACTCGGTGTTGCTTAAATGTAAAATGGCGTTTTTTTGTCTAACCGGAAATGACATATTACAGAAAAACCCATTTTATGTTTTTTTACCTTTTTTACCTCTGTTTTTGAACCGATTTTGATAAAACTTTTTTTGTTTATTTCATTATTCTAATGTATACATAATAGCTTTCAACATAAATGCACTTTTAGACATTCTCTGCTGACTTTTTGGAGCACTTTTTTAACCGTTTTTTTAACTTTTGCAATTTTATTTCGATCTATTTGAAAACTTACAGGTGTATAAACATTTTGATTTCTAACTAAATGGTATTTTCAAAATTTGTATATCACTTCCGGTTTTGACGTCATTCGCTTGTAAAGTTGAAATTTCAACTTCCGGAATAATTAAGATATTCAAAAAAATCTTTTTGAGATGTGCTAGAAATAACCATTGTCTAAATATGAAATGAAAAAATCTGACCAAGATATTTCATATCAGTCGCCATCTTGAAATGACTGATTTTTCTTTAAATCGAAATTCAGAATCAGGGAATCATTCGATTTGAATAAAAATGATGTCTATGGAATCTACAGTCGATTGCTAACAAAACATGGGAAGCCGATTTTTGAATTTCGATTCAGATTTTTTTTTATTTCCGGTTTAGAATTTTCGGAAATAGTCAAAACTTTTTAGGCTCATATCTTGTGACCTTGACCTTGAGCGACCTTGAGACTTAAACAAAAGTTGTTACCCTTGACGAG
This sequence comes from Lottia scabra, assembly GCA_029955415.1. Lineage (NCBI taxonomy): Eukaryota > Metazoa > Mollusca > Gastropoda > Lottiidae > Lottia > Lottia scabra. The sequence continues at coordinate 14,120,255 of JARJEI010000003.1, forward strand.
ATTTATCCAATGGCATGAGCATTTTAGATGCCCAATGTTTACTTCCGGTTTTATGGCCGTCAGAAAATTGCATTTTTTAACTTTAAACAGCTCTGTCAAGTGACATAATTTACATACGTCATAAATTTTGTTTCGGTGTTACTATGCTTGATCTACTCTATCCAATGATATATGACACAATCTATTTGAATCATAATTCCGCGTTCTAGAATTTGAAAATATTCTGCCAAATTCAATTGTAACTGTTCGTGTTTCGTTTGTCTGTCTGCTGGTATTCCCGCGTCCCTTTTAGTTAACCTGCTTGTATTCTGATAGCTGTGCGCCCCTTTTATTTGGTATGACTGCTTGTATAGTTCTGCACCTCTTTTATTTAGTCTGTCTGCTGGTATTTCTGATTCCATTTCATCTGCCTTTATATACACCCACATGAAAATATGGACGTATATTGCCGTCACCCCTGTCCATCCGTCGGTCCGTTCGTCCTTCAACAATTTCTTGTACACGCAATAGCGACTAGAGTTTTTATCCGATTTGAATGAAGCTTGGTATATGTATTTATCGTGATAATATCTCGGATGAGTTTGAAAATGGCGCGATTCCAGTCGTCGGTTTAAGAGTTACTGCCCTTGACTTAGTGGAAAAAAACACGTAAGAATTAACTTGTATACGCGATAGAAGTTTAAGTTTTCATCCGAATGGAATGAAACTTGGTATGTATAATTATCGTGATACTATCTCGGATCCTTTCATAATTGGAGCTATTCCAGTCGTCGGTTTATGAGTTATTGCCTTTGACTTAGTGAAAACGTTAAAATTAACTTGTGTATGAGATAAAAGCTAGAGTTTTTATTCGATTTGAATGACCTAATTTACATACGACACAAATTATTTTTGATTCGTATTATGCTATATCTACGCTTTCCAATGATATATGACACTATGTATTTGAATCATAATTCCGCGTTTTAAAATTTGAAAATATTCTGCCAAATTCCATTGTAACTGTTCGTGTTTCGTTTGTCTTTCTGCTGGTATTCCCGCGTCCCTTTTAGTTAACCTGCTTGTATTCTGATAGCTGTGCGCCCCTTTTATTTGGTATGACTGCTTGTAGTTCTGCACCTCTTTTATTTAGTCTGTCTGCTGGTATTTCTGATTCCATTTTATCTGCCTTTATATACACCCACATGAAAATATGGACGTATATTGCCGTCACCCCAGTCCATCCGTCGTCGGTCCGTTCGTCCTTCAACAATTTCTTGTACACGCAATAGCGACTAGAGTTTTTATCCGATTTGAATGAAGCTTGGTATGTATAATTATCGTGATACTATCTCGGATCCTTTCATAATTGGAGCTATTCCAGTCGTCGGTTTATGAGTTATTGCCTTTGACTTAGTGAAAACGTTAAAATTAACTTGTGTATGTGATAAAAGCTAGAGTTTTTATTCGATTTGAATGACCTAATTTACATACGACACAAATTATTTTTGATTCGTATTATGCTATATCTACGCTTTCCAATGATATATGACACTATGTATTTGAATCATAATTCCGCGTTTTAAAATTTGAAAATATTCTGCCAAATTCCATTGTAACTGTTCGTGTTTCGTTTGTCTGTCTGCTGGTATTCCCGCGTCCCTTTTAGTTAACCTGTTTGTATTCTGATAGCTGTGCGCCCCTTTTATTTGGTATGACTGCTTGTAGTTCTGCACCTCTTTTATTTAGTCTGTCTGCTGGTATTTCTGATTCCATTTTATCTGCCTTTATATACACCCACATGAAATATGGACGTATATTGCCGTCACCCCAGTCCATCCGTCGGTCCGTTCGTCCTTCAACAATTTCTTGTACACGCAATAGCGACTAGAGTTTTTATCCGATTTGAATGAAGCTTGGTATGTATAATTATCGTGATACTATCTCGGATCCTTTCATAATTGGAGTTATTCCAGTCGTCGGTTTATGAGTTATTGCCTTTGACTTAGTGAAAACGTTAAAATTAACTTGTGTATGTGATAAAAGCTAGAGTTTTTATTCGATTTGAATGACCTAATTTACATACGACACAAATTATTTTTGATTCGTATTATGCTATATCTACGCTTTCCAATGATATATGACACTATGTATTCGAATCATAATTCCGCGTTTTAGAATTTGAAAATATTCTGCCAAATTCCATTGTAACTTTTCGTGTTTCGTTTGTCTGTCTGCTGGTGTTCCCGCGTCCCTTTTAGTTAACCTGCCTGTATTCTGGTAGCCGTGCGCCCCTTTTATTTGGTATGACTGCTTGTAGTTCTGCACCTCTTTTTGTTTGCTGGTATTTCTGAATCCATTTTATCTGCCTTTTTATACGCCCACATTAAAATATGGATGTATATTGTTCGTCGGTCCGTCCGTCAACAATTTCTTGACACGCGATAGAGACTAGAGTTTTTATCCGATTTGAATGAAGCTCTGATATATGTATTTATCTTGATAATATCACGGATGAGTTCGAAACTGGCGCTATTCCAGTAGTCGGTTTAAAAGTTATTGCCCTTGACTATGGTGCAAACATTAAAATTAGTTTGTGTATATGATAAAAGATACAGTTTTTATTCGATTTGAATGAAGCTTGGTATGTGTATTTATCTTGATAAATTCCATTGTTACTGTGAGTGCTTTTTTTTCAAAATTCTTTAAAAACAAATTATGTCAAGTGACCTAATTTACATATTATTTAGGCCTATATGACACTATGTATTTGAATCATAATTCCGCGTTTTAGAATTTGAAAGTCATATGCCGAATTCCATTGTAACTGTACGTGTTTCGCTTGTCTGTCTGCTGGTATTCCCGCATCCCTTTTAGTTAACCTTGCCTGTATACTGGTAGCCGTGCGCCCCTTTTATTTGGTCTGACTACTTGTAGTTCTGTACCCTTTTAATTAGTCTGTCTGCTGGTATTTCTGAAATCATTTTATCTGCCTTTTTATACACCCACGTGAAAATATGGACGTATATTGCCGTCACCCTGTCTGTCCGTCGGTCCGTCCGTCAACAAATTTCTTGTACACGCGATAGAGACCCGATTTGAATGAAGCTTGGTATATGTATTCATCTTGATAATATATCGGATGAGTTCGAGAAGCTAAAGTTTTCATAGTTAATCTTTCTGTCTACTTCTTGTAGTTTTACATCCATTTTATTATCCCTGCAAACATATCTTGCAGTGCACTTTCTACTGACACACAAAAGAGAGTGAGTAATTTGACAAGTACGCTTTTATATTATTATGTAAAACTCTTATCATTGGTTGAAAATGTGACATTTCATCCATGTATCGGGTGGGTTGCGCACTGCTCGGTAACGTCTTCACGGTTCTAGTTTTTTTGTTTTTTTTTGTCTACTTCTGGTCACGCTAATTCGGTATGAAGGGAGCATGCCACACATTATCTCACATGTTTTCCTACAATCACTAACTCCTCGGTGTTGCTTAAATGTAAAATGGCGTTCTTTTGTCTAACCGGAAATGACATATGACAGAAAACCCCATGTTATGTTTTTTACCTTTTTTACCTCTGTTTTTGAACCGATTTTGATAAAACCTTTTTTGTTTATTTCATTATTCTAATGACTACATAATAGCTTTCAACATAATTGCACTTTTAGACATTCTCTGCTGACTTTTTGGAGCACTTTTTTAACCGTTTTTCTAACTTTTGTAATTTTATTTCGATCAATTTGAAAACTTACAGGTGTATAAACATTTTGATTTCTAACTAAATGGTATTTTCAAAATTTTTATATCACTTCCGGTTTTGACGTCATTCGCCTGTAAAGTTGAAATTTCAACTTCCGGAATAATTAAGATATTCAAAAAAATCTTTGTGTTATGTGCTAGAAATAACCATTGTCTAAATATGGAATGAAAAAATCTGACCCAGATATTTCATATCAGTCGCCATCTTGAAATGACTGATTTTTCTTTAAATCGATATTCAGAATCAGGGAATCATTCGATTTGAATAAAAATGATGTCTATGGAATCTACAGTCGATTGGTAACAAAATATGGGAAGCCGATTTTTGAATTTCGATTCAGAATTTTTTTTATTTCCGGTTTAAAATTTTAAGTAACTGTCAAAACTTTGAAGGCTCATATCTTGTGACCTTGACCTTGAGTGACCTTGTGACCTGAACAAAAGTCGTTGCCCTTGATGAGATCTATCAACTGATGTATTCATTTTTACTGTCCGATGTCTACTTCCGGTTTTATAGCCATTTGAAAATGTCGAGTTTTGACTTTAAACAGTTCTGTCACGTGACCTAATTCATGTACGTCACAAATTATCTTCTATTATAATCACGCTTTATCTCCTGTTTCCAAAAATGTATAACACTAAATATTTCGATCAAAATTGCTTTTTCGAATTTTGTGTGGTTTTTTTGGCGGGAAAAAACACGTGTTATCTGAATTACGGATTTCATAAGATAGGTAACAATTTCTTCTTAAGATATGGAAGAACATGACTAACAAAGAAAAAAATATGATAAAATCGTATCCGGAAGTAACACGCTGGCCACCAACATGTTTTCTTTAAATCGAGAGAAGTGAACAGGGTATCATACGATTTGTATAATATTGATGTCTAGGGCATTTTCAATCTATGGCCAACAAAATGATGACAGTCAATTTGCTAATTTCGATTATGATGTTTGCCTATTTCCGGTAAAAGATATTCAGAAATGACAAAACTTTCCAAAGCTCATTACACGTTACCTTGGATTTGGGTGATCTTATGACCTGAACAAAAGTTATTGCCCATGATGAGATCTACCCAACGATGTATTCATTTTTGTTGTCCAATATTTACTTCCGGTTTTATAGCCATTTAAAAATTGTTAGTTTGAACTTTGAACAGCTCTGTCACGTGACGTCACGTCACAAAATATCTTCTTTTCTTATTACGCTTTAACTCTTCTTTCCAGTGATATAACACTAGATATTTTGATCAAAATTGCTATTTGGAATTCTGTTCTTTGTTCTATAGTAACTCTGCGTGTTTTTTTGGCGGGAAAAAACACGTGTTATCTGAATTACGGATTTCATAAGATAGGTAACAATTTCTTCTTAAGATATGAAAGAACATGACTAACAAAGAAAAAAATATGACAAAATCGTAAACGGAAGTAACACGTTGGCCACCATCTTGATATGAACATGTTTTCTTTAAATCGACATCCGATTTATATAATTTTGATGTTTATGGCATTTTCAATCTATTGCCAACAAAATGAAGGCAGCTGAATTGCTAATTTCGATATTCAGCAATTATTGTAACACTTTTATAGCTCATAACTTGTGACCTTGCCATTTGTTGACCTTATGATCCGAACAAAAGTTATTGCCCAAAATGAGATCTATCCAATGGTGAATATATTTTTGTTGTCCAGTATTTACTTCTTGTTTTATAGCCAAATGAAAATTGTCAGTTTGAACCTAATTCACGTACGTCACAAAAAGTCGTCTTTTCTTATTATGCTTTATCTCCACTTGATATATAATAGTAGATATTTTAATCATTTTGCCTTTTTTTTAATTTGGAAATTTTGTACATTGTTCTAAAGTAACTGCGTGGCTTTTTTGGCGCGAAAAAACATGTGGTTCCTAAATTGTGGATTTTTAAAGAGAGTCGACACATTCTTTTGAAGATATAAAATGACATAACATTCATAGAAAAAAAAAGGATTAAATTTGGACCTGGAAGTAACTAGTAGACCACCATCTTGAAATGACCAACTTTTCTTTAAATCGATATAAGTGATCAGGATATCATCCGATTTACATAATGTTGATGTCTATGGCATCTTCAATATATTACTAACAAAATGGTGACAGCCGATTTCCTAATTTCGATTAAAAGTTTTTTTTATTTCCGGTTAGAAATTCAGCAATAGCAAACACTTTCAAAGCTCAAAACTCGTGACCTTGACGTTTGATGACCTTTTGATCTGAACCAAAGCTATTCCCCTCGATAAAATCTATCAAATGATGTTTTACTTTGTGTTTTCCGATGTTTACTTCCGGTTTAATAGCCGATTGAAAATTGAGATTTTTAACTATAAATCGTTCTGTCACATGACCTGATTTATATGCAGGACTAAAATGAAACCGTTCAAGGATGTTTAAATTGCGCACTGCTCAGTACCGTTATCACGGTTCTAGTTTTTTTTTTTTTTTTTTTTGCGTGGCAAATCTTTCGATTTGTCACGCTTTGTTTTCGTTATGATTATTTTTTTTTTTTTTTTTTTTTTTTTTTTTTGGGAAACTTTCTAGAGAAAATCGAAAATGGTGTAGCAAAATTGTATCCACCAAACATTATTAAATGACCTGGTATCAAAAATGAATATCTAAAACTCAGTTTTTGCTAAACTGGAAGTGGGCTATTGCATAATATGCAATTATTTTGCACCTAGTCTGTAAGGTTTATTTATGAACCGGTTTGGCTGAAATTTTCTTTAATATATTCATTGTAACAAGAAGTATCAAGTGCGATTACAAAAATTTAAATTTTTAAATATTTTTGTAAAAAAAAATTGAAACCAAAATTGTCAAAAAAGCTCAAAATTTCTAACTCAGCCACTAATTATCCGATTGACCTGAAATTCACAGGAGGTATACAGAATGTCCATAGAAATAAAACTATTCAATCAAATTTTTTTTATCACTTCCGGTTTTGACATGAGAACTTCCGGTTTTTCAAAATCACGCCTATCAACCCCAGTTCCGGTGTAAATTTCAGATATTGACAAAAACCATATATATTGACTGTCAGTCATAATTAGAATGTACTTAGCATAAAAAATCCAAACCGGAAGTGATGCATAAGCTGCCGTCACAGACTGGCACATTTAAGCAAAAAATTAATAAGTCCCCTATTTTTTATCCGATTTTTATGATTTTGGTGTCTATCAAAACCTTGTAACCTCGTCTACAGTTTGTTGGAACAGAATTTTGAATTTCGAATTTGAATTTTTTTTATGTTCGTTTGAATTTTTTGAAAATTCAAAAGGCCATATTATGTGACCTTGACCTTTGATGACCTTGAAAATTCCAATGAATATGGTCCTTGACCTCAGCTATCCATAGGTATGCTGATATTAATTGAAAAATATTAACTTCTGGTTTTATGGACATTTGAAAATTGACATTTTTGTCAACTTTGGACATCTATATCACATTCTCTAATCAACGCAGAGAATTAAATTTTTCAATTTTGTAATGCCGATTTGATTATCTTTTAAACAATATATGACAATAACCCATTAAAATATGTTTTCAAAATATTGGGTTTTTTTCGACTGAGGGTTCTAACTTACAATGCAATTATCTAATAGCAATATGGTGTGTATAGTCAGTATGTACTAAATTTTCTCTTTTCAACGACATATGACCAGTTTAATACAAAATCCATTAAAGTGAAAATAGGCATAGAGTACCCCTGTTCTGAGAAAATAAGAAGTAGAGAGGATTAAAATGATTGACAAGGGTTATAGCAGGTTATATAATATAGTAATAAAACTATCGGCATGAACTTTTCACATGGAGGTGTGAAGTATTTTAGGTCATAAACAGATTAATCTGATTATGTAATCTTTTAACACTCTAAAAAGTATAAAAAATTTATTCATTTTTTTTGCAAAATTTTCACTTATATTAATTTTACATACAATCATTTAGAGCAGTGAATTTTTGATACATTAACCTGTTCGAATTTTTTCTCTACCATTGACAGAACTCTTTCTACAAGATACACACCAATTTTCTTTTTGTCGTCTGCTAAGGTTATTAAAGGTCATAAATAAATTAGTCAGACTACATAATCTTTTAACTCTAGGGATGGACTCTAGCAGACAGCAATTAAAACTGTTTACGCGTCTGCGCTAATCCGTTGCAATAAAAAGTAAGTGTTCAAATTGTTTTTTATCGTCTGCTAAGATTATTGTAGGTCAAAAATAAATTAATCTAATTACACATTGTTTTAACTTTATAAAAATTAACATGTTTTTTCGAATGTTTGCTATATATGATATAATATCAGATTTTTTCTTATTTTGAGGGTGATTCTTACCCATGGCACTTAATTGATTAACATGTACATCAATTCAACTGGCTACTGACTGCTCCAATCCATTGAAACAAAAGACAGTATTTCAACTCAGCCTTAAAGGGAAATATTGACATTTACACAGTTCGAATGTTGGGGAAGGGGGTATATCCCCTATACAAAATGGCCCCTAGTCAAAATGGCCATAACAGTTAAATTTGGTCAAAATGGCCATTCACCATGGCCCCTATTTTGGTCAAAATGGACCGGTCACCATGGCCCCTATTTTGGTCAAAATGGACTCTGTATTTATGCTTTGATTTCAACCAATTCTTTGGTCAAAATGACTTTTTTTGAGGACAAAATGGCCAAAAAAAATAAATGTCAAAATGGTCCCTGATTTTTTGATAAATTGTAGCTTATATGATGATAATCAAAGTAATAATTGGAAGCTATTTTAACCCTAAAAGAGGTCACTTGTACTCTGTAACAACAGTAACAACAAATTTTGAAGACATAAATTGTGTTCCTATTTATATTTTCATCAAAGCAAAGACATTCTAAGACTTACAATATCAATTTGAAGTTCCAGTTCCAGTTCTCAAAAAGATTATACAAAAAATTTATTGTGTATTATGTAATATAAATATTATTATGAGACCATTTGTCTTTTTGGAAAGACCATTTTAACCTTTTTTGATGACCATTTTGACCATTTATCAGGGACCATTTTGACCAAACGAGGGGCCATTAGCGTCTGCGCTAATCCGTTGCAATAAAAAGTAAATGTTTAATCTTGCCAAAGTCAAAATGGCCATAAAAGTTAAATTTGGTCAAAATGGCCAGTCACCATGGACCCTATTTTGGTCAAAATGGCCTCTGAATTTCATCTTTGATTTCAACCAATTCATTGGTTAAAATGGCCAAAAAAATAAAAGTCAAAGACTTGCAATATAATTTGAAGTTCCAGTTCTCAAAAAGATTATACAAAAAATATATTATGTAGCGCTTTATGTTTAGTTAATTTGTAACATCATAAATAAAAATATTTTTTTGAGACCATTTTGACTTTTTGGAAGGACCATTTTCACCTTTTTTGAGGACCATTTTGACAATTTATCAGGGACCATTTTGACCAAACGCGGGGCGCAATTGACTATAACCCGTTTCTATCGTCTTACCGTCACATAATGTTCACATTTCACACATACCTGTATATTATAGCTACCATGAAGCTATAAAAATTACCATACTATAAGTTATATTGATATAATATTGAATCTACCCTTCCAAAAAACGTTTTACTAAAAACTGAGGGAGTGAACACCCGGCTTTAGGGGTTTGAAGTTCAAAAAGTCTTACAGCTATCAGGCAAAGTATCACGGGCCACGCTCAGTGCTGTTCACAGCTCTAGTTGCAGTGCGTTCGATTTGTCGAACGCACTGCTTTGGTTTGCAATTGACTATTTTTTTTTTTTTTTTTTTGTCTATTTCTGGTCACGCTCCCCAGCCAAAACTGCACATACCACACACAACTTGACATCATTTCCTGCGATGATTAACTGCTCGTTGTTGCTTAAATGTAAAATGGCGCATTTTTGCCTGACCGGAAATGACGTATATTAAAAAGTCGTATTTCAGGGTTTTTCCATTTTCAACCCATTTTTCCAACAGATTGTGATCGGTCTTTTTTGGTTCATTTGTTTAACCCAATAGCTACAAATTGCAATTTTGAAAAATTCATATTTTGACTTTTGTAGCTGACTTTTGGAGCACTTTTGAAAGGATTTTTTTTAACTTTTGCAATTTTATTTCGATCGATCTGAAACCTTTCAATAACATAGACATATGAATTTCCAAAGAAAATCAATTTTCAAAGTTTCGATATCACTTCCGGTTTTGACGTCATTTGCTTCTAAACTTTCAATTTCAACTTCCGGAATATTGAAGATATTTGAAAATTTTTTTTTGTGTTATCATAGATTTTGTCATACATAAAAAATAAAATGATGAAATTTTATCCAGGTGCAAGGGATCAGCCGCCATCTTGAACTGACCTATGTTTCTTAAAATTTTAATTCAGAACCGAGGGTTAATCGGATTTTTTTAATTTTGAAATCTACGACTTCTGCAGTCGATTGCAAAAAAAATGTAGGTTGTAGATTTTTGAATTTCGATTTCAATTTCTTTATAATTCCGGAACAAGAATTTCAGTAATGACCGAAACTTGTAGTTCTGTACCCTTTTAATTAGTCTGTCTGCTGGTATTTCTGAAATCATTTTATCTGCCTTTTTATACACCCACGTGAAAATATGGACGTATATTGCCGTCACCCTGTCTGTCCGTCGGTCCGTCCGTCAACAAATTTCTTGTACACGCGATAGAGACCCGATTTGAATGAAGCTTGGTATATGTATTCATCTTGATAATATATCGGATGAGTTCGAGAAGCTAAAGTTTTCATAGTTAATCTTTCTGTCTACTTCTTGTAGTTTTACATCCATTTTATTATCCCTGCAAACATATCTTGCAGTGCACTTTCTACTGACACACAAAAGAGAGTGAGTAATTTGACAAGTACGCTTTTATATTATTATGTAAAACTCTTATCATTGGTTGAAAATGTGACATTTCATCCATGTATCGGGTGGGTTGCGCACTGCTCGGTAACGTCTTCACGGTTCTAGTTTTTTTGTTTTTTTTTGTCTACTTCTGGTCACGCTAATTCGGTATGAAGGGAGCATGCCACACATTATCTCACATGTTTTCCTACAATCACTAACTCCTCGGTGTTGCTTAAATGTAAAATGGCGTTCTTTTGTCTAACCGGAAATGACATATGACAGAAAACCCCATGTTATGTTTTTTACCTTTTTTACCTCTGTTTTTGAACCGATTTTGATAAAACCTTTTTTGTTTATTTCATTATTCTAATGACTACATAATAGCTTTCAACATAATTGCACTTTTAGACATTCTCTGCTGACTTTTTGGAGCACTTTTTTAACCGTTTTTCTAACTTTTGTAATTTTATTTCGATCAATTTGAAAACTTACAGGTGTATAAACATTTTGATTTCTAACTAAATGGTATTTTCAAAATTTTTATATCACTTCCGGTTTTGACGTCATTCGCCTGTAAAGTTGAAATTTCAACTTCCGGAATAATTAAGATATTCAAAAAAATCTTTGTGTTATGTGCTAGAAATAACCATTGTCTAAATATGGAATGAAAAAATCTGACCCAGATATTTCATATCAGTCGCCATCTTGAAATGACTGATTTTTCTTTAAATCGATATTCAGAATCAGGGAATCATTCGATTTGAATAAAAATGATGTCTATGGAATCTACAGTCGATTGCTAACAAAATATGGGAAGCCGATTTTTGAATTTCGATTCAGAATTTTTTTTATTTCCGGTTTAAAATTTTAAGTAACTGTCAAAACTTTGAAGGCTCATATCTTGTGACCTTGACCTTGAGTGACCTTGTGACCTGAACAAAAGTCGTTGCCCTTGATGAGATCTATCAACTGATGTATTCATTTTTACTGTCCGATGTCTACTTCCGGTTTTATAGCCATTTGAAAATGTCGAGTTTTGACTTTAAACAGTTCTGTCACGTGACCTAATTCATGTACGTCACAAATTATCTTCTATTATAATCACGCTTTATCTCCTGTTTCCAAAAATGTATAACACTAAATATTTCGATCAAAATTGCTTTTTCGAATTTTGTGTGGTTTTTTTGGCGGGAAAAAACACGTGTTATCTGAATTACGGATTTCATAAGATAGGTAACAATTTCTTCTTAAGATATGGAAGAACATGACTAACAAAGAAAAAAATATGATGAAATCGTATCCGGAAGTAACACGCTGGCCACCATCTTGAAATGAACATGTTTTCTTTAAATCGAGAAAAGTGAACAGGGTATCATACGATTTGTATAATATTGATGTCTAGGGCATTTTCAATCTATGGCCAACAAAATGATGACAGTCAATTTGCTAATTTCGATTATGATGTTTGCCTATTTCCGGTAAAAGATATTCAGAAATGACAAAACTTTCCAAAGCTCATTACACGTTACCTTGGATTTGGGTGATCTTATGACCTGAACAAAAGTTATTGCCCATGATGAGATCTACCCAACGATGTATTCATTTTTGTTGTCCAATATTTACTTCCGGTTTTATAGCCATTTAAAAATTGTTAGTTTGAACTTTGAACAGCTCTGTCACGTGACGTCACGTCACAAAATATCTTCTTTTCTTATTACGCTTTAACTCTTCTTTCCAGTGATATAACACTAGATATTTTGATCAAAATTGCTATTTGGAATTCTGTTCTTTGTTCTATAGTAACTCTGCGTGTTTTTTTGGCGGGAAAAAACACGTGTTATCTGAATTACGGATTTCATAAGATAGGTAACAATTTCTTCTTAAGATATGAAAGAACATGACTAACAAAGAAAAAAATATGACAAAATCGTAAACGGAAGTAACACGTTGGCCACCATCTTGATATGAACATGTTTTCTTTAAATCGACATCCGATTTATATAATTTTGATGTTTATGGCATTTTCAATCTATTGCCAACAAAATGAAGGCAGCTGAATTGCTAATTTCGATATTCAGCAATTATTGTAACACTTTTATAGCTCATAACTTGTGACCTTGCCATTTGTTGACCTTATGATCCGAACAAAAGTTATTGCCCAAAATGAGATCTATCCAATGGTGAATATATTTTTGTTGTCCAGTATTTACTTCTTGTTTTATAGCCAAATGAAAATTGTCAGTTTGAACCTAATTCACGTACGTCACAAAAAGTCGTCTTTTCTTATTATGCTTTATCTCCACTTGATATATAATAGTAGATATTTTAATCATTTTGCCTTTTTTTTAATTTGGAAATTTTGTACATTGTTCTAAAGTAACTGCGTGGCTTTTTTGGCGCGAAAAAACATGTGGTTCCTAAATTGTGGATTTTTAAAGAGAGTCGACACATTCTTTTGAAGATATAAAATGACATAACATTCATAGAAAAAAAAAGGATTAAATTTGGACCTGGAAGTAACTAGTAGACCACCATCTTGAAATGACCAACTTTTCTTTAAATCGATATAAGTGATCAGGATATCATCCGATTTACATAATGTTGATGTCTATGGCATCTTCAATATATTACTAACAAAATGGTGACAGCCGATTTCCTAATTTCGATTAAAAGTTTTTTTTATTTCCGGTTAGAAATTCAGCAATAGCAAACACTTTCAAAGCTCAAAACTCGTGACCTTGACGTTTGATGACCTTTTGATCTGAACCAAAGCTATTCCCCTCGATAAAATCTATCAAATGATGTTTTACTTTGTGTTTTCCGATGTTTACTTCCGGTTTAATAGCCGATTGAAAATTGAGATTTTTAACTATAAATCGTTCTGTCACATGACCTGATTTATATGCAGGAATAAAATGAAACCGTTCAAGGATGTTTAAATTGCGCACTGCTCAGTACCGTTATCACGGTTCTAGTTTTTTTTTTTTTTTTTTTTTGCGTGGCAAATCTTTCGATTTGTCACGCTTTGTTTTCGTTATGATTATTTTTTTTTTTTTTTTTTTTTTTTTTTTTTGGGAAACTTTCTAGAGAAAATCGAAAATGGTGTAGCAAAATTGTATCCACCAAACATTATTAAATGACCTGGTATCAAAAATGAATATCTAAAACTCAGTTTTTGCTAAACTGGAAGTGGGCTATTGCATAATATGCAATTATTTTGCACCTAGTCTGTAAGGTTTATTTATGAACCGGTTTGGCTGAAATTTTCTTTAATATATTCATTGTAACAAGAAGTATCAAGTGCGATTACAAAAATTTAAATTTTTAAATATTTTTGTAAAAAAAAATTGAAACCAAAATTGTCAAAAAAGCTCAAAATTTCTAACTCAGCCACTAATTATCCGATTGACCTGAAATTCACAGGAGGTATACAGAATGTCCATAGAAATAAAACTATTCAATCAAATTTTTTTTATCACTTCCGGTTTTGACATGAGAACTTCCGGTTTTTCAAAATCACGCCTATCAACCCCAGTTCCGGTGTAAATTTCAGATATTGACAAAAACCATATATATTGACTGTCAGTCATAATTAGAATGTACTTAGCATAAAAAATCCAAACCGGAAGTGATGCATAAGCTGCCGTCACAGACTGGCACATTTAAGCAAAAAATTAATAAGTCCCCTATTTTTTATCCGATTTTTATGATTTTGGTGTCTATCAAAACCTTGTAACCTCGTCTACAGTTTGTTGGAACAGAATTTTGAATTTCGAATTTGAATTTTTTTTATGTTCGTTTGAATTTTTTGAAAATTCAAAAGGCCATATTATGTGACCTTGACCTTTGATGACCTTGAAAATTCCAATGAATATGGTCCTTGACCTCAGCTATCCATAGGTATGCTGATATTAATTGAAAAATATTAACTTCTGGTTTTATGGACATTTGAAAATTGACATTTTTGTCAACTTTGGACATCTATATCACATTCTCTAATCAACGCAGAGAATTAAATTTTTCAATTTTGTAATGCCGATTTGATTATCTTTTAAACAATATATGACAATAACCCATTAAAATATGTTTTCAAAATATTGGGTTTTTTTCGACTGAGGGTTCTAACTTACAATGCAATTATCTAATAGCAATATGGTGTGTATAGTCAGTATGTACTAAATTTTCTCTTTTCAACGACATATGACCAGTTTAATACAAAATCCATTAAAGTGAAAATAGGCATAGAGTACCCCTGTTCTGAGAAAATAAGAAGTAGAGAGGATTAAAATGATTGACAAGGGTTATAGCAGGTTATATAATATAGTAATAAAACTATCGGCATGAACTTTTCACATGGAGGTGTGAAGTATTTTAGGTCATAAACAGATTAATCTGATTATGTAATCTTTTAACACTCTAAAAAGTATAAAAAATTTATTCATTTTTTTTGCAAAATTTTCACTTATATTAATTTTACATACAATCATTTAGAGCAGTGAATTTTTGATACATTAACCTGTTCGAATTTTTTCTCTACCATTGACAGAACTCTTTCTACAAGATACACACCAATTTTCTTTTTGTCGTCTGCTAAGGTTATTAAAGGTCATAAATAAATTAGTCAGACTACATAATCTTTTAACTCTAGGGATGGACTCTAGCAGACAGCAATTAAAACTGTTTACGCGTCTGCGCTAATCCGTTGCAATAAAAAGTAAGTGTTCAAAATTGTTTTTTATCGTCTGCTAAGATTATTGTAGGTCAAAAATAAATTAATCTAATTACACATTGTTTTAACTTTATAAAAATTAACATGTTTTTTCGAATGTTTGCTATATATGATATAATATCAGATTTTTTCTTATTTTGAGGGTGATTCTTACCCATGGCACTTAATTGATTAACATGTACATCAATTCAACTGGCTACTGACTGCTCCAATCCATTGAAACAAAAGACAGTATTTCAACTCAGCCTTAAAGGGAAATATTGACATTTACACAGTTCGAATGTTGGGGAAGGGGGTATATCCCCTATACAAAATGGCCCCTAGTCAAAATGGCCATAACAGTTAAATTTGGTCAAAATGGCCATTCACCATGGCCCCTATTTTGGTCAAAATGGACCGGTCACCATGGCCCCTATTTTGGTCAAAATGGACTCTGTATTTATGCTTTGATTTCAACCAATTCTTTGGTCAAAATGACTTTTTTTGAGGACAAAATGGCCAAAAAAAATAAATGTCAAAATGGTCCCTGATTTTTTGATAAATTGTAGCTTATATGATGATAATCAAAGTAATAATTGGAAGCTATTTTAACCCTAAAAGAGGTCACTTGTACTCTGTAACAACAGTAACAACAAATTTTGAAGACATAAATTGTGTTCCTATTTATATTTTCATCAAAGCAAAGACATTCTAAGACTTACAATATCAATTTGAAGTTCCAGTTCCAGTTCTCAAAAAGATTATACAAAAAATTTATTGTGTATTATGTAATATAAATATTATTATGAGACCATTTGTCTTTTTGGAAAGACCATTTTAACCTTTTTTGATGACCATTTTGACCATTTATCAGGGACCATTTTGACCAAACGAGGGGCCATTAGCGTCTGCGCTAATCCGTTGCAATAAAAAGTAAATGTTTAATCTTGCCAAAGTCAAAATGGCCATAAAAGTTAAATTTGGTCAAAATGGCCAGTCACCATGGACCCTATTTTGGTCAAAATGGCCTCTGAATTTCATCTTTGATTTCAACCAATTCATTGGTTAAAATGGCCAAAAAAATAAAAGTCAAAGACTTGCAATATAATTTGAAGTTCCAGTTCTCAAAAAGATTATACAAAAAATATATTATGTAGCGCTTTATGTTTAGTTAATTTGTAACATCATAAATAAAAATATTTTTTTGAGACCATTTTGACTTTTTGGAAGGACCATTTTCACCTTTTTTGAGGACCATTTTGACAATTTATCAGGGACCATTTTGACCAAACGCGGGGCGCAATTGACTATAACCCGTTTCTATCGTCTTACCGTCACATAATGTTCACATTTCACACATACCTGTATATTATAGCTACCATGAAGCTATAAAAATTACCATACTATAAGTTATATTGATATAATATTGAATCTACCCTTCCAAAAAACGTTTTACTAAAAACTGAGGGAGTGAACACCCGGCTTTAGGGGTTTGAAGTTCAAAAAGTCTTACAGCTATCAGGCAAAGTATCACGGGCCACGCTCAGTGCTGTTCACAGCTCTAGTTGCAGTGCGTTCGATTTGTCGAACGCACTGCTTTGGTTTGCAATTGACTATTTTTTTTTTTTTTTTTTTGTCTATTTCTGGTCACGCTCCCCAGCCAAAACTGCACATACCACACACAACTTGACATCATTTCCTGCGATGATTAACTGCTCGTTGTTGCTTAAATGTAAAATGGCGCATTTTTGCCTGACCGGAAATGACGTATATTAAAAAGTCGTATTTCAGGGTTTTTCCATTTTCAACCCATTTTTCCAACAGATTGTGATCGGTCTTTTTTGGTTCATTTGTTTAACCCAATAGCTACAAATTGCAATTTTGAAAAATTCATATTTTGACTTTTGTAGCTGACTTTTGGAGCACTTTTGAAAGGATTTTTTTTAACTTTTGCAATTTTATTTCGATCGATCTGAAACCTTTCAATAACATAGACATATGAATTTCCAAAGAAAATCAATTTTCAAAGTTTCGATATCACTTCCGGTTTTGACGTCATTTGCTTCTAAACTTTCAATTTCAACTTCCGGAATATTGAAGATATTTGAAAATTTTTTTTTGTGTTATCATAGATTTTGTCATACATAAAAAATAAAATGATGAAATTTTATCCAGGTGCAAGGGATCAGCCGCCATCTTGAACTGACCTATGTTTCTTAAAATTTTAATTCAGAACCGAGGGTTAATCGGATTTTTTTAATTTTGAAATCTACGACTTCTGCAGTCGATTGCAAAAAAAATGTAGGTTGTAGATTTTTGAATTTCGATTTCAATTTCTTTATAATTCCGGAACAAGAATTTCAGTAATGACCGAAACTTTCAAGGCTCATATCTAGTGACCTTGACCTTTGATGACCTCTTGACCTGTACAAAAATTATTGCCCTTGACGAGATCTATCAGATGATATATTCATTTCCGATTTCTGATGTTTACTTCCGGTTTTATCGCCATTTGAAAATTGCAATATTTAACTTTAAAGAGCTCTGTCACGTGACCTAATTTACATACGTCACAAATTCTATTTCATTTTTACTATGCTAAATGTGCTCTTTCAAATGATATATAACACAATATATTTGAATCAAAATTGCGCTTTTTAAAACTAGCAAATTTTGTGTCAAATTCCATTGAAACAGTGCGTGTTTTTTTGAAATTTTTTCGATCGATCTAAAAACTTACAGGTAGATAGACAATTTGATTCTGAACAAAAAAATATTTCTAGAATCTTTATATTACTTCCGGTTTTGACGTCATTTGCTTGTAATCTTGTAATTCTAACTTCCTTAGTTTTGGAGATATTTGAAAATATTTGTTTGCATTATGTTAAAAATGGTCATCATAAAAAAAAAAAA
Source organism: Lottia scabra (assembly GCA_029955415.1). Classification (NCBI taxonomy): domain Eukaryota; kingdom Metazoa; phylum Mollusca; class Gastropoda; family Lottiidae; genus Lottia; species Lottia scabra. Next base: position 14,138,534 of record JARJEI010000003.1, read on the forward strand.
TAATGTAATGTGACCCGGAAAAAATATATTACAGTGGGAGTATTATAAAAATTTCCAATTTTTGAAAAATGAAATATAATGAATAGAGTTTTACGTCCTGCTTTGCTTTTCTGCACCTATATTGAGGACGGGCAAACGCCATGCAGTGCGCAATGAGGAAAATTTGGCATTAGTCTGATATTATTATCAATTTCCATTTGTCGAGGGATCTTTAACATGCCAATTAGCACATCGGTTTATTTACATCCACGATTGAACGCCCCCTTGCCATGTCAGCCCCCGACCTGTATCACTGACGAGATTCATCCCTGGACGTTCAGGTTGGCGAGCAGGCGTCTGACTCACTCAGCCACCGGGGCCCCCTTCATATCATTTAACCTGCATCACTGACAGGGGGTATTAGTAATGGACATTCATAACCTTTTAAAATCGCATAGGAAGGGTCATTAAATCCTCCCGTACCTGATGGCATGTGAGAGTCTACGTTGTAGTGTTACAATGTTTCATCCCCTCAGCACGTCTAACATTTCATGATTTGTGTACTGTGTACAGTGTATTGTTTCATTTAACGCTTCTCACTGGTCAATGTTTTGATATAATGTACAACAAATGTTTTTTTTTTAATATCATAAAACTAAAATACAACATACAACAATGAAATTTTTGGGGGAGAATTGTATCCTACTAAACTATATAAAGTATTTTTCAAATGATCTGAAAAAACACTTGCTTGCAAAATATAAGATTAAAACTTACATGTATGTTTTCTGTATGTTTAAATGCAGTTCTCTCCCTTCAACTGACAAATGTTTGTTGTCTATATGTTCAAATGCAGTTCCATCCCCTCAACTGACAATTGCAAGAGCTTACTTTCTTACATTGTCACTTGCGCTTTTAACGTTTTAAATTATGTAGTAAAAATGAAAAAATAAAATCTAAATATAGAAGATAACGATCCGATGCCAAAAGAAGAAAATTCATTCTAAAAATCTGGTTCTGTCATTTATTAAAAATTTTTTTTGAAAACTGCATGTCTAAAAACGATGACCATTAAAAAGTTTTTTAAAAAAATAATAATATAAATATTTTGTTAAGTAAATTAAAATGATAAATTACGAGCTGAACTGCGAATTTTTTTTATGAAAGTTAGCACTCAGAATTCTGATGTTATTTATATATCACATCAAGTAATGGTGTTATGATATGAAGGGGGCCGCGGTAGCTCAGTGAGTAAGACGCTTGCTCGCCAACCTAAACGTCCAGGATTGATTCCCGTCGGAGGGGCTGACATGGAAAAAGCGCCTAGTCGTTCGGATGGGACAATAAACCATGGTGCCATTGGCTGTGCATGTTAAAGACTCCTCGACAGTTGGAAATCGAAAAAAAGAGCAGGCTACTGCCGCTGTCCTGGCAAAATTTCCCTCATTGCACACTGCATGGCGTTTGCCCGTCCTCAGTTAGCCCATATAGGAGCAGAAAAAATAGGACGTAAACTACATTCATTTCACTTCATTTCTTTCATATGTATGATATTACATATGAAAGATATTAATAAATTTTCTTTAACTATTCTACTTCCAATGATGTATAAAAATGTACATAAATAAAAACAACGACTTTTTAATCAGATGACTTTTCACTACCGATCATACGCTAGTTATTCCATTTTTCACCGAACGTGAACTGGTTATTCTACTTTTCACTCCCGAATATAAACAATTTATATGTATGGATTGGAAATGACACTTTTCACCCATACACGAAACCGGATGCGCACTGCCCAGTATCGTCTCACGATTCTAGTTTTTTTTTTTTTTCCAAATTCTGGTCAGCGTCTGTAGAGAAAACTGGAAATGGTATAGAAATTCTGGTTTGATCAGCTAGTTTCACTCGAGGGAAATTTTCCCTTAAATATGAAACGGCACATTTTTGCGGAACCAGAAGTGGGCTATTACATAATTTCAAAAAAAAAATTGAAACTAAAATTTTCAAAAAAAATCAAAATTTTTTTCTCAGCCGCTAATTATCCGATTGATCTGAAATTCACAGGACATAAACAGAATGTCGATACAAATAATACAAGATAATTAAAATATTTCTATCACTTCCGGTTTTGGCGTGAAGACTTCCGGTTTTTCAAAATTAAGACTGGCGACCCCACTTCCGGTGTAAATTTCAGATGTTGGCTAAAACCATAAATATTGTATGTCAGGCATAATTAGAAGGTACTTAGCAGAAAAAATCCAAACCGGAAGTGATACATAAGCTGTCGTCACAGACTGACACATTTCAGCAAAAAATTAATTAGTCCTCCATTTTTTATCCGATTTTTATGATTTTGATGTCTATCAAAACATTGTAACTTTATCTAAAACTTGTAGGCACAGAATTTTGAATTTCGAATTTGAAGTGTTTTTATTTTGGTTTGAATTTTTTGAAAATTCAAAAGGCCATACCATGTGACCTTGACCTTCAATGACCCTGAAATTTTCAATGTAGAATGTCCTTGACCTCAACTATCCATAGGTGTTTTGATTTTAGTTGAAAAATATTAACTTCCGGTTTTATAGACATTCAAAAATTGACACTTTTGACAACTTTGGACGGCTGTATCACCTTCTCTAATTAACACAAAGAATTAATCATTTCAATTTTGTAATGCTGATTTAATTATCTTTTTAACGATATATGACGATAATACCTTAAAATATGTTTTCAAAATATTGCGGTTTTTTCGACTGAGAGTTCTAACTTACAATGTAATTATCTAATAGCAATATCGATTGTTTAATGATGATGTACACAATTTTCTCTTTTCAACGATATATGACATGATTAGTTTAATACAAAATCCATTAAAGTGAAAATAGGCATAGAGTACCCTGAGTAATCTGAGAAAAATAGAAATAGAGAGGATTAAAATGATTGACAAGGGTTATAGCAGGTTATATAATACAGTAATAAAACTATCCATGTGAACTTTTCACATGGAGGTGTGAAGTATTTTAGGTCATAAACAGATTAATCTGATTATGTAATATTTTAACACTCTAAAAAATATATAAAATTTATTCATTTTTTTTGCAAAATTTTCACTTACATTAATTTTACATACAATCATTTAGAGCAGTGAATTTTTGATACATTAACCTGTTCGAATTTTTTTTCTACCATTGACAGAACTCTTTCTACAAGATACACACCAATTTTCTTTTTGTCGTCTGCTAAGGTTATTAAAGGTCATAAACAAATTAGTCAGACTACATAATCTTTTAACTCTAGGGATGGACTCTAGCAGACTGCAATTTAACTGTTTACGCGTCTGCGCTAATCCGTTGCAATAAAAAGTAAGTGCTCAAACTGTTTTTTATCGTCTGCTAAGATTATTATAGGTCAAAGATAAATTAATCTCATTACATATTGTTTTAACTTTATAAAGATTAACATGTTTTTACGAGTGTTTGCTATGTTTGATATAATATCAGATTTTTTCTTATTTTGAGGGTAATTCTTACCCACGGCACTTAATTGACTAACATACATCAATTCAACTGGCTACTGTCTGCTCCAATCCATTGAAACAAAAGACAGTATTTCAACTCAGCATTAAAGGAAAATATTGACGTTTACACAGTTCGAATGTTGGGGAAGGGGGCATATCCCCTATACAAAATGGCCCCTAGTTCTAATTGTTATCATTTGAATTGATAATTGAAATGTATGCTCTCTTCTTGTGACCTTGACTAGTGCTTCTATAGGAGAGTATCTTCTGTAACACCCAATTCCAATTTTGTTTTTGTCGTCTGCTAAGCTTATTATATGTCATAAACAAATTAGTCAGAGTACATAATCTGTAGTGATGGACTATCTAGCAGACAGCAATAAATTATTTAACTGGCAACGCGTCTGCGCTAATCCGTTGCAATAAAAAGTAAATGTTTAATCTTGTCATAGTTAATTGGGCCCGAAAAGTGTACTCTGTAACAACAAATTTTGAAGACATAAATTGTGTTCCTATTTATATTTTTATCAAAGCAAAGACATTCTAAGACTTACAATATTAATTTGAAGTTACTAAGTACCGAGGTCTCGTTTTATTTGTTCGTTATTGTTGAATGTATTTGTGAGTGTACAGAGGCCCCGTTTTATTTGTTCGTAATTGTTGAATGTATATGTAATGTATCGTCTATGCAGTCACTATTACCAAAGTACAAGGTCTTAGTCTCGATAGAGGCGTAATATCTCTTCGTAAAATATTTCAAGCTGGTAAAGCCTATGTTGCGTTAAGCAGAGTTAAAGCATTAAATTTTTAAAAGAAAAGAGGCATTGAGGATTAGGAATATATTTTAAAGAAGAAAAAAATAAATTTGGGAGTTTTAAAAATATAGCACATTGCTTTGAATATTCTGGATAAGAATATTAACGTAATTGTTATCTATAGACCAACTGTTTATCGATTAGAATTAATTCTTCCAATGTTTGAAAGATTACTAGTTGAATTACAAGATTGATATTTGATTCAATCTACCCTTTCACAAAACTTTTTACTAAAAATGAGGGAGTGAACACCAGACTTTAGAGGTTTGAAGTTCAAAAAGTCTTACAGGTATCTGGCAAAGCATCACAGGCCACGCTCAGTGCTGTTCACAGCTCTAGTAAGTGTTTTTATTATTGGATGAGATATGTTTGTTATTCCATATTATTTGGTTCTGAAAGTTTCTATAATTATCAATATTTCTAGTATATATAAATTTCCAATCTTCAAGTAATTTATTATAGAAAGGTATATTAATTTTTACGTTTTTGTCGTAGTTACAGACAAAGAGAAGTTCACAAAGGGTTTAATGAATGACAATCATTGATAATGACATTTTATAAGTAAGAAAGTTGGATATTGTAAGGTAATAAAAAGAGCAATGTTTTGCTAAACGGGTTATAGTCGATTGGGTCCCTAACCAAATTGACCCCTAGTCAAAATGGCCACACATGTTAAATTTGGTCAAAATGGCCATAAATGGTAAATTTGGTCAAAATGGCCATAAATGGTAAATTTGGTCAAAATGGCCAGTGATGCTCCCTATTTTGGTCAAAATGGCCTCTGAATTTACTCTTTGATTTCAACCAATTCATTGGTCAAAATGGCCAAAAATAGTCAAAATGGTCTCTGATTAATTTTTTTTATAAATTACCCTAAAGGGGTATAGTCAATTGGGCCCCTATTCATAATTTTTTCTATTAAAGTTACAGGAAAATTTCGAACAGATTTATAATGTACCAATTCACAGCTTTAAAACAATGTATAAATCATTATGCATTAATAAAATTCAACATTTTTTAAAAATAAAATATACTCCAATTAGGCAAGATTATGACAAGGTTATAAGGTGTTAAAAGCTTATGTAACAAGTCAATAAGTCACTTGCTTGTCATAAATTTGAGGGTAATAAATTTTGGGTTGAACACAAAATAAGAACTGTCATTAGAGATTCTCAACCAATCAGGCTGACTGTGGGCGTGGTCACTCAAGATCTTCAGAGATGGGCATTTAGTTATTGGTTATAGGTGTTAAAGTTAAATAGATCTCATAGAAAACACGGGCCATGGTCTGAAACATGAATTATTAATTTAAAGGTTCAATGAAAGGCATTATTTTGGTTGTCATGCTGGATATTTAGACGGTTAGATATGACTGTGTGTAGTTAGTCTATCCAGAAACTTTACTTTGCAATCGCTTGGTTTTGGGTTTTTGGTTTGATTGATATACTTTTTCTATAGGCATAACAAGAAGATCTTCAACGAAATGATTGGTTAAATGAAATGATTCGCAATTGTTCTATCTTTCTTGTGGAGTTAAGGCACTATTTTATGGCACAATTACCATCTTTATTACAAGCGACCTTTCAACAAGGTTTCCCGGAATGTTGTGGTTTCCCCCTTTTTCAAACTCAACCCCGGTTTTCTCCACCTTACAATTTCCACCCCTTTTTAATCCTAGTGATTTCCACCCAAATTTCAAGTGTTTTCCTCCCCTAATTTACTTATCATCATTGAAATTGATTCCTTTGATAAAGGGGAAAAGGACAGGGTGGAGTTAAAAAAAAAAGGGGGGACACCACTGTAAGCCGGTTTCTCTTGTCTTCTTCAGGCAATGATACAGACATTCAGAGAAATACTTATATCGGGTGGGCCTAAAGTAATGTCCCAACTTTTGACCTTCACTATTTTCCAAAGCATTTACTCAAATGGACTGACATTTTGCATATGATTAGTTTATTATATTATCTACCTCTGGTGCGAGTTTGAGTATTATAGCATCATTAACCTTTAAAGGGTATACAAAACAAAATCAGAGGTCGAAAAAAACAATGCCGGAGTCTTCTGAAATCATCCTTGCATGTGCATGGTGCCATGGTGTCACCTGTCAATCATGTGTCATATGGGATGTTCGTGGGTTTGAGGCGGCAAAGACTGAACGATAACACCAGTGTTTTCCAGGAAATTCTCTTACTAAACGTCTTCCTCTCCATCCTTTCTCAACAAAACATGTTTTAATAAAATCCCGATCAGCACTACTGTAAACCATGTTGTTAGCTAGGGGTATAAAATCTAGCTGGGAAGTTTATGTTTTAACATCATCTAGGCTCTCTGTCTAGACATTTTGGTACCTCAAACCCACGAACATCCCATTTGACACTTGATTAACAGGTGACACCATGGCACCATGCACATGCAGGGATGATTTCAGAAGACTCTGTCCGGCATTGTTTTTTTCGACCTCTGATTTAGTTTTGTATGCCATTTAAAGGTTAATGATGCTATATCATTCAAACTTGCACCAGAGGTCGATAATATCATAAACTAATCATATGCAAAATGTCAGTCCATTTGAGTAAATGCTTTGGATAATAGTGAAGGTCAAAAGTTTGGACATTACTTTAGGCCCACCCGATATAATACTAGTAGTTAAAAATAACAACAATCTATATTAACATGTAGGGTATAAAAACTTTGATATTACTGTTGTACTGTTTTCTGTCTTTGATAGATAGATAGATAGATAGATAAGTTTATTGCATCAAATACGCCCATTAAAGGCATCATACAACGAATGGTTTAAATGAAATTACAAAATTATATAATAAGGCGAATGGTAAATTACATATAATAATGATGATGAGAGTTCATATAAAGGAACATAATACAATAATATACTAGAATCGTGAGACGATACTGGGCAGTGCGCATCCGGTTTCGTCTATGGGTGAAAAGTGTCATTTTCAATCCATACATATACGTAAATTGTTTATATTCGGGAGTGAAAAGTAGAATAACCAGTTCACGTATGATCGGTAGTGAAAAGTCATCTGATTAAAAAGTCGTTGTTTTTATTTATGTAAATTTTTATACATCATTGGAAGTAGAATATTTAAAGAATATTTATTAATATTTTTCCTATGTAATATCATACATATGAAAGAAATGAAGTGAAATGAATGGAGTTTACGTCCTATTTTTTCTGCACCTATATGGGCTAATTGAGGACGGGCAAATGATGGGAAATTTTGCCAGGACAGCGGCATTAGCCTGCTCTTTTTTTCGATTTCCAACTGTCGAGTGGTCTTTAACGGCACAGCCAATAGCATACGGGACCATGGTTTATTGTCCCATCCAAACGACTAGGCGCTTTTTCCATGTCAGCCCCTCTGACGGGATTCAATCCTGGGCGTTCAGGTTGGCGAGCAAGGGTCTTACTCACTGAGCTACTGCGGCCCCCTTCATATCATAACGCCATTACTTGATATGTTGTATTAATAGCTTCAGAATTCTGAGTGTTAACTCTCATAAAAGTTCGCAATTCAACCAGAGCCTATATAAACATTTTAATGGTCAACAGTTTTAAAACTTTTTTTAAATAAATGATAGAACCAGATTTTTAGAACGAATTTTCTTCTTTTTGCATCGGATCGTTATCTTCTATATTTAGATTTTATTTTTTCATTTTTACTACATAATTTAAAACGTTAAAAGCGCAAGTGACAATGTAAGAAAGTAAGCACTTGCAATTGTCAGTTGAGGGGATAGAACTGCATTTGAACATATAGACAACAAACATTTGTCAGTTGAAGGGAGAGAACTGCATTTAAACATACAGACAACAAACATGTAAGTTTTAATCTTATATTTTGCAAGCAAGTGTTTTTTCAGATCATTTGAAAAATTCTTAATATAGTTTAGTAGGATACAATTCTCCCCAGAAAATTTCATTGTTGTATTTTAGCTTTATGATATTATAAAAAAAAACATTTGTTGTACATCATATCAAAACATTGACCAGTGAGAAGCGTTAAATGAAACAATACACTGCACACAGTACACTAAACATGAATTGAATGACGTGTTGAGGGGATGATACGTTGTAACACAACAACGTAGACTCTCACAATACCCCCTGTCAGTGATGCAGGTTTAAAGATTTGAAGGGAGTCCCGTTGGCTTAGTGAGTCAGACGCTCACTCGCCAACCCGAACGTCCAGGAATCCCGTCAGTGATACAGGTCGGAGGGGCGTTCAATCGTGGGTGTAAATAAACCGATGTGCTAATTGGCTGTGCATGTTAAAGATCCCTCGACAAATGGAAATTGATAATAATATCAGGCTAATGCAAAAATTTCCTCATTGCGCACTGCATGGCGTTTGCCCGTCCTCAATATAGGTGCAGAAAAGCAGGACGTAAAACTCCATTCATTTCATTTCATTTTTCAAAAATTGAAATTTTTTATAATACTTCCACTGTAATATATTTTTTCCGGGTCGCATTACATTATTTATTGCAGTGCGTTCGATTCGTCGAACGCACTGCATTGGTTTGCAATTGACTATTTTTTTTTTTTTTTTTTTTTTTTTTTTGTCTATTTCTGGTCACGCTCTCCAGCCAAAACTGCACATACCACACATAACTTGACATCATTTCCTGCGATGATTAACTGCTCGTTGTTGCTTAAATGTAAAATGGCGCATTTTTGCCTGACCGGAAATGACGTATATTAAAAAGTCGTATTTCAGGGTTTTTCCATTTTCAACTCATTTTTCCAACAGATTGTGATCGGTCTTTTTTGGTTCATTTGTTTAACCCAATAGCTACAAATTGCAATTTTGAAAAATTCATATTTTGACTTTTGCAGCTGACTTTTGGAGCACTTTTTAAAGGATTTTTTTCAACTTCCACAGTTTTATTTCGATCGCTATGAAAACTTTTAAGCATATAGACATTGTTATTGCGAACAAAACCATGTTTTCAAAGTTTCGATATCACTTCCGGTTTTGACGTCATTTGCTTCTAAACTTTCAATTTGAACTTCCGGAATATTGAAAATATTTGAAAAAAAAAATTTGTGTTATCATAGATTTGGTCATACATAAAAAATAAAATGATGAAATTTTATCCAGGTGCAAGGGATCAGCCGCCATCTTGAACTGACTTATGTTCCTTAAAATTTTAATTCAGAACCGAGGGTTAATCGGATTTTTTTAATTTTGAAATCTACGACTTCTGCAGTCGATTGCAAAAAAAATGTAGGTTGTAGATTTTTGAATTTCGATTTCAATTTCTTTATATTTCCAGAACAAGAATTTCAGTAATGACCGAAACTTTCAAGGCTCATATCTAGTGACCTTGACCTTTGGTGACCTCTTGACCTGTACAAAAATTATTGCTCCTGACGAGATCTATCAGATGATATATTCATTTCCGATTTCTGATGTTTACTTCCGGTTTTATCGCCATTTGAAAATTGCAATTTTTAACTTTAAAGAGCTCTGTCACGTGACCTAATTTACATACGTCACAAATTCTATTTCATTTTTACTATGCTAAATGTGCTCTTTCAAATGATATATAACACAATATATTTGAATCAATATTGCGCTTTTTAAAACTTGCAAATTTTGTGCCAAAGTTCATTGTAACTGTGCGTGTTTTATGGAAATTTGACTTTGATCGATCTGAAAACTTACAAGTAGATAGACAATTTGATAATGATATCACTTCCGGTTTTGACGTCATTTGTTTGTAAACTTGAAATTTTAATTTATGGAGTTATTTTGGAATTTTTTGTTTTGTTTTTTGGATTATGTTAGAAATGGTCATCATAAAAGATATAAATGATAAAATCCGACCCGGATGTACTATGTCAGGTGCTATGTTGTTGTGACTAATAAAACTCAAAATGGGACTTTAGGTGATAATCAGATTTGCATAATATCGGTGTGTATGAAATCCTTAGTCGACGGCCAACAACCTTATGACAACTGCTTTTTTAATTTCGATTTCTATATAGTTTTGGAACAAGAAGTTTAGTAATGACCGAAACTTTCAAGACTTCAATCTCTACATTTATTAGTTGAAGTGACTGGTACGCATTTATCCTTCATTTAAGTGTTACACACCTCATTAAGATCAATCTATGCTCCTATATCTGATAATATGCGAGACTCTTCGTTGTAGAATTACAACGTTTCTTTCCCACAGCACATCATTTAATTCAAGCTCAGTTTAATAATTACTAGAAAGTTACAATTGACCATATTGTTTCCTTTAACGCTTCTCACTGGTCAATGTTTTGCATATTTAAACGGAGTTCTCTCCCTTCAACTGACAAATGTTTGTTGTCTGTATGTTTCAATTCAGTTCACTCCCTTCAACTGACAATTGCACTAACATGACTTTCTTACATAGTAACTTGCATTTTTAACGTTTTAAATTATGTAGTAAAAAAGTTTAAAAATATCTAATAATTAATGTAGTAGATAACGATCCAATGCCAAAAGAAGAAAATCTGTTCTAAAAATCTGGTTCTGTCAAAAAATATTGCGTGTCTAAAAACGTTGACCATTAAAATGTTTTTAAAAAAAGATAATAAAACAGATTTTTGGCTATTTTTTATTAAAATGACAATGTACGAGCTATACTGTTAACTTCAGTGTAAGGAAGTTAGCACACAGTATTCTGATGTCATGAGACTTAGCTCTTTCATATGTAGTGACAGCGGTGACTCAGTGAGGTAATCGCTTGTTTACTAACCTGAAAGCCCAGGGTAAAACCCTGAGACGGTATGAATTTTCCTTCCGGTTTCACGATGTCAGTGATGCAAGTCGGTGGGACTGACATGGAAAAAGCGTTTAGGCGTTCATATAGGACAATAAATCGAGGTCCCGTGTGCTATTGACTGTGCACGTTAAAGATCCCTCGACAGTTGGAAATCGAAAATAAGAGTAGGCTTATGCCGCTGTCCTGGCAAAATTTCCCTCATTGCACACTGCATGGCGTTTTCCCGTCCTCAGTTAGCCCATATAGGTTCAGAAAATTAGGACGTACAACTCCATTCATTTCATTTCTTTCATGTGTATGATATTGCACATGAAAAATATTCATAAATATTCTTTAACAATTCTACTTCCAATGATGTATAAATATGTGCATAAATAAAAACAACGACTTTTTAATCACATGACTTTTCACTACCGAACATACGCCGGTTATTCCATTTTTCACTACCTAACGTGAACTGGTTATTCTACACTCCCGAATATAACCAATTTATATGCCGATGTTTATGTTCTGTAAATTTCACAGTATGGATTGAAAACGTCACTTTTCACCCACAGACGAAACCTGATGCGCACTGCCCAGTATCGTCTCACGATTCTAGTTTTTTTTTAAGATGGCCATTTTTAACATAATGCAAACAAATATTTTAAAATATCTCGAAAGCAAATGACGTCAAAACCGGAAGTGATATAAAGATTCTAGAAATATTTTTTTGTTCAGAATAAAAAAAACACGCACAGTTTCAATGGAATTTGATACAAAATTTGCAAGTTTTAAAAAGCGCAATTTTGATTCAAATATATTGTGTTATATATCATTTTAAAGAGCAGATTTAGCATAGTAACAATGAAATAGAATTTGTGACGTATGTAAATTAGGTCACGTGACAGAGCTCTTTAAAGTTAAAAATTGCAATTTTCAAATGGCGATAAAACCGGAAGTAAACATCAGAAATCGGAAATGAATATATCATCTGATAGATCTCGTCAAGGGCAATAATTTTTGTACAGGTCAAGAGGTCATCAAAGGTCAAGGTCACTAGATATGAGCCTTGAAAGTTTCGGTCATTACTGAAATTCTTGTTCCGGAAATGTAAAGAAATTGAAATCGAAATTCAAAAATCGACAACCTACATTTTTTTTGCAATCGATTGCAGAAGTCGTAGATTTCAAAATTAAAAAAATCCGATTAACCCTCGGTTCTGAATTAAAATTTTAAGAAACATAGGTCAGTTCAAGATGGCGGCTGATCCCTTACACCTGGATAAAATTTCATCATTTTATTTTTTATGTATGACCAAATCTATGATAACACAAAACATTTTTTTCAAATATCTTCAATATTCCGGAAGTTGAAATTGAAAGTTTAGAAGCAAATGACGTCAAAACCGGAAGTGATATCGAAACTTTGAAAATTGATTTTCTTTTGAAATTCATATGTCTATGTTATTGAAAGGTTTCAGATCGATCAAAATAAAATTGCAAAAGTTAAAAAAAATCCTTTAAAAAGTGCTCCAAAAGTCAGCTACAAAAGTCAAAATATTAATTTTTCAAAAATTGCAATTTGTAGCTATTGGGTTAAACAAATGAACCAAAAAAAGACCGATCACAATCTCTTGGAAAAATGAGTTGAAAATGGAAAAACCCTGAAATACGACTTTTTAATATAAGTCATTTCCGGTTAGGCAAAAATGCGCCATTTTACATTTAAGCAACACCGAGCAGTGAATCATCGCAGGAAATGATGTCAAGTTATGTGTGGTATGTGCAGTTTTGGCTGGGGAGCGTGACCAGAAATAGACAAAAAAAAAAAACTAGAACTGTTCAGATAACAGTACTGATGCAGGGCTTGTTACGACACAAAGGTACGACCGGTGCGGCAATATTTCTTGTGCATGCCCTGAACTCATACTCTTATAGCACATGCGACACAAACAGATTTTGAAGGAATTCGGGTAAGAAATAAGAAAATTGGCGATGCGCATGCGCGCTACACAAATTCAATATAATGTTGATATATCGGATCTAATTTTACACATACATGTCAATTTTAAAGAAATTCGGATGAGAAATAAGAAAGTTGGCGATGCGCATGCGCACTACCAAATTCAATATATCCATGACATTTCGGATCTAATTATACACATACATGTCAATTTTGAAGAAATTTTGATAAGAAATAAGAAAGTTGGCGATGCGCATGCGCACTACACAAATTCAATATATCCATGATATTTTGAATCTAATTATACACATACATGCCAATTTTGAAGAAATTCGGATAAGAAATAAGAAAGTTGGCGATGCGCATGCGCACTACACAAATTCAATATTTCCATGATATTTCGAATCTGATTATGCACATATATGTCAATTTTGAAGAAATTTGGATGAGAATTAAGAAAGTTGATAATGCGCATGCGCAGAACCTAAATCTAACATTTCCCCTGAATTCGCAATCCGATCATGCATATACGTACCAAGTTTCATAAAATTCGGATAAGAAATAAAAAAGTTGGTAAATTAAGTGGAAATGTACCTTTAAATGTAGTTCCGTTTGCATAAATTACAGCATGATGCTGTTCAATCCAACCTAGAGTGTGCTTATATGTTATAACTGGACACAAGAAATAGTTATCAGAAAACAGTGTGAACATAGCTTTAACTTAACACCCTAAACTTTGATTTATATCTGTGTTGACAGGGTCACTGACACTAATTAACCGAAATACCTCTATTTAAAAACATTGCACATTGGTACATTTTGAATAATATGCTTGAAAGGTATGCATATTATACATCATTGGATGCGTCTTGATGCGTAGATTACGAATATGCAAAAATTATGATATTTGCACAAAAAGGGTAGCTGCTAGAGCCATTTAAAACAAATTTTAAACTTTTTTCAATCGTTTATAAAATCGAAAGTTACGGTCAAAAACAAAAAATGAAAATACCAGTGGATAGATATTGTCGAGAACTTGGTGTCATGAGAAATTCAAGGTCCTGGGAGGTCAAGGTCACGAGAAAAATGACTTCTAATATTGAGCAATTCTAAAATAATTTCAATTAAAAATTACTAGAAAGCAAAATAAAATTTCAAAATTCGGATACCTAGACATTGGTCTTAAACGACTAACGTTTCGATGAGTACCAGAATCATGAAAATCGGATAATAATTGAGAGACAAGTAGCAATTTAAAGATATGTTACTATTATCCAAGATGGCGGAAGATTTGACGTTTCTGGTACAATTTTTTTCACTAAATTTATGTCAAATGATATGTCTAGTGACATGCATATATTTATTTCAGCATATCTGTAAAAGGTAAAAAGTTGAAAATCGAACTTTATGAGCATTTTTAGCAAAAACCAAAAAAGTTGCAAAATTTCTGAAAACGGGTTTATGTTTATCTCCATAATAGTAATGTATATATAAAATTTCAGATCGATCGCATTATAAGCAAACATTTTAGTATTGAGCTAAAATAGTTTTGCTACAAAAAGTTGCAAATATTTTTGCAAATTGACATTTTTTATAAAGCGATACTATGTCGTTAAATATGTACAATACAATACGAGAAACTCTATGCAAATCGAAGTGTAAATACGACTCCCAGTACTGTCCGAAATATTTCATGGATGCATAATTTATGCATAATCAAATTTGCATAACTGTTCCGTAATACATTTAAAATCTAATGAGCGCGTTTTACAAATACGACATGGTACGAAAATTACCGTACTATGTGCCGTTTTGTTCCTGTGCTCTGTCAAAAAATCGAAAAAAAAAAAAAAAAAAAAAAAAAAAGAATAATCATTTGCAAAACAAAGCAGGGCGTACTTGTAAAGTACGCCCTGCAACTAGAATCGTGAGACGATACTGGGCAGTGCGCATCCGGTTTCGTCTATGGGTGAAAAGTGTCATTTTCAATCCATACATATACGTAAATTGTTTATATTCGGGAGTGAAAAGTAGAATAACCAGTTCACGTTCGGTGAAAAATGGAATAACTAGCGTATGATCGGTAGTGAAAAGTCATCTGATTAAAAAGTCGTTGTTTTTATTTATGTACATTTTTATACATCATTGGAAGTAGAATATTTAAAGAATATTTATTAATATTTTTCATATGTAATATCATACATATGAAAGAAATGAAGTGAAATGAATGGAGTTTACGTCCTATTTTTTCTGCACCTGCTAACTGAAGACGGGCAAATGATGGGAAATTTTGCCAGGACAGCGGCATTAGCCTGCTCTTTTTTTCGATTTCCAACTGTCGAGGGGTCTTTAACGTGCACAGTCAATAGCACACGGGACCATGGTTTATTGTCCCATCCGAACGACTAGGCGCTTTTTCCATGTCAGCCCCTTCGACCTGCATCACTGACGGGATTCAATCCTGAGCGTTCAGGTTGGCGAGCAAGGGTCTTACTCACTGAGCTACTGCGGCCCACTTAATATCATAACACCATTACTTGATATGATGTATAATTAGCATCAGAATTCTGAGTACTTACTCTCTTAAAAGTTCGCAGTTCAACTCGTAATTTATCATTTCAATAAACTTAGCAAAAAATTTATATTATTATTTTTTTTAAAAAACATTTTAATGGTCAACGTTTTTAGACATGCAGTTTTAAAACTTTTGTTTTAATAAATGACAGAACCATATTTTTAGAACGAATTTTCTTCTTTTGACATCGGATCGTTATCTTCTATATTTAGATTTTATTTTTTCATTTTTACTACATAATTTAAAATGTTAAAAGCGCAAGTGACAATGTAAGAATGTAAGCACTTGTAATTGTCAGTTGAGGGGATAGAACTGCATTTGAACATATAGACAACAAACATTTGTCAGTTGAAGGGAGAGAACTGCATTTAAACATACAGAAAACAAACATGTAAGTTTTAATCTTATATTTTGCAAGCAAGTGTTTTTTCAGATCATTTGAAAAATTCTTAATATAGTTTAGTAGGATACAATTCTTCCCAAAAAATTTCATTGTTGTATTTTAGTTTTATGATATTATAAAAAAAAACATTTGTTGTACATTATATCAAAACATTGACCAGTGAGAAGCTTTAAATGAAACAATACACTGTACACAGTACACTGATCATGAATTGACTGACGTGTTGAGGGGATGATAGAATGTAACATAACAACGTAGACTCTCACAATACCCCCCTGTCAGTGATGCAGGCTTAAAGATATGAAGGGGGTTCCGTTGGCTTAGTGAGTCAGACGCTTGCTCGCCAACCTGCACGTCCAGTGATGAATCCCGTCAGTGATACAGGTCGGAGGGGGCGTTCAATCGTGGGTGTAAATAAACCGATGTGCTAATTGGCTGTGCATGTTAAAGATCCCTCGACAAATGGAAATTGATAATAATATCAGGCTAATGCAAAATTTTCCTCATTGCGCACTGCATGGCGTTTGCCCGTCCTCAATTTAGGTGCAGAAAAGCAGGACGTAAAACTCTATTCATTTCACTTCATTTTTCAAAAATTGGAAATTTTTATAACACTTCCACTGTAATATATTTTTTTCCGGGTCGCATTACATTATTGCAGTGCGTTCGATAATCGAACGCACTGCATTGTTTTGCAAACGGCTATTTTTGCAGTGCGTTCGATTTCGAACGCACTGCTTTGTTTTCATAATGTTTTTTTTTTTGCAGTGCGTTCGATTTCGATAATGTTTTTTTTTTTTTTTTTTTCTTCAAATACTGGTCAGAGCACCCAGCAAAAACTGCTAATGTCACATATGCACTGATGCGATTTGCTTTTTTTTCTCGAAAAACTAAATTTTTTAAATGTTATTTGATGCATTTTTGTCTAACCGGAAATGACGTAGGACAAAAAGTGTTTTTTTAGAATTTTCCATTTCACGGCTCTATTTTTTATCCGATTTGACTCGGATTTTTTTAGGTTACTTCTTTGAACTAATGTCTACAATACGGCTTCTTCAAGCAATTTAAAAATTTTATTTTGTCGATAACTTTTTTTAGTTTTAATTATAAAAATTTTTCAAATTCTACAATTTTGATTCGAAGAATCTGAAAATAAAAATGCACATAGGCAATTCGATTGTGAACATAATGCTAATTTCAAAATTTCGATATCACTTCCGGTTTTGACGAAAATATTTAGATTTCAACTTCCGGAATTTCGAAGATATGTGAAATTTTTTTTTGGAAATATGATTGCAATGACAATTCAAAAACAATGAATGAAAAAAAATTGACCCGGAAGTTACAAATAAGCCGCCATATTGATATGACCAACTTTTGTAAAACTCAAAATGGGGCCTCAGGGTTATGAGCGGAATTCGTAATAGTAGTATTTTAGGACAGCCCAGTCGATTGCCATAAAAAGTACGTTATTAGATTTTTGATTTTTAATACTGCCTTTTTGTTATTTCCGGTATAACGTTTAAAGTTATTGCGAAAATTTCAAAAACTTGTAACTCGTGACCTTGACCTTTTATGACCTTGGAACCTGAACAAAGGTTATTGCCCTTGACTAGATCTATCCAATGAAATATCCATTTCCGTTGTCCGATGTTTACTTCCGGTTCTATTGTCATTTGAAATTTGCGATTTTTAACTTTAAACAGCTCTGTCACGTGACTCAACTTACATACGTCACAAACTCTTATATATTATTAGTGTGCTTATTTTACTCTTTCCAGTGATATATAACACTTTATGTTTGAATGACAATTGCGCGATTTAAAATTTGAAAATTTTGTGCAAAGTTTCATTGTAACTGTGCGTGTTTTTTTCAAATTTTATTTTGACCGTCCTGAAAACTTACAGGTAGATAGACATTTTGATTGCTAACCCAAATCTGTTTTCAAAATTTCGATTACACTTCCGGTTTTGACGTTATTCGCTTTTTAAATCTAAAATCTAACTTCCGGAATTTTGAAGATATATGATATTTTTTGTTTGCAATATATTTGAAATGATGCTATATAAACAATCAATCAATGAAATTTGACCCAGTTGTAATAGATCGGCCGCCATATTTATATGACTAACTTTTGTAAAACTCAAAATGGGGCCTCGGGGTTATAAGCGGAATTCGTAATTGTAGTATTTGTAGACAGCTTAGTCGATTGCCCCAAAAAGTACGTTATTCGATTTTGATATTCGATGATGCTTTTTTGTTATTTCCGGTATATTGTATTTAATGTAATTGCCAAACTTTCAAAGAATTGTAACTCGTGACCTTGAACTTTTTTTACCTTGTGACCTTAACAAAGGTTATTGCCCTTGACCAGATCTATGTATTGATGTATCCATTTTAGTTGTCCGATGTTTACTTCCGGTTCTATGGCCATTTGATATTTGCGATTTTTAACTTTAAATACCTCTGTCACGTGACTTAACTTTAATACGTCACACATTCTTATATATTCTTATTGTGCCTAATCTATTCTTTTTAATGATATATAACACTTTATGTTTTAAATAAAATAGCGCGATATAATATTTGGAAGTTTTGTGCAAAGTTCTATTGTCACTGCGGGTTTTTTTAAATTTTATTTGAATATTCTGAAAACTTGTGGGTAGCTAAGCATTTTGATTGCGATCTCAAATATATTTTCAAAATTTCGATATTACTACCGGTTTTGACGTTATTGGCTAATTAACTAAAATGATATGTTTGTTGTCTAAATGGTTAAATGATAGTGATCTCCCTTCAACTTGTAATTAACTTGAGTTTTGGCAATACTAAACCAAAAAAGTAAAAACTATCGCCAAAACGCTAACACATTTGATTTAATAACGCTTACAATTATCATCAAAACAGTTGAAGGGCGAGAACTACTATTTTTTATTGTTAACCTTTATTAAAGCTATCATGCTGTAACAAGACTAGAAAAAATGTTTCTAACTTTTTTGATATTAATATTTTCATAACCATTTGCTTAGTGCCTTGTGATTTATGAAAGATTTCCAGGATGACGCACTGCCCAGCGCCGTTTTGGTACGGCTCTATTTTTTTTTTTTTTCGAATTTTACACTCGCTATTTTAGTAAGAAGGCAACATGCCACATACAGATTTGTTCAATTCCCTACGATAAATTGTTGACCATCAACTATTAAATATAAATTGGTGCCATTTTGACAAACCGGAAATGAGGTAGAACAAAAAACACAGTTTCGGTTTTTGGAATCTCACAGCTCTATTTTTGATCCGATTTTTATCAAACTGTTTTGAACTGTTTTTTATAACTGTGCGCTACTAAATAAAAGTTTTAAACTTCCCCAATTATGACTTTTAGTTGACTATTTTCTTAATTTTAATTTTTGCGTTTTTTTCAACTTCTACAATTTTATTTCGTTCGATCTGCAAATTTGCAGGTGTATAGACATTTTGATTCTAAACAAAATGCAGTTTTCAAAATTTTGATACCACTTTCGGTTTTTACGTAATTAGCTTGTAAATTTAAAATTTCAACTTCCGGAAATTTGAAGATTTTTCAAATTTGTTTTTTTCAATGTGTTATTAATTGTTATAACAACAATTTGAAATAAAAAAATCCGACCCGGAAGTAAGAAATCATCCGCCATTTTGATATGAGTAACTTTTATAAAATTAAAAATGGGGCCTCAGGGTTATGAGCGGCATCCGTAACTTTAGTATTTTTGGAAACTACAATCGATTGCTAAAAAAGTCTAGGCGCCGATTTTTGAATTTTGATTTTAATTTTTTTTTTATTTTCGTTTTGATTTTTTATGCAATTACTAAAACTTTCAAGGCTCATATCTTTTGACCTTGACCTTTGGTGACCTTGGTACCTGAACAAAAGTTATTGCCCTTGATGAAATACATCCAATGATGTATTCATGTTTGTGATCCGATGTATACTTCCGGTTTTATAGGCAATTGAAATTTGTAATTTTTGACTTTAAGCAGTCCTGTCACGTGACCTAGCTTAAATATGTCAAAAATGATTTAACAATCATATTATGTGTAATTTGCTCTTTCCAATGATGTACGACAATATACACTTAAATTAAAATTGCACGATTTAAAATTTGAACATTTTGTGCAAATTTCCATTGTAACTGTGCGTGTTTTTTTCAAATTTTATTTCAATCGATCTGAAAGTTTACAGATGGAAAGACATTTCGATTGCAATCCAAAATCCGTTTTCGAAAAGTTGATACCACTTCCGGTTTTGACGTAATTAGCTTGTAAATTTGAAATTTCAACTTCCGGAATTTTGAATATATTTGAAATTTGTTTTTTGCAATATTTAACATTATGGTATATCAACAATTTGAAATAAAAAAATTTAACCCGGAAGTTACAAATCGGCCACCATATTGATATGACTAACTTTTGTAAAACTCAAAATGGGGCCTCAGGGTTATGAGCGGAAATCGTAACTTTGATATTTTTGGGAACTAGTCGATTGCATTCATAGCATTGTTAATCGATTTTTGATCTTCTGTTTTGCCTTTCTTGCATTTCTGTTTTATTTTTTTCAGTAATTACAAAAACTTTCAAGACGCATACCTCGTGACCTTGACCTTTGGTGACATTGTAACCTGAACAAAAGTTTTTGCCCTCGATGAGATCTATCCAACTATGTATCCAGTTTTGTGAGCAATTCAAATTTGCGATTTTTTTTTACCAGCAACATCCAAGGTTTCGCTAGTTGTGGTAGCTTTCTTTGTCTAGAAATAATACCATAACAGACCCTTTAAAAAACAGTTTTTAAGTAATTCCAAAACTGTTACGCACTGCTCAGAACCATGCAAAGCCTATGGATCTAGTTTTTTTTTTTTTTTCGAATTTTACACTCGCTATTTTAGTAAGAAGGCAACATGCCACATACAGATTTGTTCAATTCCCTACGATAAATTGTTGACCATCAACTATTAAATATAAATTGGTGCCATTTTGACAAACCGGAAATGAGGTAGAACAAAAAACAGTTTCGGTTTTTGGAATCTCACAGCTCTATTTTTGATCCGATTTTTATCAAACTGTTTTGAACTGTTTTTTATAACTGTGCGCTACTAAATAAAAGTTTTAAACTTCCCCAATTTTGACTTTTAGTTGACTATTTTCTTAATTATAATTTTTGCGTTTTTTTCAACTTCTACAATTTTATTTCGTTCGATCTGCAAATTTGCAGGTGTATAGACATTTTGATTCTAAACAAAATGCAGTTTTCAAAATTTTGATACCACTTCCGGTTTTTACGTAATTAGCTTGTAAATTTAAAATTTCAACTTCCGGAAATTTGAAGATTTTTCAAATTTGTTTTTTTCAATGTGTTATTAATTGTTATAACAACAATTTGAAATAACAAAATCCGACCCGGAATTAAGAAATCATCCGCCATTTTGATATGAGTAACTTTTATAAAATTAAAAATGGGGCCTCAGGGTTATGAGCGGCATCCGTAACTTTAGTATTTTTAGAAAATACAATCGATTGCTAAAAAAGTCTAGGCGCCGATTTTTGAATTTTGATTTTAATTTTTTTTTTATTTTCGTTTTGATTTTTTATGCAATTACTAAAACTTTCAAGGCTCATATCTTTTGACCTTGACCTTTGGTGACATTGGTACCTGAACAAAAGTTATTGCCCTTGATGAAATACATCCAATGATGTATTCATGTTTGTGATCCGATGTATACTTCCGGTTTTATAGGCAATTGAAATTTGTGATTTTTGACTTTAAGCAGTCCTGTCACGTGACCTAGCTTAAATATGTCAAAAATGATTTAACAATCATATTATGTGTAATTTGCTCTTTCCAGTGATGTACGACAATATACACTTAAATTAAAATTGCACGATTTAAAATTTGAACATTTTGTGCAAATTTCCATTGTAACTGTGCGTGTTTTTTTCAAATTTTATTTCAATCGATCTGAAAGTTTACAGATGGAAAGACATTTCGATTGCAATCCAAAATCCGTTTTCGAAAAGTTGATACCACTTCCGGTTTTGACGTAATTAGCTTGTAAATTTGAAATTTCAACTTCCGGAATTTTGAATATATTTGAAATTTGTTTTTTGCAATATTTAACATTATGGTATATCAACAATTTGAAATAAAAAAATTTAACCCGGAAGTTACAAATCGGCCACCATATTGATATGACTAACTTTTGTAAAACTCAAAATGGGGCCTCAGGGTTATGAGCGGAAATCGTAACTTTGATATTTTCGGGAACTACAGTCGATTGCATTCATAGCATTGTTAATCGATTTTTGATCTTCTGTTTTGCCTTTCTTGCATTTCCGTTTTATTTTTTTCAGTAATTACAAAAACTTTCAAGACGCATACCTCGTGACCTTGACCTTTGGTGACATTGTAACTTGATCAAAAGTTTTTGCCCTCGATGAGATCTATCCAACTATGTATCCAGTTTTGTGAGCAATTCAAATTTGCGATTTTTTTTTACCAGCGACATCCAAGGTTTCGCTAGTTGTGGTAGCTTTCTTTGTCTAGAAATAATACCATTACAGACCCTTTAAAAAACAGTTTTTAAGTAATTCCAAAACTGTTACGCACTGCTCAGAACCATGCAAAGCCTATGGATCTAGTTGCAGTGCGTTCGATTTCGAACGCACTGCTTTGTTTCCAGAATGTTTTTTTTGCAGTGCGTTCGATAATCGAACGCACTGCATTGTTTTGCAAACGGCTATTTTTTGCAGTGCGTTCGATTTCGAACGCACTGCTTTGTTTTCAAAATGTTTTTTTTTTTTTTTTTTTTTTTTTTTTTTTTTTTTCTTCAAATACTGGTCAGAGCGCCCAGCAAAAACTGCTAATGTCACATATGCACTGATTCGACTTGCCTACTTTTCTCGAAAAACTAAATTTTTTAAATGTTATTTGATGCATTTTTGTCTAAACGGAAATGACGTAGGACAAAAAGGCGTATTTTAGAATTTTTCATTTCACGGCTCTATTTTTCATCCGATTTGACTCGGATTTTTTTAGGTTATTTCTTTAAACTAATGTCTACAATACGGCTTCTTCAAGCAATTTAAAATTTTACTTTTGTCGATAACTTTTTTTAGTTTTAATTATAAATTTTTTTCAAATTCTACAATTTAAATTCGATGAATCTGAAAATAAAATGGCATATAGGCAATTCGATTGTGAACATAATGCTAATTTCAAAATTTCGATATCACTTCCGGTTTGGACGAAAATGGCTTTTAAATTTTTAGATTTCAACTTCCGGAATTTCGAAGATATGTGAAATTTTTTTTGGAAATATGATTGCAATGACAATTCGAAAACAATGAATGAAAAAAAAATGACCCGGAAGTAACAAATAAGCCGCCATATGGATATGACCAACTTTTGTAAAACTCAAAATGGGGCCTCAGGGTTATGAGCGGAATTCGTAATAATAGTATTTTAGGACAGCCCAGTCGATTGCCAAAAAAAGTACGTGATTAGAATTTTGATTTTTAATACTGCCTTTTTGTTATTTCCGGTATAACGTTTAAAGTAATTGCGAAAATTTCAAAGACTAGTAACTCATGACCTTGACTTTTTATGACCTTGTAACCTGAACAAAGGTTATTGCCCTTGACTAGATCTATCCAATGACATATCCATTTTTGTTGTCCGATTTTTACTTCCGGTTCTATTGCCATTTGAAATTTGCGATTTTCAACTTTAAACAGCTCTGTCACGTGACCCAAATAACATACGTCACAAATTCTTATATATTATTAGCTTATTTTACTCTTTCCAGTGATATATAACACTTTATGTTTGAATGAAAATTGCGCGATTTAAAATTTGAAAATTTTGTGCAAAGTTTCATTGTAACTGTGCGTGTTTTTTTCAAGTTTTATTTTGACCGTCCTGAAAACTTACAGGTAGATAGACATTTTGATTGCAAACTCAAATCTGTTTTCAAAATGTCGATAACACTTCCGGTTTTGACGTTATTCGCTTTTTAAATATAAAATCTAACTTCCGGAATTTTGAAGATATATGATTTTTTTTTTTGCAATATATTTGAAATGATGCTATATAAACAATCAATCAATGAAATTTGACCCAATTGTAATAGATCGGCCGCCATATTTATATGACTAACTTTTGTAAAACTCAAAATGGGGCCTCGATGATATGAGCGGAATTCGTAACTGTAATATTTTTGGAGAGCTTAGTCGATTGCCCCAAAAAGTACGTGATTCGATTTTGATATTCGATGCTGCTTTTTTGTTATTTCCGGTATATTGTATTTAATGTAATTGCCAAAATTTCAAAGAATTGTAACTCGTGACCTTGAACTTTCTTATCTTGTGACCTGAACAAAGGTTATTGCCCTTGACCAGATCTATGTACTGATGTATCAATTTTAGTTGTCCGATGTTTACTTCCGGTTCTATGGCCATTTGAAATTTGCGATTTTTACTTTAAATAGCTCTGTCACGTGACTTAACTTTCATACGTCACAAATCATTATATATTCTTATTGTGCCTAATCTATTCTTTTTAATGATATACAACACTTTATGTTTTAAAGAAAATTGCGCGATATAATATTTGGAAGTTTTGTGCAAAGTTCTATTGTCACTGTGCGTGTTTTTTCAAATTTTATTTGAATGTTCTGAAAACTTGTGGGTAGCTAAGCATTTTGATTATGAACTCAAATCTATTTTCAAAATTTCGATATTACTACCGGTTTTGACGTTATTTGCTAATTACCTAAAATAATATGTTTGTTGTCTAAATGGTTAAATGATAGTGCTCTCCCTTCAACCTGTAATTAACTTGAGTTTTGGCGATACTAAACGAAAGAAGTAAAAAACATCACCAAAACGCTAACACATTATATTAAATAACGCTAACAATTATCGTCAAAACAGTTGAAGGGAGAGAACTACTATTTTTATTGGTCATCTTTATTAAAGCTATCATGCTGTAACTAGACTAGAAAAAATGTTTCTAACTTTTTTAATATTAATATTTTCGTAACCATTTGCTTAGTGCCTTGTGATTTATGAAAGATTTCCAGGATGACGCACTGCCCAGCGCCGGTTTGGTACGGCTCTAGTTTTTTTTTTTTTTCGAATTTTACACTCGCTATTTTAGTAAGAAGGCAACATGCCACAAACAGATTTGTTCAATTCCCTACGATAAATTGTTGACCATCAACTATTAAATATAAATTGGTGCCATTTTGACAAACCGGAAATGAGGTAGAACAAAAAACACAGTTTTGGTTTTTGTAATCTCACAGCTCTATTTTTGATCCGATTTTTATCAAACTGATTTGAACTGTTTTCTATAACTGTGCGCTACTGAATAAAAGTTTTAAACTTCTCCAATTTTGACTTTTAGTTGACTATTTTCTTAATTTTAATTTTTGCGTTTTTTTTCAACTTCTACAATTTTATTTCGTTCGATCTGCAAATTTGCAGGTGTATAGACATTTTGATTCTAAACAAAATGCAGTTTTCAAAATTTTGATACCACTTCCGGTTTTTACGTAATTAGCTTGTAAATTTAAAATTTCAACTTCCGGAAATTTGAAGATATTTCAAATTTGTTTTTTTCAATGTGTTATAATTTGTTATAACAACAATTTGAAATAAAAAAATCCGACCCGGAAGTAACAGATCATCCGCCATTTTGATATGAGTAACTTTTATAAAATTAAAAATGGGGCCTCAGGGTTATGAGAGGCATCCGTAACTTTAGTATTTTTGGAAACTACAATAGATTTCTAAAAAAGTCTAGCCGCCGATTTTTGAATTTTGATTTCAATTTTTTTTTTATTTTCGTTTTGATTTTTTATGCAATTACTAAAACTTTCAAGGCTCATATATTTTGACCTTGACCTTTGGTGACCTTGGTACCTGCACAAAAGTTATTGCCCTTGATGAAATATATCCAATGATGTATTCATGTTTCTGATCCGATGTATACTTCCGGTTTTATAGGCAATTGAAATTTGTGATTTCTGACTTTAAGCAGTCATGTCACGTGACCTAGCGTAAATACGTCAAAAATGATTTAACAATCATATTATGCGTAATTTGATCTTTCCAATGATGTACGACAATATACTTAAATCAAAATTGCACGATTTAAAATTTGAACATTTTGTGCAAATTTCCATTGTAACTGTGCGTGTTTTTTTCAAATTTTATTTCAATCGATTTGAAAGTTTACAGATGGAAAGATATTTCGATTGCAATCCAAAATCCGTTTTCGAAAAATTGATACCACTTCCGGTTTTGACGTAATTAGCTTGTAAATTTGAAATTTCAACTTCCGGAATTTGGAATATATTTGAAATTTGTTTTTTGCAATATTTAACATTGTGGTATATCAACAATTTGAAATAAAAAAAATTAACCCGGAAGTTACAAATCGGCCGCCATATTGATATGACTAACTTTTGTAAAACTCAAAATGGGGCCTCAGAGTTATGAGCGGAAATCGTAACTTTGATATTTTTGGAAACTACAGTCGATTGCATTCATAGAATTGTTAATCGATTTTTGATCTTCTGTTTTGCCTTTCTTGCATTTCCGTTTTATTTTTTTCAGTAATTACAAAAACTTTCAAGACTCATACCTCGTGACCTTGACCTTCGGTGACATTGTAACCTGCACAAAAGTTTTTGCCCTCGATGAGATCTATCCGACTATGTATTCATATTTGTTGTCCGATGTATACTTCCGGTTTTGTGAGCAATTCAAATTTGCGATTTTTGACTTTACCAGCAACATCCAAGGTTTCGCTAGTTGTGGTAGCTTTCTTTGTCTATAAATAATACCATTACAGACCTTTTAAAAAACAGTTTTTAAGTAATTCCAAAACTGTTACGCACTGCTCAGAACCATGCAAAGCCTATGGATCTAGTTTTTTTTTTTTTTTTTTTTTTTCTTCAAATTCTGGTCAGAGCGCCCAGCCAAAACTGTAAATGCCACATATGCATTGATGCAATTTCTCTTATGTACTCGAAAAACTAAATTTTTTAAATGTAATTTGTTGCATTTTTTTCCAACCGGAAATGACGTAGGGCACGAAAGTGTATTTTAGAATTTTTCATTTCACGGCTCTATTTTTCATCCGATTTTACTCGGATTTTTCTAGGTTACTTCTTTAAACTAATGTCTACAATACGGCTTCTTTAAGTAATTGAAAATTTTTACTTTTGTCCCTAACTTTTTTTAGTTTTAATTATAAAAAAATTTCAACTTCTACAATTTTATTTCGATGAATCTGAAAATATACATGCATATAGGCATATAGATTGTGAACAAAATGCAAGTTTCAAAATTTCGATATCACTTCCGGTTTTGACGTAAATGGCTCTTAAAGTTAAAATTTCAACTTCCGGAATTTTGAAGATATGTAAAAATGGTTTTCGGAAATATGATTGAAATGACAATTCAAAAACAATGAATTAAAAAAAATTGACCCGGAAGTAAAAAATAAGCCGCCATATTGCTATGACCAACTTTTGTAAAACTCAAAATGGGGCCTCAGGGTTATGAGCGGAATTCGTAATAGTAGTATTTTAGGACAGCCCAGTCGATTGCCAAAAAAAGTACGTTATTAGATTTTTGATTTTTAATACTGCCTTTTTGTTATTTCCGGTATAACGTTTAAAGTAATTGCCAAAATTTCAAAGACTTGTAACTCATGACCTTGACCTTTTATGACCTTGTAACCTGAACAAAGGTTATTGCCCTTGACTAGAACTATCCAATGAAATATCCATTTTCGTTGTGCGATGTTTACTTCCGGTTCTATTGCCATTTGAAATTTGCTATTTTCAACTTTAAACAGCTCTGTCACGTGACCCAAGTAACATGCGTCACAAACTCTTATATATTATTATTGTGCTTATTTTACTCTTTCCAGTGATATAAAACACTTTATGTTTGAATGAAAATTGCGCGATTTAAAATTTGAAATTTTTTTGCAAAGTTTCATTGTAACTGTGCGTGTTTTTTTCAAATTTTATTTTGACCGTCCTGAAAACTTACAGGTAGATAGACATTTTGATTGCAAACTCAAATCTGTTTTCAAAATTTCGATAACACTTCCGGTTTTGACGTAATTCGCTTTTAAAATCTAAAATCTAACTTCCGGAATTTATATGATATATGATTTTTTTTTTTTGCAAAATTTTTGAAGTGATGCTATATAAACAATCAATCAATGAAATTTGACCCAGTTGTAATAGATCGGCCGCCATATTTATATGATTAACTTTTGTAAAACTCAAAATGGGGACTCGGGGTTATGAGCGGAATTCGTAATTGTAGTATTTTTGGACAACTTAGTCGATTGCCCCAAAGAGTACGTGATTCGATTTTGATATTCGATGTTGCTTTTTTGCTATTTCCGGTATATTGTATTTAATGTAATTGCCAAAATTTCAAAGAATTGTAACCCGTGACCTTGAACTTTTTTACCATGTGACCTGAACAAGGGCTATTGCCCTTGACCAGATTTATGTACTGATGTATCCATTTTAGTTGTCCGATGTTAACTTCCGGTTCTATGGCCATTTGAAATTTGCGATTTTTAACATTAAATAGCTCTGTCACGTGACCTAACTTTCATACGTCACAAATTTGTATATGTTCTTATTGTGCCTAATCTATTCTTTTTAATGATATATAACACTTTATGTTTTAAAGAAAATTGCGCGATATAATATTTGGAAGTTCTGTGCAAAGTTCTATTGTCACTGAGCGTGTTTTTTCAAATTTTATTAGAATGTTCTGAAAACTTGTGAGTAGCTAAGCATTTGGATTGCGAACTCAAATCTATTTTCAAAATTTCGATATTACTACTGGTTTTGACGTTATTGGCTAATAAACTAAAATAATATGTGTGTTGTCTAAATGGTTAAATGATAGTGCTCTCCCTTCAACCTGTAATTAACTTGAGTTTTGGCGATACTAAACCAAAGAAGTAAAAAACATCGCAAAAACGCTAACACATTTGATTAAATAACGCTAACAATTATCGTCAAAAACAGTTGAAGGGAGAGAACTACTATTTTTATTGTTAATCTTTATTAAAGCTATCATGTTGTAATTAGACTAGAAAAAATGTTTCTAACTTTTTTTATATTAATATTTTTATAACCATTTGCTAAGTGCCTTGTGATTTATGAAAGATTCCAGGATGACGCACTGCCCAGCGCCGTTTTGGTACGGCTCTAGTTTTTTTTTTTCTTCAAATACTGGTCAGAGCACCCAGCAAAAACTGCTAATGTCACATATGCACTGATGCGATTTGCTTTTTTTTCTCGAAAAACTAAATTTTTTAAATGTTATTTGATGCATTTTTGTCTAACCGGAAATGACGTAGGACAAAAAGTGGTTTTTTTAGGATTTTCCATTTCACGGCTCTATTTTTTATCCGATTTGACTCGGATTTTTTTTAGGTTACTTCTTTGAACTAATGTCTACAATACGGCTTCTTCAAGCAATTTAAAAATTTTATTTTGTCGATAACTTTTTTTAGTTTTAATTATAAAATTTTTTCAAATTCTACAATTTTAATTCGAAGAATCTGAAAATAAAAATGCACATAGGCAATTCGATTGTGTACATAATGCTAATTTCAAAATTTCGATATCACTTCCGGTTTTGACGAAATTTTTTAGATTTCAACTTCCGGAATTTCGAAGATATGTGAAATTTTTTTTTGGAAATATGATTGCAATGACAATTCGAAAACAATGAATGAAAAAAAATTGACCCGGAAGTTACAAATAAGCCGCCATATTGATATGACCAACTTTTGTAAAACTCAAAATGGGGCCTCAGGTTTATGAGCGGAATTCGTAATAGTAGTATTTTAGGACAGCCCAGTCGATTGCCATAAAAAGTACGTTATTAGATTTTTGATTTTTAATACTGCCTTTTTGTTATTTCCGGTATAACGTTTAAAGTTATTGCGAAAATTTCAAAAACTTGTAACTCGTGACCTTGACCTTTTATGACCTTGGAACCTGAACAGAGGTTATTGCCCTTGACTAGATCTATCCAATGAAATATCCATTTCCGTTGTCCGATGTTTACTTCCGGTTCTATTGTCATTTGAAATTTGCGATTTTTAACTTTAAACAGCTCTGTCACGTGACTCAACTAACATACGTCACAAACTCTTATATATTATTAGTGTGCTTATTTTACTCTTTCCAGTGATATATAACACTTTATGTTTGAATGACAATTGCGCGATTTAAAATTTGAAAATTTTGTGCAAAGTTTCATTGTAACTGTGCGTGTTTTTTTCAAATTTTATTTTGACCGTCCTGAAAACTTACAGGTAGATAGACATTTTGATTGCTAATCCAAATCTGTTTTCAAAATTTCGATAACACTTCCGGTTTTGACGTTATTCGCTTTTTAAATCTAAAATCTAACTTCCGGAATTTTGAAGATATATGATTTTTTTTGTTTGCAATATATTTGAAATGATGCTATATAAACAATCAATCAATGAAATTTGACCCAGTTGTAATAGATCGGCCGCCATATTTATATGACTAACTTTTGTAAAACTCAAAATGGGGCCTCGGGGTTATAAGCGGAATTCGTAATTGTAGTATTTGTAGACAGCTTAGTCGATTGCCCCAAAAAGTACGTTATTCGATTTTGATATTCGATGATGCTTTTTTGTTATTTCCGGTATATTGTATTTAATGTAATTGCCAAACTTTCAAAGAATTGTAACTCGTGACCTTGAACTTTTTTGACCTTGTGACCTTAACAAAGGTTATTGCCCTTGACCAGATCTATGTATTGATGTATCCAATTTAGTTGTCCGATGTTTACTTCCGGTTCTATGGCCATTTGATATTTGCGATTTTTAACTTTAAATACCTCTGTTACGTGACTTAACTTTAATACGTCACACATTCTTATATATTCTTATTGTGCCTAATCTATTCTTTTTAATGATATATAACACTTTATGTTTTAAATAAAATAGCGCGATATAATATTTGGAAGTTTTGTGCAAAGTTCTATTGTCACTGTGCGGGTTTTTAAAAATTTTATTTGAATATTCTGAAAACTTGTGGGTAGCTAAGCATTTTGATTGCGATCTCAAATATATTTTCAAAATTTCGATATTACTACCGGTTTTGACGTTATTGGCTAATTAACTAAAATAATATGTTTGTTGTCTAAATGGTTAAATGATAGTGATCTCCCTTCAACTTGTAATTAACTTGAGTTTTGGCAATACTAAACCAAAAAAGTAAAAACTATCGCCAAAACGCTAACACATTTGATTTAATAACGCTTACAATTATCGTCAAAACAGTTGAAGGGCGAGAACTACTATTTTTTATTGTTAACCTTTATTAAAGCTATCATGCTGTAACAAGACTAGAAAAAATGTTTCTAACTTTTTTGATATTAATATTTTCATAACCATTTGCTTAGTGCCTTGTGATTTATGAAAGATTTCCAGGATGACGCACTGCCCAGCGCCGTTTTGGTACGGCTCTAGTTTTTTTTTTTCTTCAAATACTGGTCAGAGCACCCAGCAAAAACTGCTAATGTCACATATGCACTGATGCGATTTGCTTTTTTTTCTCGAAAAACTAAATTTTTTAAATGTTATTTGATGCATTTTTGTCTAACCGGAAATGACGTAGGACAAAAAGTGGTTTTTTAGAATTTTCCATTTCACGGCTCTATTTTTTATCCGATTTGACTCGGATTTTTTTAGGTTACTTTTTTGAACTAATGTCTACAATACGGCTTCTTCAAGCAATTTAAAAAAATTATTTTGTCGATAACTTTTTTTAGTTTTAATTATAAAAAATTTTCAAATTCTACAATTTTAATTCGAAGAATCTGAAAATAAAAATGCACATAGGCAATTCGATTGTGAACATAATACTAATTTCAAAATTTCGATATCACTTCCGGTTTTGACGAAAATTTTTAGATTTCAACTTCCGGAATTTCGAAGATATGTGAAATTTTTT
Source organism: Lottia scabra (assembly GCA_029955415.1). Classification (NCBI taxonomy): domain Eukaryota; kingdom Metazoa; phylum Mollusca; class Gastropoda; family Lottiidae; genus Lottia; species Lottia scabra. The sequence continues at coordinate 14,170,645 of JARJEI010000003.1, forward strand.
TTTGGAAATATGATTGCAATGACGATTCGAAAACAATGAATGAAAAAAAATTGACCCGGAAGTTACAAATAAGCCGCCATATTGATATGACCAACTTTTGTAAAACTCAAAATGGGGCCTCAGGGTTATGAGCGGAATTCGTAATAGTAGTATTTTAGGACAGCCCAGTCGATTGCCAAAAAAAGTACGTTATTAGATTTTTGATTTTTAATACTGCCTTTTTGTTATTTCCGGTATAACGTTTAAAGTAATTGCGAAAATTTCAAAAACTTGTAACTCGTGACCTTGACCTTTTATGACCTTGCAACCTGAACAAAGGTTATTGCCCTTGACTAGATCTATCCAATGAAATATCCGTTTCCGTTGTCCGATGTTTACTTCCGGTTCTATTGCCATTTGAAATTTGCGATTTTTAACTTTAAACAGCTCTGTCAAGTGACCCAACTAACATACCATACGTCACAAACTCTTATTGCAGTGCGTTCGATTTCGAACGCACTGCTTTGTTTCCAGAATGTTTTTTTTTTTTGCAGTGCGTTCGATAATCGAACGCACTGCATTGTTTTGCAAACGGCTATTTTTTTTTTTTTTTTTTCGAATTTTACACTCGCTATTTTAGTAAGAAGGCAACATGCCACATACAGATTTGTTCAATTCCCTACGATAAATTGTTGACCATCAACTATTAAATATAAATTGGTGCCATTTTGACAAACCGGAAATGAGGTAGAACAAAAAACACAGTTTTGATTTTTGGAATCTCAAAGCTCTATTTTTTATTCGATTTTTATCAAACTGTTTTGAACTGTTTTCTATAACTGTGCGCTACTAAATGAAAGTTTTAAACTTCTCCAATTTTGACTTTTAGTTGATTATTTTCTTAATTTTAATTTTTGCGTTTTTTTCAACTTCTACAATTTTATTTCGTTCGATCTGCAAATTTGCAGGTGTATAGACATTTTGATTCTAAACAAAATTCAGTTTTCAAAATTTTGATACCACTTCCGGTTTTTACGTAATTAGCATGTAAATTTAAAATTTCAACTTCCGGAAATTTGAAGATATTTCAAATTTGTTTTTTTCAATGTGTTATAATTTGTTATAACAACAATTTGAAATAAAAAAATCCGACCCGGAAGTAAGAGATCATCCGCCATTTTGATATGAGTAACTTTTATAAAATTAAAAATGGGGCCTCAGGGTTATGAGCGGCATCCGTAACTTTAGTATTTTTGGAAACTACAATCGATTGCTAAAAAAGTCTAGGCGCCGAATTTTGAATTTTGATTTCAATTTTTTTTTTATTTTCGTTTTGATTTTTTATGCAATTACTAAAACTTTCAAGACTCATATCTTTTGACCTTGACCTTTGGTGACCTTGGTACCTGAACAAAAGTTATTGCCCTTGATGAAATATATCCAATGATGTATTCATGTTTGTTATCCGATGTATACTTCCGGTTTTATAGGCAATTGAAATTTGTAATTTTTTATTTTAAGTAGTCCTGTCACGTGACCTAGCGTAAATACGTCAAAAATGATCTAATAATCATATTATGCGTTATTTGCTCTTTCCAATGATGTACGACACTATACACTTAAATTAAAATTGCACGATTTAAAATTTGAACATTTTGTGCAAATTTCCATTGTAACTGTGCGTGTTTTTTTCAAATTTTATTTCAATCGATCTGAAAGTTTACAGATGGAAAGATATTTCGATTGCAATCCAAAATCCGTTTTCGAAAAATTGATACCACTTCCGGTTTTGACGTAATTAGCTTGTAAATTTGAAATTTCAACTTCCGGAATTTGGAATATATTTGAAATTTGTTTTTTGCAATATTTTACATTATGGTATATCAACAATTTGAAATAAAAAAATTTAACCCGGAAGTTACAAATCGGCCGCCATATTGATATGACTAACTTTTGTAAAACTCAAAATGGGGCCTCAGGGTTATAAGCGGAATTCGTAACTTTGATATTTTTGGAAACTACAGTCGATTGCATTCATAGCATTGTTAATCAATTTTTGATCTTGTGTTTTGCATTTCTTGCATTTCCGTTTTATTTTTTTCAGTAATTACAAAAACTTTCAAGACTCATACCTCGTGACCTTGACCTTTGGTGACATTGTAACCTGAACAAAAGTTTTTGCCCTCGATGAGATCTATCCGACTATGTATTCATATGTGTTGTCCGATGTATACTTCCGGTTTTGTGAGCAATTCAAATTTGCGATTTTTGACTTTACCAGCAACATCCAAGGTTTCGCTAGTTGTGGTAGCTTTCTTTGTCTAGAAATAATACCATTACAGACCCTTTAAAAAACAATTTTTAAGTAATTCCAAAACTGTTACGCACTGCTCAGAACCATGCAAAGCCTATGGATCTAGTTTTTTTTTTTTTTTTTTCTTCAAATTCTGGTCAGAGCGCCCAGCCAAAACTGTAAATGCCACATATGCATTGATGCAATTTCTCTTATGTACTCGAAAAACTAAATTTTTTAAATGTAATTTGTTGCATTTTTTTCCAACCGGAAATGACGTAGGGCACGAAAGTGTATTTTAGAATTTTTCATTTCACGGCTCTATTTTTCATCCGATTTTACTCGGATTTTTCTAGGTTACTTCTTTAAACTAATGTCTACAATACGGCTTCTTTAAGTAATTGAAAATTTTTACTTTTGTCCCTAACTTTTTTTAGTTTTAATTATAAAAAAATTTCAACTTCTACAATTTTATTTCGATGAATCTGAAAATATACATGCATATAGGCATATAGATTGTGAACAAAATGCAAGTTTCAAAATTTCGATATCACTTCCGGTTTTGACGTAAATGGCTCTTAAAGTTAAAATTTCAACTTCCGGAATTTTGAAGATATGTAAAAATGGTTTTCGGAAATATGATTGAAATGACAATTCAAAAACAATGAATTAAAAAAAATTGACCCGGAAGTAAAAAATAAGCCGCCATATTGCTATGACCAACTTTTGTAAAACTCAAAATGGGGCCTCAGGGTTATGAGCGGAATTCGTAATAGTAGTATTTTAGGACAGCCCAGTCGATTGCCAAAAAAAGTACGTTATTAGATTTTTGATTTTTAATACTGCCTTTTTGTTATTTCCGGTATAACGTTTAAAGTAATTGCCAAAATTTCAAAGACTTGTAACTCATGACCTTGACCTTTTATGACCTTGTAACCTGAACAAAGGTTATTGCCCTTGACTAGAACTATCCAATGAAATATCCATTTTCGTTGTGCGATGTTTACTTCCGGTTCTATTGCCATTTGAAATTTGCTATTTTCAACTTAAACAGCTCTGTCACGTGACCCAAGTAACATGCGTCACAAACTCTTATATATTATTATTGTGCTTATTTTACTCTTTCCAGTGATATAAAACACTTTATGTTTGAATGAAAATTGCGCGATTTAAAATTTGAAAATTTTTTGCAAAGTTTCATTGTAACTGTGCGTGTTTTTTTCAAATTTTATTTTGACCGTCCTGAAAACTTACAGGTAGATAGACATTTTGATTGCAAACTCAAATCTGTTTTCAAAATTTCGATAACACTTCCGGTTTTGACGTAATTCGCTTTTAAAATCTAAAATCTAACTTCCGGAATTTATATGATATTTGATTTTTTTTTTTTGCAAAATTTTTGAAGTGATGCTATATAAACAATCAATCAATGAAATTTGACCCAGTTGTAATAGATCGGCCGCCATATTTATATGATTAACTTTTGTAAAACTCAAAATGGGGACTCGGGGTTATGAGCGGAATTCGTAATTGTAGTATTTTTGGACAACTTAGTCGATTGCCCCAAAGAGTACGTGATTCGATTTTGATATTCGATGTTGCTTTTTTGCTATTTCCGGTATATTGTATTTAATGTAATTGCCAAAATTTCAAAGAATTGTAACCCGTGACCTTGAACTTTTTTACCATGTGACCTGAACAAGGGCTATTGCCCTTGACCAGATTTATGTACTGATGTATCCATTTTAGTTGTCCGATGTTAACTTCCGGTTCTATGGCCATTTGAAATTTGCGATTTTTAACATTAAATAGCTCTGTCACGTGACCTAACTTTCATACGTCACAAATTTGTATATGTTCTTATTGTGCCTAATCTATTCTTTTTAATGATATATAACACTTTATGTTTTAAAGAAAATTGCGCGATATAATATTTGGAAGTTCTGTGCAAAGTTCTATTGTCACTGAGCGTGTTTTTTCAAATTTTATTAGAATGTTCTGAAAACTTGTGAGTAGCTAAGCATTTGGATTGCGAACTCAAATCTATTTTCAAAATTTCGATATTACTACTGGTTTTGACGTTATTGGCTAATAAACTAAAATAATATGTGTGTTGTCTAAATGGTTAAATGATAGTGCTCTCCCTTCAACCTGTAATTAACTTGAGTTTTGGCGATACTAAACCAAAGAAGTAAAAAACATCGCAAAAACGCTAACACATTTGATTAAATAACGCTAACAATTATCGTCAAAAACAGTTGAAGGGAGAGAACTACTATTTTTATTGTTAATCTTTATTAAAGCTATCATGTTGTAATTAGACTAGAAAAAATGTTTCTAACTTTTTTTATATTAATATTTTTATAACCATTTTCTAAGTGCCTTGTGATTTATGAAAGATTCCAGGATGACGCACTGCCCAGCGCCGTTTTGGTACGGCTCTAGTATATTATTAGTGTGCTTATTTCACTCTTTCCAGTGATATATAACACTTTATGTTTGAATGACAATTGCGCGATTTAAAATTTGAAAATTCTGTGCAAAGTTTCATTGTAACTGTGCGTGTTTTTTTCAAATTTTATTTGACCGTCCTGAAAACTTACAGGTAGATAGACATTTTGATTGCTAACCCAAATCTGTTTTCAAAATTTCGATAACACTTCCGGTTTTGACGTTATTCGCTTTTTAAATCTAAAATCTAACTTCCGGAATTTTGAAGTTATATGATTTTTTTTGTTTGCAATATATTTGAAATGATGCTATATAAACAATCAATCAATGAAATTTGACCCAGTTGTAATAGATCGGCCGCCATATTTATATGACTAACTTGTGTAAAACTCAAAATGGGGCCTCGGGGTTAAGAGCGGAATTCGTAATTGTAGTATTTTTAGACAGCTTAGTCGATTGCCCCAAAAAGTACGTTATTCGATTTTGATATTCGATGATGCTTTTTTGTTATTTCCGGTATATTGTATTTAATGTAATTGCCAAAATTTCAAAGAATTGTAACTCGTGACCTTGAACTTTTTTTACCTTGTGACCTTAACAAATGTTATTGCCCTTGACCAGATCTATGTATTGATGTATCCATTTTAGTTGTCCGATGTTTACTTCCGGTTCTATGGCCATTTGATATTTGCGATTTTTAACTTTAAATACCTCTGTCACGTGACTTAACTTTAATACGTCACACATTCTTATATATTCTTATTGTGCCTAATCTATTCTTTTTAATGATATATAACACTTTATGTTTTAAATAAAATAGCGCGATATAATATTTGAAAGTTTTGTGCAAAGTTCTATTGTCACTGTGCGGGTTTTTTAAAATTTTATTTGAATATTCTGAAAACTTGTGGGTAGCTAAGCATTTTGATTGCGATCTCAAATATATTTTCAAAATTTCGATATTACTACCGGTTTTGACGTTATTGGCTAATTAACTAAAATAATATGTTTGTTGTCTAAATGGTTAAATGATAGTGCTCTCCCTTCAACTTGTAATTAACTTGAGTTTTGGCAATACTAAACCAAAAAAGTAAAAACTATCGCCAAAACGCTAACACATTTGATTTAATAACGCTTACAATTATCGTCAAAACAGTTGAAGGGAGAGAACTACTATTTTTTATTGTTAACCTTTATTAAAGCTATCATGCTGTAACAAGACTAGAAAAATGTTTCTAACTTTTTTGATATTAATATTTTCATAACCATTTGCTTAGTGCCTTGTGATTTATGAAAGATTTCCAGGATGACGCACTGCCCAGCGCCGTTTTGGTACGGCTCTAGTATATTAATATTTTTATAACCATTTGCTAAGTGCCTTGTGATTTATGAAAGATTCCAGGATGACGCACTGCCCAGCGCCGTTTTGGTACGGCTCTAGTTTTTTTTTTTTCGAATTTTACACTCGCTATTTTAGTAAGAAGGCAACATGCCACATACAGATTTGTTCAATTCCCTACGATAAATTGTTGACCATCAACTATTAAATATAAATTGGTGCCATTTTGACAAACCGGAAATGAGGTAGAACAAAAAACACAGTTTTGGTTTTTGGAATCTCACAGCTCTATTTTTGATCCGATTTTTATCAAACTGTTTTGAACTGTTTTCTATAACTGTGCGCTACTGAATAAAAGTTTTAAACTTCTCCAATTTTGACTTTTAGTTGACTATTTTCTTAATTTTAATTTTTGCGTTTTTTTCAACTTCTACAATTTTATTTCGTTCGATCTGCAAATTTGAAGGTGTATAGACATTTTGATTCTAAACAAAATGCAGTTTTCAAAATTTTGATACCACTTCCGGTTTTTACGTAATTAGCTTGTAAATTTAAAACTTCAACTTCCGGAAATTTGAAGATATTTCAAATTTGTTTTTTTCAATGTGTTATAATTTGTTATAACAACAATTTGAAATAAAAAAATCCGACTCGGAAGTAAGAGATCATCCGCCATTTTGATATGAGTAACTTTTATAAAATCAAAAATGGGGCCTCAGGGTTATGAGCGGCATCCGTAACTTTAGTATTTTTGGAAACTACAATCGATTGCTAAAAAAGTCTAGCCGCCGATTTTTGAATTTTGATTTCAATTTTTTTTTTATTTTCGTTTTGATTTTTTATGCAATTACTTAAACTTTCAAGGCTCATATCTTTTGACCTTGACCTTTGATGACCTTGGTACCTGAACAAAAGTTATTGCCCTTGATGAAATATATCCAATGATGTATTTATGTCTGTGATCCGATGTATACTTCCGGTTTTATAGGCAATTGAAATTTGTGATTTTTGACTTTAAACAGTCCTGTCACGTGACCTAGCGTAAATACGTCAAAAATGATTTAACAATCATATTATGCGTAATTTGCTCTTTCCAATGATGTACGACAATATACACTTAAAATAAAATTGCACGATTTAAAATTTGAACATTTTGTGCAAATTTCCATTGTAACTGTGCGTGTTTTTTCAAATTTTATTTCAATCGATCTGAAAGTTTACAGATGGAAAGATATGTCGATTGCAATCCAAAATCCGTTTTCGAAAAATTGATACCACTTCCGGTTTTGACGTAATTAGCTTGTAAATTTGAAATTTCAACTTCCGGAATTTTGAATATATTTGAAATTTGTTTTTTGCAATATTTAACATTATGATATATCAACAATTTGAAATAAAAAAATTTAACCTTGAAGTTACAAATCGGCCGCCATATTGATATGACTAACTTTTGTAAAACTCAAAATGGGGCCTCAGGGTTATGAGCGGAAATCGTAACTTTGATTTTTTTGGAAACTACAGTCTATTGCATTCATAGCATTGTTAATCGATTTTTGATCTTCTGTTTTGCCTTTCTTGCATTTCCGTTTTATTTTTTTCAGTAATTACAAAAACTTTAAAGACTCATACCTCGTGACCTTGACCTTTGGTGACATTGTAACCTGAACAAAAGTTTTTGCCCTCGATGAGATCTATCCGACTATGTATTCATATTTGTTGTCCGATGTATACTTCCGGTTTTGTGAGCAATTCAAATTTGCGATTTTTGACTTTACCAGCAACATCCAAGGTTTCGCTAGTTGTGGTAGCTTTCTTTGTCTAGAAATAATACCATTAGAGACCCTTTAAAAAACAGTTTTTAAGTAATTCCAAAACTGTTACGCACTGCTCAGAACCATGCAAAGCCTATGGATCTAGTTTTTTTTTTTATGATGACCATTTTTAACATAATGCAAACAAATATTTTCAAATATCTCCAAAACTGAGGAAGTTAAAATTTCAAGATTACAAGCAAATGACGTCAAAACCGGAAGTGATATAAAGATTCTAGAAATATGTTTTTTGTTCAGAATCAAATTGTCTATCTACCTGTAAGTTTTTAGATCGATCAAAAAATTTTCAAAAAAACACGCACAGTTTCAATGGAATTTGACACAAAATTTGCAAGTTTTAAAAAGCGCAATTTTGATTCAAATATATTGTGTTATATAAAAGGACACTAACGTTTAAAGTTTGTGATTGCTAAATAGATAAGGATTATCATACTGTTTCACAAATAACTCAAATATTGTAAGTACTTTTAGTAAATATTCATCGAAATGGAGACACCTGTGCAACAAAAGGATAAACGTCCGCTTGAGAGTCCAGGAACTCCATCGCCACATCACAAACAACACAAGATTTCTAGCAGCCCTGAATTTACACAGTTGGCAGAGGATGATATCACGGGACGATTAAATGCCATGTTTGAACTGTTAGTATGTGTAAAAGATGGCCAAGAAATATTAAAGGAAGTTCTAAATAACAAAATGGATAATTTAAAAACAGAAATTCTGACAACAATTGACGACAAAATAAGCTCAGTCCAGGAGGTCATGAATTTTCAAATATGTGAAGTTGATAAACGAATAGACACACTGAACATTGAATTGACCACAATTAAGACTTTGGTGAATACGAAACTTGTCGAGAACAATAATCATACTGTTGTTGTACATAATCTGAAGAGTGTTACGAGTGAGACACTAATGAAACAGGGGAAACGACTCATTAATTCACTAAACCTTAATGATGTGGAGATTAAAGAGATCGAGAGAATGAACTCAAGAACACCTAACAGGCCCGGTATCGTGAAGATAGCATTCGAGACCCCTGCCCAAAAAATTGAAGTTTTACGGAACAAACGTTCACTAAAAAACATGGATGAATTTAAAGACGTCTATATTCAAAGCAGTAAGTCTCACCATGAACGTGTTTCGGAATTTAACACCAGAACCATGTTAAAAGGATTACCCGATGGCCATCTTTACCGAGTGAGTGGTAATGGTCGAATCATAAAACGAACTAACGATATTGATGATGAACGAAATCGATCAACTACTCAAGCATGAAACTATGTCACTCGGCCTCGACCGTTACGTATTTCTCATATAAACGTTAACGGTTGGACTACCCAAAATCATAAATTACGCGAAAAACTTATAGTATCCGACAACTCAGACATTATATGTGTAAATGAAACCCATCTTCCAGTTCATAAAACTATAGACATAGCAAACTATCGTTTTTATTCATTCAATAGAGAAAATACCCATGTTAAAGCTCCTAAATCTTCAGGAGGGGTAGGCATATTTGTACAAACTCGTATTTCTAACAACTTCAATATTGTGATCATAGATAAATCGCAAGAAGGAATATTAGGATTATCGTTTGAACATAAAATCACCAACTTTAAGTTTGTGGTGTTTAGTGTATATTTACCCCCTGAAAACTCACACTGGGGTAGGGACGCGAGTGCTTTCTTCTCTCATCTGATTAGTCAAATCTACTTATTGTCAGACTACGATGCTATATTCATATGTGGTGATCTGAACGCCAGGATCGGAGAAAACAACGATTGTATTTCCGGGATTGATCAAAACTTGCCGTCCAGAACTGCTGTTGATATGACAATTAACCAACATGGTAAAGCCTTTCTTGAATTTCTTTCAGACACTCGATTCTGTGTATTGAATGGAAGATTTGGCGATACTTTCAGTTCAGTTAGTCCGAAAGGTAAATCTGTGGTAGATTATATAAGTGTACCGCACGACTGTTTTAACTCGTGTTCAAACTTCACGATTACCTCCCCTGAATCTATTGCACATAGTGAACAATTAACACATTTAATAAATGGCAGATCACGCCTGCCGGATCATTATCTGATCTCATTTGACTACTTACTACCAAGTGATTTAATCAATCATACTAAACCCGAAACCCCTTCCCACAATAATACGAATTCCATCAAATATAAACTTGATAAAATATCGCCTAATTTCCTGGTATCAGCAGATTCACGATCGGCACTTCTTAAAACTATCGATAATATCGAAAAATGTCGCGAATCACAGCGAGAAATTGACACAATATATTCAGATTTCTGTGACATTATAATTTCTGAAATGAATAACTGTATACCTAAATTTGATTGTTCAAAACGTACCCGCAAACGATACAAGGTAATTAAACCCTTCTGGAATGATGAACTAACTGATTTATGGCAGAAATTACGCACAAGCGAAAGAACGTTCTTAAAATCGAAAAAATCAAAATGTGAAAATAACGTACAACGTCAGGCCTTCAAACAATCGAGAAACAATTTTGATAAATGTTTGAGACGAAACGAGCGTCAATATCAGAGAGATCTTATGATCAATCTTGAAGAAGCTCAAGTTCATGACCCGAAGAAGTTCTGGCAACATCTAAAAAATCTCGGGCCAAAGCGCAAATGTAATTTACCTTTCGAAGTTTACGGTGATAACAATGAGATTCTTACAAATCGCGAAGATGTGCTGAAAGTGTGGTCTGACGACTTTTCAAAACTATACAATCCAACAAGTTCCACTCTTACAAATCAAGAGTTCCACGAGAGCCTTCTTGAACAACAGAATGACCTGGAAAGAGAGGGATCACTGCTACCAAATGACGAACTTAATTACGAAATATCCCTAGATGAAATAAATCAGGTAACTTCATGTAGTAAAAACCGAAAATCATGTGGCATCGACAAACTACCTTACGAGGTGCTTAGATTCCCTTGTGTTAAATCGGTGTTGCTAAAGTTGTTTCAATTCTGTTTAACCAATGGTAATATCCCCTCACCCTGGAGGAAAGCAATTATAGCACCTATTCCAAAGGACACTACGAAAGATATACGCATACCAACCAACTACCGTGGTATAAGTTTGATATCCTGCGTAAGTAAATTATACACTTCACTCTTAAACAGACGACTTATTTCGTATCTAGAGAAAAACGACATCCTTGTTGATGAACAAAATGGTTTTCGGCCTAAAAGATCATGCCAGGATCACGTTTTTGTTGCCAATTCAGTCATAAAAACCAGACTTCTGTCTAAACAATCCACATTCTCATGCTTTGTCGACATGCGGAAAGCATTTGATGCAATCCATAGGGAATATTTACTACATAAACTTCTACAAAATGGGGCGAACGGCCATTTCTATGATTCCATAAAATCTATATATATGGACACATCAGCATGTGTGCGAGTAAACGGATGTTTAACAAATTGGTTCAAATGTACTTCAGGTGTTCGTCAAGGCGACAACCTATCACCTACATTGTTCTCAATTTTTATCAATGACCTAGCAACTGGCTTAAAACAATTAAACAAAGGTATCGATATTAATGGTAGAAATGTTAGTGTTCTCCTGTACGCAGACGACATTATGCTTCTTGCTTCAAATGAATCTGATTTACAACACATGCTTAATTACGTGAGTGACTGGTGCACTAAATGGAGATTATCCATTAATCCGAGTAAATCAGCAATAGTTCATTTCAGACACAAAAGAAAACCCCGAAGCAAGACGAAATTCAACATAGGCGACGATACGATAGAATATGTCTCTTCATATAAATATCTAGGCATCATAATGGACGAACACCTTTCATTTGAAGACTGTGCCACCACCTTGTCACAAGCAGCAAGTCGCGCACTTGGTGCTGTGATATCAAAAGTACATGGATTCAAATCCATTGGAATAAAATCTTACACTCAATTATTTGAAAGTTGTGTTCTCCCAATCTTAGAATACTGCTCGGGCATATGGGGTTTTAAGACATTTCCAAAATTAGAGCAAATTCAGAATCGTGCAATCAGATATTTCTTAGGTCTCCATAGGTTTACACCAAAAGCTGCATTAAACGGTGATATGGGATGGCTGCCGCCGCATATAAAACGATGGATTAATATGCTGAAAATGTGGAATAGACTAATATCAATACGGTTTGACAGTTTGCTCAAAGACGTCTTTGAATATGACTATCAATGTGCAATTGGAAACTGGTGCTCCGAAATAAAATCGTTATTTCTAAGTGTAGGAGAGGGCCATATATTCAGGAATAAATTAAGCTGTAATATAGACGATATGAAGCAGAAACTTTTTAATCTGTACAAAACGGAATGGACGAAAGAAATATCTTCAATATCAAAACTGCGAACGTACGTGACATTTAAATCCGTGTATGAAACTGAACCATATATTAACATTAACCTAAATAAAACCGAACGCTCCCATCTCGCTCAACTGCGTTGCGGTGTTCTCCCACTGAGAATTGAAACGGGACGATACTCTGGTTTAAAACCAGAAGATAGACAATGTGTATTATGCAATACGGGTGTAGTTGAAGATGAAAGCCATTTCTTACTCCATTGTAACATATACACCAACCAAAGAGAAAATATGATGGCAAAATTGGATCTTGTGAACAACAACAAAAGTGATACTGAGATATTATCAAAACTCGTCTCAAATCCTAGAATTTGTGCCCAGTATGTAACACAAGCATTTGCAATAAGACGTAAAAAATTATTTAAATAATTTACGATTATATGTATATTAGTTTCCTATTTATCTATTCACATACACATTGATCGATGAATTAATTTAACACACTGTATATATAGTATTATCACACTTAAAATCAAAATTATCATGAATTTTACTTGAAAGTTTAAAGTGACTTATAGGTCCACGAGGCCGGGTGTTTGTATTATATTATTTATTGCAGTGCGTTCTAGCGAACGCACTGCATTGTTTTGCAAATGTCTTTTTTTTTGCAGTGCGTTCGATAATCGAACGCACTGCATTGTTTTGCAAACGGCTATTTGCAGTGCGTTCGATAATCGAACGCACTGCATTGTTTTGCAAACGGCTATTTTTTTTTTTTTTTTTCGAATTTTACACTCGCTATTTTAGTAAGAAGGCAACATGCCACATACAGATTTGTTCAATTCCCTACGATAAATTGTTGACCATCAACTATTAAATATAAATTGGTGCCATTTTGACAAACCGGAAATGAGGTAGAACAAAAAACACAGTTTCGGTTTTTGGAATCTCACAGCTCTATTTTTGATCCGATTTTTATCAAACTGTTTTAAACTGTTTTTTATAACTGTGCGCTACTAAATAAAAGTTTTAAACTTCCCCAATTTTGACTTTTAGTTGACTATTTTCTTAATTTTAATTTTTGCGTTTTTTTCAACTTCTACAATTTTATTTCGTTCGATCTGCAAATTTGCAGGTGTATAGACATTTTGATTCTAAACAAAATGCAGTTTTCAAAATTTTGATACCACTTCCGGTTTTTACGTAATTAGCTTGTAAATTTAAAATTTCAACTTCCGGAAATTTGAAGATTTTTCAAATTTGTTTTTTTCAATGTGTTATTAATTGTTATAACAACAATTTGAAATAAAAAAATCCGACCCGGAAGTAAGAAATCATCCGCCATTTTGATATGAGTAATTTTTATAAAATTAAAAATGGGGCCTCAGGGTTATGAGCGGCATCCGTAACTTTAGTATTTTTGGAAACTACAATCGATTGCTAAAAAAGTCTAGGCGCCGATTTTTGAATTTTGATTTTAATTTTTTTTTTATTTTCGTTTTGATTTTTTATGCAATTACTAAAACTTTCAAGGCTCATATCTTTTGACCTTGACCTTTGGTGACCTTGGTACCTGAACAAAAGTTATTGCCCTTGATGAAATACATCCAATGATGTATTCATGTTTGTGATCCGATGTATACTTCCGGTTTTATAGGCAATTGAAATTTGTGATTTTTGACTTTAAGCAGTCCTGTCACGTGACCTAGCTTAAATATGTCAAAAATGATTTAACAATCATATTATGTGTAATTTGCTCTTTCCAATGATGTACGACAATATACACTTAAATTAAAATTGCACGATTTAAAATTTGAACATTTTGTGCAAATTTCCATTGTAACTGTGCGTGTTTTTTTCAAATTTTATTTCAATCGATCTGAAAGTTTACAGATGGAAAGACATTTCGATTGCAATCCAAAATACGTTTTCGAAAAGTTGATACCTCTTCCGGTTTTGACGTAATTAGCTTGTAAATTTGAAATTTCAACTTCCGGAATTTTGAATATATTTGAAATTTGTTTTTTGCAATATTTAACATTATGGTATATCAACAATTTGAAATAAAAAAATTTAACCCGGAAGTTACAAATCGGCCACCATATTGATATGACTAACTTTTGTAAAACTCAAAATGGGGCCTCAGGGTTATGAGCGGAAATCGTAACTTTGATATTTTTGGGAACTACAGTCGATTGCATTCATAGCATTGTTAATCGATTTTTGATCTTCTGTTTTGCCTTTCTTGCATTTCCGTTTTATTTTTTTCAGTAATTACAAAAACTTTCAAGACGCATACCTCGTGACCTTGACCTTTGGTGACATTGTAACCTGAACAAAAGATTTTGCCCTCGATGAGATCTATCCAACTATGTATCCAGTTTTGTGAGCAATTCAAATTTGCGATTTTTTTTTAACCAGCAACATCCAAGGTTTCGCTAGTTGTGGTAGCTTTCTTTGTCTAGAAATAATACCATTACAGACCCTTTAAAAAACAGTTTTTAAGTAATTCCAAAACTGTTACGCACTGCTCAGAACCATGCAAAGCCTATGGATCTAGTTTTTTTTTTTTTTTCGAATTTTACACTCGCTATTTTAGTAAGAAGGCAACATGCCACATACAGATTTGTTCAATTCCCTACGATAAATTGTTGACCATGAACTTTTAAATATAAATTGGTGCCATTTTGACAAACCGGAAATGAGGTAGAACAAAAAACACAATTTTGGTTTTTTCAATCTTACAGCTCTATTTTTGATCCGATTTTTATCAAACTGTTTTGAACTGTTTTCTATAACTGTGCGCTACTAAATAAAAGTTTTAAACTTCTCCAATTTTGACTTTTAGTTGACTATTTTCTTAATTTTAATTTTTGCGTTTTTTTCAACTTCTACAATTTTATTTCGTTCGATCTGCAAATTTGCAGGCGTATAGACATTTTTATTCTAAACAAAATGCAGTTTTCAAAACTTTGATACCACTTCCGGTTTTTACGTAATTAGCTTGCAAATTTAAAATTTCAACTTCCGGAAATTTGAAGATATTTGAAATTTGTTCTTTGCAATGTGTTACAATTTGATATAACAACAATTTGAAATAAAAAAATCCGACCCGGAAGCAACAGTTCATCCGCCATTTTGATATGAGTAACTTTTATAAAATTAAAAATGGGGCCTCAGGGTTATGGGCGGAATCCGTAACTTCAGTATTTTTGGAAACTACAGTCGATTGCTAAAAAAGTCTAGGCGCCGATTTTTGGATTTTGATTTTAATTTTTTTTTTATTTTCGTTTTGATTTTTTATGCAATTACTAAAACTTTCAAGGCTCATATCTTTTGACCTTGACCTTTGGTGACCTTGGTACCTGAACAAAAGTTATTGCCCTTGATGAAATCTATCCAATGATGTATTCATGTTTGTGATCCGATGTATACTTCCGGTTTTATAGGCAATTAAAATTTGTGATTTTTTACTTTAAACAGTCCTGTCACGTGGTCTAGCGTAAATACGTCAAATATGATTAAACAATCATATTATGCGTAATTTGCTCTTTCCAATGATGTACGACATTATACACTTAAATAAAAATTGCACGATTTAAAATTTGAACATTTTGTGCAAATTTCCATTGTAACTGTGCGTGTTTTTTTCAAATTTTATTTCAATCGATCTGAAAATTTACAGATGGAAAGATATTTCGATTGCAATCCAAAATCTGTTTTCGAAAAATTGATACCACTTCCGGTTTTGACGTAATTGTCTTGTAAATTTGAAATTTAAACATCCGGAATTTTGAATATATTTGAAATTTGTTTTTTGCAATATTTAACATTATGGTATATCAACAATTTGAAACAAAAAAATTTAACCCGGAAGTTACAAATCGGCCGCCATATTGATATGACTAACTTTTGTAAAACTCAAAATGGGGCCTCAGGGTTATGAGCGGAATTCGTAACTTTGATATTTTTGGAAACTACAGTCGATTGCATTCATAGCATTGTTAATCGATTTTTGATCTTCTGTTTTGCCTTTCTTGCATTTCTGTTTTATTTTTTTCAGTAATTACAAAAACTTTCAAGACTCACACCTCGTGACATTGACCTTTGGTGACATTGTGACCTGAACAAAATTTTTTGCCCTCGATGAGATCTATCCGACTATGTATTCATATTTGTTGTCCGATGTATACTTCCGGTTTTGTAAGCAATTCAAATTTGCGATTTTTGACTTTACAAGTAACATCCAAGGTTTCTCTAGTTGTGGTAGCTTTCTCTGTCTAGAAATTATACCAATACAGACCCTTTTAAAAACAGTTTTTAAGTAATTCCCAAACTGTTACGCACTGCTCAGAACCATGCAAAGCCTATGGATCTAGTTTTTTTTTTTCCGTTTTCTGGTCAGAGCGCCCAGCCAAAACTATGCATGCCACACATCATCTCTCAAGATTTCCCACGATAATCTACTGCTCGGTATTGTTTAAATGTAAAATGGCGCATGCCCTACCAACCGGAAATGAGGTATGAGAACATATGGGTTTTGATGTTTTGGCCATTATCTCCTTTATTTTTCAACCGATTTCGATCGGACTGACTTTGCTTATTTCTCTAATCGATTCTCCACGAGACAAAAGTTTAACAATATCATTTTGAGAAAAATCTTGCTGACTTTTGGAGCACCTTTTCTGGACCACTTTTTAAACTTTTGCAATTTTATGTTGATCAACCTGAAAACTTACATATATATAGACAATTTGATTGCAAACAATTAGCAATTTTCAAAATTTCGATATCACTTCCGGTTTTGACGTCATTCGCTCTCAAAGTTGAAATTTCAACTTCCGGAATTTTGAAGATATTCGAAAAATTCTTTTTGCAATATGTTTGTTATATAGACTCAAAATTATACAAATCATAAAATTTGACCCGGATGTAACAGATCAGGCGCCATCTTGAAATGGTATATTTTCATAAAACGCAAAATGGGGCCTCAGGGTGTTATGGAATTTGCATAATTTTTATGTCTATGTAATCAAGAGTCGACTGCGACCAAAACATGGGAAGCCGATTTTTGAATTTCAATTCTGAATTTTTCTGATTTCCGGTAAAAATAAATCAGTAATTGTCAAAACTTTCAAGGCCCATATTTCGTGACCTTGACCTTTCTTGACCCAATGACCTGTACAAAAATTATTGCCCTTGAGGAGATGTATCCATTGACATATTGTTTTCAGATGCCCAAGGTTTACTTCCGGTTTTATAGCCGTTTGAAAATTGCCATTTTTAACTTTAAACAGCTCTACCACGTGACCTAATTTACATATGTCTTATTTTCTTTCACCGTCTTACTATGCTCTGTCTGCTCTTTCCAATGATATACAACACAATACATTTGAATCAAAATTCCGCCTTTTAAAGTTTGAAAAATTTGTGCCAATTTCCATTGAAACTATGCGTATTTTTTTCAAATTTTATTTCGATCGTTCTGAAAACTTACGGATAGATAGACATTTTGATGGCAAACAAAAATATGTTTTCAAAAATTTAGTATCACTTCCGGTTGTGACGTTATTTGCTCTTAAAGTTAAAATTTCAACTTCCGGAATTTTGAAGATATTCGAAAAATTCTTTTTGCAGTATGTTTGTAATACAGACACAAAAGTATACAAATAATAAAATTTGACCCGGATGTAACAGATCAGTCGCCATCTTGAAATGGTATATTTTCATAAAACGCAAAATGGGGCCTCAGGGTGTAATGGAATTTGCATAATTCTGATGTCTTTGGAATCTACAGTCGATTGCTACCAAAACATGAGAAGCCGATTTTTGAATTTTAATTCTGATTTATGTTAATTTCCGGTTAAGATAAATCAGTAATTGTCAAAACTTTAAAGGCTCATATCTCGTGACCTTGACCTCTGGTGACCAAGTGACCTGAAACAAATTCATTGCCATTGACGATACCTATGCACGGATACTTTCATTTAGGTTTTCCGATGTTTACTTCCGGTTTTATATCCATTTGAAAATTGCAGTTTTTAACTTTAAAGAGCTCTGACACGTGACCTAATTCAAGTACGTCACAAATTCTTTCGCAATCTAATTATGCTAAATCTACTTTTTCAATTATATACAACACAATATTTTTAAATGAAAATAGTGCCATTTGAATTTTGAAAATTAGTTATTCCATCTGCTTGTAAAATATTAAATTCAAATTTCAGTTGAAGGGAGAGTACTACATTTTGACATAAAGCTGCGTTTGGGCGATCGCCCTCTCCCATTAACTTGCGTTTGGGCGATAAGTTATCATTAATGTACTTTTTTTTACATTTTAACTGTTTTAAAAGAAACATTAATATGTGTTTTCTTTGAACGAATTATGTATTGTTTATTTCACTTGTGACTACCGTGTGTGAACTGGTTATTCTACTTTACACTACCGAATTCAAAATTGTGCCTTTTAAAATTGTGTACCTTCTGCATTTTAATGTAAAACAAGCTTTCTTCTGTAAACCTGACATCATGGATTGAAAGATGTCACTTTTCACCAATGGACGAAACCGGATGCGCACTGCATGGTACCATTCATGGTTTTAGTTTTGTATATAATGTTTATATTATAACACATGTCACTATAATAAACATATTCTATTCTATATATCATTTGAAAGAGCAGATTTAGCATAGTAAAAATGAAAAAGAATTTGTGACGTATGTAAATTAGGTCACGTGACAGAGCTCTTTAAAGTTAAAAATTGCAATTTTCAAATGGCGATAAAACCGGAAGTAAACATCAGAAATCGGAAATGAATATATCATCTGATAGATCTCGTCAAGGGCAATACTTTTTGTACAGGTCAAGAGGTCATCAAAGGTCAAGGTCACTAGATATGAGCCTTGAAAGTTTCGGTCATTACTGAAATTCTTGTTCCGGAAATGTAAAGAAATTGAAATCGAAATTCAAAAATCGACAACCTACATTTTTTTTGCAATCGATTGCAGAAGTCGTAGATTTCAAAATTAAAAAAATCCGATTAACCCTCGGTTCTGAATTAAAATTTTAAGAAACATAGGTCAGTTCAAGATGGCGGCTGATCCCTTACACCTGGATAAAATTTCATCATTTTATTTTTTATGTATGACCAAATCTATGATAACACAAAACATTTTTTTCAAATATCTTCAATATTCCGGAAGTTGAAATTGAAAGTTTAGAAGCAAATGACGTCAAAACCGGAAGTGATATCGAAACTTTGAAAATTGATTTTCTTTTGAAATTCATATGTCTATGTTATTGGAAGGTTTCAGATCGATCAAAATAAAATTGCAAAAGTTAAAAAACATCTTTTAAAAAGTGCTCCAAAAGTCAGCTACAAAAGTCAAAATATGAATTTTTCAAAAATTGCAATTTGTAGCTATTGGGTTAAACAAATGAACCAAAAAAAGACCGATCACAATCTGTTGGAAAAATGAGTTGAAAATGGAAAAACCCTGAAATACGACTTTTTAATATACGTCATTTCCGGTTAGGCAAAAATGCGCCATTTTACATTTAAGCAACACCGAGCAGTGAATCATCGCAGGAAATGATGTCAAGTTATGTGTGATATGTGCAGTTTTGGCTGGGGAGCGTGACCAGAAAGAAACAAAAAAAAACTAGAACCGTGATAACGGTACTGAGCAGTGCGCAATTTAAACATCCTTGAACGGTTGCATTTTAGTCCTGCATATAAATTAGGTCATGTGACAGAGCTGTTTATAGTTAAAAATCTCAATTTTCAATCGGCTATTAAACCGGAAGTAAACAATCGGAAAACACAAAGTAAAACAGATAGATTTAATAGATTTTATCGAGGGCAATAGCTTTGGTTCAGATCAAAAGGTCATCAAACGTCAAGGTCACGAGTTTTGAGCTTTGAAAGTGTTTGCTATTCTTGAATTTCTTTAACCGGAAATAGACAAAACTTTTAATCGAAATTAGGAAATCGACTGTCACCATTTTGTTAGTAATATATTGAAGATGACATAGACATCAACATTATGTAAATCGGATGACATCCTGATCACTTATATCGATTTAAAGAAAAGTTGGTCATTTCAAGATGGTGGTCTACTAGTTACTTCCGGGTCCAATTTTATCCTTTTTTTCTATGAATGTTATGTCATTTTATATCTTCAAAAGAATGTGTCGACTCTATTTAAAAATCCACAATTTAGGAACCACGTGCCAAAAAAGCCACACAGTTACTTTCGAACAATGAAGAGGAGATAAAGCATAATAAGAAAAGACGATTTTTTGTGACGTACGTTAATTAGGTTCAAACTGACAATTTTCAAATGGCTATAAAACAAGAAGTAAATGTTGGACAACAAAAATGAATTCACCATTGGATAGATCTCATTTCGGGCAATAACTTTTGTTCGGATCATAAGGTCAACAAATGGCAAGGTCACAAGTTATGAGCTTTAAAAGTGTTACAATAATTGCTGAATATCTTATACCGGCAATAGACAAACACCATAATCGGAATTAGCAATTCAGCTGCCCTCATTTTGTTGGCAATAGATTGAAAATGCCATAAACATTAAAATTATATAAATCGGATGTCGATTTAAAAAAAACATGTTCATTTCAAGATGGTGGCCAACGTGTTACTTCCGGTTACGATTTTGTCATATTTTTTGCTTTGTTAGTCATGTTCTATCATATCTTAAGAAGAAATTGTTACCTATCTTATGAAATCCGTAATTCAGATAACACGTGTATTTTTCCCGCCAAAAAAACACGCAGAGTTACTATAGAACAAAGAAAAAAATTCCAAATAGCAATTTTGATCAAAATATCTAGTGTTATATATCACTGGAAAAAGGAGATAAAGCGTAATAAGAAAAGAAGATATTTTGTGACGTGACGTCACGTGACAGAGCTGTTCAAAGTTCAAACTAACAATTTTTAAATGGCTATAAAACCGGAAGTAAATATTGGACAACAAAAATGAATACATCGTTGGGTAGATCTCATCATGGGCAATAACTTTTGTTCAGGTCATAAGGTCACCTACATCGAAGGTAACGTGTAATGAGCTTTGAAAATGTTGGCCATTTCTGAATATTTTTTACCGGAAATAGGCAAACATCATAATCGAAATGAGCAAATTGGCTGTCATTATTTTGTTGGTCATAGATTGAAAATGCCCTAGACATCAATATCATACAAATCAGATACCCTATTCACTTCTCTCGATTTAAAGAAAACATGTTCATTTCAAGATGGTGGCCAGCGTGTTACTTCCGGTTACGATTTTATCATATTTGTTTCTTTGTTAGTCATGTTCTTCCATATCTTAAGAAGAAATTGTTACCTTTCTTATGAAATGCGTAATTCAGATAACACGTGTTTTTTTCCCGCCAAAAAAACACGCAGAGTTACTATAGAACAAAGAACAAAATTTCAAAAATCAATTTTGATCAAAATATCTAGTGTTATACATTTTTGGAAACAGGAGATAAAGCGTGATACTAATAGAAGATAATTTGTGACGTACATGAATTAGGTCACGTGACAGAGCTGTTTAAAGTTAAAAATTGCAATTTTCTGACGGCCATAAAACCGGAAGTAAACATTGGGCATCTAAAATGATTATGCCATTGGATAGATCTCGTCAAGGGCAACAACTTTTGTTCAGGTCACAAGGTCACTCAAGGTCAAGGTCACAAGATATGAGCCTTTAAAGTTTTGACTATTTCCGAAAATTTTAAACCGGAAATAAAAAAAATTCTGAATCGAAATTTAAAAATCGGCTCGCCATGTTTTGTTAGCAATCGACTAAAGATTCCCTACACATCATTTTTATTCAAATCGGATGATTCCCTGATTCTGAATTTCGATTTAAAGAAAAATTACTCATTTCAAGATGGCGGCTGATATGAAATATCTGGGTCAAATTTTATCATTTCATATTTTGTCAATGATTATTTCTAGCCCATTGCAAAAAGATTTTTTTGAATATTTTCATTATTCCGGAAGTTAAAATTTCAACTTTGCAAGCGAATGACGTCAAAACCGGAAGTGATGTATTTTTTTTGATAATGTCATTTTGTTTGTCATCAAAATATCTATGTACCTGTAAGTTTTCATATTGATACAAATAAAATTGCAAAAGTTGAACAAATGGTCAAAAAAGTGCTTCAAAAAGTCAGCAGCAAAGTTCTCAAAATGCATATTTTTAAAGTCTTGCCTTGTAGACAAACGTTTATAGAAATAAACAAAAAAGGTTCCATCAAAATCGGTTGAAAAACAGAGGTAAAAATGGTAAAAAACATAATATGGATTTTTCCGTCATATGTCATTTCCGGTTAGTCAAAAAACCGTCATTTTACATTCACGCAACACCGAGCAGTTAGTTATCGTAGGAAAACATGCGAGATAATGTGTGGCATGGTCCCTTCATAAAGAATTAACGTGACCAGAAGTAGACAAAAAAAAAAAAACAGTCATTATGAAAACAAAGCAGTGCGTTCGCTAGAACGCACTGCAAATAGTCAATTGCAAACCAAAGCAGTGCGTTCGACAAATCGAACGCACTGCAAATAGTCAATTGCAAACCAAAGCAGTGCGTTCGACAAATCGAACGCACTGCAATAACAAAGAGATAATACATGAATAGAAAATTTTATGGAAAGTAATAGTGAACTAAACAGTAACAGCATATATAGCATGAATTTGATAAAACAATAATGCAAATAATACCTCAAAATTGATAAAACTTTAATAAAGTTAAATATAAAGAAACAAAACGACTTTATCATTGCTATTTTCTCTTTTGAAAACACAAGTGAATATAGCTGGCAACCATCTTTGCATTTATTTCTGATGGGTTTAACATTGAGTGCAGTGTTAAGGGCGACATACACATACGCAATTTATTTCTTTCCAAATCGTAATATGAACAGCTGAGAAGAAAATGCTCTTCATCTTCAATAGCATTTAAAGTGCACATTTGGCAAATTCTGTCTTTTAATGGAATTTTGCTATATCGACCTCGCTCAATAAGGAGATGATGGGAACTGAGGCGGAGAGATGTTAAAGCAATTTTGTGGCATTTGGTTTTTACGCTTTTAAGATAAGATGGGAATTCAGTAAAATTTTGTTTAACTTTTCCATAAGTTCTTAATTTATGTGATTTAACTGTTTCGTCATATACTTGATTAGAGGCTGATAGGAAAAGATTTTGAAATTTAGATTCAGTAGATATTTTAATTGTTGATTTTGTTAGGTCATGTGCGCATAAGTCATAGTAATTACAAAGGTTTGAAATGGAGGTGTTAAAAGTTAATTTAGCGTTACTGATACTTTTAATAGAGAGAGTATAATCGAGGGCAAATGCATCCTGGAGTCTTGGGTGATTATTAAAGTTTAAGAGGCGTTTGAAATAAAGGAGTTTCCGCTGGAATATTTCAGTTGTTAAAGGGTAAACACCCAGTTCAGCGAGGCAGCCAATATTTACGGTTCGACTTGGAACAGAAAGAATAGATTTGCAGAGATCCGTTGTAAATTTGTTCACTGGTTGTTTATCCCATTTATCAACTGATATATTCCTTTGGGTTATAATGCTAGATCCCCAAATCTCCGATCCATATAGAGCAATCTGCTTTACCACGCAATGATACAATTTTAGGAGTAATGGCGTGGGGAGTTGTCCTGATTGACAAAGCTTTTGGCGTATTGCAAACCAGGCTCTACGGGCTTTCTTTAATTGGTTTGTGTAGGCAGTTTTAAAGCTTGAATCATCAGATATTGTTATTCCCAGATACGTATATGTCTTAACAATGTCAATAGGGAGAGAATTAAAAGATATTTTTGAGTTGTTTAAAGATAATTTGGTCTTTTTACTTTTGGGTGAATTATAAAACGACATAATTTTTGTTTTTTCTATATTGACCTTGAGTTGCCAAATTGAGCAAAAGTCAGATAAATGATTCAATTGTCTCTGCAGGTCGTTATTATTATTAGCCATTAGGACTAGATCATCTGCAAACAATAGATGAGTAATGGGTTTATCATTAAGTGTTACCCCCAGGGAGTCGTCAAAATGGTCTTTAAGGTCATTTATATAGACATTGAAGAGAACTGGACTCATATTACAGCCCTGTTTAAAACCCTGTGTTGATGGTATGGATTTAGTTCACAATCTCTTGGAAAAATGAGTTGAAAATGGAAAAACCCTGAAATACGACTTTTTAATATAAGTCATTTCCGGTTAGGCAAAAATGCGCCATTTTACATTTAAGCAACACCGAGCAGTGAATCATCGCAGGAAATGATGTCAAGTTATGTGTGGTATGTGCAGTTTTGGCTGGGGAGCGTGACCAGAAATAGACAAAAAAAAAAAATAGTCAATTGCAAACCAAAGCAGTGCGTTCGACAAATCGAACGCACTGCAATAACAAAGAGATAATACATGAATAGAAAATTTTATGGAAAGTAATAGTGAACTAAACAGTAACAGCATATATAGCATGAATTTGATAAAACAATAATGCAAATAATACCTCAAAATTGATAAAACTTTAATAAAGTTAAATATAAAGAAACAAAACGACTTTATCATTGCTATTTTCTCTTTTGAAAACACAAGTGAATATAGCTGGCAACCATCTTTGCATTTATTTCTGATGGGTTTAACATTGAGTGCAGTGTTAAGGGTGGTATGGATTTAGTTGTGCCGTTTCTGGTCTTGACTTTATATAAGGGATTAGAATAAAGGGATTTTATTAAATGAAGGCAATTTCCATTAATATTATTAGTTAAGAGTTTATATAAAAGTGCATTACGCCATATGGTATCAAACTCTTTTTGGAAGTCCACAAAACAGAGGAAAAAGTTTTTCTTATTTGTTGAGAATTTGTTAATAATTGTTTTTAAAATGAATACGTTATCTATTGTCCGTCTATTTTCTCGGAAACCACCTTGACATTCGTCTAATTTATTACTGATTTCAAGATACTTTGATATTCTATTAGTTATGATCTTGAGAAAACACCAGGATTTCTATTAATTGTCGGTTGGAATCTTTTATGTTAATGCCTTCAAATAATTCCTTTCTTTTTGTCGTTGTGTTTATTGGTGGTCAACGTTTTCACTGATTTCCATTGTATCATATTTTGACGGTTATTTGAAGCATGTTCCGCAATGGCTGATTGGTTGTTGCTGGCTTTTCGGATGGCTCTGGTCTGCCTTTTGCTTGAAGTATAGTCTTCAATGTTTGGTTGGAGGTGAATGTTACATCAATTCCATTTTTTTACAAACAGTCTGATCTTGTAATTGAAGGTGCCATTAAATAGTAGATTCATTCTTATAAATTTTATATCCTGCATGTTTATGTAGATTGTTGTTAGTGTGTTGTTAGTGTTAACCATTTATTATACATGTAATCCTTTGGATATATGTATCATTGCCTGATGAAGACTAGTGAAACCAAGTTGAAACATTGCTTGTAAGAAAGATAGTAATGGCATTCCATAAAATAGTGCCTTATTTATAACATCATTTCTATGTTCATAAAGAACGACATTTTCGAACCATTTATGTCTAACAACATAAGTTCAATTATTCCTGAACACATGCATGAACAAATTATTTACTCCGTGAAAACATTAAGACTGCTCTAAAAGTAAAATGGGAAGACCTGTGTCAGGAAAATTAAATGTCATGTTTCTGAAGCAAATATTTTGTTATATTCTGAAAAATATAATGACTGTATTCAGAGAATTTCAAATTTTACAAAGAATAGTTTCGCCAAAAAAGGGAAATAATCTGTATTCAATCCTGAAATCATGCTTATCTTTTACGCAAAATAAATATATCAAACGAAAACTACTCGGAAGCTGACAGATCTGTGTCGAACAGGTCTAGTTTTTTCTCTAAAATCATTTCTGAAAATATATTGAAATATTGTGACTTTTTTCAGCATGGTTTCGCTTTATCTTATTCCGATATTGGGACACCTCTTTGAGAAAATATCACATAATATGCGAAATTTATTGCTGACTGGCATTTTTGGATGGTAAGGTCAGAATCGTGGATTTGACAAAGGGAATTTTAACGAACAGGTCTGAGCAACCCAAAATAAGTTTTGCCTTTCTGTATCTGTTGGGGCTCATGAGAACGTACACATGCTATTCAATGTGCAATGATGGGCAATGTTATCAGGACAGAGGCTTTAGCCAATTTTCGATTTCCAACTCTCTGGTGGTCTTTGAATCACACAGCCTGTATTCACAGAAGTGGCCTCCGTTTATCGTCCAATACAAGCGAAAGGAAGCGTTTTCCATGTCAGGTTTTTCTAATTCATCACTACGGGGAAGCCGGAACTGAAAACTCCAAAAGTATTAGAGAAGCTTCTGTGTGACATGACATAGAGGTGGTCATTGAAGCAGCTGACAATAACGATGACTTTCCCTTCAAAGGTGTAGAAGTGAGTTTGGAAAAGCCAAGACGAATTCCCCCAAACAAAGAAACAAACCTTAATTTTTTTTTATTCATTCTTATTTTTACGGACATACTAATGAGGTTGGACAAGTATCAGTAGCACAGCAAAATAGTCCATAATCACTGCCGCACCAGGAGCCAGAATCGGCACATTTTAAACCATTTCCATAATCTCTCTTTTCGGCACTCCTAGGAAATATATATTTCGGATAAATAGGGAAACATTTTCAGCAATGAAATGTAATGGTATTATACCTTATACGCCCTCTTTTTTTGCACCTACTGGGCTAATGAGGACGAGCAAACTCCATGCAGAGTGTAATGAGGAAACTTGCCAGAAAGGCATTAGCTTATTATTCTTATTTTTCGATATCCAACTGTCGAGTGCACAACCTGTAGCAGGTCCATTTGAGTATTGAATATACCATAGTAATAAGTACTTAAAACGGACCAATGTTTTATTCATTTTTTATGCACATTTTTGGGTCATGTGGTTACATGATGTACAGCAATATTCATCACCAACAGGCCCGTAGCCAAGGGGGGGGGGGGGGGGGGGGGCTTTGCCCCCCCTAATCTAAATCTTTCCCCCCTAAAAAAAATCTCAAGTGTAATTTTTAAAAGATACATTAATTCATTTTACTGAGTCAAGGGGTGTCTTTAAAGCAGGAAATGTTACGAATTTGAATTTTCAGATATCAGATTCTCAAAATTTTCCAGTGTTCGTCCCACAGTCCCTTAAACCTTAAATTCATCAGGAATCGCGTTTCCGGGAGTCAAATTCTTTGAATTTACTAGAAAAGATCCCCGACTTCAGGAAATCGTGTTTCGAGGCTTCCAATTGGGGTTCTCGGCAGCTCAGACCCTATTCAAATAACTTTAAACCCTGTCTGAAATTCGCGTCTAAATCTCTTCTTTCTTTCTTTTTAGACAGGATCTCTTTAGAAATAATCTTGAACCTTAAATTCGCTGGGAAATATCAGGAATTTTTTACATCTTTTTTTCGATTTTGCTAAGTTTTAGTCACACAGTTCCTCTACAAGTAAACCTTAACACCAGGAAATGTCAGGAAATCGCGTTTCAGAGAATCAAATTCTCAAAAATTTCTAGAAGAGACTTCAGGAAATGAAAAAGATTTCCAATTGGCGTTCTTGACAGCAAAAAAGGTGTGTAATTCTCAAAATTTTCTTAGTGACATACCTCAGACCCTATTCAAATATAAGCTTAAACCCTAAATTCGCCGGGAAATGTCTTTAATTGGCGTCTAAATCTCAAAATGTTTCCAGACAAGAACCCTTTGAACCTATAGAAATAATCTTGAACCTTAAATTCGCTGGAAAATATCAGGAAATGTCAGGATATCGCGTTTCAAGGAGTCAAATTATCTAAAATTTTCCAGGGGTCCCCAAACTTCAGAACATTTCATTTCCAGGCTTTCGACTGCACCGATAAACGTAGAAATAACTCTACAGATGGAACTGTAATGGCGTAACAATGCATTGTAATAAAACAAAGTTTTCCATAAAAGGGGGGTAGAGGTGTTTTTGGGTGGATACCTAAACTGCCCCCCTTGATTGGACGTTTGCCCCCCTAAAAGTACTTGGCAGGCTACGGGCCTGATCACCAATATCTATTTTCGAGCACCATTGGCCAGATAGAGTACATGCACGCTTCTGTCTAATTTCGTGATGGTCATTCAAGTTTCTTTAGTTGTAAACAGTACAGATTACAGAAGGAAATATGAATTGAGTGCACAGGAGATATGCAATGTTGCTGTGAATTTGCAAGGAACAACACATGTCGCAAAGGACCAAAGATTTAATAATTGTCCACACAGGTCACTAGACTAATAGCGATTCTAAGGTGGTCCAGAGGCCCAAAGCCTTACAGAGTACGGAATGGCCATGGAAATCCCTTAAAGATTTAAAAATAATTATTAAAAAATCCAACCTTGTGAATAATCTATCAATCTGGCCGGTGACCATCTCAATGTTATCTGTAGCATCAAGATTTATTGCTATAAAATACAATTTATATAATCAGATGGAAGTTAAAAAACAGATTATAAACAATAGTAAAGAGGAACAAACAGGCCCGTAACTAAAGAGTGTGTGTGTGTGGGGGGGGGGGGGGGGGGGTCGCCCTATATGCTAAAAGGCTATTAAAACATTTCTGAACCTTAAATATGTCACGAAATGACAGGAATATCCTAGATCAAACTCTTTCCAGTTGTCTAAATCTCAAATCTAGGGGATGTCCTCTAAAACAAAACTATTTTCAAAATGATTCCAGTTGTCTAAATATCACAATTTTCTAGGGGATGTCCCCAAAACCAAACTCTTTTAAAAATGACAAGAAATCGCATTTCCAATTGTCTAAATGTCAAAATTTTCTAGGGGATGTCCCCCAAAACCAAACTATTTTCAAAATGATTCTAGTTGTCTAAATATCACAATTTTCTAGAAGATTTCCCCCCCCCCCCCCCCCCCAAACCAAACTTTTTTCAGAATGAGAGGAAATCGCTTTTCCAGTTGTCTAAATCTCAAAATTTTCGTGGGAATGTCCCTCAGATCAGACATATTTCAAAATGAAATCGCATGTCCACCAGACAATAACGACAAGAATTGCATTTGTGGTCGTCTTAATCTAAAAAAATCTAAAAATCTAAAAAGAGCTCCCCCCCCCCCCCTTAGAAGCACTGGACCCAGACCAATCTGTATTTCGGCCCGTGTGGAATGCCCGATGATGGATATTTTACCAATGTCGCAATTCATTTTCCAGCTATCTTTTACGTACCAAGTCTGCAGAACATAGGGCCTCGGTTTATTTTCCAATCCAAACGACTATAGACGCTTTTTTCATTTCCTCCGACCCGCATCACTGACAAGAGCAAACACAGCATGACAGGATTAAAATCTATACCTTAAGGTTGGCGAACCCGCGTCCAACTCATTGAGCCACCTCGGTTTCGAACCCAGAAGCACTGACAATTAAGCAGAAACACCTTACCTTCAGAAACTAAAACCATGGTTGCCACGATAACAAGAAGTATTACAAGCTTCATTTTGAAAACGTTCTTTCAGTTGTCAGATACAGAAATAAAGTAATCTTTCTATTAAATGTCGAGATATTTATTCTCTTTTCAATTTTCACCATTCTAATTTAGGTTTTATTTCTAGCTTGTTTGATTGGCTCATTCAATGCTGAGTTGTACAAACTTTTACAATTCTAATTTAGGTTTCATTTCTAGCATGTTTGATTGGCTTTGCCATGCTGAATTGCATAAACTAACTGTTATTATTGTTTAATTTTGCTTTCCAAATGCTGAATTACATAAAGCAACTGATAGTTTAAAGGGGAATGTTCAGAATTTTCGAGAGTCGGCTTGGACCTTGAATATATGTAAATAGCCTCCAGAATCACTAGAACTGCACAAAAATCGCACAATCCCTTCAATTATATTCCTACCTAAACATTTACCTTTTATTTTCTGTATTTGTGTTTTCTAATTAGGCATAGTCTTACTAAACGGCGAGTCGTATTTTTGACTTTCAAACGCGTATAATTATTGTTACACGGGGATTTGAATGCTTAAATTTGAAGGGAAATATTGGAAAATTATTACAGATTAGATTATCTAAAAAATTCCAGATTCTGAGACTAAAAGTTTTTGGTCGAACAGTTAGTGAACATATCCCTTTAACATTGATGACTCATCAGTGTGACTTGCATCCGCAAAGTCCCAGTTAGTTTTAGAAATGTTTTCAACTAAAATTAGGAGTCCTGCAACAACATTCTTCCTTATTTGTTTATGGTGGTGGTAAATGATTTAAAAATTGGATCATTTTAGTAATATGCTTAGTGGCACATTTTTGCATCTGGAGCAATACAAGTTTATTGGCTCTGGATACGGTGAAATTAATATTCACCCAGGTGATAAAACAAATTTCAATCAAATATTTTTTATAAGAGGTTTTTGTACATTTTTATGCGAATCGGGGACACCTAAGAAGCCTTAATTAAATTTTCCAAATGTGGGTATGAGATGTATTGGCGCGAAGTCTCCCCCTCCAGGCTTGTCTGTTGTTTGGGTCGGTCGAAATCATGCCTCGTGATTCTCTGTCTCGCTTTACTACATCTTCCCACGACAATATGGGTCTACCAGGAGCTCTTGCTGTCTTGTATTCTTTTACCTGAGCTATCCAGCCTGAGCTACGATCTCATACGAAACTTGGCATCTTTCCTAGCTCCGTATGTGTCGCAGATAAAGACACGAACCTAATCACCAGCTATGACACCAACGATATTCGTTGAACGATAAAGTATGCATCAAATTTAATATTAACGTCTATAGGATGTCAATAAGTTTTTAAATGTTAGTAATATGCCCAATTTCTACAGTGTGTGTTTACTGAAGAGGTTGCAGTACAGAAATATTTTTAATAGCGGAGGCGTATTTGAGTTACGAGACTTAGAAACCGGAAAGACGATTAAAGACATTTCGCATCATTATGAGTTGTTTCGACCTCATTTACATTAGTCTGCTTAAATTTTTATTTTTATTCACTTAGTATGGATCAAATAAAGCGCTTTCTCTTCATATGTGTTTGTATAAATTGGTTTGAGTGGTGTGGATTACATCTTGAAACTTTCGGTTTGTTTACTAGAAGTCGTTTCGTTTCATTTCTGATCTCCGAGAGAAAAATTTCTACGCGTGAACTATTTAAAACATGGTTGGTCAATAGGTCAGAGTAATATCTCCGATAGGTAGAATTTCTCTGTCGATCAGAATGCTACGATCTTTGTGCCCTAACCGTATTCAATTGGAGCTGGGACAGAAGGGATTCGAATGGAATGTCGTCATTCGGTTTGATCAGACATGTCTACCTTATGGTAGCCTTGTCCTTAGATACCTTTATAAATCTACAAACATTGACAAGTGACTCACTACCATGGCATCTTGAATAATAAGCCCATTGTGCCATCTGCTCGTTAATTAGACATGATTGAAATTCCGTTTGATTACTCTGAGTCATTAAATATTTAGTTTATTAAACCATAGAATATTTATTATTCAATCAATTTCTGTACATATTAATTTGAACTTTCACCATTCTATCGACTAATAATATCAAGTTTCAGAAAAGGGAATTCTTTAGATAAGCTTCTTAATATAAGAAAACAAACAAACTGCAGTGTCTAGCTTCCCCTAGCAGTAATGCAAGTCAGAGGGGTTGACATAGAAAAGGTGT
Source organism: Lottia scabra (assembly GCA_029955415.1). Taxonomy (NCBI): domain Eukaryota; kingdom Metazoa; phylum Mollusca; class Gastropoda; family Lottiidae; genus Lottia; species Lottia scabra. The sequence continues at coordinate 14,202,635 of JARJEI010000003.1, forward strand.
ATAGTTGATCCCCCCCCCCCCCCCTGTCAGTGATTCAGATGGGTAATGCGTCTATTTGTTCGGATGGAACACTAAACCCAGGCCCCGTGTGCTACCTACAGACTGTACACGTTAAAGATTCCTCGACAGATGGAAATCGAAAATAAGAAAAGGTTGCCCTGGCAAAATTTCCCTTTTAGCACAATATGTATGGCGTTTACCTATCCTCATTAGCCCATACATTTATTTTTTCTCTAAAATCATTTCTGTATATATATTGAAATATTGTGACTTTTTTCAGCATGGTTTCGCTTTATCTTATTGCGATATTGGGACACCTCTTTGAAAAAATATCACATAATATGCGAAATTTTATGCTGACTGGCATTTTTGGATGGTAAGTTCAGAATCGTGGATTTGACAAAGGGAATTTTAACGAACAGGTCTGAGCAACCTAAAATGAGTTTTGCCTTTCTGTATCTGTTTGGGTTCATGAGAACGTACACATGCTATTCAATGTGCAATGATTGGCAATGTTATCAGGACAGAGGCTTTAGCCTTCTTCAATTTTCGATTTCCAACTCTCTGGTGGTCTTTGAATCACACAGCCTCTAATAGGTTTTTCTAATTCATCACTACGGGGAAGCCGGAACTGAAAACTCCAAAAGTATTAGAGAAGCTTCTGTGTGACATAGAGGTGGTCATTGAAGCAGCTGACAATAACGATGACTTTCCCTTCAAAGGTGTAGAAGTGAGTTTGGAAAAGCCAAGACGAATTCCCCCAAACAAAGAAACAAACCTTAATTTTTTTTTATTCATTCTTATTTTTACGGACATACTAATGAGGTTGGACAAGTATCAGTAGCACAGCAAAATAGTCCATAATCACTGCCGCACCAGGAGCCAGAATCGGCACATCTTAAACCATTTCCATAATCTCTCTTTTCGGCACTCCTAGGAAATATATATTTCGGATAAAAAGGGAAACATTTTCAGCAATGAAATGTAATGGTATTATACCTTATACGCCCTCTTTTTTTGCACCTACTGGGCTAATGAGGTCGAGCAAACTCCATGCAGAGTGTAATGAGGAAACTTGCCAGAAAGGCATTAGCTTATTATTCTTATTTTTCGATATCCAACTGTCGAGTGCACAACCTGTAGCAGGTCCATTTGGGTATTGAATATACCATAGTAATAAGTACTTAAAACGGATCAATGTTTTATTCATTTTTTATGCACATTTTTGGGTCATGTGGTTACATGATGTACAGCAATATTCATCAACAATATCTATTTTCGAGCACCATTGGCCAGATGGAGTACATGCACGCTTCTGTCTAATTTCGGCACTCCTATATGACAAATATAATTCGGATCAAAATGGGTGTTCGTGTCTATTATTTGACACGTTTGCAGATATCAGATCTTTATCACAAATTATTTTTTTTGTGATGGTCATTCAAGTTTCTTTAGTTGTAAACAGTACAGATTACAGAAGGAAATATGAATTGAGTGCACAGGAGATGTGCAATGTTGCTGTGAATTTGCAAGGAACAACACATGTCGCAAAGGACTAAAGATTTAATAATTGTCCACACAGGTCACTAGACTAATAGCGATTCTAAGGTGGTCCAGAGGCCCAAAGCCTTACAGGGTACGGAATGGCCATGGAAATCCCTTAAAGATTTCAAAATAATTATTAAAAAATCCAACCTTGTGAATAATCTATCAATCTGGCCGGTGACCATCTCAATGTTATCTGTAGCATCAAGATTTATTGCTATAAAATACAATTTATATAATCAGATGGAAGTTAAAAAACAGATTATAAACAATAGTAAAGAGGAATAAACAGGCCCGTAACTAAAGAGTGTGTGGGGAAGGGGGGGGGGGGGGTCGCCCTATATGCTAAAAGGCTATTAAAACATTTCTGAACCTTAAATATGTCACGAAATGACAGGAATATCCTAGATCAAACTCTTTCCAGTTGTCTAAATCTCAAATCTAGGGGATGTCCTCTAAAACAAAACTATTTTCAAAATGATTCCAGTTGTCTAAATATCACAATTTTCTAGGGGATGTCCCCAAAACCAAACTCTTTTAAAAATGACAAGAAATCGCATTGCCAATTGTCTAAATGTCAAAATTTTCTAGGGGATGTCCCCCAAAACCAAACTATTTTCAAAATGATTCTAGTTGTCTAAATATCACAATTTTCTAGAAGATTTCCCCCCACGCCTCACCCCCCCCCCCCCCCCCCCCCCAAACCAAACTTTTTTCAGAATGAGAGGAAATCGCTTTTCCAGTTGTCTAAATCTCAAAATTTTCGTGGGAATGTCCCTCAGATCAGACATATTTCAAAATGAAATCGCATGTCCACCAGACAATAACGACAAGAATTGCATTTGTGGTCGTCTTAATCTAAAAAAATCTAAAAAGAGCCCCCCACCCCCCTTAGAAGCACTGGACTCAGACCAATCTGTATTTCGGCCCGTGTGGAATGCACGATGATGGATATTTTACCAATGTCGCAATTCATTTTCCAGCTATCTTTTACGTACCAAGTCTGCAGAACATAGGGCCTCGGTTTATTTTCCAATCCAAACGACTATAGACGCTTTTTTCATTTCTTCCGACCCGCATCACTGACAAGAGCAAACACAGCATGACAGGATTAAACTCTAGACTTTAAGGTTGGCGAACCCGCGTCCAACTCATTGAGCCACCTCGGTTTCGAACCCAGAAGCACTGACAATTAAGCAGAAACACCTTACCTTCAGAAACTAAAACCATGGTTGCCACGATAACAAGAAGTATTACAAGCTTCATTTTGAAAACGTTCTTTCAGTTGTCAGATACAGAAATAAAGTAATCTTTCTATTAAATGTCGAGATATTTATTCTCTTTTCAATTTTCACAATTCTAATTTAGGTTTTATTTCTAGCTTGTTTGATTGGCTCATTCAATGCTGAGTTGTACAAACTTTTACAATTCTAATTTAGGTTTCATTTCTAGCATGTTTGATTGGCTTTGCCATGCTGAATTGCATAAACTAACTGTTATTATTGTTTAATTTTGCTTTCCAAATGCTGAATTACATAAAGCAACTGATAGTTTAATTAAAGGGGAATGTTCAGAATTTTCGAGAGTCGGCTTGGACCTTGAATATATGTAAATAGCCTCCAGAATCACTAGAACTGCACAAAAATCGCACAATCCCTTCAATTATATTCCTACCTAAACATTTACCTTTTATTTTCTGTATTTGTGTTTTCTAATTAGGCATAGTCTTACTAAACGGCGAGTCGTATTTTTGACTTTCAAACGCTTATAATTATTGTTACACGGGGATTTGAATGCTTAAATTTGAAGGGAAATATTGGAAAATTATTACAGATTAGATTATCTAAAAAATTCCAGATTCTAAGACTAAAAGTTTTTGGTCGAACAGTTAGTGAACATATCCCTTTAACATTGATGACTCATCAGTGTGACTTGCATCCGCAAAGTCCCAGTTAGTTTTAGAAATGTTTAGAAACTACAATTAGAAGGAGTCCTGCAACAACTTTCTTCCTTATTTTTTTATGGTGGTGGTAAATGATTTAAAAATTGGATCATTTTAGTAATATGAGCTATCCAGCCTGAGCTACGATCTCATACGAAACTTGGCATCTTTCCTAGCTCCGTATGTGTCGCAGATAAAGACACGAACCTAATCACCAGCTATGACACCAACGATATTCGTTGAACGATAAAGTATGCATCAAATTTAATATTAACGTCTATAGGATGTCAATAAGTTTTTAAATGTTAGTAATATGCCCAATTTCTACAGTGTGTGTTTACTGAAGAGGTTGCAGTACAGAAATATTTTTAATAGCGGAGGCGTATTTGAGTTACGAGACTAGAAACCGGAAAGACGATTAAAGACATTTCGCATCATTATGAGTTGTTTCGACCTCATTTACATTAGTCTGCTTAAATTTTTATTTTTATTCACTTAGTATGGATCAAATAAAGTGCTTTCTCTTCATATGTGTTTGTATAAATTGGTTTGAGTGGTGTGGATTACATCTTGAAACTTTCGGTTTGTTTACTAGAAGTCGTTTCGTCTCATTTCTGATCTCCGAGAGAAAAATTTCTACGCGTGAACTATTTAAAACATGGTTGGTCAATAGGTCAGAGTAATATCTCCGATAGGTAGAATTTCTCTGTCGATCAGAATGCTACGATCTTTGTGCCCTAACCGTATTCAATTGGAGCTGGGACAGAAGGGATTCGAATGGAATGTCGTCATTCGGTTTGATCAGACATGTCTACCTTATCGTAGCCTTGTCCTTAGATACCTTTATAAATCTACAAACATTGACAAGTGACTCACTACCATGGCATCTTGAATAATAAGCCCATTGTGCCATCTGCTCGTTAATTAGACATGATTGAAATTCCGTTTGATTACTCTGAGTCATTAAATATTTAGTTTATTAAACCATAGAATATTTATTATTCAATCAATTTCTGTACATATTAAATTTGAACTTTCACCATTCTATCGACTAATAATATCAAATCTCAGAAAAGGGAATTCTTTAGATAAGCTTATTTAGATAAGATCAGTAATATTGTGCAAAGCTCACCTCCGTCAAAATTTAAGCCTTCAAATCCATGTGTTTCCATAATTTACAGAGTTTGAAAGTCAAATATACGAGAACACATTTAAACAGAAATCAGAACATAGATGTTAAAGGGGAATGTTCAGTATTTCCGATGGTCAATTTAGGACTAGAATATACATAAATAGCCTCCAGAAGTACTAGAAATGCACGAAAATCATATAATTTCTTCAATTTTGTCCCTACGTTAACATTTATCCTTAATTTTCTGTAATATGTTTTTCTGTATAAAGCATAGGTTGGCTAAACCAAGAGTCGTATTTTTGACTTTTAAACGCTGATAATTATGGATGAACAATGAACAATATGACACATTAGATTAGCTAACGAATTCCAGATTCTGGGACTCATTTTTTGGGGGGTCGAACAGTTACTGAACATATCCCTTTAAATAAGAGATAATTTTTAATGGAATATTGCGATTTTTGTGCAAGACCCAAATCGACCCTTGAAAATGCTGAACATTCCTATTTAACAACGGTATTGGTAATTATTAGTTAGGTATCATTCACTATTAGTCTAAACTTGCTGATTCTATCACCAGCCTCTGATAACGTTTTGGACAAATATGCCTAGGGACTACATTCACTATTATACTCAGGACATTACATAACAATATACAATATATTAAAATAATATAAAAGGTGACGGCGTGGTGATATTTATAGAAAATGTTACCTAATGGTTGATTAGTATCAATAATGAACAATAACATGAATGAGCTATAGTTAGAAGGTACATGTATATGGATTAATAAAAAGGTCTCTGATACATAACATGCCTCAAATTCAACGGCACCGCGAACGGCAAATTATTAGAGGGTTCTGACATCAGTCGACCAAAAATAGGTGGGTGGGGGGCGCGAGCCGGGGGAGCCCCCTTCCCCCCTTGGATCCGATTTTAACTCCTTGAGTAGATCTACTGTACATGACAATATGACATTTTTATTGAAGTATTAAAAGAGGCACATTCGGCATTTTCGAGAGTCGATTTGAGTCTTCGGTATGTAAAAATGAGTCTTCAAAAGTACTAGAAATGCATGAAAATCGCATAATCCCTTAAAATATACTTTTTACTACACTTTTTTTCTTTCAATTTCTGTATATTATGTGATTTCTGTATAAGGTATATATAACCTCACGAGTCATATTTTTGACTTTCAAACGCTGATAATAATGGATACAATGAAGGTCAAAAATACGACTCGTCGTTTAGTAACCACTATGCGTTATATAGAAAACGTATATACAGAAAATGAATGAGTAATGTTTAAGTGGGAATATAATTGAAGAAATTAAATGATTTTCGTGCAGTTCTAGTACTTCTGGAGGCTATTTATGTATATTCAAGTCCTAAATCGACCATAGAAAATACTGAACATTCTCCTTTAATTTCGATGGGGAGTTGTTAACACTATTACTGATTAGCATGGTTGAAAAATACTAACTTTTTAAAGAAAAGTATCGCTAATTTTGACATTCTTAAAGTGAAATATTTGTATTATCCATGCTATAAATAAATCAAAAAGGTAAGCAGTCTATAATATGATTGGACTTGTTCATTACACCTGACTAGAGATCAATATCAAACTTCGATCTCCTTTATTAACAGTAAATCCGCGAACAATAATATCTTTATTCAACTCGAGATTATGAGGAGGAAATCAATAAATCAAGTCTTGACAACAACAACTATAAGTAGTCGCGGTTTCTAAGAGATTATCCATGTTTTGGTCGTGTTTTGTTCACCATACCATAGCAACATCTGACAACAAATCAGCCGGGTATAAATACTAAGACGTGTTCAAGTCTTGTCATACCAACAGTGGTTACACTCTTATTGACTTCTATCAGTCATACTAAGAGAGCATACACTCTTGAAAACCAAAAAAAGAAAGAAAAAAAAAACCAACAAAAAAACTTTCTTTTATCAGCATTATTTGATACCTTGAAACTTCAACATGGTAAGTTTAGATTTTTTAATAACTTCTTCCTTGATTGATTGAAAAGTAAAATTCGCAAACTTGATGAATAAGAGTTTATATTCATTAGGCAACTTGGCTGGTGTCTGTGTCTGTATAATCTGATGAATCCAGAAACCTATCTTATATATCATAATTACTACAAGATATAAAAAAGATTTTTTCAATAATAACCTGACATTATACGGAAAAATTTATTTAATGTTCATTTGATTCGTTTTGTATACTGTAGACACCTTTGATGAATATATACTCTTATTGGAGAAGTTTGAGAAATTTTTTGTTAATTTTAAGAGGTGGTATCGCCTTCAGTTCTAAGATATTTAATTTCGTGTAGGTATTTTTAGGTGTTGGTTTATGTAGTATTCGGGAGTGGTCTTTTCAAAGGCGTGGTTCGATCACGTACCTTTCTTTTTTTACCGTTTCCTATTACAATCTTGGAAAATCTTACATTTTTTGATTAGAATGCTGAATTCATATCAACGTGTATGTTGAAGTTTAGTTTATATTTCATATATTTCAAATATTTACTTTTATGGCTCGTGTTTTTTTCAGCGTGAGTGTATCTCTATTCATGTCGGCCAAGCTGGTGTCCAGATGGGCAATGCCTGTTGGGAGTTGTACTGTTTAGAACATGGTATCCAACCTGATGGTCAGATGCCTTCTGATAAAACTATTGGAGGTGGTGATGATTCCTTCAACACTTTCTTCAGTGAGACTGGTGCTGGTAAACACGTACCGAGAGCTGTTTTCGTCGACTTGGAACCCACTGTAGTTGGTGAGTCAAATTATCTTATTTCCTTTGTTAAACATTAAACAATCTGCATATCGATCGCTTGTGTGCCGAGATTAATACATGCGTGACTAAAACATTATATTGTTAGATGGATTATATTTAGGCATGCAAGCATTTGTATTTGACCTCATTAACCCATATCAACGTGACCTTCACTAGCGAGTTGTTAGTCGATCCATACCACACACTGTTTTTAAAAACACGAACGACATTCACATACATCTATCCAATTAATCTATCAATTTACGCAATGAAGACATGGTATATGAATTTCAGATACCTTATGTAATACCAAATCAGTAATATAATTTTACTCTTGCTCTTTTCAGACGAGGTACGAACCGGAACTTACCGTCAACTTTTCCATCCTGAACAACTCATCACTGGTAAAGAGGATGCCGCTAATAACTACGCTAGAGGTCACTACACTGTTGGTAAAGAACTCATCGATTTGGTTCTCGACAGAATCAGGAAGCTCGCTGATCAATGTACTGGTCTTCAAGGTTTCTTGATCTTCCATTCCTTCGGTGGTGGAACCGGGTCTGGTTTCTCTTCCTTGTTGATGGAACGATTGAGCGTCGACTACGGCAAGAAATCAAAACTCGAGTTCGCAGTCTACCCCGCTCCTCAAGTGTCAACTGCTGTCGTTGAACCATACAACTCCATCCTTACAACTCATACTACCTTGGAACATTCCGACTGCGCTTTTATGGTCGACAATGAAGCCATCTACGATATCTGCCGTCGAAACCTCGACATTGAAAGACCAACCTACACAAACTTGAACCGATTAATTGGTCAAATTGTCAGTTCAATCACCGCCTCTCTACGATTTGACGGTGCATTGAACGTCGATCTAACAGAGTTCCAGACCAACTTGGTACCCTATCCACGTATCCATTTTCCTCTGGCTACCTATGCTCCAGTCATTTCTGCTGAGAAGGCTTACCATGAACAATTGTCTGTTTCTGAAATCACCAACGCCTGTTTCGAACCAGCCAACCAGATGGTAAAATGTGATCCTCGTCATGGTAAATACATGGCTTGCTGCATGTTATACAGAGGTGATGTTGTTCCGAAGGATGTCAATGCTGCTATTGCTACCATCAAGACCAAGAGAACAATCCAATTTGTCGACTGGTGTCCAACTGGTTTTAAAGTCGGTATCAACTACCAACCACCAACTGTTGTACCAGGAGGTGATTTAGCCAAGGTCCAGAGAGCTGTTTGTATGTTGAGTAATACTACTGCTATTGCCGAAGCTTGGGCTCGTCTTGATCACAAATTTGATCTTATGTACGCCAAGAGAGCGTTCGTCCATTGGTATGTTGGTGAGGGAATGGAAGAAGGTGAATTCTCTGAAGCCCGTGAAGATTTGGCTGCCCTCGAGAAGGATTATGAAGAGGTTGGTGTTGATTCTGTTGAAGGCGAGGAAGAAGAGGGAGAAGAATATTAAAGTATAGATTTGAAAAAATTTGACTGTCAATTACCATACGGTATTGTATTTAAATAACCTCAATCTCAGAATAAAGAAATTTGTTGTGTATAAGATTTGTTTTGTTCAAGAGATCACTATCAGCTTAAAAAAAGAAAATTTGTCAGTTGAAAACGTGTACATGTACCGCTGCTTTGGATCACATTTAAAGCTTTAATCAATCTTGTCCTGGCAAAATTTCCCTCATTGCATACTGAATGGCCTTTGCCCATCATCATTAGCCCATACAGGTACAGAAAAGCAGGACGTAAAACTCAATTTAATTTTATTTTATGATTTGCTCTGGATTAACATTTTGTCTTCTCAATTCTGAGACAATGGTCGAAGAGATGGCGAATGTGCCCCTATAAGCATGTTAAAAAACGAAATTTAGAATATGCATCTATCTTTATCTTCCTCTAACATTGTTCACATAATGATGATATACATGTAACATTCTTTATTGCTGATTAAATACATAACAGTAGTTGGAAGTCGGAACATTTTAGAAAATGGACAAAAGTGGCTATTGGCGACGCCTCCGTGATAAATATGGAGCCGCGGTGGCTCAGCGAGTTAGACGCTTGCTCGCTAACCTGAGGGTCCAGGGTTCAATCCCGGCTTGGGTCGAGATGATACCTTCGGATTTTTCAACCCGGTTTCCCCCTGTCAGTGATGCAGGTCGGAGGGGCTGACATGGAAAAGCGTCTAGTCGTTCGGATGGGACAATAAACCGAGGCCCCGTGTGCTATTGGCTGTGCACGTTAAAGATCCCTCGACAGTTGAAAATCGAAAATAAGAGCAGGCTAATGCCGCTGTCCTGGCAAAATTTCCCTCATTGCACACTGCATGGCGTTTGCCCGTCCTCAATTAGCCCACATAGGTGCAGAAAAGTAGGACGTAAAACTCCATTCATTTCATTTCCGTGATAAATATGTATTAAAAAGTACACCAGAAGCAATAGCCTTTTACAAACAAATAAACGGCTTTATTTACATTCGTGCCCTGTAAGCCATTGGACACCACCTGGTACTTATATAGACACTATTTTTCAACATTGACCCTATTTTATTATTATTGACAGCACGTCAAAGACCTGTGCCCCAATTGGTAAAAATAATATCTAGCTCAAAAATTCCTTTATTTTCTGGAGGATTTTGTCTTTATCAAGTTTCATTGCAAGTCTCACGTTTGGTTTCTCACTCCACAAATTGAGCCAGTCTATCACCACACTACCACGAGTAAATCGTCCTTGTGTCTCTACGCTGGCATGGACTTCTTTATGCTCCAAACAGACAGAGCTATCAAATAACACTATCATTGCAAACCAATCACATGACCGGAAGTCGTCAAGACCCAATTTAGCCCACTTGTCTCTATGTTTAAATTCATTACAAGTAACTTTCTTGAAGAATTCCATATTTTTTGATGATGACGATGCAATCATTTCATCCATAATGCTCTGAAATGGAAAACAGGGGAAGATAAAACAAGTGTGCGGTCAATTCGGAATAAATAAAGGCCTTTGTTTGCGTATTAATAGTGACAGCATCCATTTCACATCTCAGCCTGCTGTGTGATTTTCGCAATTCCAGATATGCTTGAGCAAAAGGGGATTTTCCTATAGACCTGAATTATTTTCATCTATATAATTGTAAAAAAATTACCGAGACAAAACATTCATAGAAACAGGGGCGGACTGGGGCCGTGACGCGGCCATGGCTTTTTTCCGGTGAGCGGCCCAGTTAGGTGGTGTGTTGGGCAAAGCGTCGGGGTCTTAAGAAAATTCACCCAGAAAATTATGAAAAGTGACTGCCATAAACGCGATTTCCGAGCGGAGCCAGGATTTTGGAAAGGGGGGTTGTACGTATGCCGAGCGAAGCGCGTTGAAAATTTTTTGGACCTTTTTTTTGGCTTAAAAACATAGAATAAGTATAAATTGTACTAATTTAACGGTTTCTGACGTGGGCCATGTATGTTTTAGAGTAAACGTTAATGGGTTAGACATTTTTTATGTCGTATTCTCCCCATTCTTAAAAAAAAGAAAATAAAGACAAAGTAAAGGGGGGAGTACGCCCTCCACCCCCCTGGATCTGCCACTGCCTCCAGCTCTCAAAACTGGTTGGCCAGAAAATGGACATGCATACCGAAATTTAGAAAATTATCAAGATAATCAGATCTATTTTTATTGTAGGTACCATTGGAAGATATAGAGATTGGTCACATACGACTAAATTTCGGATTTCGGCCACTTTCTTTTAAATAATTTTCAATTTTTTTTTTTTTTTTTTTTTGTCATTTTTCACAAACCGGCCCTCTGCACACCGGCCCGCATGGCTTTAGCCATGTGGCCATGCGGCCCAGTCCGCCCCTGCATAGAAAGATCAATGCAATATAGATAGGTTAAATGTATATTAACTATTTTTCCAAACGTATGAAGTTATGAACCAAAAACCTTCGTACGGTCAGCAGGGACACACAAACTTCATATCATATTTCATATCATAAATGTATAGTCGTTAAACTAATATAGCGAACTGCAGAAATATAACAAAGTCTTGCATCTTGACTGATTTCGACCTATTATGACCAAAGCGGCCTACTCTTTTCAAAACACCTTATGGTACTTCTCTTTGGAGGAGTTCACTACTATACAACTTTTACCACCGGTTTTGCCATGCTTTTGAAGAGATTTTGATGAACGGCAGGTCTAGCTTGTTCGGATATTTATGATAAACGATATACCGAACAACAAGCTCCTTATTAAAGAAGGCAAAGGGAAATACAGGTAAATGAATAAAGATGACAGCCACTTATAAAGTTAGGATCATTTCTAGTCTCAGTTTCTAATGGAGTTCTGTACAGATGAATGATTCACAATCTCACCAAGAAACAACATGCACCTTACCAAGAGAAGAAAGCACAGACCAATACAAGTGAATGCATTGACAGATTAGAGCAGTAAACTTATACAATACTTACCCATTTTATGGAAGCATTCAAACAAGCTTCCCACGTTACCATAGTGACAGGACATTTCAAATCTTGTAAAACAATGGCGGCGGCTTCAGGATCCACGTGGAAATTGAACTCTGCTGATAAACTAACGTTACCCTTACCTATCATAGAAAAATAAAAATATTCTCCAATCATATATAATGAATATATAAATGTAATATAATTAATATTGGAACAATGTTGTTACTCAGAGTTTTACACTATGTGATCTTCACACAACTGACCTATTTTAGTCGGTGTTCATAGCCGTAGGGGCACACGACAATCCTGAGGGAGAGGAGGGGGGGGGGGGGGGTGAGCAGTCCGACTTGCCCGAATTTTAATAGTGTATCATTTTTCCCGATTTTTTGGAAAACATACTATTTGTGGGTGCAACTTTCTCCCACGGCTAGTGGGGGCAACTGTCTCCCACGGCTATGTCCGTGTTCCTTTGAAGTTTGTCAATTAAAACTTGTTCTCAAATCTATGACACTTGGAGTAACGACATGTTTCAGTTTTTGTTTATATATTTGCAAAATCTTTTATGTCGCTATACAAATTGATGAATTGAGCACTATTTAAACAGTAAAAATATTTTTGAAAATTATGATATATAGTTGAATTATGATGTAGCGCATGTTACATTAATTATGGATTCCATCTGTGATAACTGCCATGTCTTTTAGAAAATTTTACAAACCGACAGAATAAAAGAAAAAATATATCATCAAACCTTCCATATTTCCTCCCATTATCCACACTTCTTTTAGATTGGAGCTAAAAGTTTCATCTAATTGGAGAGCTAGAGCTATATTGGTTAACGGAGCTAATGTAACTACAGTTATTTCCCCTGCAGTAGAAAACGGAAAATTATCCAGGAAGCTAAACCATAAAGTCATAAATAGAACACCGTATAACAACCCAATCTAATTAAAATTATATTACATTTCGTTTCGGTTATTGCAGTGCGTTCTAGCGAACGCACTGCTTTGTTTTGCAAATGACTTTTTTTTTTTTTTTTTTTTTTTTTTTTTCACTTTCTGGTCAGAGCGCCCAGCCAAATCTACACATGCCACACATAATCTCTCAAGATTTCCCACGATAATCTACTGCTCGGTATTGTTTAAATGTAAAATGACGCATGCCCTACCAACCGGAAATGAGGTATGAGAACATATGGGTTTTGATGTTTTGGCCATTATCTCCTTTATTTTTCAACCGATTATGATCGGATTGACTTTGCATATTTCTCTAATCGATTGTCCACGAGACAAAAGTTTAACAATATCATTTTGAGAAAAATCTTGCTGACTTTTGGAGCACTTTTTCTTGACCACTTTTTCAACTTTTGCAATTTTATATTGATCAACCTGAAAACTTCCAGATTTATAGACATTTTCATTGCGAGCAATTAGCAATTTTCAAAATTTCGATATCACTTCCGGTTTTGACGTCATTCGCTCTCAAAGTTGAAATTTCAACTTCCGGAATTTTGAAGATATTCGAAAAATTCTTTTTGCAATATGTTTGTTATGTAGACTCAAAATTATACAAATCATAAAATTTGACCCGGATGTAACAGATCAGGCGCCATCTTGAAATGGTATATTTTCATAAAACGCAAAATGGGGCCTCAGGGTGTGATGGAATTTGCATAATTTTTATGTCTATGTAATCAACAGTCGACTGCGACCAAAACATGGGAAGCCAATTTTTGAATTTCAATTCTGAATTTTTCTGATTTCCGGTAAAAATAAATCAGTAATTGTCAAAACTTTCAAGGCCCATATTTTGTGACCTTGACCTTTTGTGACTTTGTGACCTGTACAAAAGTTATTGCCCTTGATTAGATGTATCCAATGACATATTTTTTTCAGATGCCCAATGGTTACTTCCGGTTTTATAGCCGTTTGAAAATTGTAATTTTTAACTTTAAACAGCCCTACCACGTGACCTAATTTACATATGTCTTATTTTATTTCACCGTCGTACTATGCTATGTCTGCTCTTTCCAATAATATACGACACAATATATTTGAATCAAAATTCCACCTTTTAAAGTTTGAAAAATTTGTGTCAATTTCCATTGAAACTGTGCGTGTTTTTTTCAATTTTTATTTCGATCGATCTGAAAACTTACAGGTAGATAGACATTTTGATGGCAAACAAAAATATGTTTTCAAAATTTTGATATCACTTCCGGTTTTGAAGTTATTGGCTCTCAAAGTCGAAATTTCAACTTCCGGAATTTTGATGATATTCGAAAAATTCTTTTTGCAGTATGTTTGTAATGTAGACACAAAAGTATGCAATTGATAAAATTTGACCCGGATGTAACAGATCAGTCGTCATCTTGAAATGGTACATTTTTATAAAAGGCAAAATGGGGCCTCATGGTGTTATAGAATTTGCATAATTAAGATGTCTTTGGAATCTACAGTCAATTGCTACCAAAACATGAGATGCCGATTTTTGAATTTCAATTCTGATTCATTTTAATTTCCGGTTAAAATAAATCAGTGATTGTCAAAATTTTAAAGGCTTATATCTCGTGACCTTGACCTTCGGTGACCATGTGACCTGAAAAAATTCATTGACATTAATGTTACCTATGCACGGATACTTTCATTAAGGTTTTCCGATGTTTACTTTCGGTTTTATATCCATTTGAAAATTGCAGTTTTTAGCTTTAAAGAGCTCTGACACGTGACCTAATTCATGTACGTCACAAATTCTTTCAAAATCTAATTATGCTAAATCTACTTATCAATTATATACAACACAATATTTTAAAATCAAAATAGCGCCTTTTGAATTTTTAAAAAATTAGTTATTCCATCTGCTTGTAAAATATTAAATTCAAATTTCAGTTGAAGGGAGAGCACTACATTTTGACATAAAGCAGCGTTTGGGCGATCGTCCTCTCCTATTATCTTGCGTTTGGGCGATATGTTATCATTAATGTACTTTTTTTTACATTGTAACTGTTTAAAAGAAACATTAAGATATATTTTCTTTGAATGAAATATGTATTGATAAAATTCGATCTGTATTTCAAACTATGAAATATGAATACTGTGCAGTCCGTTTCTAAATTGAGATTTGGCTCTTTCATGTGTCCTTTCTTGCACTTTAGACCTTATTTACAAATCTTAGAAATTTTGTGATATGCGTTTTCCACTGATGTATATCAAACTGTGATTACGCCTTTTTTTTAATCAGATGACTTTTCACTACCGAACATGAAATGTTTATTTCACTTTTGACTATCGTGTGTGAACTGTTTTTTCTACTTTTTACTACCGAATTCAAAATTTTGTGTTTTAAAATTTTGTACCTTCTGCATTTTAATGTAAAACAAGCTTTCTTCTGTAAACCTGACATCGTGGATTGAAAGATGTCACTTTTCACCAATGGACGAAACCGGATGCGCACTGCATGGTACCATTCATGGTTCTAGTTTTTTGATTGTCGAAATGTAATCTAATTTTAATTAGATTGATAACAACCTATCTTTATATTCATTTAATGTTATACTTCCTCAAATGAAAAGTTCATTAGCTGCTACCCATGTATATTGTCTTTAATGCACTGCGAAATTCGTTTTACGATTAGAATCGTTCGTTCTTGAGTTTTATTATTCGTATGATCATAGAAATGTATAAGAATGGAAGTCTCAATTTATGGTTGACCTAGTTTCTCCTCTAGGACTAATTGACTCTAAGTGATACTGTGGAAGAGAGACTGGATGTTCCGTTCGAATTAAATCGCGTTTATCATGGCTTTTAAATTAATATAACTTCTTGCAGAAACCGTAAGTTATGGGCATATCTTCAATTCAACGCATGCGTGCCAAGCATAAATCTTGTGTTATTATTCCCTTTCTACATTTCTATGGTATGATCAAGCGACGAATCCATACGAAGGGATTCAGTAAAATTGTGCTTTCTTCATCTTTTGAATAATTTAGACTCACCTGGGCTTTCCTTAACTAATCGTATCAAAGTGTGAACGGCATTCTCTTTTTGTACCAGTTCTGTATCTACTGGATCAATCCACTCAGCATTTCCCATACCATCGTTTCCAAAATAAAATTTGGCGTCCTCAGTGTTGCTTTGAGGTAATAACGGTTTAAATGCACCTTTAAAGACAGGAATCTGCAAAGCAAATTGTTGGTGTAACTACTGTCGATTTGCAGTATATTCATCCGAGTAATTAATCAAAAGTTAGGTTAGGCCCTATCTTGAGCAAGAATGGCCCGACACTTGCTGAATATATACCCAACCTCTGATTAACGGAATTGTTTTGCTTGTACGGATTTTTATTAAAGCTATTTTAAAGGCGGATATGGCTGGGGAGAGTCAGAAAAACTAAGCTACACACATTGGAGATTTTCCAAACCTTGCATACGCAGCTTTCAATGACGACCGACAAATTTAATTTCTTGGAAAAACTTCTCGTATATATGGCATTATAGGAATTCGTTATTATATCGGGTCAACCCTGTTTATCGGTCTTAAAGGAAAAATGATAATCGAAAAATGTTTCACCCACTCACGTGTAATGCACCTGCATACTGTAGAGTTCTTAGAGTATTTTTACTGACGTTATTTAAATCAATGTTACCATTCACACATGTTATTGCCAGAATCTCTGTTCCTGTATGACACTGAGCTATTGAATATAATATAGCCATAGCATCATCTGATCCAGTATCAACGTCTATTATCAACTTCTTCATTCTTCCTAGATTATAATTATTAAACTTTTTACAGGAAGACACAAAACACACACAAATTTGTCAAGATGATCATGGACGAAAGATGAACTTTGCCCCCCTACCTCCACCGAAAATTCGTATGTTCCGTTCTTGTTCAAATCCGTCCTCATAGTTCATCAGGTATAACAGTCAAATGATAAACAAAACTATGGAGCCAGAAACTTATATTATATTCTCCGCAATTGTGATTAAGTAGACCTACATTCAATATGTATTTGCTGTCAAGAAATCAGCAAGATACATAATGAATACGTATTACTCTTATCATACACGTTTTAAAATATCATAAAAAAGAATGTTAGGACATATGACCTTACCTTCTTATACGGATTCGGTGTTCATGAAAACTACAGTACAAAGACACGAATATATTTACGTGATGAACTTTGAATGCAGTTGACCTAAATAAATCATAAACAAACATACTGATATCTTTAATTGGGGCAATGTCCATGCAGTGATTTCAAGTAACACGCCTGTATTTTGGTGTTATAATAACATGGGAGTACATGAACACACATACACTGTTAAAAATAGCGATGGCCTTCGTAATACGCCCACATTTGAAATGGCAGACAATTCGTCCGGGAGGTCAACAAGAGTTATCAATAAATGAAAGATTCTGAGAGTCAGAGTGTCTTTACATATTACAAGAGTTTTATTTCTAGCTTAATTTTTTCTCTACATTGATAAAATTAAACATGTCAAGTTTCATTTAAAATCTATTACTTGATTCTAATTCAGCATGGGTTTAAATTGGCTGGGGGAGGGGGGGCACAAACCCTTTTTGAGCCCTTCGACCTCTGGAGCCCTTCGACCGTGGAACACCAGGTCGAAGAGGAGGAACGAGGGAATACGGGGGTCCTTTCATGGAAAACATCCTTTACAAACACTCACACCATTGTCTTCATTGTCCTTAAAGTTTTCGTTTTAACTGTAGTAAACGCGGTTCTAAAATTGAAATTAGGCTTTGGACCCCAGAAGTAAATTCAAAGAGGCAAAATAATTGATTCAGTCCGTAGGAAGACCGGAAAGGCCTAATTTTGACGTACAAAAGTAATTTTAGCACTTGTCATTATGAACGCTTGTAGCGAGCGCGGACCTATGAGAGACCCTCATAGTTGTCTCCCTTGAATAGCTTGTAAGCAGTGGAATGTAGCATTTCGGCTCACTCCCTTCATTTATCACATTTATCACAACTAAATAGGCTTTATCCTTGGGTTTCATCAAAATCCATCAAGATATCAATTCTCTATCGGGTCCACAAACAATTCAAGAACGAGGGCAATAATTCATAGTAAATTCAATTGCTCTTATTTTCAATAGGCTTAATCCTTGGGTGATTACAAACACTTACACGGAAACTTCAAGGTTTTAGCTATTTGAAACAATGCAGGAAGGCTATTTGAAGCAATATTTTTGTATTTTTTGTATGTTTATATCTGCTGTCGGTCAGCTCAACTTTACCGACGGATATCAATAACGGGGGCGGATCCAGGATTTAGAGAAAGGTGGAGGCGAGCGGCAATTTTATAGAGGGTTCTGACATAATTCGGCCAAAAATAAGGGGGAGGGCCCGTGTTGTATTGGGACTAAAAGAATAAGCTCGAAAAAAATTATTATTTCTTACCGACCGATTTTTTTTCGAAGGGCTTTTGGCGCCCCCTTCCACAATTGTTGTGGACACCATAGACAGCTGGTTTCTTGATAGATTTTGCTGTGAGTGTTCATAATCAGCCAAGGATGAACCCTATTGAAAATCAGACTAATCGAAAAATATTTCATGAGTTATTGCCCTTGCTTTTGAAAATATGTTGTGGACCCAATAGAGAGCTGGTTTCTTGATAAATTTAAATGAAACTTGGTATGAGTGTTTGTATCGACCTTGGGATAAACCCTATTGAAAATCAGAAACAAATGCAAATACTATTCTATACCTAGCCCTAGCCCAATATGACAAATATTCCACTACCCATCAGTCAAAGGCGAATTAACCTTTAGGCAAAGTAGGCAGCTGCTGTTGAAAATGGACCCATGAATACTTGTCACAGTAATGTAACTGAACATGAGTAAGATTAAAAGAGAAATCCGATTTATCACAACACAAACGAATCCATAGAGAGCATTTGATTTCGTAGACAACGGGATAAGATTATTAGGAACCATGGATGCACTTATCAACAGTGGGAAGTCTTTCTAGGCCTGCATAAAGCTCAGTATGTCAGTTTTCACTAGGTTAACACCCAGGAAACCTTTTTGTTAACCCTCAAACCCAAGGGTATATTTACACCTCTATGCAAACCCAAGCATTAACCTATGATAAGTGATTCGGATCTCCAACTCCATCTATACCCATTTCAGCAAAATATTTCATCACAGATCCATTGTAATACCAGAAGATCTCTTGTGATGACGATCAGTCAAATAAAGAAGAAAGTATTTATTAAGTTTATTTCATTATAAATTATACAAAACAATGATTGATGATGAATGATGAAGATTAATAACAACGGGGATGATGTACTACCTAATGTATATTATACAACCACGAACAATATTCAATTTCAAGTGTTTTAAACCAGATTCTTACACATCGTGCATTACAATTCACCTATACGCACTTATGATCAGATAATTCAATATGATAATTATTATCATTATTTGTTACTAGTATTCAGTTTGTCTCCAAGATCAATGACCATGTATACAGCAACATCACTGAGCAGAAGTGGCGGGTGTGGCACCAAGCAGGGTATGCTTTCTCTTATAGACACCTGGTACTTTACTCATTAATTGATATACTTCCTCAATACTAAGTCATAATATACTACCAATGTATTGCCAATGTGTTTACATGGATTTCTAGATTTGTTTTACGTTTCCGAGACATGGATCCCCTTTGTGATCTGTCAATGAGACTGAAAACACCCGATCTGAAGCTCATTTCTCAGCCGATTCAAACATTATGCTGATTTAACTCGAGTAAAAGGGCATGCCCTATCCATATTGACGAGAACTGGATATCATTCCCAGAAAATGGACTAAACAAGTATCAGCAAATTAAAGCAAATTGCCAGTTTTTTCCGGCACATCTAAAAGAATGCTTGTGTGACTCGCACATTTCGTATTGATGGAGATAAAGGGTTGAAGAATTTCACAACGTTCACACTCTCTGGATGGTTCGGCTGCAAGGAAAAAAGAAAATAGATAGAAATGTGTATTGTAAATAATTTTTTATTGCACATAATTTCTGCATCAATTAATCTTTATCGGTGTTCATTTTAGAACGAACTCTTATCCTTTGGATACGAAAGATACTCGCAACCATGACTCTGCATACAGGGTGCAGAGGTTCTAAGCAAGAACGACCATGGACAAGTATTTTGTAGCCGATCGAATACATAATAGTCAATATTCAAAGGGTAAATATGCTGTAAAGTAAAATTTTCTAAAGTAGATTACGGGGTAAATTTACTAAAAGTAAAATATTTTACACTTACTCTATTCATTTGATTTGTAGTTTGTTGTCTTGGACCAGGTGCTCTTGATCGTTGAGGAGTTGTTCTGAAACGTCTTCTTTCATTTGAGTTGTCAATCATGCCATTAGTCGACCAGGGATTGTAATACTGATCCTGGTTCCCATCTAGACGTACACCATTAAAAATAGATGTACTGGGCCCATCGATGATATTCTGTAGAAGAAAGGATCTCAGATTCTTGTTCTCCACTACACCTTTCTCAACGGAAAAATATGCATCAGATCTCAGACGTCCGGGAAGTTCTGATATTGGGTTAGTAATCTTGCCTATGGAAGTTTGGGAAACACTGTGGAAACCCGTGTTATGTTGAGGTCGAGTCCTAATAAGGGATTTTGTTATGGGAGCTGGGATATTTGGTAAAAGTTTTTCATTTTTGAAAAGGAGTGTGGGACTGGGATTGAAAATTTGGTTTTGAGAAGCAACTATATGTATATTACCTTGCCGTATAGACCCGACTTGTTTGCTTTGGGAACTAACCGGGTTACTATGATTTTTCAAAGATGCTTTTTGAGGAGAGGTTTGTGTTTGACCATTAGCTGGATAATTAACAACATTAATATTTTGCGAGGGGGTATTATTGGAAAAGTTAAGGCCCGGGTTTGATGGGGGTTTTGATGCTTGTCTGCCTGACGCTGTTTGTATTCTGGTATGTGGAGTTGAAACACGGTGTTGATTTGGTGTACTTACAGATGATGACATAAATGGCTGTGAAGACATATGTTGATTTCTTCTTAGTTCATTTCTTTTCGATTTCTGTTGATTCGTTGATTTTTTAACAGGATTCAAGGATCTTGAGCTAGGTGGTATTCTAGGTGGTGTCTGTGAAGTCAAGCTTCCACTTGTTGTTGGTGTCCCTTTGAATTCTGTCTGTGTTACGCCTGTGGTTATTCGATTAAGTCCCGTTTGACCCGTGTTTGATCGACCCTTGAGTGGTGCATCCAATTTACCAAAATTTCCCGTTCCAGTTCGGAGCTTGTTTACCATAGCGTTTATCGAATCTAAGACTGATTGAGGACGAATACCTTGTGTCCCTGCTGATGCAGTTACTCCAAGGGGAACTGTTGACAACGGTATGTTTGCAGTTGGTTGTGGAACAAAGGAATTTGATACAGAGGATCCAATCTGACTATTTACCATTGCAGGAACATTCGGAGTAGGTGTGTTTTGTACAGAGCTTAAAGTATTAGTCCTTTTTTGGTTAAGACTTGTGGTTTGAGCATCAATCGTTGTGGTTTTAGGATTTTTTGGTTCAGTTATTTGTGATGCTGAATTGAGCGTCAAACTTCCTGTTTGAGGAGAATTTGTCAGTACTCCTGCTAGAGGCGATGACTTGGCCGGTGGTATGGTTTTATTAGGCAACGTTTTCGAACCGGTTTGAATAGTTGCTGCTGTAGTAATCACTGGTGCAAGTTGTCTCGAAACGTTTGATGGAACTGAAGCTGCATTGGCTGCAATGTTTTGAGATCCTCTTATTGGCTGTGTTAAGGTGTTTTGTGTCCCTGGTGATTGACCAGTTGGAGTAACTGAGGTTGGTGAGGTTGGTGAGGTTGTTTGGTTATTAGAAGTCACACTGGGTACTATTACTGTATTCTGACCAATATTACTTGACGGTTGACCTCCATGAGGCTGCGCGGTTTTTAGGCTTGCAGTATTCTGTCCAACTGACGGCATACCATTTGTAATTGTAGGTGCAGGCGCTGAGGAAGATGCATTGGCTACCGCTGAAGGTGCAGTATTCACTCCTGTTCCTCCAGATACAGTTTGTGGGGTCAAACCAGATACCTTTGACGCAGATATTCCCGGTTGATTACTTGTTTGAATCACTGCAGAGGACACACTGGGTATAGCTGGATTTATAACAGCTCGACTTGGTAAAGGTGGCAGTAGAATAGCTTCATTATTCTTCACGCCCTGTCTTGGGCCCGTAGAGTTTATGCTACGCCGTGCAGAAGGAGATTTGGCCGCTTTACCGAATAAAACTTTAGCAAGATTTTTGATTGACGTTATTCCGGAAATTGCAGTAGGAGTATGAGTAGGTAGTGTTTTTTTATTTCTCAAAATTGCATTAGGTTTCCTATTTCCAACTCCCCGAGAAGATTGCATTGGGTGTCGTAGTACTTGCTGAATAGGTTCCATATGTCGATTGGGTTCTTTCTGTACATTACGCGATAGTGTACCCCATCCACTATTTTTCAGGGCTTCAATCTTAGATTGTCGAGTCTGTACATTTTGTGATGTTTTCAGGGGTTGAGGTCTTTGTTCTCTTGTGGTTGTTGGTTGACCAGATGTTTTGGAGTTAGATGTTCTGCTTTTCTCTGATTGCCATGTAGTCTGTAGCAGTCTTGAGCTATTCACAACTTGTTTTAGATTTTTTCTTTGTGGTTCAGTGGGAATATTAAATGACACCTTAGGTATTGTTGCTTTGCTTTGCATTTGCGACTTTCTTGTAGGTGTCTCTGTAATACGGTTTGGTTGTTGGTGCACATTTAAGTTATTCACAACTTGGTTAAGAATTGTTCTTTGTGTTTCACGGGGAATAGTAGGTGATACTGTGCTTGGCTTTTGACCAATTGTAAATTTAGTTTGCATTGAATTCATTCGGGTCTGTGTTATAGGTACTTCTGTATTGTGGTTTGGTCGTTGAGATTCAATTCTGACTGTGTTCTTGATGAGTCTTCCCGTAGTTTGCTTGGTGGCAGGATTTGCTGGTTTTACTTTTTTCAAATGGGAGGCAGTAGCTGATGGATTTCCTTGTTGTCTTAAAAGTCTCTGAGGGACATTTTGTAATGTTGCTCTTTGTCTTTGTAAAATTGAGGTAGTAAGTTTCGTCTTTGGTAGTACATTTTTGTTGCGAGCTGTTACTTGTTGTCTTGATACAATAGGAAAAGTTGGAGTTGGTTGTTTCATTTTAATATTTGGCAGCGCGCTTTTCCATGCATTAGTAGACTGCTGGCCATTTTTTTTAGGTTTTCCACTGACGTTCTGGATGTTACTTTGTGGAGAAGGTAAGAAACTTGATGAGATTTGCCCTTTTGAATTTGTTACTTCTGCTTGTGGAACGTTGTTACTCAAATGCCTATGACCCCTGGTTGGTTGTGGTGGCCGAATGTTTTTAGGTGGTGATATCACTGTATTGCGTGCAGCAGTTACGGTTTGCGATGACAAGCCAGGTACTGATATGCCCTGCTGGTTAATTGGTTGAAGCACTGCAGAGGAGGCATTTGGTAAAGCTGGTTTGCTTGCTACGTTGGAGGCACCACTATTCTGTATTCTTAAGACTTGATCGGCAATCTGTAACCCAGCCAATGGCTTGAGATTTCGGTTTGGTATCCGTTTGACCCGATGTTGAGGCAAAAAGGGTTCTGGTTGAGGCTGGTTAGATAGACGTTGGGCGTCGCCGTTTGGAGATGATTGAACTGTAAAACTCCTTGACGAACTCGGCAGTTTTGAATTCTGTATCTGTTCTGGCAAAACTCCATCTTGTCCCAAAACATCTAAAAACTGACTGGAAGCAGACTGGCTAAATTTCTTAGCTCTTTTCTGTTGTGTACCACTGGAATGACTGGAAATTTCTACCACACCAGTCGCAATTTGGTTCAAATCAACACCTTGTAGGCCGTTCATATTTGTGAAACCTAAATTTGCGATGCTTCGTTCTGCTCCTGACACAGATCGTTCAATATGAGGCTCTGCGTTGGGTGTGGGGAAGGAGAGAGCGTCTGGAAATTCAGTGTGGTATGGATCAGATTTATCAGAGCTAGTGCTTATTAACCTTCTGAGAAACGCGTTATTGGACATACCATCAATGACATCAACTGTACTGGTAATCTCTGTTTGGATAAATGGTGAACCTATTCTTCCGGACACATGGGGTTCATAACCTCCTCTAACTGGATCTGAAATGGATACAGTTCTTAAAGTGGCGGAGCCAGGTTTACGCCTGTTTTGTAACATTAATCAGAAATGCCAAACAGATTGTAGGGTAATAAAAATCCGTACAAGCAAAACAATTCCGTTAATCAAAAATCTCGTCCAGAGCATGACAAAATCTGATGCAATAATTATATAGTAGTGGACTTCCCATACGAGAAGAACTATCATGTGTTTCGAAAAGAGTAAGCATGGTCCGTGCTTACCTTGAATGTGATTAAAAGGATATCTTGCTTTAGGTAACAATGCGTTGTTCAAACCAGAGTCTGAAGCAAAGATAGCCAAAGTTATTGGTAGAAGATGGAATACAGAATGAAGTGTGATTTTTGTATATCTTAAAGTCGAACAATCACCAATTTCGGGGGTTGATTCGAGCCTTAAATGAATTTTTTTTTTTCCTTTCACTGGTTTATCCCCTTTTTGAAAATAAGGGTAGTCGAAAATTGTAACAGATCGGATGAGATTAATAAACATTTGGAACACATGAAAATCAAAATATAACTGTTTTCAATTACCTTGATATAATTGAAGTGATGTTGATAATTGTGAAAATATCAAACCAAACTGGAAACATAAAACTTGTGATTGCATCTGTAAAAGAGGACATGTCATTAAAAATCATATTAATATATTTTTGGACAAATTGAACCATAAAGGAACGAGGCGGTCTTTCCTCCTATTTGATAACCAGCTTTGTTTGATGCCGCTTTGAAATGAAATCTGGTTCAGGCAGTCGTTTGTGGAGTTTTGTTTTTTTTGTTAATTCAAATTAACATACAAACATATTAGGCAATAATGCAAAATCATATAATATAGAACTTCAAACTTTTTCAAGTCGCCACGATATTTGTTATAAGAGCATACCATCGTAATACCGTACAGTTCCTCGATCAAATATGTTCTCCAGATTCTTGCCTGAAAGTGTCAGTTCCTCGTTTAAATGTGTTCTCCAGATTCTTGCCTGAAAGTGCCAATTCCTGCTTTAAATATGTTCTCGAGATTCTTGCCTGAAAGTGTCAGTTCCTCGTTTAAATATGTTCTCGAGATTCTTGCCTGAAAGTGTCAGTTCCTCGTTTACATAAATGTTCTCGAGATTCTTGGCTGAAGTGTCAGTTGCTCGTGATTCTTGCCTGAAAGTGTCAGTTCCTCTTTTAAATATGTTCTCGAGATTCTTGCCTGAAAGTGTCAGTTCGTCGTTTGAATATGTTCTCGAGATTCTTGCCTGAAAGTGTCAGTTCCTGCTTTAAATATGTTCTCGAGATTCTTGCCTGAAAGTGTCAGTTCCTCGTGATTCTTGCCTGAAAGTGTCAGTTCCTCGTTTAAATGTGTTCTCGAGATTCTTGCCTGAAAGTGTCAGTTCCTCGTTTAAATATGTTCTCAAGACTCTTGGATGAAAGTGTCAGTTCCTCGTAATTCTTGCCTGAAAGTGTCAGTTCCTCGTTTAAATATGTTCTCGAGATTCTTGCCTGAAAGTGTCAGTTCCTCGTTTAAATGTGTTCTCGAGATTCTTGCCTGAAAGTGTCAGTTCCTTGTTTAAATGTGTTCTCCAAATTCTTGCCTGAAAATGTCGGTTCCTCGTTTTAATATGTTCTCGAGATTGTTGCCTGAAAGTGTCAATCAGATCACCACTCACATCTTTGCATTTAGCTGTCGAAGAGTTAACAGGAATGGGAGTCTTCTGATGCACCCTTTTTTCCGTTAGTAGATTCATTTACAAAGAAGTGAATTAAAATAATTCATCGTAACAGATTAGATATCTTACCTTGTCATGTGGATTCCTGCAAGTCAAAATGTCTGAAGTCACTTTCCTCCGTGCTTTCTGAACAGCAACAATAACGTTGTTGTAAGAACCACTTAGATCTGACTTTTGCCGTTTTTTCGACAAACATCTTGTTTAAATAGTGAATTTTTACGAGTATTATTTCTGAGTTTATGGCAATATAGAAGTATGATTTAAGTATTATAATCAATCAACAACGACATTAATAATGAACTTGTTCAATAAGTTTCTGTTTCAAGATAATTACCGAAAAGATCAGTATCAAGCTCGGGGCTTCGTGTGTACATTCCTTGAGGCGATGCAAAGCAGTAAATCATATATCAAAATTACTCCTATACTATTTTAGATGATTTTGATCAATTTTCGTGATTGTCAAAACAAAAGATATTGTTTCTAAATATTGTTTATAAAAAAAAATGGAAACTAACAATTTGCAATAAACTTTAAATAACTTTTATTATATCAAATTTCAATGCATTGCATTGTATTTGAAAAACTAATGCATTAAAAGTGATATTAACAGTTAGGCAATTAGGCTTTTCACGCCCTATTTAGGAACGAAAAAGATTCGATTATTTAGTTTCAACGTCCAAAAAATGATTATTTTGTCAGCCATGCATAACTTTCTTCAGCAATCAGAGAATGGAACATCTTACCTGATATATACAAAAACTCAACAACATTAAAATCTTTCAAAAATATTCTAAAATCTACCGATATAACCATTCCGAACTATTTTGATATTGGCCCTAGGAAATACCAGATAATCCACTGCCGCCTCCGTCTCGCCTGTAGTGATTTAAACGGAGATAAGTTTTCTCGTCATGTCTCAGAACATGCTGCTTGCATTTGTGGTCATCGGTTTGAAGATTCAGAACATTATTTGATCTATTGCCCACTACATTTAGATGCACGAAACTGTTCTATTTCTCTGCTCCCACCATTCTTAATTAAAACCTCCATTTTACTTTTTGGCACTGATTGTCCCGATCTATCCACTGATATTTTCCGTACAGTCCATACCTTGTTGGAACTCTCGAAAGGATTTTAGCAATTTATTTTCTACTCAAAAGTTCTTTTCAATATCACTTATTTTACTAAGATAATACACTATTATGACCTTTAGAATAAATTCCATGTAGCAAGTTGTATATAATGTACATATGTATGCATTTTAAATAACTTACCGTCTTTTTCATATAATTTATATAGTTAAATGTTTGTAGGAGAGGGGTAATATAGGCTCAGCCTGTTCCCCAATCCTTTTCATAATGTATTGGATATTTTATGAATAAAATATTGTTTACAAAAAAAAAAACTTTCTTGTTCGCATTTCCTAGATTACCGTCATCAAACATCTGCAGTCTGTTGCAAATTCTGATGCCCCTGTCCACAATTCTTGTAGACATGCTAGAGGATGTATATATTTTATCCGAGTTAGCATGCAAATTTAGTATCAATCATATACAATTGTCCAATCTCATGTATGCACGATGCACGTACATTTGAATGGATCTTTGTATGCCTAATTGCCACCATGCATTTTTGAGATTACAGTCAAGTCTGAAATTGATACTTTGACCACGACATTCTGACATTGTTAGATTAGATTCGTTAGCTCATAAAAAGTTTCGTCACATGCATAATGAAAGCTTCAGGGAAAATAATATTTCAGTTACTATAGAGACGGTTCAAATTTCTGATAAATGTCAGTGGTTGTATGTTACGTTGTCTGGCAAACTATCATTATTATCAGTTCAAAGGACGTTGAAGTTGACCTCTGCAAACTACGAGCTAATCAATTAACTGGTAGGCATTACAAAAGTTTATGTTTATCTGACCGAAGAAAAATTGTGGACAAAGTTGGACAATTGAATTTTGAACAATAATGTCAGACAATTTTATTAACAAATACATCCAGTGTAGGTATTGAGCTTAGAATACATGTATGTAGGTCCAAAAATGTTATCACTGAATAATTCACAAGTGGAAGTTAAACTCTGACTGATCAATATGGGTTAAATTGATAAACGTGTCTTTTTAAATGTCTTGTAAGATTGAAAACCGAAGAAACAATATACATTGAACTTTTATTACAATCAGATTACTTCATTTGCTACAATGCAAACATCAACTGAAAAATAATAGCCTGACCAGCTTATCCACAAGTTCTTCATCTGCCCCACACTGTTCCCTCCTGCCCGTCCCCTGCTCCCAGTCCCTGCCTGAATGTTCCCTCCTCAATGCCACACTGCTTCATTAGCTGCTGTCACTGGCTGTACATGATAAAATCTCACATTTTGATTAATATTAGATGTTACTGGAATTGTTTTTATTTCTTTACTTTGTTCAGTTTTAGTTCCACTACCGTTAATAATATGTATACACTTCCAGGAACCCATATAATTGGCTGAAACATAAGACAAATACCATGTAATAAGAGCAACAGGAACAACCATAACTTAAAAGGATAAATTTGAGTCCACAACAACTGTTTTTACCAGCTTGCATTGATCTTTCCCCGATTATTTGTATTCAGTTTTTGTGTCAATTGGAATTATGAGTGAAGATGACTCTTTCAAGGCCATCAGACTTTCACATGTTACAGAGATTAGAATTAAAGACCACTATTTGTTTAAGTTAAATTAAGCAATTGGAGTCACATCAAGCTGACAGACTGTAGTGATAAGGGAATAGCCCAATAAGCCCAAATCATTAACAACACTTACATTTCCATAATCGAACACAGCCATCATCTCCTGATGATGATAAAACTGTTCCTAGTACATTCCAACTTAATCTCCATACCTATAATATATAAATACATACAGAATATATATACAAACAGTAAATATATACAAATAGTAGATATATATAAATGTATATTGTAATGTGCTACACAAGAATAAATTATTATTACAAGCTTAGTATGTCAAAATACTCATAACTAAAGGAGATGAAATTGTTTCCCTTGAAAAATCATTAAAAAAATTTGGGAGTAAAATTAGAAGTTATAAGGAAATGAAATGATATGAACCGAGTTTAATGCAAAAACGCCATGCCATGAGGGAAATTCAACTCAGACAGCAGCTTTAACCTACTCTTATTTTCAAATTTCAATTGTCAAGGGGTCACAGCCTCTAGCACATAAGGCCTCAGTTTATCGTTCAATCAGAATGACTAAGGCACATTTTTCTTGTTAGCCCCTTTCAAACTCAAGTCAATGACAGTTGGAACTGGGTCGACAAATCAGAAGGTATCATCTGGACCCGTACTAGGACTGAATCCTGGAGCTTTAGATAAGCGAACAAGTGTTCAACTGAGCGACAGGAAAAGAAGAATAAGAATTAGAATTAATAAAGAAAAGAGGAATAAGAAAAAAGAAAGAAAAGAAGAATAAGAAGTTATAAAGAAAAGAAAATAAGAAGAAGAAATTAGAAGTAATAAAGAAAATGAAATGAAATGAATGGAGTTTTACGTCCTACTTTTCTGCACCTATATGGGCTAATTGAGGATGGCAAAAACCAGGACAGCGGCATTAGCCTGCTCTTATTTTTGATTTCCAACTGTCGATGGATCTTTAACGTGCACAGCCAATAGCACACGGGACCTCGGTTTATTGCCCCATCCGAACGACTAGACGCTTTTCCATGTCAGCCCATCCGACCTGCATAGAAGTAATAAAGAAATAAAGAATAAGAAGTAATAAAGAAAAGAAGAATAAGAAGTAATAAAGAAAAGAAGAATTAGAAGTAATAAAGAAATGAAGAATAAGAAATGAAGAATAAGGAGTTATAAAGAATACCTGTGATTCATGGTCAGTAAACTCTGCTAATCGATGCATGTCAAATTTACTAAAACTACTTGATGTTTCTTTCCTGAAAATATAAAAATTACAGTTTTAAATAGATCCATTTAACGCTTCCAGTCCCTATTTTTGATTCCGCAAGGTTTTTTTTATCACATTATCATGGCAAACAATATGCTAATATGTCACTCATTTCTTACATTACATGTAAGCTTTGTTTATTGCAATCTTGTATAATAGGAGATGTACAGAATCACCAATGCCCAGCCCATTATTTGACAATGAATCTTATCGGTCAAGAAAAAATCATTTATATCAATTGCAATGTACACAAGTAAACAAAGATAATTAATTTTATGCTTAAAAGAGCTCCTTACCCAATAGGTTTAAGAGAGATGATGCTAAGATCTTTAGAAGCTACAGCTAGTGTATGGTATGAACGACCAAGATTAGGAGCAAAGGCTAGATCATGTACTGGGTCTGTTATAACTGTTATTATCTCTACTTTCTTCCATTTCCTACAATTATATGTCAAATCATGATAAATATGTAACAGTTTGTTATTTTTCAATAATATATCAATTCATGATAAATATATAACAATGTATCCTACAATAATGTCAATTCATGATAAATATATTACAATGTATCCTACAATAATGTCAAATCATGATAAATATATAACAATTTGTTATCCTACAATTATGTGTTAAATCATGATAAATACATAACAATTTGTTATCTTACAATTATAGGTCATATCATGATAAATATATAACAATTTGTTATCCTACAATTATATGTCAATTCATGATTTTTTTTAAACAATTTGTTATCCTATAATTATATCTCAATTCATGAATTTTTTTTAAACAATTTGTTATCCTACAACTATGTCAAATCATGATAAATATTAAACAATTTGTTATCCTACAATTATAGGTCATATCATGATAAATATATAACAATTTAATATCCTACAATAATAGGTCAAATCATGATAAATATATAACAATTTGTTATCCTACAATTATGTGTTAAATCATGATAAATATATAACAATTTGTTATCCTACAGCCTACAATTATATAGTAAATCATAATAAATATATAACAATTTGTTATCGTACAATAACAGGTCAATTCATGATAAATATATAACAATTTGTTGTCCTACAGCCTACAATTATATAGTAAATCATAATAAATATATAACAATTTGTTATCTTACAATAATATGTCAATTCATGATAAATATATAACAATTTGTTATCTTACAATAATATGTCAATTCGTGAATTTTTTGTTAACAATTTGTTATCCCACAATTATGTCAAATCATGATAAATATATAACAATTTTTTATCCTACAATTATATCAAATCATGAAAAATATATCCAATTTGTTATCCTACAATGATATGTTAAATCATGACAAATATTAAACAATTTGTTATCCTACAATTATAGGTCATATCATGATAAATATTAAACAATTTAATATCCTACAATAATAGGTCATATCATGATAAATATTAAACAATTTAATATCCTACAATAATAGGTCATATCATGATAAATATTAAACAATTTAATATCCTACAATAATAGGTCATATCATGATAAATATATAACAATTTATTATCCTACAATTATAGGTCATATCATGATAAATATTAAACAATTTAATATCCTACAATAATAGGTCATATCATGATAAATATTAAACAATTTAATATCCTACAATAATAGGTCATATCATGATAAATATATAACAATTTATTATCCTACAATTATAGGTCATATCATGATAAATATTAAACAATTTAATATCCTACAATTATAGGTCATATCATGATAAATATTAAACAATTTAATATCCTACAATAATAGGTCATATCATGATAAATATATAACAATTTATTATCCTACAATTATAGGTCATATCATGATAAATATATAACAATTTGTTATCCTATAATTATATTTTAATTCAAGAATTTTTTTTTAAACAATTTTTTATCTTACAATTATATCAAATCATGATAAACACATATAAGAGTTTTTCAATCTACAATTAAAAGGTCAAATCATGATAAATATTTAACAATTTGAAATCCTACAACTATGCCAAATCATGATAAATATATAACTATGTCTTATTTTGTTATCCTTCAATTATAGGCCAAATAATAATGAATATATAACAATATTTTTGACAATCATAAGCTGTCTACACTGGTTTACTAACTCTGTCACACAAGTGTAACAACACAGAAGGAGAAAGCATATCTGCCTAGCATTTTCAGAAAGTCATAAGCACTTACCTACTAGATTCATTATACTCATAAATTTGAACACGACCATTAGAAGATGGGCTAGGATCATCACTACCTACTGCTATCATTGGTGGATATAATCTTCAAATAAAAAGAATAATATATATTCAATATTCAGCTACCGGTATCTCTTATTATATCAATACAAATACACCACATAATGAATATCAACTTTGGATCATGCATAAAGTATCGTACTGTGGCAAATAAGCATGATCATTCAATAGCTAACCACCTCTTTTATTATATCAATACAAATACACCACATAAAGAATATTAATTTTGGATTTAGCATAAAGTACCGTACTGTGGTAAATAAGCATGATCATTCAATATTCAACTACCAATATCTCTTATTATATCAATACAAATACATAACATAAAGAATATTAACTTTGAATCCGGCATAAAGTACCGTACTGTGGCAAATAAGCATGATCATTCAATATTTAACTACCTCTTTTATTATATCAATATAAATACACCACATAAAGAATATTAAAGGGCCATTCTGCTTTTTTGAAAAAAGTTTCCAATATCAAAAAAATCGCAAATGCTACCTGAGAGTATTTTTAAAGCATGTTTATTGTATCTCTATATCTTCTTGATCAAACTGAATTTGGTTTTAAAGGGTTAATTACAAACAGGGAGTACTTATTGTTAATTAAGCAATTTGACCTAGTTTTGGTATTTGCCCTTTAAATGGCTCAATATTTCTGGCTGAAATCTCGTAAATACACAAGAGGGACATTTCTCTACAATTAGGCGTTTATTTTACTCAAATCCGTTCAGAAGTTTCCTATCAGCGTCCAAAAAACATACCACACTTAAAAACCTTACGTAAGGTTTTTAAAATTTTTAGCATGTTTTTAACGTTTAAAAATTAACGGCTGGACACATAGTTACAGATTTTGGTATAAAGTTTTCACAAATTTGAGCAAAAATATTTGTTGACCTAGAAAAAATTCAGACTGTCCCTTCTTTGGATTCGGCATAAAGTACTATACTGTGGCAAATAAGCATGATCATGCAATATTTAACCAGCTCTTTTATTATATCAATATAAATACACCACATAATGAATATTAATTTTGGATCATGGCATAAAGTACCGTAATGTGGCAAATAAGCATGATCATTCAATATCTAACCACCTCTTTTATTATATCAATATAAATACCCCACATAATGAATATCAACTTTGGATTATGCCATAAAGTACTGTGGAAAATAAGCATGAACCTAGAGAATGAACATGACCCAATGTGATTGAGCTAATTGAAGCAGTAGCTCAATAGCTCATAATTTGTAACCTTCAGAATAAGTATGAGATATTTTCTTTGTTTTAAGAAACACATGAGTTATTAATCACCAACCAATAACTTAAATAGATTTGATTCTCTAAATTTCAGATAATGTTATAAAAAAAACAATTCTCCAGATTTTTGTCTGAAGTTTTTTATCAATTCAGCACCTATCTTGCTCATTTTCTCAAACAAACAAAAAACAATGACTGCCAGTTTAAAGTGAAACAACCTCTAAGAATGAACAAAAAAATTCAGTTCTCAAACTAGCTCAAAAAGAGTATATATTCTTATGCCACCAGGTAAGTCCCCTTATGACTATATACTCCTATTGACCGAGTTTAAAAATTTTGATTTTTTGTTAATTCTAAGAGGATGTATTTAAATAGATTGGCTTGACAAACCTGGATATAGATGGATTCCATGATAAACAACTACAAGTAAAGTTGGTCTGTATCTCATGTTGTAAAGACCATTGACTTAAATTCATTACGTTCTGAGCCTCGTATATTCTCACCATATAATCAGCTGAACAAGTGGCCTGTAATACAGATTCAAATATCTCAAAATAAAAAAGTTTCACATGGTCTGATCAACCAATGGAAGATTCAGATTAATCTAGGCTTTTACCTTTTCACTTGGATTAGTCATTTGCTTGCTTGAAGCATACTCATACAATAGTCATGCATTTGCTCATAAAGCTAAATATTTGGATTGAATTTAAAAGGGTAGTGGATGCAAAGCTATTTAAAACCTCAAAGCTATTTAGTCGAACGTTGCAACCTTTCGATTTGACGCAACCTGTTAATAGGTTATGGTAGTTGATCCTTAATTCAAGGCCTGTCTGGTGTAGATTGATGATAGGGGTTAACTCAATTACTGGCCCAGAGGAAGTTTCAAACCCATGGCATCTTATTTCTCAACAGACAACAGTTCAACTCATTTTGGATTCATGTTAGTAACAAATGTCATATACATACATGCTCTCTATGTGCTCATACTTACTAACTGTAGTCCCAGATGTCTAGGAGCAAATTTAACATCAGTAACTGACGTTCTGCTATCAACAAGACTAGTCCTTTTTATCCAGTGTGACTGTTTATCTTCTTTAACCTGTTCACCGACTAGCTCCTCCCATATAGCAGCTGTTCTATCAAATGAACATGTCGCTAAAACTTGACCAAATTCAGGGTGTGCCCATGTTACTCTCCACACTGATCCACTGTGGGCCTGGAAAACACAAATATTGCGATGAACATCTTAAACATATATAAATAGCCTTCAAAATTACTAATACTATAAAAATTGCACAATCCCTTCAAAAATATACCTATACCCTTTACTTAACATTTGTTTTTCAGATATAAGGCATAGTCCCACTAAATAGAAATTATTTATCATAAACTGTTTCACGATTATCAGACAAGTCACATCTCATTATATCATGATCATCATAAATATGTTAAGAGGTTTACTTCAGTTTCATTTGTCTTTGATATTGATAAATAACAAACATTCAGCTACAAAAAAAACGTACATCAACAGACGAAGATCAGAACATTTCTCAAGCCAAATATAAAATATTTCGATCGATTATTGATCAGTAGCCTGCCTCAATTTGGTTATTGATACTCAGCCGTATTCTCAATCATAATTTTACTTTCATTAATTTTTATGACCAGCAACGCAACAAATAACCAGAAACTAACCTTCCAGCTGGCTGTACATTTCCACTGATCATTTTCATCACAATCCCACACCTTGAAATAAAATTAAAATATGAATATCTTGTTTTATTTTTATGTGATGTCTTCAGGTATCAAATTTTTCTGAATGAGAACTCTACTAATTAATACTAATCACATCTGATAATTGTTGCAATTTCTCCTTATATCATCCCAGCCCAGTCTGGATATAAATGTTCATGTTTAACAATATAGTCCATCCCTAGACTTTGGATTTATTACAAGATATACAACAGAGTCCAAGTCTTTGATTAGATCGCATTAAATATCAGAGCTTCCTGCTTAAGGAATCCTCCCTCTAAGATAATTTGAAAATTTGGCTTTTTTCCTTGCCTCTGGCTAAGTCCATTTTGGCTAGCATTTTCACATTATCATTATCAATAAATTGAGGTTGTCTACTACGCTTGTATTGTTTGTTTTATGGCAAAAGTCTGGGAGGCTGAATAGGATTATGTCCCTGTGTACTACTTACAAAGGCATCCAAGCAATATCATCGTTGAAGATCAAAAGATAAAAAAAAAAACCTGAGAATGAGAGAGATAAGATTAGTAAAACAAAAGACAAAGAATGTTGGAAAGAAGAAAGTTTCAACGCCAAGTAAGACGTACAAAATAATCGTACAAACCTTGACCGTATGATCACTTGAACATGTTGCCATCCTTCTTCCGTGAAAATCATATTCGACATCATGAATTAAATCGTCATGACAGGCAGTAATGGCTTTAGTTGCAGACATTTTCTTAATTTTCTTCGATTTCCCTCCTTCTTTTCATTTATCTCTACTTTCCTTTTCACTTCCGGTTATTTCAGGTGCACGATTAACCAGTCTCTCAATTGACCTGAAAAATCCCATACGGCTCAACCTTCGTCATTTTGTTCGAGACTATATAACGGTTATAGTCAATTGGGCCCCTATCCGAAATGGCCCCAGGTCAAAATGGCCCTGAAATTGAAATTGGGTCAAAATGGCCTCAAATGAAACAGTCACCATGGATACTATTTTGGTCAATATGGCCTCTGAATTTACTCCTTTGATTTCAACCAATTGATTGGCGGCCATTTTGCCCGACAAGGGAATATTACTCTTGTTAGGATTGGATTTTGATTGGCTGCTTAATTTTAGCGTGAATTATAAAATCGAAAATTAAATCGAAGGCTAACCTCTATCCCCGTGGTTCTCATCGATTTTTTCCCGCGACCCCATTTCCCCATTGCACGAACTTGTAATTCGTAACTTTCGTAAACAATATCATAGACAAAAGTTTTCATAGAAAACAAAATAGAAAATCTTGGTAGATAGTATATAGCCACTGATTCAAGGCAGTGCTAGGGAATAATAGATTGAAAAAAAAAACAATCAGGAAATTGACCCCGTGACCCCAGCGACCCCAAGTCGGTCCCGCGACCCCACCATTTCGTCTCTGCGACCCCACTTTGGGTCGCGACCCCGCATTTGAGAACCACGGCCTATCCTGATAACATTCCCCCCATTGCACATTGAATAGCATTTGTCAGTTCTCACAGAAAAAGTTCAGAAAAAGTAAAACTCTATATGCCATCTCATTTTGGGCTGCTCAGATGCTGACCTTACTATGCAAAAATGCCAGCCAGCATGGAATACTGTGCTATTTTCACAAAGAGGTATAGGTGTAGCACACGGGGCCTCAGAAACTATTACTATTGGGGCTGAAGAGTTGCAATTTGCACTGCGTTTGTGCATCGATATGAAGTTATTATGTTTCAAATTTCAAGTTCCTGCCGTTAATAGTCCGGGTGCTACGAATTTTATAGTGTTGGCAACTTTCTGAAACTGAAATTTGAGGAATTTGTCTTCTCGAAAAATTGGTACAAATTTTCAAACTCATTTTTCTCGAAATTTTGAAAAATATGAATTTTTTTTTCTGCATGAAAAAGAATGCAGAGATGTTCAATTTTCACTCAGTACACAAATTATAGCTCTAGGATCAAAATTGGCCAGTTTATGGTCATTTTAGTTTTGGGGTAAATTTTTCACTTTTTCAATAAAAGACCAAATCTTTGACAGGCTGCAACTCAGAAACTATTGGAGCTGGAGAGTTGCAGTTTGCACTGCGTTTGTGTATTGCTATGAAGTTGTTCTGTTTTAAATTTCAAGTTCCTACCGTTATTAGACTGGGTGCTACGAATTTTTTAGTGTTGGCAACTCTCTGAAACTGAAATTTGAGGAATTTGTCTTCTCGAAAATTGGGTACAAATTTTCAAACCCATTTTTCTCGAAATTTTAAAAAATATGATTTTTTTTTTCTGCAAGAAAAAGAAAGCAGAGATGTTCAATATTCACCCAGTACTAAAATTATAGCTTTAGGATCAAAAGTGGCCAAGTTATGGCCATTTTAGTTTTGGGGTAAATTTTTCACTTTTTCAATAAAAGACCAAATCTTTGACAGGCTGCAACTCAGAAACTATTGGAGCTGGAGAGTTGCAGTTTGCACTGCGTTTGTGTATTGCTATGAAGTTGTTATGTTTTAAATTTCAAGTTCCTACCGTTATTAGACTGGGTGCTACGAATTTTTTAGTGTTGGCAACTCTCTGAAACTGAAATATGAGGAATTTGTCTTCTCGAAAATTGGGTACAAATTTTCAAACTCACTTTTATCGAAATTTTGAAAAATATGAATTTTTTTTTTCTGCAAGAAAAAGAAAGCAGAGATGTTCAATATTCACCCAGTACTAAAATTATAGCTCTAGGATCAAAAGTGGCGAAGTTATGGCCATTTTAGTTTTGGGGTCAATTTTTCACTTTTTCAATAAAAGACCATATCTTTGACAGGCTGTAACTCAGAAACTATTGGAGCTGGAGAGTTGCGATTTGCACTGCGTTTGTGCATTGATATGAAGTTACTATGTTTCAAATTTCAAGTTCCTGCCGTTAATAGTCCGGGTGCTACGAATTTTTTAGTGTTGGCAACTCTCTGAAACTGAAGTTTGAGGAATTTGTCTTCTCGAAAATGGTACAAATTTTCAAACTCATATTTCTCGAAATTTTGAAAAATATGAAATTTTTTTTTCTGAATCAGAAAGAAAGCAGAGATGTTCAATATTCACCCAGTACCAAAATTATAGCTCTAGGATCAAAATTGGCCAGATTATGGTCATTTTAGTTTTGGGGTAAATTTTTCACCTTTTCAAAAAAAGACCAAATCTTTGACAGGCTGTAACTCAGAAACTTTTGGGGCTGAATAGTTGCAATTTGCACTACGTTTGTGCATTGATATGAAGTTATTATGTTTCAAATTTCAAGTTCCTGCCGTTAATAGTCCGGGTGCTACGAATTTTTTAGGGTTGGCAACTCTCTGAAACTGAAGTTTGAGGAATTTGTCTTCTCGAAAATGGTACAAATTTTCAAACTCATATTTCTCGAAATTTTGAAAAATATGAAATTTTTTTTTCTGCATGAGAATATTCACCCAGTACCAAAATTATAGCTCTAGGATCAAAATTGGCCAGGTTATGGCCAATTTAGTTTTGGGGTCAATTTTTCACTTTTTCAATAAAAAACCAAATCTTTGACAGGCTGTAACTTTTGGGGCTGAAGAGTTGCAATTTGCACTGCGTTTGTGCATTGATATGAAGTTATTATGTTTCAAATTTCAAGTTCCTGCCGTTAATAGTCCGGGTGCTACGAATTTTTTAGTGTTGGCAACTCTCTGGAACTGAAGTTTGAGGAATTTGTCTTCTCGAAAATGGTACAAATTTTCAAACTCATATTTCTCGAAATTTTGAAAAAATATGAAATTTTTTTTTCTGCATGAGAATATTCACCCAGTACCAAAATTATAGCTCTAGGATCAAAATTGGCCAGGTTATGGCCAATTTAGTTTTGGGGTAAATTTTTCACTTTTTCAATAAAAGACCAAATCTTTGACAGGCTGTAACTCAGAAACTTTTGGGGCTGAAGAGTTGCAATTTGGAGAAATATGAGTTTGAAAATTTGTACCATTTTCGAGAAGACAAATTCCTCAAACTTCAGTTTCAGAGAGTTGCCAACACTAAAAAATTCGTAGCACCCGGACTATTAACGGCAGGAACTTGAAATTTGAAACATAATAACTTCATATCAATGCACAAACGCAGTGCAAATTGCAACTCTTCAGCCTTAAAAGTTTCTGAGTTACAGCCTGTCAAAGATTTGGTCTTTTATTGAAAAAGTGGAAAATTTACCCCAAAACTAAAATGACCATAATCTGGCCAATTTTGATCCTAGAGCTATTATTTTGGTACTGGGTGAATATTGATCATCTCTGCTTTCTTTATCATGCAGAGAAAAAAATTTCATATTTTTCAAAATTTCGAGAAATATGAGTTTGAAAATTTGTACCATTTTTGAGAAGACAAATTCCTCAAACTTCAGTTTCAGAGAGTTGCCAACACTAAAAAATTCGTAGCACCCGGACTATTAACGGCAGGAACTTGAAATTTGAAACATAATAACTTCATATCAATGCACAAACGCAGTGCAAATTGCAACTCTTCAGCCCCAAAAGTTTCTGAGTTACAGCCTGTCAAAGATTTGGTCTTTTATTGAAAAAGTGAAAAATTTACCCCAAAACTAAATTGGCCATAACCTGGCCAATTTTGATCCTAGAGCTATAATTTTGGTACTGGGTGAATATTCTCATGCAGAAAAAAAAATTTCATATTTTTTCAAAATTTCGAGAAATATGAGTTTGAAAATTTGTACCATTTTCGAGAAGACAAATTCCTCAAACTTCAGTTCCAGAGAGTTGCCAACACTAAAAAATTCGTAGCACCCGGACTATTAACGGCAGGAACTTGAAATTTGAAACATAATAACTTCATATCAATGCACAAACGCAGTGCAAATTGCAACTCTTCAGCCCCAAAAGTTACAGCCTGTCAAAGATTTGGTCTTTTATTGAAAAAGTGAAAAATTTACCCCAAAACTAAATTGGCCATAACCTGGCCAATTTTGATCCTAGAGCTATAATTTTGGTACTGGGTGAATATTCTCATGCAGAAAAAAAAATTTCATATTTTTCAAAATTTCGAGAAATATGAGTTTGAAAATTTGTACCATTTTCGAAAAGACAAATTCCTCAAACTTCAGTTTCAGAGAGTTGCCAACACTAAAAAATTCGTAGCACCCGGACTATTAACGGCAGGAACTTGAAATTTGAAACATAATAACTTCATATCAATGCACAAACG
This sequence comes from Lottia scabra, assembly GCA_029955415.1. Taxonomy (NCBI): domain Eukaryota; kingdom Metazoa; phylum Mollusca; class Gastropoda; family Lottiidae; genus Lottia; species Lottia scabra. The sequence goes on from JARJEI010000003.1 coordinate 14,242,970, forward strand.
CAGTGCAAATTGCAACTCTTCAGCCCCAAAATTTTCTGAGTTACAGCCTGTCAAAGATTTGGTCTTTTATTGAAAAAGTGAAAAATTTACCCCAAAACTAAAATGGCCATAACCTGGCCAATTTTGATCCTAGAGCTATAATTTTGGTACTGGGTGAATATTGAACATCTCTGCTTTCTTTCTCATGCAGAAAAAAAAATTTCATATTTTTCAAAATTTCGAGAAATATGAGTTTGAAAATTTGTACCATTTTCGAGAAGACAAATTCCTCAAACTTCAGTTTCAGAGAGTTGCCAACACTAAAAAATTCGTAGCACCCGGACTATTAACGGCAGGAACTTGAAATTTGAAACATAATAACTTCATATCAATGCACAAACGCAGTGCAAATTGCAACTCTTCAGCCTTAAAAGTTTCTGAGTTACAGCCTGTCAAAGATTTGGTCTTTTATTGAAAAAGTGGAAAATTTACCCCAAAACTAAAATGGCCATAACCTGGCCAATTTTGATCCTAGAGCTATAATTTTGGTACTGGGTGAATATTGAACATCTCTGCTTTCTTTCTCGTGCGAAATAAAAATTTCATATTTTTCAAAATTTCGAGAAATATGAGTTTGAAAATTTGTACCATTTTCGAGAAGACAAATTCCTCAAATTTCAGTTTCAGAGAGTTGCCAACACTAAAAAATTCGTAGCACCCGGACTATTAACGGCAGGAACTTGAAATTTGAAACATAATAACTTCATATCAATGCACAAACGCAGTGCAAATTGCAACTCTTCAGCCCCAAAATTTTCTGAGTTACAGCCTGTCAAAGATTTGGTCTTTTATTGAAAAAGTGAAAAATTTACCCCAAAACTAAAATGGCCATAACCTGGCCAATTTTGATCCTAGAGCTATAATTTTGGTACTGGGTGAATATTAAACATCTCTGCTTTCTTTCTCATGCAGAAAAAAAAATTTCATATTTTTCAAAATTTTGAGAAATATGAGTTTGAAAATTTGTACCATTTTCGAGAAGACAAATTCCTCAAACTTCAGTTTCAGAGAGTTGCCAATCCTAAAAAATTCGTAGCACCCGGACTATTAACGGCAGGAACTTGAAATTTGAAACATAATAACTTCATATCAATGCACAAACGCAGTGCAAATTGCAACTATTCAGCCCCAAAAGTTTCTGAGTTACAGCCTGTCAAAGATTTGGTCTTTTTTTGAAAAGGTGAAAAATTTACCCCAAAACTAAATTGGCCATAACCTGGCCAATTTTGATCCTACAGCTATAATTTTGGTACTGGGTGAATATTGAACATCATTGCTTTCTTTCTCATGCAAAAAAAAAAATTTCATATTTTTCAAAATTTCGAGAAATATGAGTTTGAAAATTTGTACCATTTTCGAGAAGACAAATTCCTCAAACTTCAGTTTCAGAGAGTTGCCAACACTAAAAATTCGTAGCACCCGGACTATTAACGGCAGGAACTTGAAATTTGAAACATAATAACTTCATATCAATGCACAAACGCAGTGCAAATTGCAACTATTCAGCCCCAAAAGTTTCTGAGTTACAGTCTGTCAAAGATTTGGTCTTTTTTTGAAAAGGTGAAAAATTTACCCCAAAACTAAATTGGCCATAACCTGGCCAATTTTGATCCTACAGCTATAATTTTGGTACTGGGTGAATATTGAACATCATTGCTTTCTTTCTCATGCAAAAAAAAAAAATTTCATATTTTTCAAAATTTAGAGAAATATGAGTTTGAAAATTTGTACCATTTTCGAGAAGACAAATTCCTCAAACTTCAGTTTCAGAGAGTTGCCAACACTAAAAATTCGTAGCACCCGGACTATTAACGGCAGGAACTTGAAATTTGAAACATAATAACTTCATATCAATGCACAAACGCAGTGCAAATTGCAACTATTCAGCCCCAAAAGTTTCTGAGTTACAGCCTGTCAAAGATTTGGTCTTTTATTGAAAAAGTGAAAAATTTACCCCAAAACTAAATTGGCCATAATCTGGCCAATTTTGATCCTAGAGCTATAATTTTGGTACTGGGTGAATATTGAACATCTCGGCTTTCTTTCTCATGCAGAAAAAAAAATTTCATATTTTTCAAAATTTCGAGAAATATGAGTTTGAAAATTTGTACCATTTTCGAGAAGACAAATTCCTCAAACTTCAGTTTCAGAGAGTTGCCAACACTAAAAAAATCGTAGCACCCGGACTATAAACGGCAGGAACTTGAAATTTAAAACATAATAACTTCATATCAATGCACAAACGCAGTGCAAATTGCAACTCTTCAGCCCCAAAAGTTTCTGAGTTACAGCCTGTCAAAGATTTGGTCTTTTATTGAAAAAGTGAAAAATTTACCCCAAAACTAAAATGGCCATAACCTGGCCAATTTTGATCCTAGAGCTATAATTTTGGTACTGGGTGAATATTGAACATCTCTGCTTTCTTTCTCATGCAGAAAAAAAAATTTCATATTTTTCAAAATTTTGAGAAATATGAGTTTGAAAATTTGTACCATTTTCGAGAAGACAAATTCCTCAAACTTCAGTTTCAGAGAGTTGCCAACCCTAAAAAATTCGTAGCACCCGGACTATTAACGGCAGGAACTTGAAATTTGAAACATAATAACTTCATATCAATGCACAAACGCAGTGCAAATTGCAACTATTCAGCCCCAAAAGTTTCTGAGTTACAGCCTGTCAAAGATTTGGTCTTTTTTTGAAAAGGTGAAAAATTTACCCCAAAACTAAATTGGCCATAACCTGGCCAATTTTGATCCTAGAGCTATAATTTTGGTACTGGGTGAATATTGAACATCATTGCTTTCTTTCTCATGCAGAAAAAAAAATTTCATATTTTTCAAAATTTCGAGAAATATGAGTTTGAAAATTTGTACCATTTTCGAGAAGACAAATTCCTCAAACTTCAGTTTCAGAGAGTTGCCAACACTAAAAAATTCGTAGCACCCGGACTATTAACGGCAGGAACTTGAAATTTGAAACATAATAATTTCATATCAATGCACAAACGCAGTGCAAATTGCAACTCTTCAGCCCCAAAAGTTTCTGAGTTACAGCCTGTCAAAGATTTGGTTTTTTATTGAAAAAGTGAAAAATTTACCCCAAAACTAAAATGGCCATAACCTGGCCAATATTGATCCTAGAGCTATAATTTTGGTACTAGGTGAATATTGAACATCTCTGCTTTCTTTCTCATGCAGAAAAATTTTTTTCATATTTTTCAAAATTTCGAGAAATATGAGTTTGAAAATTTGTACCATTTTCGAGAAGACAAATTCCTCAAACTTCAGTTTCAGAGAGTTGCCAACCCTAAAAAAATTCGTAGCACCCGGACTATTAACGGCAGGAACTTGAAATTTGAAACATAATAACTTCATATCAATGCACAAACGCAGTGCAAATTGCAACTATTCAGCCCCAAAAGTTTCTGAGTTACAGCCTGTCAAAGATTTGGTCTTTTTTTGAAAAGGTGAAAAATTTACCCCAAAACTAAATTGGCCATAACCTGGCCAATTTTGATCCTAGAGCTATAATTTTGGTACTGGGTGAATATTGAATATCATTGCTTTCTTTCTCATGCAGAAAAAAAAGTTTCATATTTTTCAAAATTTTGAGAAATATGAGTTTGAAAATTTGTACCATTTTCGAGAAGACAAATTCCTCAAACTTCAGTTTCAGAGAGTTGCCAACACTAAAAAATTCGTAGCACCCGGACTATTAACGGCAGGAACTTGAAATTTGAAACATAATAACTTCATATCAATGCACAAACGCAGTGCAAATTGCAACTCTTCAGCCCCAAAAGTTTCTGAGTTACAGCCTGTCAAAGATTTGGTCTTTTATTGAAAAAATGAAAAATTTACCACAAAACTAAAATGGCCATAACCTGGCCAATTTGGATCCTAGATCTATAATTATGGTACTGGGTGAATATTGAACATCTCTGCTTTCTTTCTCATGCAGAAAAAAAAATTTCATATTTTTCAAAATTTCGAGAAATATGAGTTTGAAAATTTGTACCATTTTCGAGAAGACAAATTCCTCAAACTTCAGTTTCAGAGAGTTGCCAACCCTAAAAAAATTCGTAGCACCCGGACTATTTTTTTAGGGTTGGCAACTCTCTGAAACTGAAGTTTGAGGAATTTGTCTTCTCGAAAATGGTACAAATTTTCAAACTCATATTTCTCGAAATTTTGAAAAATATGAAATTTTTTTTTCTGCATGAGAAAGAAAGCAGAGATGTTCAATATTCACCCAGTACCATAATTATAGATCTAGGATCCAAATTGGCCAGGTTATGGCCATTTTAGTTTTGTGGTAAATTTTTCATTTTTTCAATAAAAGACCAAATCTTTGACAGGCTGTAACTCAGAAACTTTTGGGGCTGAAGAGTTGCAATTTGCACTGCGTTTGTGCATTGATATGAAGTTATTATGTTTCAAATTTCAAGTTCCTGCCGTTAATAGTCCGGGTGCTACGAATTTTTTAGTGTTGGCAACTCTCTGAAACTGAAGTTTGAGGAATTTGTCTTCTCGAAAATGGTACAAATTTTCAAACTCATATTTCTCGAAATTTTGAAAAATATGAAATTTTTTTTTCTGCATGAGAAAGAAAGCAATGATGTTCAATATTCACCCAGTACCAAAATTATAGCTCTAGGATCAAAATTGGCCAGGTTATGGCCAATTTAGTTTTGGGGTAAATTTTTCACCTTTTCAAAAAAAGACCAAATCTTTGACAGGCTGTAACTCAGAAACTTTTGGGGCTGAATAGTTGCAATTTGCACTGCGTTTGTGCATTGATATGAAGTTATTATGTTTCAAATTTCAAGTTCCTGCCGTTAATAGTCCGGGTGCTACGAATTTTTTAGGGTTGGCAACTCTCTGAAACTGAAGTTTGAGGAATTTGTCTTCTCGAAAATGGTACAAATTTTCAAACTCATATTTCTCAAAATTTTGAAAAATATGAAATTTTTTTTTCTGCATGAGAAAGAAAGCAGAGATGTTCAATATTCACCCAGTACCAAAATTATAGCTCTAGGATCAAAATTGGCCAGGTTATGGCCATTTTAGTTTTGGGGTAAATTTTTCACTTTTTCAATAAAAGACCAAATCTTTGACAGGCTGTAACTCAGAAACTTTTGGGGCTGAAGAGTTGCAATTTGCACTGCGTTTGTGCATTGATATGAAGTTATTATGTTTTAAATTTCAAGTTCCTGCCGTTTATAGTCCGGGTGCTACGAATTTTTTAGTGTTGGCAACTCTCTGAAACTGAAGTTTGAGGAATTTGTCTTCTCGAAAATGGTACAAATTTTCAAACTCATATTTCTCGAAATTTTGAAAAATATGAAATTTTTTTTTCTGCATGAGAAAGAAAGCCGAGATGTTCAATATTCACCCAGTACCAAAATTATAGCTCTAGGATCAAAATTGGCCAGATTATGGCCAATTTAGTTTTGGGGTAAATTTTTCACTTTTTCAATAAAAGACCAAATCTTTGACAGGCTGTAACTCAGAAACTTTTGGGGCTGAATAGTTGCAATTTGCACTGCGTTTGTGCATTGATATGAAGTTATTATGTTTCAAATTTCAAGTTCCTGCCGTTAATAGTCCGGGTGCTACGAATTTTTAGTGTTGGCAACTCTCTGAAACTGAAGTTTGAGGAATTTGTCTTCTCGAAAATGGTACAAATTTTCAAACTCATATTTCTCTAAATTTTGAAAAATATGAAATTTTTTTTTTTTGCATGAGAAAGAAAGCAATGATGTTCAATATTCACCCAGTACCAAAATTATAGCTGTAGGATCAAAATTGGCCAGGTTATGGCCAATTTAGTTTTGGGGTAAATTTTTCACCTTTTCAAAAAAAGACCAAATCTTTGACAGACTGTAACTCAGAAACTTTTGGGGCTGAATAGTTGCAATTTGCACTGCGTTTGTGCATTGATATGAAGTTATTATGTTTCAAATTTCAAGTTCCTGCCGTTAATAGTCCGGGTGCTACGAATTTTTAGTGTTGGCAACTCTCTGAAACTGAAGTTTGAGGAATTTGTCTTCTCGAAAATGGTACAAATTTTCAAACTCATATTTCTCGAAATTTTGAAAAATATGAAATTTTTTTTTTTGCATGAGAAAGAAAGCAATGATGTTCAATATTCACCCAGTACCAAAATTATAGCTGTAGGATCAAAATTGGCCAGGTTATGGCCAATTTAGTTTTGGGGTAAATTTTTCACCTTTTCAAAAAAAGACCAAATCTTTGACAGGCTGTAACTCAGAAACTTTTGGGGCTGAATAGTTGCAATTTGCACTGCGTTTGTGCATTGATATGAAGTTATTATGTTTCAAATTTCAAGTTCCTGCCGTTAATAGTCCGGGTGCTACGAATTTTTTAGGATTGGCAACTCTCTGAAACTGAAGTTTGAGGAATTTGTCTTCTCGAAAATGGTACAAATTTTCAAACTCATATTTCTCAAAATTTTGAAAAATATGAAATTTTTTTTTCTGCATGAGAAAGAAAGCAGAGATGTTTAATATTCACCCAGTACCAAAATTATAGCTCTAGGATCAAAATTGGCCAGGTTATGGCCATTTTAGTTTTGGGGTAAATTTTTCACTTTTTCAATAAAAGACCAAATCTTTGACAGGCTGTAACTCAGAAAATTTTGGGGCTGAAGAGTTGCAATTTGCACTGCGTTTGTGCATTGATATGAAGTTATTATGTTTCAAATTTCAAGTTCCTGCCGTTAATAGTCCGGGTGCTACGAATTTTTTAGTGTTGGCAACTCTCTGAAACTGAAATTTGAGGAATTTGTCTTCTCGAAAATGGTACAAATTTTCAAACTCATATTTCTCGAAATTTTGAAAAATATGAAATTTTTATTTCGCACGAGAAAGAAAGCAGAGATGTTCAATATTCACCCAGTACCAAAATTATAGCTCTAGGATCAAAATTGGCCAGGTTATGGCCATTTTAGTTTTGGGGTAAATTTTCCACTTTTTCAATAAAAGACCAAATCTTTGACAGGCTGTAACTCAGAAACTTTTAAGGCTGAAGAGTTGCAATTTGCACTGCGTTTGTGCATTGATATGAAGTTATTATGTTTCAAATTTCAAGTTCCTGCCGTTAATAGTCCGGGTGCTACGAATTTTTTAGTGTTGGCAACTCTCTGAAACTGAAGTTTGAGGAATTTGTCTTCTCGAAAATGGTACAAATTTTCAAACTCATATTTCTCGAAATTTTGAAAAATATGAAATTTTTTTTTCTGCATGAGAAAGAAAGCAGAGATGTTCAATATTCACCCAGTACCAAAATTATAGCTCTAGGATCAAAATTGGCCAGGTTATGGCCATTTTAGTTTTGGGGTAAATTTTTCACTTTTTCAATAAAAGACCAAATCTTTGACAGGCTGTAACTCAGAAAATTTTGGGGCTGAAGAGTTGCAATTTGCACTGCGTTTGTGCATTGATATGAAGTTATTATGTTTCAAATTTCAAGTTCCTGCCGTTAATAGTCCGGGTGCTACGAATTTTTTAGTGTTGGCAACTCTCTGAAACTGAAGTTTGAGGAATTTGTCTTCTCGAAAATGGTACAAATTTTCAAACTCATATTTCTCGAAATTTTGAAAAATATGAAATTTTTTTTTCTGCATGAGAATATTCACCCAGTACCAAAATTATAGCTCTAGGATCAAAATTGGCCAGGTTATGGCCAATTTAGTTTTGGGGTAAATTTTTCACTTTTTCAATAAAAGACCAAATCTTTGACAGGCTGTAACTTTTGGGGCTGAAGAGTTGCAATTTGCACTGCGTTTGTGCATTGATATGAAGTTATTATGTTTCAAATTTCAAGTTCCTGCCGTTAATAGTCCGGGTGCTACGAATTTTTTAGTGTTGGCAACTCTCTGAAACTGAAGTTTGAGGAATTTGTCTTCTCGAAAATGGTACAAATTTTCAAACTCATATTTCTCGAAATTTTGAAAAATATGAAATTTTTTTTTCTGCATGAGAAAGAAAGCAGAGATGTTCAATATTCACCCAGTACCAAAATTATAGCTCTAGGATCAAAATTGGCCAGGTTATGGCCATTTTAGTTTTGGGGTAAATTTTTCACTTTTTCAATAAAAGACCAAATCTTTGACAGGCTGTAACTCAGAAAATTTTGGGGCTGAAGAGTTGCAATTTGCACTGCGTTTGTGCATTGATATGAAGTTATTATGTTTCAAATTTCAAGTTCCTGCCGTTAATAGTCCGGGTGCTACGAATTTTTTAGTGTTGGCAACTCTCTGAAACTGAAGTTTGAGGAATTTGTCTTCTCGAAAATGGTACAAATTTTCAAACTCATATTTCTCGAAATTTTGAAAAAATATGAAATTATTTTTTCTGCATGAGAATATTCACCCAGTACCAAAATTATAGCTCTAGGATCAAAATTGGCCAGGTTATGGCCAATTTAGTTTTGGGGTAAATTTTTCACTTTTTCAATAAAAGACCAAATCTTTGACAGGCTGTAACTCAGAAACTTTTGGGGCTGAAGAGTTGCAATTTGCACTGCGTTTGTGCATTGATATGAAGTTATTATGTTTCAAATTTCAAGTTCCTGCCGTTAATAGTCCGGGTGCTACGAATTTTTTAGTGTTGGCAACTCTCTGAAACTGAAGTTTGAGGAATTTGTCTTCTCAAAAATAGTACAAATTTTCAAACTCATATTTCTCGAAATTTTGAAAAATATGAAATTTTTTTCTCTGCATGATAAAGAAAGCAGAGATGATCAATATTCACCCAGTACCAAAATAATAGCTCTAGGATCAAAATTGGCCAGATTATGGTCATTTTAGTTTTGGGGTAAATTTTCCACTTTTTCAATAAAAGACCAAATCTTTGACAGGCTGTAACTCAGAAACTTTTAAGGCTGAAGAGTTGCAATTTGCACTGCGTTTGTGCATTGATATGAAGTTATTATGTTTCAAATTTCAAGTTCCTGCCGTTAATAGTCCGGGTGCTACGAATTTTTTAGTGTTGGCAACTCTCTGAAACTGAAGTTTGAGGAATTTGTCTTCTCGAAAATGGTACAAATTTTCAAACTCATATTTCTCGAAATTTTGAAAAATATGAAATTTTTTTTTCTGCATGAGAAAGAAAGCAGAGATGTTCAATATTCACCCAGTACCAAAATTATAGCTCTAGGATCAAAATTGGCCAGGTTATGGCCATTTTAGTTTTGGGGTAAATTTTTCACTTTTTCAATAAAAGACCAAATCTTTGACAGGCTGTAACTCAGAAAATTTTGGGGCTGAAGAGTTGCAATTTGCACTGCGTTTGTGCATTGATATGAAGTTATTATGTTTCAAATTTCAAGTTCCTGCCGTTAATAGTCCGGGTGCTACGAATTTTTTAGTGTTGGCAACTCTCTGAAACTGAAGTTTGAGGAATTTGTCTTCTCGAAAATGGTACAAATTTTCAAACTCATATTTCTCGAAATTTTGAAAAATATGAAATTTTTATTTCGCACGAGAAAGAAAGCAGAGATGTTCAATATTCACCCAGTACCAAAATTATAGCTCTAGGATCAAAATTGGCCAGGTTATGGCCATTTTAGTTTTGGGGTAAATCTTTCACTTTTTCAATAAAAGACCAAATCTTTGACAGGATGTAACTCAGAAACTTTTGGGGCTGAAGAGTTGCAATTTGCACTGCGTTTGTGCATTGATATGAAGTTATTATGATTCGAATTTCAAGTTCCTGCCGTTAATAGTCCGGGTGCTACGAATTTTTTAGTGTTGGCAACTCTCTGAAACTGAAGTTTGAGGAATTTGTCTTCTCGAAAATGGTACAAATTTTCAAACTCATATTTCTCGAAATTTTGAAAAATATGAAATTTTTTTTCTGCATGAGAAAGAAAGCCGAGATGTTCAATATTCACCCAGTACCAAAATTATAGCTCTAGGATCAAAATTAGCCAGGTTATGGCCAATTTAGTTTTGGGGTAAATTTTTTACTTTTTCAATAAAAGACCAAATCTTTGACAGGCTGTAACTCAGAAAATTTTGGGGCTGAATAGTTGCAATTTGCACTGCGTTTGTGCATTGATATGGAGTTATTATGTATCAAATTTCAAGTTCCTGCCGTTAATAGTCCGGGTGCTACGAATTTTTTAGTGTTGGCAACTCTCTGAAACTGAAGTTTGAGGAATTTGTCTTCTCGAAAATGGTACAAATTTTCAAACTCATATTTCTCGAAATTTTGAAAAATATGAAATTTTTTTTCTGCATGAGAAAGAAAGCCGAGATGTTCAATATTCACCCAGTACCAAAATTATAGCTCTAGGATCAAAATTAGCCAGGTTATGGCCAATTTAGTTTTGGGGTAAATTTTTTACTTTTTCAATAAAAGACCAAATCTTTGACAGGCTGTAACTCAGAAACTTTTGGGGCTGAATAGTTGCAATTTGCACTGCGTTTGTGCATTGATATGGAGTTATTATGTATCAAATTTCAAGTTCCTGCCGTTAATAGTCCGGGTGCTACGAATTTTTTAGTGTTGGCAACTCTCTGAAACTGAAGTTTGAGGAATTTGTCTTCTCGAAAATGGTACAAATTTTCAAACTCATATTTCTCAAAATTTTAAAAAATATGAAATTTTTTTTTCTGCATGAGAAAGAAAGCAGAGATGTTCAATATTCACCCAGTACCAAAATTATAGCTCTAGGATCAAAATTGGCCAGGTTATGGCCATTTTAGTTTTGGGGTAAATTTTTCACTTTTTCAATAAAAGACCAAATCTTTGACAGGCTGTAACTCAGAAACTTTTCGGGCTGAAGAGTTGCAATTTTTACTGCGTTTGTGCATTGATATGAAGTTATTATGTTTCAAATTTCAAGTTCCTGCCGTTAATAGTCCGGGTGCTACGAATTTTTTTAATGTTGGCAACTCTCTGAAACTGAAGTTTGAGGAATTTGTCTTCTCGAAAATGGTACAAATTTTCAAACTCATATTTCTCGAAATTTTGAAACATATGAAATTTTTTTTTCTGCATGAGAAAGAAAGCAGAGATGTTCAATTTTCACCCAGTACCAAAATTATAGCTCTTTTTCAATAAAAGACCAAATTTTTGACAGGCTGTAACTCAGAAACTTTTGGGGCTGAAGAGTTGCAATTTGCACTGCGTTTGTGCATTGATATGAAATTATTATGTTTCAAATTTCAAGTTCCTGCCGTTAATAGTCCGGGTGCTACGAATTGTTTAGTGTTGGCAACTCTCTGAAACTGAAGTTTGAGGAATTTGTCTTCTCGAAAATGGTACAAATTTTCAAACTCATATTTCTCGAAATTTTGAAAAATATGAAATTTTTTTTTCTGCATGAGAATATTCACCCAGTACCAAAATTATAGCTCTAGGATCAAAATTGGCCAGGTTATGGCCAATTTAGTTTTGGGGTAAATTTTTCACTTTTTCAATAAAAGACCAAATCTTTGACAGGCTGTAACTTTTGGGGCTGAAGAGTTGCAATTTGCACTGCGTTTGTGCATTGATATGAAGTTATTATGTTTCAAATTTCAAGTTCCTGCCGTTAATAGTCCGGGTGCTACGAATTTTTTTAATGTTGGCAACTCTCTGAAACTGAAGTTTCAGGAATTTGTCTTCTCGAAAATGGTACAAATTTTCAAACTCATATTTCTCAAAATTTTGAAAAATATGAAATTTTTTTTTCTGCATGAGAAAGAAAGCAGAGATGTTCAATATTCACCCAGTACCAAAATTATAGCTCTAGGATCGAAATTGGCCAGGTTATGGCCATTTTAGTTTTGGGGTAAATTTTTCACTTTTTCAATAAAAGACCAAATCTTTGAGAGGCTGTAACTCAGAAACTTTTGGGGCTGAAGAGTTGCAATTTGCACTGCGTTTGTGCATTGATATGAAGTTATTATGTTTCAAATTTCAAGTTCCTGCCGTTAATAGTCCGGGTGCTACGAATTTTTTAGTGTTGGCAACTCTCTGAAACTGAAGTTTGAGGAATTTGTCTTCTCGAAAATGGTACAAATTTTCAAACTCATATTTCTCGAAATTTTGAAAAATATGAAATTTTTTTTTCTGCATGAGAAAGAAAGCAATGATGTTCAATATTCACCCAGTACCAAAATTATAGCTCTAGGATCAAAATTGGCCAGGTTATGGCCAATTTAGTTTTGGGGTAAATTTTTCACCTTTTCAAAAAAAGACCAAATCTTTGACAGGCTGTAACTCAGAAACTTTTGGGGCTGAATAGTTGCAATTTGCACTGCGTTTGTGCATTGATATGAAGTTATTATGTTTCAAATTTCAAGTTCCTGCCGTTAATAGTCCGGGTGCTACGAATTTTTTTAGGGTTGGCAACTCTCTGAAACTGAAGTTTGAGGAATTTGTCTTCTCGAAAATGGTACAAATTTTCAAACTCATATTTCTCGAAATTTTGAAAAATATGAAATTTTTTTTTCTGCATGAGAAAGAAAGCAGAGATGTTCAATATTCACCCAGTACCAAAATTATAGCTCTAGGATCAAAATTGGCCAGGTTATGGCCATTTTAGTTTTGGGGTAAATTTTTCACTTTTTCAATAAAAAACCAAATCTTTGACAGGCTGTAACTCAGAAGCTTTTGGGGCTGAAGAGTTGCAATTTGCACTGCGTTTGTGCATTGATATGAAATTATTATGTTTCAAATTTCAAGTTCCTGCCGTTAATAGTCCGGGTGCTACGAATTTTTTAGTGTTGGCAACTCTCTGAAACTGAAGTTTGAGGAATTTGTCTTCTCGAAAATGGTACAAATTTTCAAACTCATATTTCTCGAAATTTTGAAAAATATGAAATTTTTTTTTCTGCATGAGAAAGAAAGCAATGATGTTCAATATTCACCCAGTACCAAAATTATAGCTCTAGGATCAAAATTGGCCAGGTTATGGCCAATTTAGTTTTGGGGTAAATTTTTCACTTTTTCAATAAAAAACCAAATCTTTGACAGGCTGTAACTCAGAAACTTTTGGGGCTGAAGAGTTGCAATTTGCACTGCGTTTGTGCATTGATATGAAGTTATTATGTTTCAAATTTCAAGTTCCTGCCGTTAATAGTCCGGGTGCTACGAATTTTTTAGTGTTGGCAACTCTCTGAAACTGAAGTTTGAGGAATTTGTCTTCTCGAAAATGGTAAAATTTTCAAACTCATATTTCTCGAAATTTTGAAAAATATGAAATTTTTTTTTCTGCATGAGAAAGAAAGCAATGATGTTCAATATTCACCCAGTACCAAAATTATAGATCTAGGATCAAAATTGGCCAGGTTATGGCCAATTTAGTTTTGGGGTAAATTTTTCACCTTTTCAAAAAAAGACCAAATCTTTGACAGGCTGTAACTCAGAAACTTTTGGGGCTGAATAGTTGCAATTTGCACTGCGTTTGTGCATTGATATGAAGTTATTATGTTTCAAATTTCAAGTTCCTGCCGTTAATAGTCCGGGTGCTACGAATTTTTTAGTGTTGGCAACTCTCTGAAACTGAAGTTTGAGGAATTTGTCTTCTCGAAAATGGTACAAATTTTCAAACTCATATTTCTCAAAATTTTGAAAAATATGAATTTTTTTTTTCTGCATGAGAAAGAAAGCAGAGATGTTCAATATTCACCCAGTACCAAAATTATAGCTCTAGGATCAATATTGGCCAGGTTATGGCCATTTTAGTTTTGGGGTCAATTTTTCACTTTTTCAATAAAAGACCAAATCTTTGACAGGCTGTAACTCAGAAACTTTTAGGGCTGAAGAGTTGCAATTTTTACTGCGTTTGTGCATTGATATGAAGTTATTATGTTTCAAATTTCAAGTTCCTGCCGTTAATAGTCCGGGTGCTACGAATTTTTTTAATGTTGGCAACTCTCTGAAACTGAAGTTTGAGGAATTTGTCTTCTCGAAAATGGTACAAATTTTCAAACTCATATTTCTCAAAATTTTGAAAAATATGAAATTTTTTTTTCTGCATGAGAAAGAAAGCAGAGATGTTCAATATTCACCCAGTACCAAAATTATAGCTCTAGGATCGAAATTGGCCAGGTTATGGCCATTTTAGTTTTGGGGTAAATTTTTCACTTTTTCAATAAAAGACCAAATCTTTGAGAGGCTGTAACTCAGAAACTTTTGGGGCTGAAGAGTTGCAATTTGCACTGCGTTTGTGCATTGATATGAAGTTATTATGTTTCAAATTTCAAGTTCCTGCCGTTAATAGTCCGGGTGCTACGAATTTTTTAGTGTTGGCAACTCTCTGAAACTGAAGTTTGAGGAATTTGTCTTCTCGAAAATGGTACAAATTTTCAAACTCATATTTCTCGAAATTTTGAAAAATATGAAATTTTTTTTTCTGCATGAGAAAGAAAGCAATGATGTTCAATATTCACCCAGTACCAAAATTATAGCTCTAGGATCAAAATTAGCCAGGTTATGGCCATTTTAGTTTTGGGGTAAATTTTTCACTTTTTCAATAAAAAACCAAATCTTTGACAGGCTGTAACTCAGAAACTTTTGGGGCTGAAGAGTTGCAATTTGCACTGCGTTTGTGCATTGATATGAAATTATTATGTTTCAAATTTCAAGTTCCTGCCGTTAATAGTCCGGGTGCTACGAATTTTTTAGTGTTGGCAACTCTCTGAAACTGAAGTTTGAGGAATTTGTCTTCTCGAAAATGGTACAAATTTTCAAACTCATATTTCTCGAAATTTTGAAAAATATGAAATTTTTATTTCGCACGAGAAAGAAAGCAGAGATGTTCAATATTCACCCAGTACCAAAATTATAGCTCTAGGATCAAAATTGGCCAGGTTATGGCCATTTTAGTTTTGGGGTCAATTTTTCACTTTTTCAATAAAAGACCAAATCTTTGACAGGCTGTAACTCAGAAACTTTTAGGGCTGAAGAGTTGCAATTTTTACTGCGTTTGTGCATTGATATGAAGTTATTATGTTTCAAATTTCAAGTTCCTGCCGTTAATAGTCCGGGTGCTACGAATTTTTTTAATGTTGGCAACTCTCTGAAACTGAAGTTTGAGGAATTTGTCTTCTCGAAAATGGTACAAATTTTCAAACTCATATTTCTCAAAATTTTGAAAAATATGAAATTTTTTTTTCTGCATGAGAAAGAAAGCAGAGATGTTCAATATTCACCCAGTACCAAAATTATAGCTCTAGGATCGAAATTGGCCAGGTTATGGCCATTTTAGTTTTGGGGTAAATTTTTCACTTTTTCAATAAAAGACCAAATCTTTGAGAGGCTGTAACTCAGAAACTTTTGGGGCTGAAGAGTTGCAATTTGCACTGCGTTTGTGCATTGATATGAAGTTATTATGTTTCAAATTTCAAGTTCCTGCCGTTAATAGTCCGGGTGCTACGAATTTTTTAGTGTTGGCAACTCTCTGAAACTAAAGTTTGAGGAATTTGTCTTCTCGAAAATGGTACAAATTTTCAAACTCATATTTCTCAAAATTTTGAAAAATATGAATTTTTTTTTTCTGCATGAGAAAGAAAGCAGAGATGTTCAATATTCACCCAGTACCAAAATTATAGCTCTAGGATCAAAATTGGCCAGGTTATGGCCATTTTAGTTTTGGGGTCAATTTTTCACTTTTTCAATAAAAAACCAAATCTTTGACAGGCTGTAACTCAGAAACTTTTAGGGCTGAAGAGTTGCAATTTTTACTGCGTTTGTGCATTGATATGAAGTTATTATGTTTCAAATTTCAAGTTCCTGCCGTTAATAGTCCGGGTGCTACGAATTTTTTTAATGTTGGCAACTCTCTGAAACTGAAGTTTCAGGAATTTGTCTTCTCGAAAATGGTACAAATTTTCAAACTCATATTTCTCAAAATTTTGAAAAATATGAAAAATTTTTTTCTGCATGAGAAAGAAAGCAGAGATGTTCAATATTCACCCAGTACCAAAATTATAGCTCTAGGATCGAAATTGGCCAGGTTATGGCCATTTTAGTTTTGGGGTAAATTTTTCACTTTTTCAATAAAAGACCAAATCTTTGAGAGGCTGTAACTCAGAAACTTTTGGAGCTGAAGAGTTGCAATTTGCACTGCGTTTGTGCATTGATATGAAATTATTATGTTTCAAATTTCAAGTTCCTGCCGTTAATAGTCCGGGTGCTACGAATTTTTTAGTGTTGGCAACTCTCTGAAACTGAAGTTTGAGGAATTTGTCTTCTCGAAAATGGTACAAATTTTCAAACTCATATTTCTCGAAATTTTGAAAAATATGAAATTTTTTTTTCTGCATGAGAAAGAAAGCAATGATGTTCAATATTCACCCAGTACCAAAATTATAGCTCTAGGATCAAAATTGGCCAGGTTATGGCCAATTTAGTTTTGGGGTAAATTTTTCACCTTTTCAAAAAAAGACCAAATCTTTGACAGGCTGTAACTCAGAAACTTTTGGGGCTGAATAGTTGCAATTTGCACTGCGTTTGTGCATTGATATGAAGTTATTATGTTTCAAATTTCAAGTTCCTGCCGTTAATAGTCCGGGTGCTACGAATTTTTTTAGGGTTGGCAACTCTCTGAAACTGAAGTTTGAGGAATTTGTCTTCTCGAAAATGGTACAAATTTTCAAACTCATATTTCTCGAAATTTTGAAAAATATGAAATTTTTTTTCTGCATGAGAAAGAAAGCAGAGATGTTCAATATTCACCCAGTACCAAAATTATAGCTCTAGGATCAAAATTGGCCAGGTTATGGCCATTTTAGTTTTGGGGTAAATTTTTCACTTTTTCAATAAAAAACCAAATCTTTGACAGGCTGTAACTCAGAAACTTTTGGGGCTGAAGAGTTGCAATTTGCACTGCGTTTGTGCATTGATATGAAGTTATTATGTTTCAAATTTCAAGTTCCTGCCGTTAATAGTCCGGGTGCTACGAATTTTTTAGTGTTGGCAACTCTCTGAAACTGAAGTTTGAGGAATTTGTCTTCTCGAAAATGGTACAAATTTTCAAACTCATATTTCTCGAAATTTTGAAAAATATGAAATTTTTTTTCTGCATGAGAAAGAAAGCAGAGATGTTCAATATTCACCCAGTACCAAAATTATAGCTCTAGGATCAAAATTGGCCAGGTTATGGCCATTTTAGTTTTGGGGTAAATTTTTCACTTTTTCAATAAAAAACCAAATCTTTGACAGGCTGTAACTCAGAAACTTTTGGGGCTGAAGAGTTGCAATTTGCACTGCGTTTGTGCATTGATATGAAATTATTATGTTTCAAATTTCAAGTTCCTGCCGTTAATAGTCCGGGTGCTACGAATTTTTTAGTGTTGGCAACTCTCTGAAACTGAAGTTTGAGGAATTTGTCTTCTCGAAAATGGTACAAATTTTCAAACTCATATTTCTCGAAATTTTGAAAAATATGAAATTTTTTTTCTGCATGAGAAAGAAAGCAATGATGTTCAATATTCACCCAGTACCAAAATTATAGCTCTAGGATCAAAATTGGCCAGGTTATGGCCAATTTAGTTTTGGGGTAAATTTTTCACTTTTTCAATAAAAAACCAAATCTTTGACAGGCTGTAACTCAGAAACTTTTGGGGCTGAAGAGTTGCAATTTGCACTGCGTTTGTGCATTGATATGAAGTTATTATGTTTCAAATTTCAAGTTCCTGCCGTTAATAGTCCGGGTGCTACGAATTTTTTAGTGTTGGCAACTCTCTGAAACTGAAGTTTGAGGAATTTGTCTTCTCGAAAATGGTAAAATTTTCAAACTCATATTTCTCGAAATTTTGAAAAATATGAAATTTTTTTTTTCTGCATGAGAAAGAAAGCAGAGATGTTCAATATTCACCCAGTACCAAAATTATAGCTCTAGGATCAAAATTGGCCAGGTTATGGCCATTTTAGTTTTGGGGTCAATTTTTCACTTTTTCAATAAAAGACCAAATCTTTGACAGGCTGTAACTCAGAAACTTTTAGGGCTGAAGAGTTGCAATTTTTACTGCGTTTGTGCATTGATATGAAGTTATTATGTTTCAAATTTCAAGTTCCTGCCGTTAATAGTCCGGGTGCTACGAATTTTTTTAATGTTGGCAACTCTCTGAAACTGAAGTTTGAGGAATTTGTCTTCTCGAAAATGGTACAAATTTTCAAACTCATATTTCTCAAAATTTTGAAAAATATGAAATTTTTTTTTCTGCATGAGAAAGAAAGCAGAGATGTTCAATATTCACCCAGTACCAAAATTATAGCTCTAGGATCGAAATTGGCCAGGTTATGGCCATTTTAGTTTTGGGGTAAATTTTTCACTTTTTCAATAAAAGACCAAATCTTTGAGAGGCTGTAACTCAGAAACTTTTGGGGCTGAAGAGTTGCAATTTGCACTGCGTTTGTGCATTGATATGAAGTTATTATGTTTCAAATTTCAAGTTCCTGCCGTTAATAGTCCGGGTGCTACGAATTTTTTAGTGTTGGCAACTCTCTGAAACTGAAGTTTGAGGAATTTGTCTTCTCGAAAATGGTACAAATTTTCAAACTCATATTTCTCAAAATTTTGAAAAATATGGAATTTTTTTTTTCTGCATTTGAAAGAAAGCAGTGATGTTCAATATTCACCCAGTACCAAAATTATAGCTCTAGGATCAAAATTGGCCAGGTTATGGCCATTTTAGTTTTGGGGTAAATTTTTCACTTTTTCAATAAAAGACCAAATCTTTGACAGGCTGTAACTCAGAAACTTTTGGGGCTGAAGAGTTGCAATTTGCACTGCGTTTGTGCATTGATATGAAGTTATTATATTTCAAATTTCAAGTTCCTGCCGTTAATAGTCCGGGTGCTACGAATTTTTTAGTGTTGGCAACTCTCTGAAACTGAAGTTTGAGGAATTTGTCTTCTCGAAAATGGTACAAATTTTCAAACTCATATTTCTCGAAATTTTGAAAAATATGAAATTTTTTTTTCTGCATGAGAAAGAAAGCAATGATGTTCAATATTCACCCAGTACCAAAATTATAGATCTAGGATCAAAATTGGCCAGGTTATGGCCAATTTAGTTTTGGGGTAAATTTTTCACCTTTTCAAAAAAAGACCAAATCTTTGACAGGCTGTAACTCAGAAACTTTTGGGGCTGAATAGTTGCAATTTGCACTGCGTTTGTGCATTGATATGAAGTTATTATGTTTCAAATTTCAAGTTCCTGCCGTTAATAGTCCGGGTGCTACGAATTTTTTAGTGTTGGCAACTCTCTGAAACTGAAGTTTGAGGAATTTGTCTTCTCGAAAATGGTACAAATTTTCAAACTCATATTTCTCGAAATTTTGAAAAATATGAAATTTTTTTTTCTGCATGAGAAAGAAAGCAGAGATGTTCAATATTCACCCAGTACCATAATTATAGATCTAGGATCAAAATTGGCCAGGTTATGGCCATTTTAGTTTTGTAGTAAATTTTTCATTTTTTCAATAAAAGACCAAATCTTTGACAGGCTGTAACTCAGAAACTTTTGGGGCTGAAGAGTTGCAATTTGCACTGCGTTTGTGCATTGATATGAAGTTATTATGTTTCAAATTTCAAGTTCCTGTCGTTAATAGTCCGGGTGCTACGAATTCTTTAGTGTTGGCAACTCTCTGAAACTGAAGTTTGAGGAATTTGTCTTCTCGAAAATGGTAAAAATTTTCAAACTCATATTTCTCAAAATTTTGAAAAATATGAAATTTTTTTTTCTGCATGAGAAAGAAAGCAATAATATTCAATATTCACCCAGTACCAAAATTATAGCTCTAGGATCAAAATTGGCCAGGTTATGGCCAATTTAGTTTTGGGGTAAATTTTTCACCTTTTCAAAAAAAGACCAAATCTTTGACAGGCTGTAACTCAGAAACTTTTGGGGCTGAATAGTTGCAATTTGCACTGCGTTTGTGCATTGATATGAAGTTATTATGTTTCAAATTTCAAGTTCCTGCCGTTAATAGTCCGGGTGCTACGAATTTTTTAGTGTTGGCAACTCTCTGGAACTGAAGTTTGAGGAATTTGTCTTCTCGAAAATGGTACAAATTTTCAAACTCATATTTCTCGAAATTTTGAAAAAATATGAAATTTTTTTTTCTGCATGAGAATATTCACCCAGTACCAAAATTATAGCTCTAGGATCAAAATTGGCCAGGTTATGGCCAATTTAGTTTTGGGGTAAATTTTTCACTTTTTCAATAAAAGACCAAATCTTTGACAGGCTGTAACTCAGAAACTTTTGGGGCTGAAGAGTTGCAATTTGCACTGCGTTTGTGCATTGATATGAAGTTATTATGTTTCAAATTTCAAGTTCCTGCCGTTAATAGTCCGGGTGCTACGAATTTTTTAGTGTTGGCAACTCTCTGAAACTGAAGTTTGAGGAATTTGTCTTCTCAAAAATGGTACAAATTTTCAAACTCATATTTCTCGAAATTTTGAAAAATATGAAATTTTTTTCTCTGCATGATAAAGAAAGCAGAGATGATCAATATTCACCCAGTACCAAAATAATAGCTCTAGGATCAAAATTGGCCAGATTATGGTCATTTTAGTTTTGGGGTAAATTTTCCACTTTTTCAATAAAAGACCAAATCTTTGACAGGCTGTAACTCAGAAACTTTTAAGGCTGAAGAGTTGCAATTTGCACTGCGTTTGTGCATTGATATGAAGTTATTATGTTTCAAATTTCAAGTTCCTGCCGTTAATAGTCCGGGTGCTACGAATTTTTTAGTGTTGGCAACTCTCTGAAACTGAAGTTTGAGGAATTTGTCTTCTCGAAAATGGTACAAATTTTCAAACTCATATTTCTCGAAATTTTGAAAAATATGAAATTTTTTTTTCTGCATGAGAAAGAAAGCAGAGATGTTCAATATTCACCCAGTACCAAAATTATAGCTCTAGGATCAAAATTGGCCAGGTTATGGCCATTTTAGTTTTGGGGTAAATTTTTCACTTTTTCAATAAAAGACCAAATCTTTGACAGGCTGTAACTCAGAAAATTTTGGGGCTGAAGAGTTGCAATTTGCACTGCGTTTGTGCATTGATATGAAGTTATTATGTTTCAAATTTCAAGTTCCTGCCGTTAATAGTCCGGGTGCTACGAATTTTTTAGTGTTGGCAACTCTCTGAAACTGAAGTTTGAGGAATTTGTCTTCTCGAAAATGGTACAAATTTTCAAACTCATATTTCTCGAAATTTTGAAAAATATGAAATTTTTATTTCGCACGAGAAAGAAAGCAGAGATGTTCAATATTCACCCAGTACCAAAATTATAGCTCTAGGATCAAAATTGGCCAGGTTATGGCCATTTTAGTTTTGGGGTAAATCTTTCACTTTTTCAATAAAAGACCAAATCTTTGACAGGATGTAACTCAGAAACTTTTGGGGCTGAAGAGTTGCAATTTGCACTGCGTTTGTGCATTGATATGAAGTTATTATGATTCGAATTTCAAGTTCCTGCCGTTAATAGTCCGGGTGCTACGAATTTTTTAGTGTTGGCAACTCTCTGAAACTGAAGTTTGAGGAATTTGTCTTCTCGAAAATGGTACAAATTTTCAAACTCATATTTCTCGAAATTTTGAAAAATATGAAATTTTTTTTCTGCATGAGAAAGAAAGCCGAGATGTTCAATATTCACCCAGTACCAAAATTATAGCTCTAGGATCAAAATTAGCCAGGTTATGGCCAATTTAGTTTTGGGGTAAATTTTTTACTTTTTCAATAAAAGACCAAATCTTTGACAGGCTGTAACTCAGAAACTTTTGGGGCTGAATAGTTGCAATTTGCACTGCGTTTGTGCATTGATATGGAGTTATTATGTATCAAATTTCAAGTTCCTGCCGTTAATAGTCCGGGTGCTACGAATTTTTTAGTGTTGGCAACTCTCTGAAACTGAAGTTTGAGGAATTTGTCTTCTCGAAAATGGTACAAATTTTCAAACTCATATTTCTCAAAATTTTAAAAAATATGAAATTTTTTTTTCTGCATGAGAAAGAAAGCAGAGATGTTCAATATTCACCCAGTACCAAAATTATAGCTCTAGGATCAAAATTGGCCAGGTTATGGCCATTTTAGTTTTGGGGTAAATTTTTCACTTTTTCAATAAAAGACCAAATCTTTGACAGGCTGTAACTCAGAAACTTTTCGGGCTGAAGAGTTGCAATTTTTACTGCGTTTGTGCATTGATATGAAGTTATTATGTTTCAAATTTCAAGTTCCTGCCGTTAATAGTCCGGGTGCTACGAATTTTTTTAATGTTGGCAACTCTCTGAAACTGAAGTTTGAGGAATTTGTCTTCTCGAAAATGGTACAAATTTTCAAACTCATATTTCTCGAAATTTTGAAACATATGAAATTTTTTTTTCTGCATGAGAAAGAAAGCAGAGATGTTCAATTTTCACCCAGTACCAAAATTATAGCTCTAGGATCAAAATTGGCCAGGTTATGGCCAATTTAGTTTTGGGGTAAATTTTTCACTTTTTCAATAAAAGACCAAATTTTTGACAGGCTGTAACTCAGAAACTTTTGGGGCTGAAGAGTTGCAATTTGCACTGCGTTTGTGCATTGATATGAAATTATTATGTTTCAAATTTCAAGTTCCTGCCGTTAATAGTCCGGGTGCTACGAATTGTTTAGTGTTGGCAACTCTCTGAAACTGAAGTTTGAGGAATTTGTCTTCTCGAAAATGGTACAAATTTTCAAACTCATATTTCTCGAAATTTTGAAAAATATGAAATTTTTTTTTCTGCATGAGAATATTCACCCAGTACCAAAATTATAGCTCTAGGATCAAAATTGGCCAGGTTATGGCCAATTTAGTTTTGGGGTAAATTTTTCACTTTTTCAATAAAAGACCAAATCTTTGACAGGCTGTAACTTTTGGGGCTGAAGAGTTGCAATTTGCACTGCGTTTGTGCATTGATATGAAGTTATTATGTTTCAAATTTCAAGTTCCTGCCGTTAATAGTCCGGGTGCTACGAATTTTTTAGTGTTGGCAACTCTCTGGAACTGAAGTTTGAGGAATTTGTCTTCTCGAAAATGGTACAAATTTTCAAACTCATATTTCTCGAAATTTTGAAAAAATATGAAATTTTTTTTTCTGCATGAGAATATTCACCCAGTACCAAAATTATAGCTCTAGGATCAAAATTGGCCAGGTTATGGCCAATTTAGTTTTGGGGTAAATTTTTCACTTTTTCAATAAAAGACCAAATCTTTGACAGGCTGTAACTCAGAAACTTTTGGGGCTGAAGAGTTGCAATTTGCACTGCGTTTGTGCATTGATATGAAGTTATTATGTTTCAAATTTCAAGTTCCTGCCGTTAATAGTCCGGGTGCTACGAATTTTTTAGTGTTGGCAACTCTCTGAAACTGAAGTTTGAGGAATTTGTCTTCTCAAAAATGGTACAAATTTTCAAACTCATATTTCTCGAAATTTTGAAAAATATGAAATTTTTTTCTCTGCATGATAAAGAAAGCAGAGATGATCAATATTCACCCAGTACCAAAATAATAGCTCTAGGATCAAAATTGGCCAGATTATGGTCATTTTAGTTTTGGGGTAAATTTTCCACTTTTTCAATAAAAGACCAAATCTTTGACAGGCTGTAACTCAGAAACTTTTAAGGCTGAAGAGTTGCAATTTGCACTGCGTTTGTGCATTGATATGAAGTTATTATGTTTCAAATTTCAAGTTCCTGCCGTTAATAGTCCGGGTGCTACGAATTTTTTAGTGTTGGCAACTCTCTGAAACTGAAGTTTGAGGAATTTGTCTTCTCGAAAATGGTACAAATTTTCAAACTCATATTTCTCGAAATTTTGAAAAATATGAAATTTTTTTTTCTGCATGAGAAAGAAAGCAGAGATGTTCAATATTCACCCAGTACCAAAATTATAGCTCTAGGATCAAAATTGGCCAGGTTATGGCCATTTTAGTTTTGGGGTAAATTTTTCACTTTTTCAATAAAAGACCAAATCTTTGACAGGCTGTAACTCAGAAAATTTTGGGGCTGAAGAGTTGCAATTTGCACTGCGTTTGTGCATTGATATGAAGTTATTATGTTTCAAATTTCAAGTTCCTGCCGTTAATAGTCCGGGTGCTACGAATTTTTTAGTGTTGGCAACTCTCTGAAACTGAAGTTTGAGGAATTTGTCTTCTCGAAAATGGTACAAATTTTCAAACTCATATTTCTCAAAATTTTGAAAAATATGAAATTTTTTTTTCTGCATGAGAAAGAAAGCAATGATATTCAATATTCACCCAGTACCAAAATTATAGCTCTAGGATCAAAATTGGCCAGGTTATGGCCAATTTAGTTTTGGGGTAAATTTTTCACCTTTTCAAAAAAAGACCAAATCTTTGACAGGCTGTAACTCAGAAACTTTTGGGGCTGAATAGTTGCAATTTGCACTGCGTTTGTGCATTGATATGAAGTTATTATGTTTCAAATTTCAAGTTCCTGCCGTTAATAGTCCGGGTGCTACGAATTTTTTTAGGGTTGGCAACTCTCTGAAACTGAAGTTTGAGGAATTTGTCTTCTCGAAAATGGTACAAATTTTCAAACTCATATTTCTCGAAATTTTGAAAAATATGAATTTTTTTTTTCTGCATGAGAAAGAAAGCAGAGATGTTCAATATTCACCCAGTACCATAATTATAGATCTAGGATCCAAATTGGCCAGGTTATGGCCATTTTAGTTTTGTGGTAAATTTTTCATTTTTTCAATAAAAGACCAAATCTTTGACAGGCTGTAACTCAGAAACTTTTGGGGCTGAAGAGTTGCAATTTGCACTGCGTTTGTGCATTGATATGAAGTTATTATGTTTCAAATTTCAAGTTCCTGCCGTTAATAGTCCGGGTGCTACGAATTTTTTAGTGTTGGCAACTCTCTGAAACTGAAGTTTGAGGAATTTGTCTTCTCGAAAATGGTACAAATTTTCAAACTCATATTTCTCAAAATTTTGAAAAATATGAAATTTTTTTTTCTGCATGAGAAAGAAAGCAATGATATTCAATATTCACCCAGTACCAAAATTATAGCTCTAGGATCAAAATTGGCCAGGTTATGGCCAATTTAGTTTTGGGGTAAATTTTTCACCTTTTCAAAAAAAGACCAAATCTTTGACAGGCTGTAACTCAGAAACTTTTGGGGCTGAATAGTTGCAATTTGCACTGCGTTTGTGCATTGATATGAAGTTATTATGTTTCAAATTTCAAGTTCCTGCCGTTAATAGTCCGGGTTCTACGAATTTTTTTAAGGTTGGCAACTCTCTGAAACTGAAGTTTGAGGAATTTGTCTTCTCGAAAATGGTACAAATTTTCAAACTCATATTTCTCGAAATTTTGAAAAATATGAAAAAAAAATTTCTGCATGAGAAAGAAAGCAGAGATGTTCAATATTCACCTAGTACCAAAATTATAGCTCTAGGATCAATATTGGCCAGGTTATGGCCATTTTAGTTTTGGGGTAAATTTTTCACTTTTTCAATAAAAAACCAAATCTTTGACAGGCTGTAACTCAGAAACTTTTGGGGCTGAAGAGTTGCAATTTGCACTGCGTTTGTGCATTGATATGAAATTATTATGTTTCAAATTTCAAGTTCCTGCCGTTAATAGTCCGGGTGCTACGAATTTTTTAGGGTTGGCAACTCTCTGAAACTGAAGTTTGAGGAATTTGTCTTCTCGAAAATGGTACAAATTTTCAAACTCATATTTCTCAAAATTTTGAAAAATATGAAATTTTTTTTTCTGCATGAGAAAGAAAGCAGAGATGTTCAATATTCACCCAGTACCAAAATTATAGCTCTAGGATCAAAATTGGCCAGGTTATGGCCATTTTAGTTTTGGGGTAAATTTTTCACTTTTTCAATAAAAGACCAAATCTTTGACAGGCTGTAACTCAGAAACTTTTGGGGCTGAAGAGTTGCAATTTGCACTGCGTTTGTGCATTGATATGAAGTTATTATGTTTTAAATTTCAAGTTCCTGCCGTTTATAGTCCGGGTGCTACGAATTTTTTAGTGTTGGCAACTCTCTGAAACTGAAGTTTGAGGAATTTGTCTTCTCGAAAATGGTACAAATTTTCAAACTCATATTTCTCGAAATTTTGAAAAATATGAAATTTTTTTTTCTGCATGAGAAAGAAAGCCGAGATGTTCAATATTCACCCAGTACCAAAATTATAGCTCTAGGATCAAAATTGGCCAGATTATGGCCAATTTAGTTTTGGGGTAAATTTTTCACTTTTTCAATAAAAGACCAAATCTTTGACAGGCTGTAACTCAGAAACTTTTGGGGCTGAATAGTTGCAATTTGCACTGCGTTTGTGCATTGATATGAAGTTATTATGTTTCAAATTTCAAGTTCCTGCCGTTAATAGTCCGGGTGCTACGAATTTTTAGTGTTGGCAACTCTCTGAAACTGAAGTTTGAGGAATTTGTCTTCTCGAAAATGGTACAAATTTTCAAACTCATATTTCTCTAAATTTTGAAAAATATGAAATTTTTTTTTTTGCATGAGAAAGAAAGCAATGATGTTCAATATTCACCCAGTACCAAAATTATAGCTGTAGGATCAAAATTGGCCAGGTTATGGCCAATTTAGTTTTGGGGTAAATTTTTCACCTTTTCAAAAAAAGACCAAATCTTTGACAGGCTGTAACTCAGAAACTTTTGGGGCTGAATAGTTGCAATTTGCACTGCGTTTGTGCATTGATATGAAGTTATTATGTTTCAAATTTCAAGTTCCTGCCGTTAATAGTCCGGGTGCTACGAATTTTTAGTGTTGGCAACTCTCTGAAACTGAAGTTTGAGGAATTTGTCTTCTCGAAAATGGTACAAATTTTCAAACTCATATTTCTCTAAATTTTGAAAAATATGAAATTTTTTTTTTTGCATGAGAAAGAAAGCAATGATGTTCAATATTCACCCAGTACCAAAATTATAGCTGTAGGATCAAAATTGGCCAGGTTATGGCCAATTTAGTTTTGGGGT
Source organism: Lottia scabra (assembly GCA_029955415.1). Lineage (NCBI taxonomy): Eukaryota > Metazoa > Mollusca > Gastropoda > Lottiidae > Lottia > Lottia scabra. The sequence goes on from JARJEI010000003.1 coordinate 14,269,993, forward strand.
AAATTTTTCACCTTTTCAAAAAAAGACCAAATCTTTGACAGGCTGTAACTCAGAAACTTTTGGGGCTGAATAGTTGCAATTTGCACTGCGTTTGTGCATTGATATGAAGTTATTATGTTTCAAATTTCAAGTTCCTGCCGTTAATAGTCCGGGTGCTACGAATTTTTTAGGGTTGGCAACTCTCTGAAACTGAAGTTTGAGGAATTTGTCTTCTCGAAAATGGTACAAATTTTCAAACTCATATTTCTCAAAATTTTGAAAAATATGAAATTTTTTTTTCTGCATGAGAAAGAAAGCAGAGATGTTTAATATTCACCCAGTACCAAAATTATAGCTCTAGGATCAAAATTGGCCAGGTTATGGCCATTTTAGTTTTGGGGTAAATTTTTCACTTTTTCAATAAAAGACCAAATCTTTGACAGGCTGTAACTCAGAAAATTTTGGGGCTGAAGAGTTGCAATTTGCACTGCGTTTGTGCATTGATATGAAGTTATTATGTTTCAAATTTCAAGTTCCTGCCGTTAATAGTCCGGGTGCTACGAATTTTTTAGTGTTGGCAACTCTCTGAAACTGAAGTTTGAGGAATTTGTCTTCTCGAAAATGGTACAAATTTTCAAACTCATATTTCTCGAAATTTTGAAAAATATGAAATTTTTATTTCGCACGAGAAAGAAAGCAGAGATGTTCAATATTCACCCAGTACCAAAATTATAGCTCTAGGATCAAAATTGGCCAGGTTATGGCCATTTTAGTTTTGGGGTAAATTTTTCACTTTTTCAATAAAAGACCAAATCTTTGACAGGCTGTAACTCAGAAACTTTTAGGGCTGAAGAGTTGCAATTTTTACTGCGTTTGTGCATTGATATGAAGTTATTATGTTTCAAATTTCAAGTTCCTGCCGTTAATAGTCCGGGTGCTACGAATTTTTTTAATGTTGGCAACTCTCTGAAACTGAAGTTTCAGGAATTTGTCTTCTCGAAAATGGTACAAATTTTCAAACTCATATTTCTCAAAATTTTGAAAAATATGAAATTTTTTTTTCTGCATGAGAAAGAAAGCAGAGATGTTCAATATTCACCCAGTACCAAAATTATAGCTCTAGGATCGAAATTGGCCAGGTTATGGCCATTTTAGTTTTGGGGTAAATTTTTCACTTTTTCAATAAAAGACCAAATCTTTGAGAGGCTGTAACTCAGAAACTTTTGGGGCTGAAGAGTTGCAATTTGCACTGCGTTTGTGCATTGATATGAAATTATTATGTTTCAAATTTCAAGTTCCTGCCGTTAATAGTCCGGGTGCTACGAATTTTTTAGTGTTGGCAACTCTTTGAAACTGAAGTTTGAGGAATTTGTCTTCTCGAAAATGGTACAAATTTTCAAACTCATATTTCTCGAAATTTTGAAAAATATGAAATTTTTTTTTCTGCATGAGAAAGAAAGCAGAGATGTTCAATATTCACCCAGTACCAAAATTATAGCTCTAGGATCAAAATTGGCCAGGTTATGGCCATTTTAGTTTTGGGGTAAATTTTTCACTTTTTCAATAAAAAACCAAATCTTTGACAGGCTGTAACTCAGAAACTTTTGGGGCTGAAGAGTTGCAATTTGCACTGCGTTTGTGCATTGATATGAAATTATTATGTTTCAAATTTCAAGTTCCTGCCGTTAATAGTCCGGGTGCTACGAATTTTTTAGTGTTGGCAACTCTCTGAAACTGAAGTTTGAGGAATTTGTCTTCTCGAAAATGGTACAAATTTTCAAACTCATATTTCTCGAAATTTTGAAAAATATGAAATTTTTTTTTCTGCATGAGAAAGAAAGCAATGATGTTCAATATTCACCCAGTACCAAAATTATAGCTCTAGGATCAAAATTGGCCAGGTTATGGCCATTTTAGTTTTGGGGTCAATTTTTCACTTTTTCAATAAAAGACCAAATCTTTGACAGGCTGTAACTCAGAAACTTTTAGGGCTGAAGAGTTGCAATTTTTACTGCGTTTGTGCATTGATATGAAGTTATTATGTTTCAAATTTCAAGTTCCTGCCGTTAATAGTCCGGGTGCTACGAATTTTTTTAATGTTGGCAACTCTCTGAAACTGAAGTTTGAGGAATTTGTCTTCTCGAAAATGGTACAAATTTTCAAACTCATATTTCTCAAAATTTTGAAAAATATGAAATTTTTTTTTCTGCATGAGAAAGAAAGCAGAGATGTTCAATATTCACCCAGTACCAAAATTATAGCTCTAGGATCGAAATTGGCCAGGTTATGGCCATTTTAGTTTTGGGGTAAATTTTTCACTTTTTCAATAAAAGACCAAATCTTTGAGAGGCTGTAACTCAGAAACTTTTGGGGCTGAAGAGTTGCAATTTGCACTGCGTTTGTGCATTGATATGAAGTTATTATGTTTCAAATTTCAAGTTCCTGCCGTTAATAGTCCGGGTGCTACGAATTTTTTAGTGTTGGCAACTCTCTGAAACTAAAGTTTGAGGAATTTGTCTTCTCGAAAATGGTACAAATTTTCAAACTCATATTTCTCAAAATTTTGAAAAATATGAATTTTTTTTTTCTGCATGAGAAAGAAAGCAGAGATGTTCAATATTCACCCAGTACCAAAATTATAGCTCTAGGATCAAAATTGGCCAGGTTATGGCCATTTTAGTTTTGGGGTCAATTTTTCACTTTTTCAATAAAAAACCAAATCTTTGACAGGCTGTAACTCAGAAAATTTTAGGGCTAAAGAGTTGCAATTTTTACTGCGTTTGTGCATTGATATGAAGTTATTATGTTTCAAATTTCAAGTTCCTGCCGTTAATAGTCCGGGTGCTACGAATTTTTTTAATGTTGGCAACTCTCTGAAACTGAAGTTTCAGGAATTTGTCTTCTCGAAAATGGTACAAATTTTCAAACTCATATTTCTCAAAATTTTGAAAAATATGAAATTTTTTTTTCTGCATGAGAAAGAAAGCAGAGATGTTCAATATTCACCCAGTACCAAAATTATAGCTCTAGGATCGAAATTGGCCAGGTTATGGCCATTTTAGTTTTGGGGTAAATTTTTCACTTTTTCAAAAAAAGACCAAATCTTTGACAGGCTGTAACTCAGAAACTTTTGGGGCTGAATAGTTGCAATTTGCACTGCGTTTGTGCATTGATATGAAGTTATTATGTTTCAAATTTCAAGTTCCTGCCGTTAATAGTCCGGGTGCTACGAATTTTTTAGTGTTGGCAACTCTCTGGAACTGAAGTTTGAGGAATTTGTCTTCTCGAAAATGGTACAAATTTTCAAACTCATATTTCTCGAAATTTTGAAAAAATATGAAATTTTTTTTTCTGCATGAGAAAGAAAGCCGAGATGTTCAATATTCACCCAGTACCAAAATTATAGCTCTAGGATCGAAATTGGCCAGGTTATGGCCATTTTAGTTTTGGGGTAAATTTTTCACTTTTTCAAAAAAAGACCAAATCTTTGACAGGCTGTAACTCAGAAACTTTTGGGGCTGAATAGTTGCAATTTGCACTGCGTTTGTGCATTGATATGAAGTTATTATGTTTCAAATTTCAAGTTCCTGCCGTTAATAGTCCGGGTGCTACGAATTTTTTAGTGTTGGCAACTCTCTGGAACTGAAGTTTGAGGAATTTGTCTTCTCGAAAATGGTACAAATTTTCAAACTCATATTTCTCGAAATTTTGAAAAAATATGAAATTTTTTTTTCTGCATGAGAAAGAAAGCCGAGATGTTCAATATTCACCCAGTACCAAAATTATAGCTCTAGGATCAAAATTGGCCAGATTATGGCCAATTTAGTTTTGGGGTAAATTTTTCACTTTTTCAATAAAAGACCAAATCTTTGACAGGCTGTAACTCAGAAACTTTTGGGGCTGAATAGTTGCAATTTGCACTGCGTTTGTGCATTGATATGAAATTATTATGTTTCAAATTTCAAGTTCCTGCCGTTAATAGTCCGGGTGCTACGAATTTTTTAGTGTTGGCAACTCTCTGAAACTGAAGTTTGAGGAATTTGTCTTCTCGAAAATGGTACAAATTTTCAAACTCATATTTCTCAAAATTTTGAAAAATATGAAATTTTTTTTTCTGCATGAGAAAGAAAGCAGAGATGTTCAATATTCACCCAGTACCAAAATTATAGCTCTAGGATCGAAATTGGCCAGGTTATGGCCATTTTAGTTTTGGGGTAAATTTTTCACTTTTTCAATAAAAGACCAAATCTTTGAGAGGCTGTAACTCAGAAACTTTTGGGGCTGAAGAGTTGCAATTTGCACTGCGTTTGTGCATTGATATGAAGTTATTATGTTTCAAATTTCAAGTTCCTGCCGTTAATAGTCCGGGTGCTACGAATTTTTTAGTGTTGGCAACTCTCTGAAACTAAAGTTTGAGGAATTTGTCTTCTCGAAAATGGTACAAATTTTCAAACTCATATTTCTCAAAATTTTGAAAAATATGAATTTTTTTTTTCTGCATGAGAAAGAAAGCAGAGATGTTCAATATTCACCCAGTACCAAAATTATAGCTCTAGGATCAAAATTGGCCAGGTTATGGCCATTTTAGTTTTGGGGTCAATTTTTCACTTTTTCAATAAAAAACCAAATCTTTGACAGGCTGTAACTCAGAAAATTTTAGGGCTAAAGAGTTGCAATTTTTACTGCGTTTGTGCATTGATATGAAGTTATTATGTTTCAAATTTCAAGTTCCTGCCGTTAATAGTCCGGGTGCTACGAATTTTTTTAATGTTGGCAACTCTCTGAAACTGAAGTTTCAGGAATTTGTCTTCTCGAAAATGGTACAAATTTTCAAACTCATATTTCTCAAAATTTTGAAAAATATGAAATTTTTTTTTCTGCATGAGAAAGAAAGCAGAGATGTTCAATATTCACCCAGTACCAAAATTATAGCTCTAGGATCGAAATTGGCCAGGTTATGGCCATTTTAGTTTTGGGGTAAATTTTTCACTTTTTCAAAAAAAGACCAAATCTTTGACAGACTGTAACTCAGAAACTTTTGGGGCTGAATAGTTGCAATTTGCACTGCGTTTGTGCATTGATATGAAGTTATTATGTTTCAAATTTCAAGTTCCTGCCGTTAATAGTCCGGGTGCTACGAATTTTTTAGTGTTGGCAACTCTCTGGAACTGAAGTTTGAGGAATTTGTCTTCTCGAAAATGGTACAAATTTTCAAACTCATATTTCTCGAAATTTTGAAAAAATATGAAATTTTTTTTTCTGCATGAGAAAGAAAGCCGAGATGTTCAATATTCACCCAGTACCAAAATTATAGCTCTAGGATCGAAATTGGCCAGGTTATGGCCATTTTAGTTTTGGGGTAAATTTTTCACTTTTTCAAAAAAAGACCAAATCTTTGACAGGCTGTAACTCAGAAACTTTTGGGGCTGAATAGTTGCAATTTGCACTGCGTTTGTGCATTGATATGAAGTTATTATGTTTCAAATTTCAAGTTCCTGCCGTTAATAGTCCGGGTGCTACGAATTTTTTAGTGTTGGCAACTCTCTGGAACTGAAGTTTGAGGAATTTGTCTTCTCGAAAATGGTACAAATTTTCAAACTCATATTTCTCGAAATTTTGAAAAAATATGAAATTTTTTTTTCTGCATGAGAAAGAAAGCCGAGATGTTCAATATTCACCCAGTACCAAAATTATAGCTCTAGGATCAAAATTGGCCAGATTATGGCCAATTTAGTTTTGGGGTAAATTTTTCACTTTTTCAATAAAAGACCAAATCTTTGACAGGCTGTAACTCAGAAACTTTTGGGGCTGAATAGTTGCAATTTGCACTGCGTTTGTGCATTGATATGAAATTATTATGTTTCAAATTTCAAGTTCCTGCCGTTAATAGTCCGGGTGCTACGAATTTTTTAGTGTTGGCAACTCTCTGAAACTGAAGTTTGAGGAATTTGTCTTCTCGAAAATGGTACAAATTTTCAAACTCATATTTCTCGAAATTTTGAAAAATATGAAATTTTTTTTACTGCATGAGAAAGAAAGCAGAGATGTTCAATATTCACCCAGTACCATAATTATAGATCTAGGATCCAAATTGGCCAGGTTATGGCCATTTTAGTTTTGTGGTAAATTTTTCATTTTTTCAATAAAAGACCAAATCTTTGACAGGCTGTAACTCAGAAACTTTTGGGGCTGAAGAGTTGCAATTTGCACTGCGTTTGTGCATTGATATGAAGTTATTATGTTTCAAATTTCAAGTTCCTGCCGTTAATAGTCCGGGTGCTACGAATTTTTTAGTGTTGGCAACTCTCTGAAACTGAAGTTTGAGGAATTTGTCTTCTCGAAAATGGTACAAATTTTCAAACTCATATTTCTCGAAATTTTGAAAAATATGAAATTTTTTTTTCTGCATGAGAAAGAAAGCAATGATGTTCAATATTCACCCAGTACCAAAATTATAGCTCTAGGATCAAAATTGGCCAGGTTATGGCCAATTTAGTTTTGGGGTAAATTTTTCACCTTTTCAAAAAAAGACCAAATCTTTGACAGGCTGTAACTCAGAAACTTTTGGGGCTGAATAGTTGTAATTTGCACTGCGTTTGTGCATTGATATGAAGTTATTATGTTTCAAATTTCAAGTTCCTGCCGTTAATAGTCCGGGTGCTACGAATTTTTTTAGGGTTGGCAACTCTCTGAAACTGAAGTTTGAGGAATTTGTCTTCTCGAAAATGGTACAAATTTTCAAACTCATATTTCTCGAAATTTTGAAAAATATGAAATTTTTTTTTCTGCATGAGAAAGAAAGCAGAGATGTTCAATATTCACCCAGTACCAAAATTATAGCTCTAGGATCAAAATTGGCCAGGTTATGGCCATTTTAGTTTTGGGGTAAATTTTTCACTTTTTCAATAAAAAACCAAATCTTTGACAGGCTGTAACTCAGAAACTTTTGGGGCTGAAGAGTTGCAATTTGCACTGCGTTTGTGCATTGATATGAAATTATTATGTTTCAAATTTCAAGTTCCTGCCGTTAATAGTCCGGGTGCTACGAATTTTTTAGTGTTGGCAACTCTCTGAAACTGAAGTTTGAGGAATTTGTCTTCTCGAAAATGGTACAAATTTTCAAACTCATATTTCTCAAAATTTTGAAAAATATGAATTTTTTTTTTCTGCATGAGAAAGAAAGCAGAGATGTTCAATATTCACCCAGTACCAAAATTATAGCTCTAGGATCAAAATTGGCCAGGTTATGGCCATTTTAGTTTTGGGGTCAATTTTTCACTTTTTCAATAAAAGACCAAATCTTTGACAGGCTGTAACTCAGAAACTTTTGGGGCTGAAGAGTTGCAATTTGCACTGCGTTTGTGCATTGATATGAAGTTATTATGTTTCAAATTTCAAGTTCCTGCCGTTAATAGTCCGGGTGCTACGAATTTTTTAGTGTTGGCAACTCTCTGAAACTGAAGTTTGAGGAATTTGTCTTCTCGAAAATGGTACAAATTTTCAAACTCATATTTCTCAAAATTTTGAAAAATATGAATTTTTTTTTTCTGCATGAGAAAGAAAGCAGAGATGTTCAATATTCACCCAGTACCAAAATTATAGCTCTAGGATCAAAATTGGCCAGGTTATGGTCATTTTAGTTTTGGGGTAAATTTTTCACCTTTTCAAAAAAAGACCAAATCTTTGACAGGCTGTAACTCAGAAACTTTTAGGGCTGAAGAGTTGCAATTTTTACTGCGTTTGTGCATTGATATAAAGTTATTATGTTTCAAATTTCAAGTTCCTGCCGTTAATAGTCCGGGTGCTACGAATTTTTTTAATGTTGGCAACTCTCTGAAACTGAAGTTTGAGGAATTTGTCTTCTCGAAAATGGTACAAATTTTCAAACTCATATTTCTCAAAATTTTGAAAAATATGAATTTTTTTTTTCTGCATGAAAAAGAAAGCAGAGATGTTCAATATTCACCCAGTACCAAAATTATAGCTCTAGGATCGAAATTGGCCAGGTTATGGCCATTTTAGTTTTGGGGTAAATTTTTCACTTTTTCAATAAAAGACCAAATCTTTGAGAGGCTGTAACTCAGAAACTTTTGGGGCTGAAGAGTTGCAATTTGCACTGCGTTTGTGCATTGATATGAAATTATTATGTTTCAAATTTCAAGTTCCTGCCGTTAATAGTCCGGGTGCTACGAATTTTTTAGTGTTGGCAACTCTTTGAAACTGAAGTTTGAGGAATTTGTCTTCTCGAAAATGGTACAAATTTTCAAACTCATATTTCTCGAAATTTTGAAAAATATGAAATTTTTTTTTCTGCATGAGAAAGAAAGCAGAGATGTTCAATATTCACCCAGTACCATAATTATAGATCTAGGATCAAAATTGGCCAGGTTATGGCCATTTTAGTTTTGTGGTAAATTTTTCATTTTTTCAATAAAAGACCAAATCTTTGACAGGCTGTAACTCAGAAACTTTTGGGGCTGAAGAGTTGCAATTTGCACTGCGTTTGTGCATTGATATGAAGTTATTATGTTTCAAATTTCAAGTTCCTGCCGTTAATAGTCCGGGTGCTACGAATTTTTTAGTGTTGGCAACTCTCTGAAACTGAAGTTTGAGGAATTTGTCTTCTCGAAAATGGTAAAAATTTTCAAACTCATATTTCTCAAAATTTTGAAAAATATGAAATTTTTTTTTCTGCATGAGAAAGAAAGCAATAATATTCAATATTCACCCAGTACCAAAATTATAGCTCTAGGATCAAAATTGGCCAGGTTATGGCCAATTTAGTTTTGGGGTAAATTTTTCACCTTTTCAAAAAAAGACCAAATCTTTGACAGGCTGTAACTCAGAAACTTTTGGGGCTGAATAGTTGCAATTTGCACTGCGTTTGTGCATTGATATGAAGTTATTATGTTTCAAATTTCAAGTTCCTGCCGTTAATAGTCCGGGTGCTACGAATTTTTTTAGGGTTGGCAACTCTCTGAAACTGAAGTTTGAGGAATTTGTCTTCTCGAAAATGGTACAAATTTTCAAACTCATATTTCTCGAAATTTTGAAAAATATGAAATTTTTTTTTCTGCATGAGAAAGAAAGCAGAGATGTTCAATATTCACCCAGTACCAAAATTATAGCTCTAGGATCGAAATTGGCCAGGTTATAGCCATTTTAGTTTTGGGGTAAATTTTTCACTTTTTCAATAAAAGACCAAATCTTTGACAGGCTGTAACTCAGAAACTTGTGGGGCTGAAGAGTTGCAATTTGCACTGCGTTTGTGCATTGATATGAAGTTATTATGTTTCAAATTTCAAGTTCCTGCCGTTAATAGTCCGGGTGCTACGAATTTTTTAGTGTTGGCAACTCTCTGAAACTGAAGTTTGAGGAATTTGTCTTCTCGAAAATGGTACAAATTTTCAAACTCATATTTCTCGAAATTTTGAAAAATATGAAATTTTTATTTCGCACGAGAAAGAAAGCAGAGATGTTCAATATTCACCCAGTACCAAAATTATAGCTCTAGGATCAAAATTGGCCAGGTTATGGCCATTTTAGTTTTGGGGTAAATTTTTCACTTTTTCAATAAAAGACCAAATCTTTGACAGGCTGTAACTCAGAAACTTTTAGGGCTGAAGAGTTGCAATTTTTACTGCGTTTGTGCATTGATATGAAGTTATTATGTTTCAAATTTCAAGTTCCTGCCGTTAATAGTCCGGGTGCTACGAATTTTTTTAATGTTGGCAACTCTCTGAAACTGAAGTTTCAGGAATTTGTCTTCTCGAAAATGGTACAAATTTTCAAACTCATATTTCTCAAAATTTTGAAAAATATGAAATTTTTTTTTCTGCATGAGAAAGAAAGCAGAGATGTTCAATATTCACCCAGTACCAAAATTATAGCTCTAGGATCGAAATTGGCCAGGTTATGGCCATTTTAGTTTTGGGGTAAATTTTTCACTTTTTCAATAAAAGACCAAATCTTTGAGAGGCTGTAACTCAGAAACTTTTGGGGCTGAAGAGTTGCAATTTGCACTGCGTTTGTGCATTGATATGAAATTATTATGTTTCAAATTTCAAGTTCCTGCCGTTAATAGTCCGGGTGCTACGAATTTTTTAGTGTTGGCAACTCTTTGAAACTGAAGTTTGAGGAATTTGTCTTCTCGAAAATGGTACAAATTTTCAAACTCATATTTCTCGAAATTTTGAAAAATATGAAATTTTTTTTTCTGCATGAGAAAGAAAGCAGAGATGTTCAATATTCACCCAGTACCAAAATTATAGCTCTAGGATCAAAATTGGCCAGGTTATGGCCATTTTAGTTTTGGGGTAAATTTTTCACTTTTTCAATAAAAAACCAAATCTTTGACAGGCTGTAACTCAGAAACTTTTGAGGCTGAAGAGTTGCAATTTGCACTGCGTTTGTGCATTGATATGAAATTATTATGTTTCAAATTTCAAGTTCCTGCCGTTAATAGTCCGGGTGCTACGAATTTTTTAGTGTTGGCAACTCTCTGAAACTGAAGTTTGAGGAATTTGTCTTCTCGAAAATGGTACAAATTTTCAAACTCATATTTCTCGAAATTTTGAAAAATATGAAATTTTTTTTTCTGCATGAGAAAGAAAGCAATGATGTTCAATATTCACCCAGTACCAAAATTATAGCTCTAGGATCAAAATTGGCCAGGTTATGGCCATTTTAGTTTTGGGGTCAATTTTTCACTTTTTCAATAAAAGACCAAATCTTTGACAGGCTGTAACTCAGAAACTTTTAGGGCTGAAGAGTTGCAATTTTTACTGCGTTTGTGCATTGATATGAAGTTATTATGTTTCAAATTTCAAGTTCCTGCCGTTAATAGTCCGGGTGCTACGAATTTTTTTAATGTTGGCAACTCTCTGAAACTGAAGTTTGAGGAATTTGTCTTCTCGAAAATGGTACAAATTTTCAAACTCATATTTCTCAAAATTTTGAAAAATATGAAATTTTTTTTCTGCATGAGAAAGAAAGCAGAGATGTTCAATATTCACCCAGTACCAAAATTATAGCTCTAGGATCGAAATTGGCCAGGTTATGGCCATTTTAGTTTTGGGGTAAATTTTTCACTTTTTCAATAAAAGACCAAATCTTTGAGAGGCTGTAACTCAGAAACTTTTGGGGCTGAAGAGTTGCAATTTGCACTGCGTTTGTGCATTGATATGAAGTTATTATGTTTCAAATTTCAAGTTCCTGCCGTTAATAGTCCGGGTGCTACGAATTTTTTAGTGTTGGCAACTCTCTGAAACTAAAGTTTGAGGAATTTGTCTTCTCGAAAATGGTACAAATTTTCAAACTCATATTTCTCAAAATTTTGAAAAATATGAATTTTTTTTTTCTGCATGAGAAAGAAAGCAGAGATGTTCAATATTCACCCAGTACCAAAATTATAGCTCTAGGATCAAAATTGGCCAGGTTATGGCCATTTTAGTTTTGGGGTAAATTTTTCACTTTTTCAATAAAAGACCAAATCTTTGACAGGCTGTAACTCAGAAAATTTTGGGGCTGAAGAGTTGCAATTTGCACTGCGTTTGTGCATTGATATGAAGTTATTATGTTTCAAATTTCAAGTTCCTGCCGTTAATAGTCCGGGTGCTACGAATTTTTTAGTGTTGGCAACTCTCTGAAACTGAAGTTTGAGGAATTTGTCTTCTCGAAAATGGTACAAATTTTCAAACTCATATTTCTCGAAATTTTGAAAAATATGAAATTTTTATTTCGCACGAGAAAGAAAGCAGAGATGTTCAATATTCACCCAGTACCAAAATTATAGCTCTAGGATCAAAATTGGCCAGGTTATGGCCATTTTAGTTTTGGGGTAAATCTTTCACTTTTTCAATAAAAGACCAAATCTTTGACAGGATGTAACTCAGAAACTTTTGGGGCTGAAGAGTTGCAATTTGCACTGCGTTTGTGCATTGATATGAAGTTATTATGATTCGAATTTCAAGTTCCTGCCGTTAATAGTCCGGGTGCTACGAATTTTTTAGTGTTGGCAACTCTCTGAAACTGAAGTTTGAGGAATTTGTCTTCTCGAAAATGGTACAAATTTTCAAACTCATATTTCTCGAAATTTTGAAAAATATGAAATTTTTTTTTCTGCATGAGAAAGAAAGCCGAGATGTTCAATATTCACCCAGTACCAAAATTATAGCTCTAGGATCAAAATTAGCCAGGTTATGGCCAATTTAGTTTTGGGGTAAATTTTTCACTTTTTCAATAAAAGACCAAATCTTTGACAGGCTGTAACTCAGAAACTTTTGGGGCTGAATAGTTGCAATTTGCACTGCGTTTGTGCATTGATATGGAGTTATTATGTTTCAAATTTCAAGTTCCTGCCGTTAATAGTCCGGGTGCTACGAATTTTTTAGTGTTGGCAACTCTCTGAAACTGAAGTTTGAGGAATTTGTCTTCTCGAAAATGGTAAAAATTTTCAAACTCATATTTCTCAAAATTTTGAAAAATATGAAATTTTTTTTTCTGCATGAGAAAGAAAGCAATAATATTCAATATTCACCCAGTACCAAAATTATAGCTCTAGGATCAAAATTGGCCAGGTTATGGCCAATTTAGTTTTGGGGTAAATTTTTCACCTTTTCAAAAAAAGACCAAATCTTTGACAGGCTGTAACTCAGAAACTTTTGGGGCTGAATAGTTGCAATTTGCACTGCGTTTGTGCATTGATATGAAGTTATTATGTTTCAAATTTCAAGTTCCTGCCGTTAATAGTCCGGGTGCTACGAATTTTTTTAGGGTTGGCAACTCTCTGAAACTGAAGTTTGAGGAATTTGTCTTCTCGAAAATGGTACAAATTTTCAAACTCATATTTCTCGAAATTTTGAAAAATATGAAATTTTTTTTTCTGCATGAGAAAGAAAGCAGAGATGTTCAATATTCACCCAGTACCAAAATTATAGCTCTAGGATCGAAATTGGCCAGGTTATAGCCATTTTAGTTTTGGGGTAAATTTTTCACTTTTTCAATAAAAGACCAAATCTTTGACAGGCTGTAACTCAGAAACTTGTGGGGCTGAAGAGTTGCAATTTGCACTGCGTTTGTGCATTGATATGAAGTTATTATGTTTCAAATTTCAAGTTCCTGCCGTTAATAGTCCGGGTGCTACGAATTTTTTAGTGTTGGCAACTCTCTGAAACTGAAGTTTGAGGAATTTGTCTTCTCGAAAATGGTACAAATTTTCAAACTCATATTTCTCGAAATTTTGAAAAATATGAAATTTTTTTTTCTGCATGAGAAAGAAGGCAGAGATGTTCAATATTCACCCAGTACCAAAATTATAGCTCTAGGATCAAAATTGGCCAGATTATGGTCATTTTAGTTTTGGGGTAAATTTTTCACTTTTTCAATAAAAGACCAAATCTTTGACAGGCTGTAACTCAGAAAATTTTGGGGCTGAAGAGTTGCAATTTGCACTGCGTTTGTGCATTGATATGAAGTTATTATGTTTCAAATTTCAAGTTCCTGCCGTTAATAGTCCGGGTGCTACGAATTTTTTAGTGTTGGCAACTCTCTGAAACTGAAGTTTGAGGAATTTGTCTTCTCGAAAATGGTACAAATTTTCAAACTCATATTTCTCGAAATTTTGAAAAATATGAAATTTTTATTTCGCACGAGAAAGAAAGCAGAGATGTTCAATATTCACCCAGTACCAAAATTATAGCTCTAGGATCAAAATTGGCCAGGTTATGGCCATTTTAGTTTTGGGGTAAATCTTTCACTTTTTCAATAAAAGACCAAATCTTTGACAGGATGTAACTCAGAAACTTTTGGGGCTGAAGAGTTGCAATTTGCACTGCGTTTGTGCATTGATATGAAGTTATTATGATTCGAATTTCAAGTTCCTGCCGTTAATAGTCCGGGTGCTACGAATTTTTTAGTGTTGGCAACTCTCTGAAACTGAAGTTTGAGGAATTTGTCTTCTCGAAAATGGTACAAATTTTCAAACTCATATTTCTCGAAATTTTGAAAAATATGAAATTTTTTTTTCTGCATGAGAAAGAAAGCCGAGATGTTCAATATTCACCCAGTACCAAAATTATAGCTCTAGGATCAAAATTAGCCAGGTTATGGCCAATTTAGTTTTGGGGTAAATTTTTCACTTTTTCAATAAAAGACCAAATCTTTGACAGGCTGTAACTCAGAAACTTTTGGGGCTGAATAGTTGCAATTTGCACTGCGTTTGTGCATTGATATGGAGTTATTATGTTTCAAATTTCAAGTTCCTGCCGTTAATAGTCCGGGTGCTACGAATTTTTTAGTGTTGGCAACTCTCTGAAACTGAAGTTTGAGGAATTTGTCTTCTCGAAAATGGTAAAAATTTTCAAACTCATATTTCTCAAAATTTTGAAAAATATGAAATTTTTTTTTCTGCATGAGAAAGAAAGCAATAATATTCAATATTCACCCAGTACCAAAATTATAGCTCTAGGATCAAAATTGGCCAGGTTATGGCCAATTTAGTTTTGGGGTAAATTTTTCACCTTTTCAAAAAAAGACCAAATCTTTGACAGGCTGTAACTCAGAAACTTTTGGGGCTGAATAGTTGCAATTTGCACTGCGTTTGTGCATTGATATGAAGTTATTATGTTTCAAATTTCAAGTTCCTGCCGTTAATAGTCCGGGTGCTACGAATTTTTTTAGGGTTGGCAACTCTCTGAAACTGAAGTTTGAGGAATTTGTCTTCTCGAAAATGGTACAAATTTTCAAACTCATATTTCTCGAAATTTTGAAAAATATGAAATTTTTTTTTCTGCATGAGAAAGAAAGCAGAGATGTTCAATATTCACCCAGTACCAAAATTATAGCTCTAGGATCGAAATTGGCCAGGTTATAGCCATTTTAGTTTTGGGGTAAATTTTTCACTTTTTCAATAAAAGACCAAATCTTTGACAGGCTGTAACTCAGAAACTTGTGGGGCTGAAGAGTTGCAATTTGCACTGCGTTTGTGCATTGATATGAAGTTATTATGTTTCAAATTTCAAGTTCCTGCCGTTAATAGTCCGGGTGCTACGAATTTTTTAGTGTTGGCAACTCTCTGAAACTGAAGTTTGAGGAATTTGTCTTCTCGAAAATGGTACAAATTTTCAAACTCATATTTCTCGAAATTTTGAAAAATATGAAATTTTTTTTTCTGCATGAGAAAGAAGGCAGAGATGTTTTTTTTTTTTCTTTGAAATAAATTTATTTCTATAAAAAGTACATACAGTAAATTTAACCATATCACAGATTAATACAGTTATATCACATTATAAAATATCACAGATTAAGTAAAGTTTAAATTTATGTACTGTCCATTGATTGTTATGTATGGATTAAAATTAAAACGAGTAATAAAACTAACATCACCATACTTAAATAAAATATACTGAAGATGATTTGTAAAAATCTTTCTAAATAACGTAAACAAATCCACATGTCTATTATTGGAAATGAAATTTAAACGACGTTTGACAATAGCCATCCGAACCGAGGCAAATAAAATAACTAAAAAATTAGAATGCTGGCTTTTAGCTATTGGATAACCAAAGAGAATCCAGTAATTAAACTCTTTTAAAGTAAACCCAGTATTTAATAACAAAGACGTAATAATATCATTAATTTGAGAAAGAAAATCACATAAAGACGGACATGTACATAGTAGATGTAAAAGAGTCTCACTTTCTCCACCTGGACATAAATCACACACCGGACTATCAATAACCTTTGCCAAAAACTTTCTGCTATTAGTCCAAAGTATATTATGACAAATACTAAAATCATTATCTATCATCTCAGCACTCTTAATATTATAAAAAACAGATTTCCATACATTTCTAGCAATACTAAACCCTAAAGTTTCGAAATACACCAAAGAAGATGGGGGTTTAAAAATATGGCTTCTTATGATTGAATAGCATTTCTTTGCTGAAAAATCAGAAACAGACAGTTGTGAGTCAGCAGCTGACAAGACAACAAATTCATCAAATACATCAACAGGGTGACAAGAAGACTCAATAGTTTCCTTCCATGAATTAGGAATTGAGTCAACAACAGAATTAAATGCCTTAAAAACAGTAAGGTTGTTGACATCCGGGAAAATATCTTTTATAAAATTAATCATAGCAATTGGTTTGATGAACCCAACATCATCTTTCTTAACAATATCCACGATTTTAACAAAACCCAAAGTTTTAAACTTATCTAAAGTAGGTGAAACTTTGATAGGAATATGTGGATTGGAAAATAATGGCTGATTAATTACAAACTGATAATTATCTGAAAACATACGATTACCATCATTTATTCGATCCCATGCTATCAAAACTTCCCTATGAAACCCAGGTAACACAGAAAGTTTAACCTTAGTATGTTTAATAAACAAAAGTTCAAAAGAAAAGGACAAGTTATCATATTTCTGAAAGAAATAAAACATAAAATATTTCCAACTATGATTAAAATCAGGATTTAAAAATTTTGCCAGCCAACAAAGTCGAAAAGAATCTCTCCTTGATTCAATAAGAGGGACATTCAGCCCCCCATTGTTTCGACTTCCAAGTAGGGTAGACTTTTTGATTAAAGGGGTTCGATCACCCCACACAAAGGATTTAATGACCTGCTCAAATGCTGTCACGGCCCAAGATGGAATACTTATTATTCTAAGTATATACCATAACATCGACAAACAAAGAGTGTTAACTATAACACTTTTACCAATAAGAGATAGTCGGCGACCCTTCCATAAATTGATTACTTTTTTAAACTTATCTAGTTTACCATTCCAATTATGTGACTCACATACAGATGAGTTCGGTCCCAAATACACACCCAGAATTAAAATACTATCATTTAATATTTGTAAAGGGAGATTTAAATCACTATCAGCACACTTAGCAGTACCAGCAACTAGTAACTGAGACTTCTCAATATTAATCTTAGCCCCAGACAGCTTACAGTATCGATCAATGGACTCAAAAGCATGATTCACAGAATCAAGGTCACTTAACGTCAGTGTTGCATCATCGGCGTGTTGGTAAACAATTGATGTTTTGTCGGAAAACGGAATAGGAACACCGTGTATGTCGGTATTTGAAACAATTAAAGCATGCAAGGGTTCCACTGAAAGCACATATAAAAGAGCTGCAATTGGGCAACCTTGTCGTACGGATCTTAAGACAGGAAATGACAACGATATGTGTCCGTTAACCTTAACACAGCTTTTGATATCCCTATAAAGCGTTCTGACGGAGTTGATAAAATTTGGGCCAAATCCCATAAGTTCTAACACATTAAAAAGATAAGAATGAGACACTCTGTCAAAAGCTTTCTGGGAATCGATTTTCAACAGGTAAAGTGGAAGCTGCTCAACATCAACATAGTCAATAATATCTCTAATTACACAAACGTTAAAGGATATATCTCTACCTGGGATACAAGATGTCTGATCTGATGAAACTACAGATGATATGACAGATTTTAAACGTAAAGCAAGAGATCTAGAAAATATTTTATAGTCAACGTTTAATAAACTGATAGGTCTGTAGTTTTTCAGATCTGAGCGGTCACCCCTATTCTTATAGAAAATCGAAATCATACCCCTTTTCATGCTCGGGGATAGTTCCTCAGTGTTCATTGTATCGAGTATTACCTTATAGTAAATGTCACCTAGAAGCGACCAAAAGGATAAGTAAAATTCAACTGTCAACCCGTCAGTTCCGGGAGATTTATTCCGTGACATCCCTTTTAAGGCATTAAATAGTTCATCTTTCGAAAGATCCTCATCACACGCGTTTCGATCCTCATCAGACAGAACGTTTCGAACATATGGCTGTAGCACTTCAGGGTCGTTCTGCAACGAGTCATCACACGAATAGAGTTTGGAATAGAAAAGCTTAGTTTCCTCTAAAATATCAAAGGAATCAGATTTCAGATCACCACTCAATGAACGAATCTCCCTAACAGAACTGTTCTCCTGTTTTCTCTTCTCCAGGTTCATAAAATACCGAGTACACCTCTCAGAATCAAAAGCTTCCAAAGATTTTGAGCGGAGAATAGCACCAAAACATTCACGCTTTTCATATTCCACTAATTCAAGTTCCAATTCTGCAAGAAGATATTTATCATAATCCAGTCCACGTGCAGCTCTGTCATATATAAATTTTAGTCGTTTTTGAATTAACCAGTATTGTTCTTTCTGCTTCTTACGAACACGTGTTGAATATAAAATTGTTTGTTGCTTAATCTTGTATTTCAGATTATCCCAAAATATCCGAATTTCACTATCAAATAGCGGACACTTTAACGACGATTTGACTAACTCGTTGATACAATATCTATAGTCAAGGTCACGTAGGAGTGAGTTATTGAAAACCCAGCTACCGCGTCCACGATCAATGCTATTTAAATTAATAGAAACAGTCACAATATTGTGATCACTTAGGCCTGTATGATAGATGGTTGAATTAGTTAACAAATTCTCAAGGTTTTCCGAAGCGAAAATGTAATCTATACGCGACTGCTTTAAATCACCAAGTACTGTCTGCTGTCTTGTAAAGACGCGTTTATTAGGGTTGAAAAATCGCCAACAATCAACCAAGTTTAAACGATCAACAAAATCACTTAGACAAGACGACCCAACACCAAAGGAAGCCATCCCTTTGGAACGATCACAGAACGGATCCATCACATCATTAAAATCTCCACAGATTAAAATAGATTTATCCCTAGGAGACGCAGTTTCAAGGCGCTCAAGAAATTTTGGTCGTTCTTCCTCGGCGTTTGGAGCATAACAAGATAAGATATTGAATTCAACAGCATCTCGTTCAAAGGAACACATAAGGAACCTGCCATCATTTGATGACGAAACCATAGAAACACATTTCGAGAAATGTTTTGAGACTAAAATTGCACATCCACGTCGATGACTATCAGAATCACAAGAGGCGTAAATATCGCCGTCCCAAAGATGTTTATACTGATCTATAAAAGATTCATCCCAAAACGTTTCCTGTATACAAAATATACCAACAGAAAGAGATTGAACTAAACTAATTAATTTCGTCAATTTATTTAGGTTTCGGAGTCCTGCAGCGTTTAAAGAGACTAAAAGCATTATTAAGAATTTATAAAAAAAGTTATTTAGTAACATGCTTAAGATTAACCACTGAACGCTTCTTCACAATTTTGCTTACCACATGATCGAGTGATTTTCTCTTCGGTGAGTGACTCCTCGTTCTTAATGATGAACTCTTTCTAGTCGCTGATACACGAGTCCATTTCAAAGCATTAACATCGGAAATTGGTTCATCAATTGATAAAGGGGTAACAGAATCAGACAACATTTCAACATCAGGGATCATTGAGGCAACCGGTTCGTGCAAAGACACGTTATCATCAGACTGCTCTGAAGATTCCGCTATATCATCACCATCTACAACTACCATGCTGGACTTATCATCAAAATTTAAACCATTATTAGGCTCGTGATAATCATTGGGTTTATTCGGAACATTAGTCGCACCAAGAGCCCAGATCATAGGTGGAGGGCAAATACAATCCTTCATTCTTACATCACAGATACTACAAACAGGTGTAGGACAATTTCTTTGGATATGACCTCTTTTATTACAACTGCGACAAATTCTTTCGGGACAGTTTGCATTAAGGTGACCTGGAGAAAGACAGCTAAAACATACTTTTTCCTGGTGATCATGACGAACATCGTAAAAATCAACACCCGAATCAATTTGGAAGCCCACAGAATAAGGTAGAGAGGGAACTTCTGGAGGAAATCTAACTCGCATGAATCTTGTACCATCAAACACATCAGTATTTTCATAACGACGACGCTTGATAGGACCAAGAAGCTCAACACGCCACTGTTTAAGCTTAGCTTCAATTTGTTCATCTGTGATAAGGGCTGATAGGTGCATAAAGGAAACGACCTTCACCTTAGAAGCCAGGTGGCGAACATAAATTGGCTGATCATCAATCTTCAATTCTTTATCAACGATAGCCCTTGCAGACTCGTTGTCAATCAATGAAACTTCATACACATCACCATTTTTCGGGACACAGGACAAAATGGAGTCTTCACCCAGTGCACCTTGAACAGCAGCAATCACTTTGCTAGCCTTCATCACTTTCATATCACTAACCGAAATCAAAACTGTTGCTTCTTTAGAAAAAAGTGGTCGCCCGAATTTTCGGACAATCTTCTTTCTGCCCGAATTGACAGGTACGTCCGATTTGACAGGTGTGTCCGAAGTGTCATCTGCCATATTGGCAGAAGACGGGACAAAACACAGTCCCAAAGTCTAAATAACAAATTTAGTATACCAAATGTATAATAAAAGTTTTCTACTATACTTAACACAAATGAAAAATACAGTAAACAGGTTAAATGTCCCAGGAAAACATCGATAATTAACGATTATTGACAGCGATATCAACAACCGACATATCAGTTTAGGATCCAGACCACCAACCCACGTTAATAGTCCGGGTGCTACGAATTTTTTAGTGTTGGCAACTCTCTGAAACTGAAGTTTGAGGAATTTGTCTTCTCGAAAATGGTACAAATTTTCAAACTCATATTTCTCAAAATTTTGAAAAATATGAAATTTTTTTTTCTTCATGAGAAAGAAAGCAGAGATGTTCAATATTCACCCAGTACCAAAATTATAGCTCTAGGATCAAAATTGGCCAGGTTATGGCCATTTTAGTTTTGGGGTAAATTTTTCACTTTTTCAATAAAAGACCAAATCTTTGACAGGCTGTAACTCAGAAAATTTTGGGGCTGAAGAGTTGCAATTTGCACTGCGTTTGTGCATTGATATGAAGTTATTATGTTTCAAATTTCAAGTTCCTGCCGTTAATAGTCCGGGTGCTACGAATTTTTTAGTGTTGGCAACTCTCTGAAACTGAAGTTTGAGGAATTTGTCTTCTCGAAAATGGTACAAATTTTCAAACTCACATTTCTCGAAATTTTGAAAAATATGAAATTTTTATTTCGCACGAGAAAGAAAGCAGAGATGTTCAATATTCACCCAGTACCAAAATTATAGCTCTAGGATCAAAATTGGCCAGGTTATGGCCATTTTAGTTTTGGGGTAAATCTTTCACTTTTTCAATAAAAGACCAAATCTTTGACAGGATGTAACTCAGAAACTTTTGGGGCTGAAGAGTTGCAATTTGCACTGCGTTTGTGCATTGATATGAAGTTATTATGATTCGAATTTCAAGTTCCTGCCGTTAATAGTCCGGGTGCTACGAATTTTTTAGTGTTGGCAACTCTCTGAAACTGAAGTTTGAGGAATTTGTCTTCTCGAAAATGGTACAAATTTTCAAACTCATATTTCTCGAAATTTTGAAAAATATGAAATTTTTTTTTCTGCATGAGAAAGAAAGCCGAGATGTTCAATATTCACCCAGTACCAAAATTATAGCTCTAGGATCAAAATTAGCCAGGTTATGGCCAATTTAGTTTTGGGGTAAATTTTTCACTTTTTCAAAAAAGACCAAATCTTTGACAGGCTGTAACTCAGAAACTTTTGGGGCTGAATAGTTGCAATTTGCACTGCGTTTGTGCATTGATATGGAGTTATTATGTTTCAAATTTCAAGTTCCTGCCGTTAATAGTCCGGGTGCTACGAATTTTTTAGTGTTGGCAACTCTCTGAAACTGAAGTTTGAGGAATTTGTCTTCTCGAAAATGGTACAAATTTTCAAACTCATATTTCTCAAAATTTTAAAAAATATGAAATTTTTTTTCTGCATGAGAAAGAAAGCAGAGATGTTCAATATTCACCCAGTACCAAAATTATAGCTCTAGGATCAAAATTGGCCAGGTTATGGCCATTTTAGTTTTGGGGTCAATTTTTCACTTTTTCAATAAAAGACCAAATCTTTGACAGGCTGTAACTCAAAGACTGTTGGAGCTGGAGAGTTGCAATTTGCACTGCGTTTGTGTATTGATATGAAGTTATTATGTGTTAAATTTCAAGCTCCTGCCAATAATAGTCTGGGTGCTACGAATTTTTTAGTGTTGGCAACTCTCTGAAACTGAAATTTGAGGAATTTGTCTTCTCGAAAATTGGGTACAAATTTTCAAACTCATTTTTCTCGAAATTTTTGAAAAATATTAATTTTTTTTTCTGCAAGAAAAAGAAAGCAAAGATGTTCAATTTTCACCCAGTACCAAAATTATAGCTCTAGGATCAAAATTGGCCAGGTTATGGCCATTTTAGTTTTGGGGTAAATTTTTCACTTTTTCAATAAAAGACCAAATCTTTGACAGGCTGTAACTCAGAAACTATTGGAGCTGGAGAGTTGCAATTTGCACTGCGTTTGTGTATTGATATGAAGTCATTATGTTTCAAATTTAAGTTCCTACCGTTAATAGTCCGGGTGCTACGAATTTTTTAGTGTTGGCAACTCTCTGAAACTGAAATTTGAGGAATTTGTTTTCTCGAAAAATTGATACAAATTTTCAAACTGAGTTTTTCTCGCAACTCTCTGAAACTGAAGTTTGAGAAATTTGTCTTCTCGAAAATGGTACAAATTTTCAAACCCAAATTTCTCAAATTTTTGAAAAATATGAAAAAAAAATTTCTGCATGAAAAAGAAAGCAGAGATGTTCAATTTTCACCCAGTACCAACATTATAGCTCTAAGATCAAAATTGGCCAGGTTATAGCCATTTTAGTTTTGGGGTCAATTTTTCACTTTTTCAATAAAAGACCAAATCTTTGACAGGCTGTAACTCAGAAACTATTGGAGCTGAAGAGTTGCAATTTGCACTGCGTTTGCGCATTGATATGAAGTTATTATGCTTTAAAATTTCAAGTTTATGCCGTTAATAGTCTGGGTGCTACGAATCTTCTCGAAAAATTGGTACAAATTTTCAAACTCATTTTTCTCGAAATGTTTAAAAATATGAAATTTTTTTTTCTGCATGAAAAAGAATGCAAAGATGTTCAATTTTCACTCAGTACCAAAATTTTAGCTCTAGGATCAAAATTTGCCAGGTTATGGCCATTTTAGTTTTGGGGTAAATTTTTCACTTTTTCAATAAAAGACCAAATCTTTGACAGGCTGTAACTCAGAGACTGTTGGAGCTGGAGAGTTGCAATTTGCACTGCGTTTGTGTATTGATATGAAGTTTTATGTTTCAAATTTCAAGTTCCTGCCGTTAATAGTCCGGGTGGTACGAATTTTTTTAGTGTTGGCAACTCTCTAAAACTGAAATTTGAGGAATTTGTTTTCTCGAAAAATTGATACAAATTTTCAAACTCAGTTTTTCTTGCAACTCTCTGAAACTGAAGTTCGAGAAATTTGTCTTCTCGAAAATGGTACAAATTTTCAAACTCAAATTTCTCGAAATTTTGAAAAATATGAAAAAAAAAAATTCTGTATGAGAAAGAAAGCAGAGATGTTCAATTTTCACCCAGTACCAACATTATAGCTCTAAGAAGTTTGAGGAATTTGTCTTCTCGAAAATGGTACAAATTTTCAAACTCATATTTCTCGAAATTTTGAAACATTTGAAATTTTTTTTCGCATGAAAAAGAAAGCAGAGATGTTCTATTTTCACCCAGTACCAACATTATAGCTCTAAGATCAAAATTGGCCAGGTTATAGCCATTTTAGTTTTGGGGTAAATTTTTCACTTTTTCCTGCCGTTAATAGTCTTGGTGCTACGAATTTTTTAGTGTTGGCATCTCTCTGAAACTGAAATTTGAGGAATTTGTTTTCTCGAAAAATTGATACAAATTTTCAAACTCATTTTTCTCGTAATTTTGAGAAATATGAAATTTTTTTCTGCATGAAAAAGAATGCAGAGATGTTCAATTTTCACTCAGTACCAAAATTATAGCTCTAGGATCAAAATTGGCCAGGTTATAGCTATTTTAGTTTTGGGGTCAATTTTTCACTTTTTCAATAAAAGACCAAATCTTTGACAGGCTGTAACTCAGAAACTTTTGGGGCTGAAGAGTTGCAATTTGCACTGCGTTTGTGCATTGATATGAAGTTATTATGTTTCAAATTTCAAGTTCCTGCCGTTAATAGTCTTGGTGCCTATCCAGTTGTCTATCGGATTTCGGCCACTCGACCTTCAGATTCGGAAATTTTAACAAAAAATTAAAACATGACAAAAAAATATTTTGATGAAATATAAAGGGGAAAAAAATTAACTACCAAAAAGTAACCCCCCCCCCCCCCCCCCCTGTCTCTGTATACACATAAAACATGAAGCATTGTAACAGACACGTTGTATTTTTCGACAATTAAGGTTATGACTGTTAATATGGAGCAGTTTTAAATCGGGTTGGTAAATATCTCTGTATCTGTATCTTTAGCGTACCGAAACAGTTGCTGGCGAATGTGTAATGTTGCTGCATATAAAGAGAAACGCTCTTTTTTCAATCCAAGGCTTGCTGATTTTGCATCTGGTTAAAAGCTTGATTTAGCAACATCATATTCGTTCGATCGTTAATGTCTGAGGTTTATATTATTCATAGAAATATTGTTTTGGGTATTAGGTGTATCAATGAAAATTAAATGGAGTTTTACATCATTCTTTTCTGCACCTCTTAGGCTAATGATGATGGATGTATATCAATCAAAACACAACGCATTGATTATATAAAACTGAAATACTAGTAGGTTTTTTTATGAGAGAAAAGGTAAAGAAATTCAACAAAAAAGTGAAATTTAATTCAATAAAACAATGTAATATAATATATCATATATTTTGAAAAAAGAAAAAATTTAACTAGTTTTATAGAATGAATAAATGAAAGAATGAATGAATGAATTAACAATATACATGTATATATATCTAAATAACAACCAATGATGTACCATTATCACACTCAGAATCAAGAACCCACGGAAACTTTTCACCATTCTATTTTCATCCAGTATGGGCTTTTCAAATTTTTTTTTTACCAAATAGTGTTATGTTATAGCATAATAATAAAATAATGTTATTAGAATAATGTAAAGTTAAATACATTCTAGTTATTATTATAAATTCAATTCTAGTTTTTCTGGTATCAGGAATAGGAATGGTACAATTAGAAACCAATAGGGTTCTCCATACACAAACAATTTCTATAAAACATCTTGTATGCTAGGACTGGGTATCGATTACCAAATTGATCCATTATTGAAGAAAGTCTACCGATCAATAATGGAAATATTTTAATTGAGAAATCTTCTGTGACCTTATTCTCAAAAACTTAACTTGGGATTTTAAGAATTACAGTAATCTGATTGATAACAAAATAAGATTTCAAGTGGATTTTAATGATTGGCCAATCAGATGACTAGAACACTAAAATCATCTTAAGTTAAGTAATCGAGAATAAGACCCAAAATCTTTGTCTGTTGTTGTAAGTTTTTGTATCTGTATCTTAAATCTGACATCGAAGACAAATGAAACTGAACTCAACGGCATAGTCTTGTGCTTCAAGGGATTTTACTTGTTTATGTTAAAGAAAATTTGACTATGAATTTTAATCGATAATGAAATTTTGAATTTGATAATCGATTATTTTACCCAGTACTAACTGACAAAATCTGAAGAAAAAAAACATTTACATGTAATAATGAAGTGATTCTAAATGACAATTTGTGCATTTCAAAATGAAAAGGCAAAAATATACCCAATATCTTAATATATAATATAACATGATCAATTCTACAATATTTGTAATGATATTATAATTATATACATACAGTATATGATTTAATAAATAAAAATTGCGCTAAAAGCAGAACCCTCAATCATATAAAGCAATACATGCACAAAGTATCCTGTTCAATCAAAGGTGGCAGAGTTTATTATGATTCAACCCTTGAACCGCCAGTAGGATATTCTTTATTTTATTGTTATAAATTTAGTTGGTCAAAATAATCTTTGACTAAACTAAAAAAAAAGTTGGGATTATGCATATTTTAAATACTTATAATGTTATGGTAACTTGTTTGAAAAAATTCAGCCTTTTTCCAGGAAGATACAAGTGAAGTATCACACATATACCCTCCTTGTAAGAAACCAGAATATCCACCTACTTGATCAAGGACTAAATTTTGATAGGCTCGTACACCCTTGTGATCCATGATGCAACCTTGTGATTTAGATGCAAACAACACAAAAAAATGGAAAATTGGGAAACAAAGAAAATACCAGTTGGAATGTTCAATATGTTATATCTTGAGCAGAAAGTCCCTTTTTTACGGAGCCCTTTTTCAGTATCAAAATATATTGGGAACTTTGAATTTAAGAAAATATATACGCTACTTATATCATGAAAAAATGTCTGGAATTTAATTATTTTATGGAATGTTCAAGAACTAATAGAAAGTGAATCAGAAATTGGTAGCCATTTGTTTAATTTTGTCCTTTTTAGGGCCTTATTTTTATTTGCTGGAGCTGTTAGTACATAATGAACTAATAAGTACATAATGAACTAATAATAAGTACATAATGAACTAATAAGTACATAATGAACTAATAAGTACATCATGAACTAATAAGTACATCATGAACTAATAAGTACATCATGAACTAATAAGTACATCATGAACTAATAAATATTAAACATAAAGTAAGAGGAATAACATTATCACAAACAATGAGATCTGCTTGACAACTTTCTTCAGATCTTAAACAAAGAGATAATTTGATGTAAGATACTTGACCTATTGTAATATGGTTATTGCTCATTGAAGAAAATAAATAACTTTACCTCAGAGAGATAAAAAAAATTGAATTATTTATTACTTTTAAATTCTCCAATATTTTGTGACCAATACATTTAAATTTTGTGAAAATAAGAACATATTATAAACTACAACAACAGGTGATGAAAAACAACATCACAATAGTCAAGACACCAAGGTAAGCAAAAACACAACCATTAAAAATTACACATGAAATAACTGCAGTTCTCACAGAACTTATAAATTATTATTCAAACATCTTTATTTAAACTAAAAGAATGTGATCAAGAAAGTTTACATAGCATTGTTTACATACATCTGTTTGCCTCTATTGGTGTATTACCCATTAAATAAATTAACGTATACTAAGGGCAAATAATAACATGTAAACAAGGCTTTAGAGATCAAAACATTACAAATTGCGGTTTTAATTCCGAACAGTTTAAGTATGTGAATTAAGATGTGAACAAGCGATATCTGGTGTCTGGTACGGGATTAACGACACAGAAGAAAATAAAAGAAGCGAACATACAGAGTATGGGTCCAGACATGATATGTTTCTACTATTTTCTGCAGTATCGACAATCCAGGACCGGACCAGGCCCAGAACCTCAACAATTAATGGCTTTAGTCTGAAATATTCATTTGAAAGATAAAATATCAAAGTAATTAGCCATTTGAACCCTCACATGAGATGCTATTTTGACAAACTCAATGTGAGAGAAACATCAGGTGTACAGAGAAACATCAGGTGTACTGAAAAAAATCAATGTTCAAAAACATTATACAAAGGTATTGTAAGACATATTCAAAAACAACATGATAGAGAAGAGAAAAAAATGAAAATGGAAGTTTGTTCCAAATGTCAAATTGAGCAAATTGATAAATATAACAATTATTGTCAATATTTACAAAAAAATGAGACTTTTTATTAATATAACAGTTAAGTATCAAAAACAAATGAGACCTTACAAACTGCATTCTTTGTTGAACCTTAGTATGAATAATATTTCAATATGATAAATGTATCCAAAATAAATGAAACCTTTAAACACTACATTCTTTGTTGAACCTTTCTATCAAAAAATTTTCAATATAATAAATGTATCCAAAACAAATGAGACCTTAAAACTACATTTTTGGAACTTTTGCCATACATGAGACCTTAGTCTCAACAATATTTCAATATACTGGTAATAAATGTATCCAAAACAAATGAGACCTTAAAACTACAATTTTGTCCATACATGAGACCTTAGTATCAACAATATTGTAATGTATCCAAAACAAATGAGACCTTTTTTTAATTATTGCAATGACAACGGATTAAGTATCAGTATTACAGTAACATATCAAAACAAATGAGACCTTTTAGGGGCTGATCTTTGGGTTTAATGTAAGACCTTTAACCATTAGCAAAAATATGAGACCTTAGTATTCTTAATAAATACAAATGATTGTATTCAATAGCAAACATGACAGTATAACAATAACAAATGAGATTTTTTCAGGAAGCAAAATAAAGAGTTTCAATTACAAATGGTTGGTATGTGCTAAAGAATGCAAATTCACTCATAGAATACCCAATTATTCAGTAAATTTACTCAGTTAAAAGGTAGATTTACTTCTATAAATATAGAAATATCCCTGTAAAATTATTCTCACAACATCAAACAGTGTTTTTTTAGTATCAACTTTTTGATTTTGACAGTTTGATTGTGAGATCGAAACGAAAAGGTTAAAAAATTTCCAAACTTAGATACCAAAAGTATTGTATTTGGAAATAAATTACATGTATCAATTTTACAGAGATATTTCTTTTATTTAAAACACTAGTATTGCCTTTAATGCTATCGGCAAATCAAAATTATGGAAACCAATCATACCAAGCTTAATTTAATATTTCAGTCTTTTTTCAGTCTAGCATTGTTCATCAGTCCAAGATTGTAGTTTTGATTTTGGCCCTAGGATTGTAGACCTTATCATGTCAAAAAAAATATTTTCAACATCTCCAAATAAACAAGGCATTTTTTATTTTTTTTTGAACAGACCGCCATCTGGTTACTCTTCATTAAGAAATATAAAATTAAAGGGATATTTTCACTAACTGTTAGTCTCAGAACCTGGAATTGTTTAGCTTATCTAATCTGTAATAATGTTCCAAACTCTTTCTCAAAATTTAAGCCTTCAAATCCCTGTGTATCCATAAATATCAGCGTTTGAAAGTCAAAATTATGACTCGTCGTTTAGCAAGACTTATATAGAAACACATATACCGAAAAAGAAAAAGAAAAAGAAATGTTAAGGAACATGTATAATTGAAGGGATTGTGCGATTTTTGAACAGTTCAATTCAATTCCAAAATCAATCTTCAAAAATGCTGAACATTCCAACTTAAAAATATAAAATTAAGCCTGGAAGTTGTGAGGCAACAGATTATATAGATATAAAATTAACAAAGTCACATTCTAGACTATATAATAAGTCACAAATTTCCAAACTGTGAATAAAACTCTAAACATGTTCAATCTTGATAAAATCTTCCTAGATCTGTCAGCTAAACCATACCTTGTATACTCAATACAATAGTCAAATTGTTAATGGAATTAAACAATGGCAAAATCACAAAAAAAATAAATTGCACTATTCCTTATAAGAAGCCATGGAAGTCTCTTCTATAATTGTATGAAGCGCCCTGTATTTAGTACCAATGATGGATGATAACTATCTATTTCTAAATGAATGTCTTCTCACATATGAACATAATATTTGAACATTCAGGATGCTGGAGATTATCTAATATTCATCGGGCTGAAAAGGAAAGACATTAAAATTAGGAAACGCAATGTC
The DNA here is from genome assembly GCA_029955415.1 of Lottia scabra. NCBI lineage: Eukaryota > Metazoa > Mollusca > Gastropoda > Lottiidae > Lottia > Lottia scabra. Next base: position 14,299,565 of record JARJEI010000003.1, read on the forward strand.
AAAAATAATGGGCTGGGCTGGTTTTATGATCTCATGGTTAAATGAATATGTTCATCCACTCTTACAAGACTAGATCAAGAATGAATTAAAAGTTTAAAAGATCAAGAAGAAGATTATGATTTTAGATTTTGAGAAAAAGAGGGATTTTGGATTTTTTTTAATGCATTTTGAGAAACTCAAGAACTGTTAACCCAGAAACATTCTTACTACAGATTTTTCATACTTTTTTTTATTGATCTGATCAGATAGAGTGACAAATAAATCAACCAATCAGACATTGCCATTTATGGTTGTCATGGTGGCAAGGATGTCTTTAGGAAGGATTTACTCAATTTCAAAGCAATATCAAGGAATAAGAGATGGAAAAAGGAATCATGCTCAAAATTCAACATTTATGTTATTTCATTGTAAAGTTTGTTAGTATCATACATGCATTTGGATATGCACATACATGGCACATGCAGTATTAAAGGCAATTATAACGGTAATATCATGCGCACATATATCATTGCATTCAAGAAGAAATGGAAGACAGAATGAGAATAGCAATAGATAAAAGTAACATTCAACACTTGTGAACTCTTCAAACCTCTTCTTTATCCAAAATTTTCATTTCAAAATTATAATAAAGGGGGACACTGAAATGGCATCCAAAAGGCAAAAAAGTTTTGTAAGAAATATTTTCAATAGTTAGAATTAGAACAAAGTCAGTCTTAGTAGAGAAAAAGATACTTTGATCATACTGAGTAAAGTCAGAGGGACTTGAGAAAATAGACTTCATGGAAAAATAAACCCCTCTAAATGAGTGAACTCTTCTGAAAGTTACATTTCCATACAGGACAAGCTTTAAAAATATGCATGAGTGGAAGAGTTCAAAATGAGATGAGGGGTATAAGGTAAATTATGAAATCATTACTTTGCTTTACTTGAATTGGTCGGACCCCATGGGTGGGAAGTGGATCATGTGCTTCATAAAAATCAATGGCTATATTTGGAATGAACAGTACACCAGAACAATTTCTTAATGATTAAACACAAGTCTTATACAAAAAGTGCTTGTCTCCCTTTTAATGATGAAAAATGTCACATTAGAAGCGGAGTGTTGTACTCGGCCATACACAGTAAACAAATATAGAAGGACCAACCCAATATCAAAACAAATGAAGGTTATAACAACAAGAGTGAACACTCACAAAACATGGTAACTCGAATACAACAAACAGACGTGATAGAATGGTTAGGAGGACGTATAAACCTCAGGAGTTAATTCAGCTGATAAAATATGCCACTGTCGGAATTCACGATCTGGGTTCTTCAAGGCGTTAAACCAATGTCGTAACCTTTCACCTTTAGCATTTATACCTATCTGGACACCTCCTGCAAAACAATAGGGATTGTCATGTTTTGGTTTATGCTCTGACAGATTATTTTGATGGCTTCTTGTATTTTTAAATGAAGTCAGACACCAAATTTTTCTAGATTCCGGATTCATGTCCATTTATCTTTGAAACAATTCCCCCAAAATGAAGGAACTATCTTATTTTGACAGATTTCTCATTTTGTACCAGAAAAGTGCAAGATGAACATTAGATTAGAATGCAACAAACCAATATATTTTACCCCATGACTCAGTGACGTCTGCCAGCTCGTCAAGATTTTTTTTCATTTGATACTGATTTGATATTGCTAACTTGTACCGTCTTTTAACCAGTGATATATGCATTTGTTTGATTTTTATTTAATTCTGTATAAGGTATAAGTCTTACCAATAAAGTCATTAGCTTTTCCTATGTCTTTGTCCCAAACTGTGACTTCTAATGTTTTTTTAGGGAGTTCATTATGTTTAATTTCATACACAAATTCCTACAAAAAAGCAAATTTTAATATAAATGGAAAATAATCAAAACCGGTCCTAAAATTGCATAAAAAAATGTAACCAAGGTAACATATGCCCACTGGCAGCTGTCAGAATTGATATGGGCGATAACAATTACTCATATAATTTGCCTACTTTTTTACCTCTCTATCAAATGGTCAAACACATTTTGCTAATAATTCCTTGGGATGGTGTAGTTAGTAGTAGTTTCAGCACTTAACTACTACAACTACCAACAATCTGCTGAAAGAAAACATTGCCTTGTCATCTACCAACCAAATAACTCCAAAGGACATTTCAGACTGTCACTCTGTAATATAATATATACCCACCTCATTAAATTCAGGGTTTAACGTTCTCTTTTTCACTGATGTTTTATATTTAGATTTCTTATCTTTATCAGGTTTTAAATATCTGAAGAAAAAAGTGGGGAATTTAAAAAGATACAGTGAATTAGTTGCCAGCCTACAGAAATACAAAAGTCTAAGTTCAGAAACTCAAGTACAGAAAATTAACCCTCTACTCTAAGATTACTACATTTACAACAAGCTTCAGGGCTTTAGATTACATTAATTTGGGCACACCCTGTATTGGCTGAGCAGATTGGATAGATGGGTTGCATAGAGATCCTGGGAAGCCTACAATAGCATTTTCACTAATTAAGATTTCTATGGGTGCTATATAATTTCATTTTTGGAGGTAGGACTACTGTTATGAACAGACAGGCATTAGCTGATGTTTGCATTTCTTGCTCTGCAGTGCTTAAGTAACATGATGCAACATCTTATTTTCTCTAATAAGTTAATTTTCACACGACGTTTACCGTTGTAACTAGCATGTAATCTAAAGGCCTGCTATTTCTTAAATTGGTGGTGTTAGGTGAGCAATTGAATTCAAGTAAATCATTCTTGTTATTAACATTTTCACTCCTTTTTTGAGAGTTTTCTTTATAACTCTAAACCAGGCCTTCTCAATTAATTTTTGTAAAGGGCCAAATGCATTTTAAGAACAAATAAAAGGGCCAATTGGAGATTAGCTAGCATAGCGAGCACAGTGTTTTAGCAGAAGGGGTCACTCTTGAGGGGTCATTTTCAAGGGCGTCGCAGACCGCCATTTGAGAAGGCCTGGTCTAAACCCATCCTCATTTTTTTTTTTTTTTTTATCTTGTTAAAAACCCATCCTCATTAGCCCAGAAAAGTGGGACATAAAACTCCATTTCATTTCTTTTCATTTATAACCTAAAAAGTTAAAAAATAAAAAAGAAGTTGTACTTACACTTTAACATAAGGATCTGAGTAACCATTAGAATCCATGGAGGCTAATTCAGCACAACGTATTATACGTACTATTAGAGATTGTTTAGATGTCGCGTAACGTAATGATAATAATATCTTCCCTCTTATAGCTATTAAATCATCATCTTTCTCTAACTAAAATGATAAAATTATTAAAATGAAATAATAAAATTATTAAACATAATTAAAGAAATCTGTCTGTCTATCTTGACTGATTTGTTTAGTCAGGCATAAATTGATCTGATTGTATCCCATAATGTTGACTGATATAGTAGTGGCTGGTGTCGTACGAAGATCATGCTTACTCTTTTCGAAACACCTGGTGGTACTTCTTTTTGTGCCATGATTTTTGATACGATTTTAATTAAAAGAGTTGTTTTGTTTGTTAGAATTTTTATTAGTTAACAAACTACAATTATTATTATTATCAAAACATTTATATAGCGCCATCCTCCACAAAACATCATCAAATGTTCAAATGTGCTGTACAAAAAATTAATAAAAAAAATAAAACATCTTGTTAATGCAATTTTTATTTATTTATTTTAATATATATTCAAGAACCAAATAAACCCTAAAAAATACTACATGTTCCCCTTTAAGATTGTTCCTGGTTGAGAATGGATTAAGAAGTAGTTACATTTAAAGGAAAGTATGTCACAGCTTCAAAGTAACAAAACTTGAAAAGTAAGATGCGCATGAGTTTGGACAAAGATTTGTTTTAACATCATTCTTGTCTTTTCCATTAACACAAAGGTAAACATGTTAGATTCAAAGGTACTCGTCCATCATTAAGGGTTTGTGTAAGTCGGTTGTGTTATGCAGGTTTTTTATTTGCGTTCATTAGGTGAAGTTGGATATATTGACGAACAAACATTGGACCTCCCTGTATATATATATTTAGATAATACTTACTGGAAACGTTTTTTCTAAGTAGACATTAAAGGCTTTAGTTTGATGTGGTTTCAGTTTTTTTAATGGAACTCGAGTTTCACCAATAAAATCAAACCCAAAATGATCTTCATCCAACACGGATAATCTGTAATAAAATATTTAGACAATGGACTATGTTATTTTCTCAGGTATGAAACATACATCAACTTTACCACTTTCAACCGTAAATGCGGATATAGCGGCTTAGTCATTACATGATATATACCTGAAAAGCCGCAAGACCGGCCGTTGTCAAGTGACGTCATACAACGTTAATGTAATACACTTTAAGAAATGTTGCTTGGAATTCAGGGTATATGACTTTTTAGTCAAAATAAAGTCAGGGTTCAAAGGGTTAAGCAACATTAACAAGATTTTCTTGACTTTTTATGTGAGTACGGACATTAATAGCACCAATCTTTTTTTCTGTCAGATCTCTGTGATTCCAGTTATTCCACTAATTGTCGTCACAATTGCAAAGGCTCTCAGTTACTATCAACAGCTTAAATTATAGTGATGTCATAAAATGCTTAGTTTTAATGGAATTGCGAGAACCAGACACATGACTGAAAACTATAATGGTGCAAATTAGAATCTCATAGAAAAATAAAAAGTTTAGCAAACCATTTTAAAATGCTTTTAAAATTTATCAGTAGAGGGAATTATCAAGCAGACCAATGAGTTGTTATTATAAAATGATGTATAATTATTACCTCAATGTTTTTTTGACCACATCTTCTTCAGTAATACCATAATAGGTCAATGTTTCATTCCATTCTGGATTTAATGTTTTATGGATTGTTTTTGTTCGTAATTTTGTAGACTGAAATTAAAGGAGTAAATCTTAATAACACAGAAAAACTGGTGCTGCAACTTGTCAACATCAGATTACCTACAGTGTACCTACTGGAAACACAGAAGTATGTAAATTCAAAACAGGATTGAATGACAAAAATGTGGCCATTTTCAATGATATTACATCAAATACAAAGTTTTATGGTATTGGCAAAGCTCAGTAGGAATTGAGTTGGATTGTCTGCTGTGCTGCAGTTTCCTATCCTCCTCTAGGTAAAAAAAAATGTTGATTCCTTGTCCAGTGCTTTTGTGAATTGGCCAAGTCTAGACTATCAACTTAGTATCAACCAAAACACATCAGTATGAAATAAACATGATTAAAGAAATAAACGAACCTTATTGGCACCAGGTAGTAGATGAAGTTTAACATAAGGATCAGATAAACCATTAGAATCCATAGCTTTTAAACCCTGAAACATAATGATGGATTCAGAAATGTCATATTTTAACATTGTGAAGGTTTGTGCTCAACTTGGGAGCACTTGAACATATGACAAAATGAACTAAATCATTTTCATTATGCACTCTTGCTGTACATGTAATTACAAATATATGGAACTAAACAACTTTATAAAGACTTTGAAAGAGCAAAATCTTTAAAATTATTCATTTTGTGTGAAACAAAAGCAGAAACAAAACATTTCGTATAAACGCAAAACTGCTAAAGTGGCCAAAGATATTACTTACCTTAGCTCTAACTATAGTACAATATAAGGCGTTATTAACTGAATCATATAATAAAGAAAACTCTAAACAACCTAATGATGCTGAAATAAAGAAAATTGAGAAAATAAGCAACTTAGTAAAGCACCTGTGACGTACTTTTCATAACCATACTGAGATGATTACAATGGGCAATGCTATGCTGTGGTCTATGCCCAACGAGGGATATTCATTTTTGTCCTGGTAGTACAGAGATCCTTGATGTTGGTCTCATATCTCAAAGTCAGTCTAGCAACAAAATGCAGGCCATGCTTACAATTTTAAGATTCTTTTCATTTTTAGAATGTCAAGATATTCAAATTTTTTTTGCAATACATTGGAAAAGCGTTTATATAATTTTTTTTTACAATACATGTATCTATAATAAAAATCCGTACAAGCAAAACAATTTCTTTAATCAATAATCTGGTCCAGAGCACGACAAAATCGGGCTCAATTATAGTATAGTAGTGGACTTCCCATACAAGATGTACTACAGGTGTTTCAAAAAGAGTAAGCATGTTCTGCTTTACGCCACTACTATGATAAAGAAATGTGACTTACTGCCAGCATCACTATCAGGAGAAGAAATAATCTCATCTTCATCTTCTTGATGTTTATTAAATTTATTAATAGCCATATCAATATTATCATCATCATATTTACCACTAGATGGCGCCGATTGAGCGGTATGACCAGCTGTACCACCTGTACCGCCCTGGTTAGATCTCGTTGAACCATCTCGACTGAAACCTTTTTAATTACAACATAACATAAATACAAACAATCTATAGCTATAACCTAATCCTGATTTTGATAGTCAAAAAAACTGAAAATGTGTCTTAAAAATTTCTAGGATATCAAAAATGGAAATAAAATGTAGATACTCGGAAAAGTAATAAAAAATTACACTTATAATGCATAGGTATAATTTCAATCACAAGAATCATTCATTACAGCATATACTGTTAAAAAACTGAATATATAAATTCACTAACACCATATAACACACAACAGCAAATAGTCATGATTGTGATTTATAAAAAGAGACTACATTGATTATGAAATTCAAGCAGAAGTATGTCAATATGGCACAAGATTCCAATATAAGTTTCATGAGCATAGATAGAAGATATAATTTGTGTAAAAAAGCATAAATGAGTGGAGTCATAGAGCATATAAGTCTTAACTAGCTATTCTGATATTTTCTAGGATACATTTTCATGCATTCAAGCTTCAAACTAGAGAAAAAGTATGATGTTTTCTTAATAACTATTGAGGTAATATCATTGGGCAGCCGTGGCGGGTGTGGCGCCAAGCAGGATATGCTAACTCTTTTAGACACCTGATACCACTTTTCATTATGAAATATTTACTCATTTACTGATGTACTTACTCAAATGAAAAGTTCATTAGCTGCTACCAATGTATTGCCAATGCGTTCACATGGATTTCGAGATTTGTTTTACGGTTGGGATCGTTTGTGCTTGGTTTTATTACCTTCTCTTTCTACTAAATAATTCAGACATGTTGTATAACCAAAGAGAATAAGAATCAAAAGGAGATTTCAGAAAGGAAATTGCGTAAAATTTCACAGTGATTGAAATCTGATTGACTAATTTAATCATGCATCTGAGAACAAATCAATATTTGTTGAATGCAGTGGTCTATATATAGACAGACTTCTATTCAAAAAGATTTGGTATATCAGGTGTCCCGAAAAAAAAAAAGAATTATCTCAGCTGTTGGTATCTGATCTCTTTTAAAATTTTCACAGATATACTTTAAAGAGATTGTAGAGAGGTTTTTCTAAACTTTGTAAGTGTATCGGGGACACTGATAGCATCAATTTGCACCATTCCAGTAATCTACCAGAAGCTACTATTGATATCTATGCAGATCACTGGTAGTGGCGCCATAAAATGTGTTACTTAGTGTAATTACAAGAACCACAGACGTCAGAATGGAAATTGGAATAGCGCAAATGGATGCTATCAGTGTCCCTGATACACATACAAAGTTTAGAAAACATCTTTTCAATCCCTTAATGGTATCATTGTCCAACCCTGACAATATGATGACTTTTATATTTTCAGCATTGGGCAAAAAATCTTGATCAGTTTACCAACAGCTGAGTTCTGTTATGTCAAACTTGAGCAAGTTTTTGATGGAACACCCAATTACAAAAAATTATACAGATTAAAGGGGTTGTAACGACGTTTTCTAAATTTTGTATATACGTATTGAGGACATTTTTAGCAGCATTTTGCATCATGCCAATTTTCAATCAGACATATGTGGTTCCAATAATTCTACATAAATGTCACAGTTTTTGTCTTAGTTTGAGGCTTGAATTAATAATGAAAAATGATAAAAACATGCAATTAACTAAATCTAACTGCATTGTTTATAAATCTGGTTTGATTATCGTCTCATTTAGAGATGTTGGTAGTAGGAAGGGATAAAATAAAACTTTCTAAAAGACTTCCAAACACTATTAATCAGTTTAATTATTAATTACAAAATATCACAAAGTGGTTGTAGAAATATTGTTGTGAAGATACTACTGATAAGTAGTTTGTTAGGGTGGGGATTTTTATTAATGATCAAAGAGTTAAAATGGCTAAGATTATGTATGTATATGGAAATCTGCCCTTCGCCAAACTCTGATTTTCAGAGTTGTGCTGCATTCCTAAGTAATTATGGCTTAGTTTTAAAATTTAACTTCAATAAATTATTTCTTATCAACACAATTACTGTTTTGAAAGAGTACTGATTTCTTGTAGTATTTCGCTTATTTACTTGGTTCACAGCAAAATTTATCATTAACAAAACTTCAACAAGTACAAAATTCAATTCCAACTTTTCATCAAAACTTGAATCCAATGATCTACATACTGCGTATAAAAATTTGAAAAAAAAATCATTCTTGTACATAAAGCTCCTGATTTCAACTACAACATTTTTTTAATAAACTTTCATTTCTTCTAAAAAACTAACAGATTTTCATCATGAATTTTAACTTTCCAGTTATCCTAAAAGTAATCAATTTTTCTCATTCAAAATACAATTTCCGATAAAATAGGAATTTGATTGTTTAAAAAGGTCAGAAATCATTGGGTTGCCGATGTTATAGTAGAAGAAATTAATTGGAAACAAAGGAAACGGAAATGGAACACTTGATTTGCCTCCAGCTATGGTGGAGAATTCCAGGGAAAACTTTAATTGATTTCTTCCAGTTTCAATAAACTTCTGGTTTTCTGTTAAATCAATTTGTTATACAAAGAACTTATTCTTTTGATTTTTCTTTAATAGAAATAAAGTTCTGTTTAAATAGCTGCAATTGGGCTTATCTAATGGTTTATTTTTTATTTAAAAGAACTTTTGCTATAGAATTTCTGCCATCAGGAATATTTTACTCCCTTTAAAGTGAAAGATTCAGTATTTTGAGGGTCGATTTTGTCCTTGAATATATGTAAATAGCCTTCTAAAGTATTAGAACTGTACAAAAATTGCATAATCATTTCAATTAAACCTCTAACTAACATTTGTGATTCAATTTCTGCATACCATATATTTCAGGGTATAGTGTGCACTTTTTTACCCTGAAAAGCGCCTGTCAAACAAAGGGTGCGCATTATACACGGTGACTGGAATTTTATAAGGCAGAGACTCTTATGCTGATATACATTAAATTTCGAGGAAGAGTTGTGCATAATATTAATGATAAGCTTATCTAAGCAATTCTCATTTCAGAGACTAAGGTAAGATTGATCAAACGAATGGTGGTCATGTCCCTTTAAGTTATTTTAAGAAAATTAGCTTTATCCTTTGAAGAAAAAGTAGCGAGAAATTAATATGCTAGTTGTTACTTTATTCTAATCCCTAAATAAAGTTAAGGTCTGGAAGTCTCTCAGAAAGTTGGATGACGGGGGTTCCTCAATTATGGCAACATTATGATTTGGATGAGCTTCAAGGGTTTAACATTTCAACTGAACTTAGCTGGCAAGTGTTGGAAAAATGGGAAAAATTGTCATTTGCTAAACGAGCCAAAAATTTGTCAAATGGTGTTAATAAGGTGCATATGTGCAAGGGTTAATTTTCGGTGGGACAATTTTTGTTAAATTTACAAATGACAGGGTTAAATTTGAAGCCAGGTCACAAACTCCAGATTTACAAAGCACTAAAAAAAAGCGAGCACAAATCTAACCAGATAAACTGGATTTCTCACTGTCAGTTTCGTCATGGTAATCATGGTACTCATCACCACGGCTACTCTCAGTCGCACTCAGTTGACCTTGACCTCCATAGTTACCACTAGTTATACTTGTCTTACTGTCAGCTAAATGATGTGTTCCGTAGAGATGGTTACTTCTTCCACTTCCTATACTCATATTGTCACTTTCTAAAATTAGAATTCAAATGGAGTTCTCATTTTTCTGCTTTAATTGCCGATGGAAAATGAATGAACATTGCCATGCAGTGTGTGATGGGGTAATTTCGTGAGGACAATGACATTAGACATTCTTTGTTCTTTTCAAACTGTTGTTGAATCTTTAATATGTACAGCTTGCAGTGCAAAATTTCCTCTCCAACATGAATTATAGAAACCTGTAGTTCTTGATTAATTTGTCAAAACAAAATGCAACACTACTGAGATACTGTAAGATACTATATTAAATATGGTTAATCATCAAAAAGTTTTATGAGTACATTTTTCTAAGAGAGCATCACTTTATATTTAAATCAAATCAAATTTTATGCCCAATTTTTCGTAACTTTACAAGGCTAATAAAACATGTCCATTGACAAGATAGGCAATTTCATACCTGATTCAGCACCACGCTTATGTCTCTGTTTGGAATTAAAATTGACTTCATCTTCAGAACTACTGGAAGAATCTTGTTCACTACTCTCACCATAACTAGCTAGAAAACATAAAAAAAAAGATAAAAATCATTCATTTTGAAAACTGTTAATTTTGAAAAAATATAAATATTATTTTGAATGAACTCCTGCATCAAAAATGACTGGCTTGCAAGACAGATAAGGTCTGCCATTCTATAAGATCTGAAAACATTTGTCAAAGCAACACCCTAAATCTTTGTTCATTCTGATTAAATGCAGTTTTTGCCCCATGTTCCCTGCACAACGGTGCACAATCTTAATGATCAAGCCGTTTGTTAATGCGCGTTTCTCGTCATAAAAGACTAGTAAACCCTTAGCGTCTTTGCCTTAAGCTATCTATTTGAAAATTGACAGAAAGATACTACTAAGTGTCCAACGAAAACATTTATATCTGCATTTTAATTTATTTTTTGTACTAACCTGTTCCAGTACTAGAACTACCCCGACCTTTATGCCAGGCAGGAGAAGGGCCACCAGGTCTAACACGACGAGAACCTTGTGTATGTATTCTACCTCTAGCCTGATATTTGGTATTTTCTGTTTTTTTCTCTGGTATGACATATCTTGGTATAGCTTTAAAAAACCAGGCACCAGATCTCTTCCAGACCTATCAATACAAATAAGGAACATAATAATAAGATTTTATTATTACCACCTTGTTATGAACGTCCAATCCTCATACTGCCACTAAAAGTCACCAAAAGTCTCCATTGAAAATCATGGATTCAAAGGCTTAACTTTTGAAAGAGCTACAAACAATATAAATGATTAGCAATGCTAAAAAATCTTAAAGTAAGGTACAAGTGGTCAAATGTATGGTGGATGTGCCCCATAGAGACTGGTGTTCATGATTTAATGGTGACAGATATAAGATGATTAAAAAGTTAATGGTTGATAATGATTAATGTAAGAAGATCAAAAGATTATAGTAGAAGTATAATGATGTAAGAAAAGATTTAACAGTGATTAAGGAAACCTGTTCTACTGTATAATATTCCAGATACCTCTTATACTACTTTTATCACTTTTAATCAAAGACATTTGCAGGCGACGACAGGGCTGTTGAATTAGGTTTATTTGCTACGTGTGGTTGAAGCTTCAAAATTTCATTTTTACAACATTTTTTTAAACAGAAACAGTTTTGTGAATTTTTTCTAGAATGCATTGATCTAAATTTATTGGCTAAAATGTTATATCTCATTTTTAGTTAGTATATGTAACATGAAAACCGGGAAACATGCAACAGCTCCAATACAACCCAGGTGGCTTGCAACCCTTTAGCTCTTCTAAGAGTTGTCCCTTCCATTTATCAGTCTGTCTCCTATATGTATCCTTAGTTAAATATGCTAGCAACCCCTTTGGAATATTTTTTGCTTCATTTGCTTAAAAATTTCTCTCAAATCTGTTTCAAAAACATCACAACACAACATTCAGCTTCCATAACTCTGTTTGTAGAAGGTAAGTTGTTAAAATTGAATCTTCATCATTTTCGAGGATCGATTTGGCCCTTGAATCTATGTAAATAGCCTTCAGATTTACTGGAACTACCCAAAAATCACACAATCCCTTCAATTATACCAGTACCTTTACAGATTCTGAGACAAAAAATAAAAACCAGCAATGATTGTGTTTATTACTACACAAGATTACAGCCAATGAAAACTATCACATCTATTATTGTCAGATATAACCAGAAGCTGATAAGACTGACATTTAAAATGGCAGAAATAGTATAAAAATATACTGATAACTACTTTACTGACATTTTACTAGCATTTTAAACTGTGTATACAACACAAGTAAAGATAGCTTGCCAGGCAAGGTAACATACGCCCACTTCAGCAAATTAAAATATTTGAAAAAGTGTATTGCACTATCGCACTTATTTGAGCTGATATTTAGATGAATCAATTCGAATGAAAACTCTAGCCTCTATCATGTACACAATTTTAACGTTTTTTCACCAAGTCTAGGGCGATAACTCATAAACCAACGACTAGAAACGTACAATTCTCAAATTTATGCGAGTTATTATCAAGATGAAGATACATACCAAGTTTCATTCAAATCGGATAAAAACTTTAGCCTCTATGGCATAAACAAGTTAATTCAAATGTTTTTCACTAAGTCAAGGGCAATAACTCATAAACAGACAACTGGAATTTTGCCATTTTCAAACTCATTTGAGATATTATCAAGATGAATAAACATACCAAGTTTCATTCAAATCGGATAAAAACTTTAGCCTCCATGGCGTAAACAAGTTAATTTTAACGTTTTTTCACTAAGTCAAGGGCAATAACTCATAAACCGACGACTGGAATTGCGCCATTTTCGAATTCATCCGAGATATTATCAAGATGAATACACATCCCAAGTTTCATTCAAATCGGATAAAAACTCTAGCTTCTATCGCGTACACAAGTTAATTTTAACGTTTTTTAACTAAGTCAAGGGCAATAACTCAAAAACCGACGACTGGAATTGCGCCATTTTCGAACTCATCCGAGATATTATCAAGATGAATACACATATCAAGTTTCATTTGAATCGGATAAAAACTCTGGCTTCTATCGCATACACAAGTTAATTTTAACAATTTTTCACTAAGTCAAGGGCAATAACTCATAAACCGACGACTGGAATTGCGCCATTTTCGAACTCATCCGAGAAATTATCAAGATGAATACACATACCAAGTTTCATTCGAATTGGATAAAAACTCTGGCTTCTATCGCATACACAAGAAATTGTTGACAGACGGACGGACGGACGGACGGACCGACGGACGGACCGACGGACGGACAGGGGTGACGGCAATATACGTCCACATTTTCATGTGGGCGTATAAAAACTGGTGCCATTAGGTAGCTTGGAGCAAACTTCAAAGGGATTGTAAAGTGGTTTTCTAAACTTTGAATGTGTATCAGGGACATTGACTCTGCCTCTTTGCTCTTCCAATCAAGAAAGCAGTTAAACTTAATTTCAGTTTGTTTCAATCTCAATTGGAATTCTCGATCCTGAAGATATATTGGACTTCATAACAAAAATAGCTTTTTATAAGGCTTATTAACCTAGGCTAATTAGATCAGTATGTGTTATGTGATTAGATATTATATAATATCAGAGTTCTACCCCAGTCAATTTCATAATCAATCATTTAAATCTGAATACAGGCAACAGTTACATCAGTATAACAAATGAACTACTGATACTACTGGTGCTTGATTGTAAAGTGATTTTTAAAACTTTGTATGTGTATCGAGGACTCTGATAACTGTTAGATTTAGTGGAATTACAAGAACCATAGACGTCAGAATGGAAATTGAAATGGCGCAAATTGATTCTATCAGTGTCCCCGATACACATACAAAGTTTAAAAAAAACCTTTACAATACCTTTACAATCCCTTTAAGGTAATTGGATTATTACACCATTCTTCACGTTTGAATGAACTGCAAGCACTAAGCTGAACCATCAAAAGATAATTTGATCACTGTCTGTTATGTAATAAACTAGTTTATCTGACTTCCATCGGATGGTTGGCGGGATTTTCAAGCCCTGTCCATCAGTCAATTGAATATTGATCTCTATAAGTGATAGATCTACATTGGTTCTTGAATGAACTGTATGTTCTTGGCAAGTGCTGTTAGCTTTAATTCGGGTCATTATAACCCGGAGGCGGATCCAGGATTTAGAGAGGGGGGGGACTCTGAAATATAACGTCCTTAAAAATCAGAGGCAATTTTTTAGAGGGTTCTGACATCAGTCGGCCAAAAATAGGGGGACTCAAGCTGAATATGCTGTGTTATATAGGTAGGTATTGATAGAATCAATTGATTATCGATATTTATTCACCAAGAGACACATGTTCCAAATATAATATGCTCATCAGGATAACTCAATTGAAGGGTTAAGTTTCTAATATCTAATCAATATTAAGAGACTCAAAATAAGAGCTCAAAAGGAAGAAGTAAGTAGATTCAAATTATAAAACCTATGTTGATAAAACCTGGAAGTGATGCATGAAATTTTATATTTTGACATTATGTTTGTTAAATAGCTAGAGAACAAAAAACCAGACTTTAACTTTCAAAAGGTTCCCCATAAATTGATCTCTGTAAACTTATGAATAAAAAATCGACAACTATATCCATTCAAATCTTCAAAGCGCTAGGTCTGCACTGACGTAAGATCATTATGTAATAATTGATTATTGATTCTATAATCAATCAAGTCTCAATAGACACCAATCTACTTAGAATACATCTTTATTACATTGGCTCTTGAATGAATAGAACCCAATTAACTGGAATAAATTGTTATGTCTTTAGTTCTTCTATGAACCACAAGTGCATTCACTAGGGTTATTGGGTTTTAAGTTTGGATCCCTTTCTGAGAGTTCAAATATGTAACAACTTCTATTGCTCAAAAGGCCTTGAACAAGTCATCTTCACTTATAATTCCAGTCAACACAGCTGTCTGTATGGAAAACCCAGAAAAGATCAATTCCAAGAGTTTTGGTCAAGGACCGTCTGGTAGAAAGGATCCTCATATAGGTAAATCAATCAATGCAAGATTTCTTTTTCTTTTCAAGCATTCTTTTTTCTTGAAAAAGGAACAGAGGCCATGAGGGTGAAGCTGTTTCAAGCCAAATTTTGATGTTAGAGAAAAGAGATCTAACAAATAATCAAAGTTTAATCACCTGACCATCATATTGAAGCAGGTGGCACATACGTGGGAAAAAAACACCTTATAATATATATATAATACTTTCATAACTCTAGATTGTAATACACCCACATTACAATGTCATATTTAAAAAAATCAATAAAATTATTTCTTACATTGAACGCTTGTCAACACCTACGAAACGTCAGATTTTGTCTATTTTAACAATGGTTTCAGAATTCTAAGGCGTTAAAGTGTCAATTGTTAAATTTGCTGAATATGAACTCACATGGAAAAAAAACATGCACAATCGATAAGATCTGGACAATTTAAAGGTGAAGTCCCTTTTAAAATAAGGAACATAATACTCACTTATTGTTCAATGAAAATTATTAATAAGATGCTCTATATTACAAGAATATCTGAAAAATTTGAGAAAAAAAAATCACACTCTGTAGTGCCTGGATAAATCAGATTTTGAATTATTTTTATCAATCATATCAACTTCAGAACTATACTAGCATGCCTAACAACCTTGTATACTATGCGAAGATCGCAATAACGAACAAATTATAGTTCAGCCAATCAAAATCATTCTTCAGAGAGGGTTGTCTTTAAAACCAGCCAACCAAAATCATTCTCCAAACTATAGCAGTCTATCATGACCAGTATATAGTCTCAAAAGAAATGAGCCGAATGTTTTGTTATGTGGGAAGACTGAATACTTGAATAATGAGACTCTTCTGACTTTTATTTGTTCTAATGGTGAATACATTGAGATCTTTAGATTAGGAAATTGTTAAATTTTTGTTTGATACAAAACTGTACAATTTCTGGTTATCATATCTAAAAAAAATATATCCTTTTAATGCCTGAAGACCTCTCTGGTATGGTTACTTTAAGTTTATAAATCAATCTTAGTCCATATAGAGTATCCACCTCTTCATTCGTACACTGTTACAAGTAAAATAGGCTGTCAGTAGAAATTAACGAAACCACCAATTGATGCAACACAAACTGTTTCTTAATGTCAATAGATCAATCTAATTTCCTCTTATTTCCTGCAGTTTGATAAATGACTGTTTACCAAATAAGGTAGTCATGTGATACAATAATATATGGTGTCTAAAAACAAAGGAGATACATTTAACACAAGGTTCCAAGGGCAATGTTTGACAAACGCTTAAAGGGATTGTGATTTTCTAAACTTTAGATGTGTAATGGGGACACCAGTATCATCAATTTGCGCCATTCCATTTTCCATTCCGATGTCTGTGGTTCTTGCAATTCCACTAAAACTAATGTGTTTTATGACGTCACTGACAGTGATCTACTGGAAGCTACTATTGTTGTCCATGCATTAATTTTAGTGAAATTGCAAGAACCACAGACGTCGGAATGGAAATTGGAATGGCGCAAATTGATGCTACCGGTGTCCCCGATGCACATAGAAAGAAAATCACTTTACAATCCCTTTAATAGTTTGATTGAACTGATAATTTGCACTCAAAGATTTTCAATTTAAAAAGGTAAAAAACTGAATCTCCCTTATTGACAATAACAGCCCTGTCAACAACCACATTTGCTTTACTTGCAAAAGAAAAATATCAAATATCAACTTAGTTTATCAAACTAAATTTGAAAATGGCATAGAGGAATAATATTCAAGAAAATTTAAATTAAATTTGTTATCCATGTTAAAGGGATTGTAAAGAGGTTTTCTAAACTCTGTATGTGTACATATGTCGGAATGGAAATTTGAATGGCGCAGAATGATGCTATCAGTGTCCCCATAACACATACAAAGTTTAGAAAACCTCTTTACAATCCCTTTAAGCTTTGCATTTCATTCTGTTTATAGAACTTAAATCATAATTAAAAAACATTTGCTTTTCTATTTCACAATGCGCGCCATGCTGTTACAGGATATTATTTCAACATAGATTTAAATAGAAAAGGATGTAATTCATAGTGGCTGGAAGCTGATAATGTTTTTTTCTCCCCAGTTTCCTGAAATGATTAGAATTAAAGTTGGCAGGGTAATAATAGAGTTCTATATATCATACTAAATCAATCGTATACACCCGGAAAAATATATTTAACGAGATATGTTCACTATCTCTTCGACCAATCAAATATTAGTTTTAGAATCTGAACTTTCACAACTATTACAACAAAGCAATCAGTTTTAACACATTTTCATGAAAATTATCTCAATTTTCAACTGACATATCTCTCTAAAAAAACAATCAACAGCTAATCAGAGCAAATAGTGTGTAAACAGTTGCAAAACAATGTTGGAACACCTTGATTAGTTTTCTTAACTTCTAGTGAGACTATGTATTATACCAGGCCTTCTCAAATGGCGGCCCACAACACCCTTAAACATGGTCCCTCAAGAGTGACCCCTTCTGCTAAAACGCTCTGGTAGCTAAGCTCTATTTGGCCCTTATATTTTTTTTCATAAAATGCATTGGCCCTTTACAAAAATTAATTGAGAACGCCTGTAAATAAAAAAAAAACATATACAGAAAATGAAAGAAAAATGTTTAGGTAGGGATATTATTGAAGGAATTATGTAATTTTCGTGCAGTTTAGTATTTCTGGAACAATGTTGGAACACTTAGATTAGTTTTCTTAAAAAGTTAATCATACTTCAGTTTGACATGATCTGCAAATACTGATAGTTTTTCATGTTTATCTTTTTAACATAAACTTTAAATCATTGTCCAAGAAAGGAAAGGTTAAAACCACAATTCCTGTCTACCAGCTGATCCTTGGCAAAACCTCTCGACATTGCTCTTTCATAAAACATGTTAACCATTTTATAACCAAATATCCTAGGAAATTGATTTTATACCCCAAACCAGTCTGGCTTTTTATCACAAGAAAGAAACAAGATTAAAATTGTCTTAAAGGGATTGTAAAGAGGTTTTCTAAACTTTGTATACGTGCATCGGGGACACTGATAGCATCAATTTGAACCATTCCAATTTCCATTCCGACGTCTGTGGTTCTAGCAATTCCACTTAAACTAACACGTTTCATAGTAGCTTCCAGTAGATCAGTGGGGATGATGTCATAAAACGCGTTAGTTTAAGTGGAATGAAAATTTGAATGGCGTAAATTGATGCTATCAGTGTCCTCGATACACATAAAAATAGCGATGGCCATCGTAATACGCCCACTTTTATAATGGCAGCCAATTCGTCCGGGGGGTTGACAAGAGTGATCAGTAAATGAAAGATTCTGAGAATGACATTTTTCTTTTTACAAGTGTAAAACTATGGGTTAAAGTTTCCTGGAAAAAACAAATGTGTCACTGAAATATGCATAAAACAAGGGCAACCAACGTTTAGGTTCCATCTTAAAATGATTAAGAGCAGTCACATAGTTGATGATGTTTCTGATTTTCAATAAGGTGTATCCGAAGGTCAATACAATCACCAACAGCCATTTTCATAAAAATCCACCAAGAAACCAACTCTCTATCGTGTCCACAACTTTGAGAGTGTAACAGCTGAAAAAATTAACGCGTTTTAAAGAACAAGGGCAATAACTCATAAAATATTTTTTAGATGTCTCTGATATTCAATAGGGTTTATCCTAATGTCAATACAAACACTCATACCAAGTTTCATCAAAATCCATCAAGAAACCAGCTCTCTATGGTGTCCACAACATATTTTCAAAAGCAAGGGCAATAACCCCTGAAATATTTTTCGATTCGTCTAATTTTCAATAGGGTTCATCCTTGGGTGATTACAAACACTCACAGCAAGTTTCATAAAAATCCACCTAGAAACCAGCTCTCTATGGTGTCCACAACTTTGAGAGTGTAACGGCTGAAAAATTAACGTGTTTTAAAGAACAAGGGCAATAACTCATAAAGTATGTTTTCGATGTTTCTGATATTCAATAGCGTTTATCCTAATGTCAGTACAAACACTCATACCAAGTTTCATCAAAATCCATCAAGAAACCAGCTCTCTATCGTGTCCACAAGATATTTTCAAAAGCAAGGGCAATAACCCATGAAATATTTTTCGATTCGTCTGATTTTCAATAGGGTTCATCCTTGGATGATTACAAACACTCACTGCAAGTTTCATAAAATAGCGATGGCCATCGTAATACGCCCACTTTTATAATGGCAGCCAATTCGTCCGGGGGTTGACAAGAGTGATCAGTAAATGAAAGATTCTGAGAATGACATTTTCTCTTTTTACAAGTGTAAAACCATGGGTTAAAGTTTCCTGGAAAAAACAAATATGTTATGTGCCTAACTGTATTAAAGAAGTGTGTTATATTCCATAATATTGTCTTGTGTTTTGTTATATGTGCTCCTCGCTTCTATATGTCGTTCAAATCTTATAACAAATATGTCACTGAAATATGCATAAAACAAGGGCAACCAACGTTTAGGTTCCATCCTAAAATGATTAAGAGCAGTCACATAGTTGATGATGTTTCTGATTTTCAATAAGGTGTATCCGTAGGTCAATACAAACACCAACAGCCATTTTCATAAAATCCACCAAGAAACCAGCTCTCTATCGTGTCCACAACTTTGAGAGTGTAACGGCTGAAAAATTAACGTGTTTTAAAGAACAAGGGGCAATAACTCATAAAATATTTTTTAGATGTTTCTGATATTCAATAGGGTTTATCCTAATGTCAGTACAAACACTCATACCAAGTTTCATAAAAATCCATCAAGAAACCAAATCTCTATGGTGTCCACAACATATTTTCAAAAGCAAGGGCAATAACCTAGGAAATATTTTTCAATTCGTCGGATTCTCAATAGGGTTCATCCTTCGGTGATTACAAACACTCACAGCAAGTTTCATAAAAATCCACCAAGAAACCAGCTCTCTATGGTGTCCACAACTTTGAGAGTGTAACGGCTGAAAAATTAACTTGTTTTAAAGAACAAGGGCAATAACTCATAAAATATTTTTTAGATGTTTCTGATATTCAATAGGGTTTATCCTAATGTCAGTACAAACACTCATACCAAGTTCCATTAAAATCCATCAAGAAAACAGCTCTCTATGGTGTCCACAACATATTTTCAAAAGCAAGGGCAATAACCCAGGAAATATTTTTCGATTCGTCTGATTATCAATAGGGTTTATCCTTGGGTGATTACAAACACTCACAGCAAGTTTCATAAAAATCCACCAAGAAACCAGCTCTCTATGGTGTCCACAACTTTGAGAGTGTAACGGATGAAAAATTAACGCGTTTTAAAAACAAGGGCAATAACTCATAAAATATTTTTTCGATGTTTCTGATATTCAATAGGGTTCATCCCAATGTCAATACAAACACTCATACCAAGTTTCATCAAAATCCATCAAGAAACCAGCTCTCTATGGTGTCCACAACATATTTTCAAAAGCAAGGGCAATAACCCATGAAATATTTTTCGATTCGTCTGATTTTCAATAGGGTTCATCCTCGGGTTATAACAAACACTCATAGCAAGTTTCATCAAAATCCATCGAGAAACCAGCTCTCTATCGTGTCCACAACAATATTGTGGACAGGCAGACAGACAGACGGACGGACAGACGGACAGACAGACAGACAGACTGGGGCGACTACAATATACGCCCACATTAATGTGTGGGCGTATAAAAAGTTTAGAAAACCTCTTTACAATCCCTTTAAGTTTGAAGGACACATGATTTGTCAGTAAATAGATAATAACAGTCCATTTCACCAAATATAAACTGGAATCATATTGAGACAGTAGACAGTTGTCATGGAAACACATTCCCTAAAATCAATTGTAAGGAATGTATGTATTTGGAAATGGTTTTCAACCAATGTGAAGAATGATTCCTGTCAGCAACGGCTGCTTCAACTCAGCTATTGATTTCATTTTATTAATTTTCTTAACAGTCCTATTTTGTTCCAGAGCTTACAGATGGTTGGCACATACACCTTACAGCTGTCAATTTCGGTAGTTTCACATTGAAGTTGTAAGTCAATTTGACATCTCTTACTGTGATTATTAGCCTAAATTAAAATTTATCATGACAATCTGCAAATCAGACTTTCAGTCAAGAGTATACAGAAACTCTTTCTATATTCTGATGAAACCAAAGTCATAGGCAAAATCAATCTGAAGTCTTTTTCGAAGTCTTGCGATCAAAATGTAATTTGATTAGCCAAAACTGAAATTAGGTGTGATAAATTGCGAATTGAATTTTACAATCTTAATTAAACCTTACACTTAAATAGTTTTTTTCTATCAACAATTAATATACATTTATAAATGTGATTATAAAAGTGAAGTAGACAATTAATTTAACCAATTAACATTCAGATCAACCTTCGTCAATGTTCAAGACTAACAGCAATGATAGGCTGCCATCTTGCCTAGTAAATGAGCAAGAAAAGACAACTCTTGTTCGGTGATTGAATTTGCTTAATACATACTTATTAAGGTGTTTATATGACTAAGAAATGAATTGGTATTTTACGTCCCACTTTTTTGCACTTTTAAGCTATGAGGAAGGGCAAATGCCATACAGTATGCAATGAGGGAAATTTTGACAGGAGAGAAGCATTAGCCTACTCTTAGTTTCGATTTCAAACTGTTGAAGGATCTTGAACGTGTACAGCCTTCCTGTAGCACACAGGTCCTCAATTTATGGTCCGATACGAATGTTTTTATGCTTATTTCATGTCACCCCCTCCGTCCTGCATCACTGACAGGGAATTCAGGTTGAAAAACCTGAAGGTATCATGTAGCATGTAACATACAGAAAGTCTCGCACACAAGACTGACTTGCATAAAAGTTCAAACTGAAATATGCCATCAACCTACCAGAACTAAAAAATGACAATTTTTATGGCAGTTTCGTGCCAGTTGACGGCAGAACTTGTCATTTTCTTAATAGCTTAAATCAAATGGAATGAAATTGGAGCTGGTAGCATCAATCACTGCTTATAATGGTAATTTTCTTTAGCTGATAATGGCAAGGCACTAGAGGAACAGTTAATAGATTACAATAAACAGCTACTGTATAATCTAAAACCAAACATTATCCAAACTGAAGGAATAGAGCAAGTTTATCTAAATCTTTAACGTTGATTGTAAAGTGGTTTTCTAAACTTTGTATGTGTATCGGGGACACTGATAGCATCAATTTGCACCATTCCAATTTCCATGCCGTGGTCTGTGGTTCTTGCAATTTCAATAAAACTAACGTGTTTTAAGACGTCACTGATAGTGATCTACATAGATATCAATAGCAGCTTCTGGTAGATCACTGTCAGTGACGTCATAATATGCATTAATTTTAGTGGAATTGCAAGAACCACAGATGTCGGAATGAAAATTGAAAAGGCGCAAATTAATGCTATTATGTCCCCGATACACATACAAAGATTACAAAATCACTTTCGTACAATCCCTTTAAATTAATGAAGCTCAAAGTGAGGGTATGTTTTTGTATCTTTGCACAAGATTTGCATATCAGATTAATCCTGAACAGAGCTCAAATAGCTGAATGTGAGCTCTGTCAGCTGTTTAAGCAAATAATTAGGAATCTACATCTTGTTTCAAGTTTTTCCTTTTTTTTTTTTAATCAATTTTTTATCAAAAGGATATTTTTTGGGTTAAATCAAAAGAGAGAAAAAAGAAGAATAATTTTGCTTCTGAAGTTATAACTGTTTTTTCTTTCAATTGATGACTATTTTTTTGTAGTTCTTTTTGAAGAAAATGCAAGAAAGATTGTAATAAAATTCTCAGTACCAAAAGTAATAATCAATTTGATATCTGGAAGATGCAATCCACTAAAAAGATCATACTATGCTATAAATAAGCATGGATAAGCATGTAGGTTAGAATGGTGGCAATGAGATCTTACAAAATTTGAAAACAAGTTGAACAATGATTTTGTTCCATCTGCCTTAAAGCGATACCACCTCTTAGAATGAACAAAAAACTTAAGTTCTCAAACTTGTTCAATAAAAGTATATATTCATCAATGGTGTCGAAAGTTTACAAACAGAATCCAATAAACCCATAAAACTATATAAATTTCCATACAATAACAAGTTATAAAATTGAAAAACGCTTAAAATTTGATTAAGCATTTTTCAATTATTGTATATAAACATAGTTTTCTGGATTATTTAGGTAATCTGTGGTATAGTTATGCCACCAGACAAGTCCCCTGATGAATAAATACTCTTATTCACCAAGTTTGAAAATTTTATTTTTTGTTCATTTTAAGAGGTTGTATTCCTTTAAAGAGTGTGTTATTTCCAACAGCATCCTTAGTGATTTAGGTATTGATAGAATTGATATAGTGATACGACTAAATCAATTATTCTAACTCTAGCTGGAAACTTTCTATACAAATATAATTATAGTTGGAATGAGATTATAGCTTATTTGATCAATTCTTCCATATCTCAACAGACTTTAACTCTTTCACCGTCAACTACAAGTATACTTGATACCCAATATTGTTTCATAATAACATATTTCTTGAAATAATAAAATTCCGTATCAGCAAAACAATTCCCTTAATCAAAAATTTCGTCCAGAGCATGACAAAATTTGGTGCAATTATTATATAGTAGTGGACTTCCCATACGATAAGTACCATCAGGTGTTTCGAAAAGGTCAAATCATGAGGTGCAACGAGATCAATTCATGTCTGACTAAACAAATCCGTCAAAATGCAAGAAAGTGAGCAACAGTTTTAAGAATAACAGCTTATTACTAGTAGGTTCATTTTGATCGATATCTTTAGAAGGTCTATAAGAGTGCATTAAAGTGTATTTAAGACAACAAAACCACTGGACATCAATAGTTTCCACTTACACAATTTGTATGCAGTATCATATCTTGATTTACAATAATTCGTGGAGAAGTCCACTAATATATAACTATTACTCTCTAATTTGCCATGTTTTTGGATGCGATTTTGTTTTTGGAAAAGAATTGTTTTGCTTGAACAGATTTTTATCATATTTTATAGGATACTAATACTAATTTAGACACTATCTTTCACAAACTAATTTCATGTATTTTGGCAAAGCTGGGAGCAATAAATCAAACAAACCTTAATGATACAAGATCATAAACATCTAATACAGTTTCTGTAATGAGTAATCTTTTGGAACAACAAATTCTGTTATATAACTTCTTTTTTTCCAGAGTTTTTGAGATAACATAGAAATGATCAAATAATATATCATGCTCACATTCCTTGAGTTTTCTTGAGAAACGTAGATTTGAAAGATTATGTATCCTAAATCAATCTGTGTTACAATGACATGATAAAGATCCTTAACTCTTACTAACATCATTAAAGACAATCAGATCAGATAGTGTCAATCAACATTACCATTATTCTTTATCAAATTTCAATCAATTTCTTCCCTTTAATCATCTGATCTTTCTTTAACACATCAATATCTTAATCTTAAAGATGGATTCTGCCATTTCTGGGAGATAGTCTTTCTCTGAACTGTGATAGATTTAACATTTGTGGAACTATTAAACTGCATTCTAAGCTGCTTAAAGGGATTGTAAAGTGATTTTCTAAACTTTGTATGTGTATCAGGGACACTGATAGCATCAATTTGCACGTTTCAAACGTCTGTGGTTCTCACAATTCCTCTAAAACTGACATGTTTTTAACGTCACTGATGGTGATCTACTGAAAGCTACTATTGATATCTATGTTATAATCACTGTCAGTCACGTGTTAGTTTTAGTAGAATTGCAAGAACCACAGACGTCAGATTGGAAATTGGAATGACGCAAATTGATGTTTTCAGTGTCCCTGATACTCATACAAAGTTTAGAAAATCACTTTACAATCCCTTTAAAAAATACTAAGATATCTTGCCAGACAAGACAACATATGCTTACTCGAAGCTTTAAATAACAACATTTGGCAGTACAGCTACCATCACAACCATGAAAAATACAATTTAAAATCAAACAGTCATTTATTAACAACCAACCGAGGTGCTCGAAAAGTTTTAAATTGTACATATGAGCCAATGTTGTCTAAAATATATTTCCTCTAAAATTCAAACAAGCTATTTTAAATCTAATATCAAAATAATTTTATAGAATTCCACAAAGATTCCAAGTTACATAAATCAACCTGGAGAATAACAGTTGAACTTCCAGAGTTCCAGACAAATTATCTTATAATGACTTCCAGAATAGTTCCAATGTAGCTAAGTTTAGAGAGGTTATTTCAGAACTGAATAAATAATTGACTTCCGAGCTATAAATAAACTCTTAATCTGAAGATTCTTATAAATAAAAGAACAAAGGCTAAATAAAGTACATCAAACGTTGATTTGTTTAAGATGTAAGGATTTCTTTAAACTGGCTTTACGTTTTTGTCCAAACCCTTCCATTGCTTATAAGCTTATCTATTTGCTTCCATTGCTTAGCTTATAAGCTTATTACAAAACAAAACTTCCTTTGGATAATCCAAAATCAAAACTGTGATCAGCTTCAAAATCAGAAATAATTTCAAAATTTCATAGATCCTTCACAGTTTAGATGAAGTATCGTAATCAGATTGGGCATATTACAGGAAATTTGGAGCAAGGTTGATGACTACATATTCCAACTGTTCAGGTCTACAACAAGATCCAAATTTGGCTCAAAAATTGTACACCTGTTGGCTATTGATGTGAGCTACTGTTAGCTCGCTCTGTTATAAGTGCAGAACGGTCAGATTGTATCTGATGCCAAAGCTAGCAGTTGAAATCCATATGCTCTCAGATTCTGCAAGACGGGATTTCTTTAAGATGATGAAATTGTTGGAAACCATATACAATGTTTATTGATTGTCTTGACATGATAACTGAAAAACTGGGTTGCTTTAGTTTATTGGTTGCTTTAGTTTGTCTATATATGTATGTTTCAATGTATATATTCAAAGGTATGTCACATGAAGTATCAGATTAAAACAAATCAAAGAAAAGTAAAGAACAAACTTTGTTTTATGTGTAATATATGGTTGCTGTCAGGTACAAAATAAATTTATCAGTCCTGGCCACAAGAACTGATCCAAAACAACACACAAAATAGAGATCTCTTTGAGAGATAACTTTTTGAAGCCTATATCACTTAAGAATAATGTTTCAATGACTGAAATACTTTTAACAAACAAATTTGCATATGAGAATCCCCCCAATGGTTAATATTCTGATATACCCCTATAGTATACATACTCTAACTTTCTCAAAGCATTAGCTTGATAAAGATGATAGTACCATCAGCAAATGTTACATTATAAAGTGTGTTATTTTTTATACTAAATGAAGGGACTGAAAAAATTATCAATGAATTTAAAGTATGTCTTACCTCTCTTTGTTCACTACAGATTTTACATAACCACAATGGTTGTCTCATACTGTTCATAGTATCTACTCCACATTTAGAACATACAGCCTGAAAATATTACACATAATCAGTTAGTTCACAGGAGTAAAATAAACATGCATCTTTCCACATTGCAATCTTCAAGACAATAGGTGACGAAAATCAATGAGACAGACATGATATCAAATAAATAGTCAACATAGATCAATTCATTCAAGTGTTCAAGAAAGAATAAAAACTTCCTGTCTAATGCACTTAAATGGGATGGAGAGCATAATTTGACCCCCAAATGAAATCAAGCGGTGACAAAGCGGCAGTTCAGATCACTATCCTGCATCCCAAATGCATAAGTTTAGTTACTAAAATGGCATGACATTGAATGAGCTCAATCAGTAGCATGTTGGATTGTCTTTTGCTAAATGATTAACTCCTCAAAGTAAGATAAATCTGATGCCATGGCCAATGCTTTTGAAACTCCAGGGAGCAAAATAAGCGGTATCGCATCGCAGTTTGCGATACAATTTTCGGCAAAATGCGATGTAATTTCCGTTAGTAGAGCGATACATAATATTTTCTAATAATTATTAAAAATTCAACTTCTAATTTGATCAGGAAAACATTGAGAATCCGTTAATTTGTCACACCTTTGATTAAAATAACCCAAAGCCCGAGATTCGGTACAGAAACAATGGAGGCATGATTGTTACTATAAATAGTATCATAGTCACAGGTTGTGCCGAGTAAGGAATATACTGAAGTTGATAGCAGATGACCTTTCGGGGGAGGCGCAGCATTGATATGACCTACTTGGTTGATATATAAAAGGCAAAAACTCAAGCTTCGACATATCAAAAGAAATATAACACTTGTTCGTATCAAAATATTAACAACTTATAAATATTTTATCCATTTCCGTAGATTTAAATATCATCGGATTCGGTTGTTTTTTTCCCCTGTACGTAGCCTCTATCATCCAGTCCCTATATATAGCTTTGTCGTAGAAAGGTATAGTCTGGGCATCAGAGACTAACCCGTACGACCTTGAAATTTAAACTCAATGTCACGGGAATAAAATGACAAATGCGAGTATGATCACTTTCAAATATAACTTAGAAGATATGAGGAGTATAAAAAAGCCATTTGTGAAGAAATATAAATGTGTAGGCCTGGGTGAAGTAGAAACATTGTTGTTGGAAATGCAATATTATCGCTCAATAATATGGTGTCTTCGTTTTGCCTACTTGTTGATAATTTTGTTTGGAAGAGTACACTTTATTTACGGTGACTGTTTTACAAAGGTTTTCTCCAGGGTCAAAGGAAGGTGAAATAAATGCTTCTTCCTTGCTATTCATATTTTGTACTGGTATTTAAATACAATTCTTGAATTAAGGTTATTTAATGATACTATTCATCTCTTTTATTAATCATTAAAATAGCTTCTATATGGCAGAAGTTTTAAAGTCGAAAAAAGTTTTAAAAAAGTGCTATACAAATTCAACGCTCACAGAAGAAATTGCTCCACAAAATTTAAAACTGCTATGAATGCAATATTGACCAATAGAGCAAAAAACTGCTATGCAAATAAAAAAAGTAATTTGTACCCTTTGTCAGCTTGAAACCCCAATCACAGCTTGTTTCCATAATAAATTAATATGTTTGATTAGATTAAGATATGCATACCTTTTTACAATCATCACAGAAGGTAGGTGAGGAACCTAATAAACCAAACTCATCCCCACATAAAACACACTGTGTCGTACCATTACCTATACTGTTCTTCTTCATATTCTCTAACTTTTCTACCAAACGACTGAAATAATATGATTGTTTATAAATAAACATTGACTTTAACCTTCATACATAAAGAAGCAAAGATTATCAAAGTCCATGTAATTTTTCTTTCACCGAGTGTATCCTTAAATCTTTTGGATCTGGATCTAACTTGGAGGAGGTTAAGTTTTTATGTCAAATAAGAAATTATTTTCAATCCATGAGCACATCCAAACCTTGTTAACTTGACTTGAATGACATCATTTCCAGTCATTAAGCAAACCAAATAATTTACTCTAAGACTTTTAGTACTTCTTCTTAGCACTTCCTGCAACTATATCAACCACAGATATCACAAAATTATACAATAAACATAAATATCAACAAACATAACATTTTTACCCAATTCGTTCTTGTTCTGAATCATCTAAATATTCTGCTCTCTGCATCACCCTCATAATTTGTTCCTGTTCATCAAGATTTAGCTGTTTAGCTTTCTGAAATGATGTCAGTCTGTTGGTGTGTACTGACCATCCTGTCCCTAGCCTAAAAAATAACATTGTATGAAAATTATCCAGTATCAACATTGCACTGATGAGGCCTCGAAGGTTTACACTGTTACTTCATCTGGTCTTTTGGATTACTCAAAATTCTTGATTGTAAATCTAATAATTTGAATGTTGTTGAAATGAAGCCATTGGTCAGGTCAGGAGCATGAATGGTTTGCATGTCCAGTCAACATCAGTGAGTACTGATTAAAGGATGTGTATTCAACCTTTCTATGTTTATTTTGGACACTTATCCTTTAATTTTCACTATTCTGTTTCCCATCAGAAATTCGGCAAATAGTTATGAATGTACTTCGTAAGTTATAAGTGCATAAATGTGAAATAGCTCTTTTTAATTAAAATTATAGTAAGAGTATTGATAAATATTAGAGTTAAGTCCCTTGATAATATAATTGATTGATATATCGCTACGTTATTCCCTGAGTAAAGTAATAGTCATGACAGTTTCAGTGAAATATTAAAGGGCCATTCTGCTTTTTTGAAAAAAGTTTCCATTATCAAAAAAATCGCAAACGCTACCTGAGAGTATTTTTAAAGTATGATTATTGTATCTCTATACCTTCTTGATCAAACTGAATTTGGTTTTAAAGGGTTGATTACAAACAGGGAGTACTAATTGTTAATTAAGCAATTTGACCTAGTTTTGGTGTTTGCCCTTTAAATGGCTCAATATTTCTAGCTGAAACCTTTTACATACACGAGAGGGACATTTCTCTACGTTTAGGCGTTTATTTTACTCAAATCCGTTCAGTAGTTTCCTATCAACGTCCAAAAAACAAAACACACTTAAAAGCCTTACGTAAGGTTTTTAAGAATTTTAGCATGTTTTTAGCGTTTAAAAATTAACGGCTGGATTTTTTTAGTTAAAACTTTCAGATAAATTAAAGGGCACATAGTTACAGATTTTGGTGTATAGTTTTCACAAATTTGAGCAAAAAAAAATTTTGACCTAAAAAAAATTCAGACTGTCCCTTTAATACCCAATAGCATAATAGTTGATAATGAAATATCCTTCATCAAATTTGACAGAAAATAGTTTGCTGGACATGACAATATACCTTCACATTGCTGCTTTAATTAAATTTCACATTTTTTTCCCTAAAAGCTGTTAATATATGTATTTCTATTTCTTTTTTAAGAATTTTGACAGAATATTTGTGTTCTGAGTATAAGTCCATACCTTGTCTGCAATTGCACAAGGTATATTTCGGTCTCCAATTTTCTAGTAAGTTAATATTGGATATGAACATTTTTGATCTTGTCTTTTAAAATCTAAGGGGGTTACCTATTTTCAGTTTACATTTTAATTTCTGAAATAAATATTTTTCATAATAACCAAAAACAATAGCAAAATTTTTTAAAATTGGCAATTTGAAAAAAGTAATGCTATCAAAGTTTCTGACAATTTTGGTATATATGCAATTTGATGATGACAAATCTGACCTAATTCAAACTATCATGAATAATAGATTCAGCTCATAATACTTGATAATATATTGTCAATCACAGTAGCATTAACACTTATCTTATTAGAACCCATCAGTAATATGCCTTTAAGTGTTTCAAGTGCAGACACGTGACACTAGCGGCAAGTACTATCATTTAGACAATGATCAATACAGTTATATGGAATAATAATTCAGTAATGGAAGTAATGGAACATTAACCTAGTTAACTCTTCCAGATAACCTGATACCACTCTGTGACACAGTTTGTCAATTCAGCACCATTTGCACTATATCAGGCCTTACATTTATGAATACAAAAAAGGGCCAAATTGAGCTTAGATATCAAAGTGAGCAAAGCATTTAAGTGGAAGGAGTGGCCTTATATATTTGAGAAGGCCTGCACTATATTATATAGTAGTTACTCTTTTCGAAACACCTGATGGTATTTTTCTTGGTAGGATTCTACTTCAAAACAACTATTACCCTTGATTTTGCCATGTTTTTTTCTTATGCTATTTTGATTAACTGAATTGTTTTGCCTATACAGATTTTTTTCTGTACCCTTTGCATGGAGTCTTTACATTATAATACCAATTTATATAACAATTTTAAGTATTAAAGGGATTGTAAAGAGGTTGATCAAACATTTTATGTATTCATTGGGACATAATTTCTTCTATTTGCAGCATTTGTTTTTCAGTCATATGATTATGACCGAATTGTGTTATTTAATTGCAAGACCAACAGATATCTGACTGGAAATTGGTGCTTTCAGTGTCCAAAATACATATAAAAATATTAGAAAACACCAGGAACATGTATCTTTAAGGCAGGATTCACTGATAACAATTACTACCGGTATATAAACATTAGGATTTGTACCCTGGATTAAGTTATAAGTGCATTAATGTGAAATAGAATTTTTTATAAGATATCCAGGAATGCTGCAAACCCTAATACACATCTAATAAAGCATCCTAAAATTGTGATGTTTCTTTATGTGTTCAATATTTACAATAAAGCATCATGTATAAGAGATATGTAACCTATGTTTTATAATTTGATAAATCTGTCAATATCTCAGTGACAGATGTTGAAATAAACAAATTACTCAGTAATCAATATATCATATTGGTATACGCCTAGTTCTCCCTCATTCATTCTATATTTATCTATTGAATAAATATGATATCTTTTTAACTCCTTTATATCTCTTTATTTATTAGGTTTTACATGTAAATGAAGTACTGGGTACTGCTTTAACTGATACTGAAATTTTATTAATATTAATTCATGCCTGTGGCTAGTAAGCTTATACAGAGGGGTTTTATAGCACAGTCAGTTGTTGCTCTTTACAAACATGACGTCATTTGCTTGGATACGAGTAGAGTTTGGTTCTCAATCAGAGTGTGAATGTCCGGTGATCTTGAATAAGTCATCTTCACTCATGATTCCAGTCAACCAAGTTGAACGGATAATCCACAAAAGATCAATGTCAAGAGGTTTGGGCTGGGAGAAAAGATTCTCACGGAACCTAAGTTGTTATCCTTGTAAAATAAAAATGTTTCTTTCTTTCAGTCATATTGACTGTTATAAACCAATTATTACATCCCATTATCTTTTCGGAATTGATGGAAATTCTAATGATAGAAGTTATGAGTCCCTGATGCATAAAACCCCATAAAAAAACTTCTTGGCTATGATTTCCAGATTTCATTTCCTTCACAAGTAGATAAATAAAAGATTAGGACACAAAAGAAATTATAAGGCTACCCAATTTTAAAAGAACTATGGTTCTTTGGGATTTTCCATACCTACGGGTTGACTGGAATTACCAGATTTTCATACAACAATACATCAGTTCTGACAACAACCATTTGTTCCACGTACGAGTACGTCAACTCATCAAAAATCCATACTCAAAAGAACATTTGAGAAAATAAAAATCACTTACTTTGCTCTGAGAGCAAGCTGTCTGTCGTTGGGACAGACCCATCTATCCATGATGGTGTTTTAAAATGATCCACTAGTCCATTTAATCATAATCAACTCTGCTACTATAGACTGACTGTATAATAGACTGGTATGATCTACTCTATGATGGTCTATCTGAAATATAAATATAAAGATATCAATCAATTACTGGGTAATATAATAATAACAGATTATGTAAGCTCTTATAGTAATAAAATGCTTACAATCTAGTTCTGCTACACGTTCTTTCTGAAATTTACTACAATTTATCATCAATGATTCTTCATTGAATTGTGTCTGTAATAAACATCATAATTGGCCAAAATCTATGCCAGCCCATTAAACCCACTACTACAATTGGTTTAAAGGGATATGTTTGCTAATCGTTTGAAAAAAAAAATCTTTTTTTTTAGTCTCAGAAATTAATTTTTTTTTAGCTAATTTAATCCGTAATAATGTTCCAAACTCTCCCTCAAAATTTATTCCTTTAAATCTCTGTGTATCTATATTATATCAGCTTTTGAAAGTCAAAAATACAACTTGTCGTTTAGTAAGATTATGACTTATATATACACAGAAAATGAAAGATAAATGGTAAGGTACTATATATAACTGAAAGAATTGTGTGATTTTTTGGCTATTTACATAAATTCAAGGCCCAAGTATATCCTCGAAAATGCTGAACATTTCCCTTTAAAATATAACAAATGACCTTCTACAGAAGGCGAATACAAACTGATCATGAAGGCAAGTTGACCTAAAACAAGACAGTAAATGAAACGAAGCTTAGAGATAAAACTAATTGATTGAAATAATGACCTCTAACAGAATAATCTTTATTTTGGATGGTTAAAGACAACTAGTAAATAAATCAGAAAGTAAAGAGAAGATGATAATCAATATTATAATCCACTGTACGTGTATAGGAATCATCTCTATAGAGTTAATCAAGTCTCCAAGACGGGATCTTAAACAATCATACAAACACATTGTCCAGACTATATATCTGACATAATATTAATCATTTCTTAGAACCTAATAATCTAGGCTACAACTAAATTAAATGATTTGATCAGAAACACCAGACATTAAATCATGATCTTTTACGTATTACAAAAGTGATACTCTCTGGAAACATAAGAGTTATAAATCGCATTTTGCTTATTTTTTTAAGAATTGAAATATTAACGTCATAATAGTTCTGAGATTCTTCGTTGTCTTTGGGTGGATGAAAATAACGACTTTTAAAACTGTCATCTGCAACTGAATTCATTTCAGCCAATCAGAATCATTGCCCCTTTCAGGGCAAAACATAATGTTTAATTTACCGCAACGGACATCGAAGAGTTGAGCAGAATGCCTTTACAACAATGTAACAATCAACCCTAAAAATCAAGTCTACCATCATTACCGAACAGCTTGTTGATTTAGTGCCACTGAATCTATTGAATAGGTTGGCTATTCATGTAACAAAAAGTATATCAAGTCCCCAGCTTCATTAACAACTTGGTACCAATGGAATTAAGAAACATCAACCAGACGAGATCAATCATTATCATCTATGATATCTTGATAATTGTGTCTACCACTAAACAGTTAATCAATAACATTAGATTATCCAGTTCAACCATCACTTAACTATCAAACAATATATTGACTCTGACCAGACACCATCTTACAAGGAATCAAACTTCTTAAGGAATTAAAGGTCTTTTGAACTGGTATCACAGGTCATATGTCATTGACCAGTGCTAAAAACATCTCATCAAATCCATTATCATAATTTCAGCTTTGTTGAACTGTTTCAAGAGGCATCTTTGATTGAAATTAGCTTGGCAAACTTGTAAACACAAGATGTTATATGTAACATCCGTACCAAGTTTTATTCATTGACATTGATGGAAACAGAGTCACACTCACCATTATAACATGTCAAACTTATTCTTTAACTTAATTAATTTGTTTGTATAAATATCCAACTTAAAGGGATTGTAAAGTGGTTTTCTACCGTAAGCTACTATATCTATGCAAGATCACTGTCAGCGACGTCATAAAACTTGTTAAGTTTTAGTGTAATTGCAAGAACCACAGACGTTGGAATGGTAATGGGAATGGCTCAAATTGATGCTATCAGTGTCCCCGATAAAAATACAAAGTTTAGAAAACCGCTTTACAATCCCTTTAAGTTTTGATTCACGCCTCTTAAGCTCTTTCTTACTCAACACATCAATGTAATGACTTCATAGTCCAATCAATGACCTCGTAAAATGAGTACAAACTAAAATGATACAGCTGCATTGAAGCAATTTTCACTGTTGGCGGTTTATATCACTTAAACAGTAAGATAATCAACTTGACATTTCCTATCCAATCATATATAACATCTCACATAACAGATTAATGTGATAGACCAATGAAATCAGATGATCCATCATGACCTAGGCCAGTTGTTGTCCAACTGTTAAGTTCATTAACCTTTCTGTGTTAATCAAAAGTAAATGACCATGTAGGAAATAATGGTCACAACAACCTGTCAAATATATACTATCAAACATATGTTACGTGGATCAATAAAAGGGACAAATGCAATTTTCAGGTAGGGTTAGAATATACTGCCTAAGTCTGCCTTTAAAGAAAACATCTTATTTCAAGATCCAGAATAGATCTGACGAAACTTTATACATCACAGATAGTTAAAGAAATCACTTTTGCTATTTCTGGAGACATAAATTCTGAGACAACCTTCCTAACCTCATGGAATTATCACACCATGCAGACCATGCTTACTCTTTTCGAAACACTTCTCTTTGGGGTAGTCCACTACTATACAACTATTACTCTTGATTTTGCCAGATTTTTGTATCTACAGTGTTCCTTTGCACGAAAAAATCTGAGTACGATAGCAAGTTTTTAAGACGCATGTAGAACGGAAGGGTCCATATAAAAACATTCTGAGATTTCCTGCCACCATTTTGCATGAATATTCATTGCGCCATACTGAATACCTAAACCTTTGATACACCTCCAACATTCTTAATAGGTAAAATCAATATAAAATATCAAAATATCGTTTGACTTGATTGATTTAATGACATCATAAACCCGTATTTATAAACAACAATCAATCCATAATAATATCTTCTAAATATAATTCAATCAAATATTGATTACATTGCTATTATTGCCTTGGAAATATCATTGAATACTTCTAAATATCTTTAAGCTAGACTGACTTCGGAAATGAGCTTTAGTTATTTCTTGCATGTCAACTCTACATGTCTGCCATTTTCAGCCCCCTCAAAGTCAAGAATAACGAAAGTGTCTATATGAAATATGAGGCAAGACATGACTTTTCTCAATTTGTTTTGAAATATTTAACACTTTTTAGAGTTAATTTCTTAAAAAGTTTCTCAATTTTCAAATTAATTTTCTTATTCCAGACTGACTTAAATATCTTAATTAAAAAAATACATAATTTCAAATTCGCGTTAAATCCTTTTTCAGTATCTTTTATCATTAAGATAGGTTTTCTTAAATGGACTTTAAAGTGATTTTCTAATCTTTCTAAAAATAAAACGTGTTAGCTTTGGTGGAATTGCAAGAACCAAACACGTCAGAATGGAAATTGGAATGCTGCAAATTGATGCTATCAGTGTCCCCGATACACATACAAAGTTTAGAAATACTCTTTATAATCCCTGTAAAAACATTTTTTCTTACAAAGATTCAAAATAAAGATGCTCTTTCAATCAATGATAGTGATCAGCTTAAAGAATAATCGCCTGATATTCTGTGGGAATTTCACCAGATTAACCTACCTCTTACCATACTATTGATATATCTAACATGTGTTACTTACAGTAACCTAATATACTTTAAAATCAATATATATATATAATCAACAAGTGCATTGACGCAGTGAATTGACTCATGCTTACTCAAAGAACCATGCTTGACACATGTCAGGCAAGCATAAACCCTCAAAAATCGTCTATAGCACAAATAAGACAAAAAACTCAAGGCCCTGTAAATTACAGATTGAACAACTTGACAATCTCGATAGCTTGAAATTCTATAATAATAGACACTTTCATAATAATCATTTTTTCCGAGCCTGGATTCTCTATCAAAAAGAAGAGAATACTTGGTGTCCTGGATTTAAACATGCCAGTAAAAACATTGCCTATAAGCAATTCCAACGTCAGAACTCGATCTCTGGCCAGAAAGTCTTTATATATTGGACAAGCCTTGACAACAAGAGATGTGAAACGTATTAGCCATAAATAAGCTGGTGAATGAGGTATGTTACTGCACACGAATGGAAAATTAACCATAGGAAAATATACTGTAAACTACAAATATATTAAATAAGAAAAAGGCTAGAGAGAAATAAGCTTATATATTCATAAGGTAATGGATATTCTTGGTAAGATGTATACACAAGAGAACTATTATATTATCTCCACGTCTGCAACTGCCTTATAATTTTATTCCATTTTCTTACAATGTAAATGATCCTATCACCATAATTTGTGGTTGTTTTTTTCTTTGAATTAAGAAAGTAAAACAAACTTTAGAGCATTATTCTAGATAAACTATAGCTGCCAAAAGATAACCATGGTGTTAACATTCGCACAAAAGAAAGAAAGAAAGAAACATCTGTATTTTACAAGGATAACAACTTGGGTTCCGTTAGGATCCTTTCTCCCAGCTGATCCTTGGCAAAACATCTTGGCATTGATCTTTCCCGGATTATCCGTACCCATTTACAGCTAGGTGGACTGGAATTATGAGTGGAGATGACTTAAGGTCATCGGACTTTCACACCTTGATCGAGAACCAAACACCATTTCCTTGTATCCAAACAAATGACGTTGTTTGTAAAGAACGATGCGCTAACCACTGTGCTATAGAACCTCACAAGGGTCTGACATTGGGAAAAATTGGTCTTGGTAGCACAATTTCTTTAAACCATAAGTAAGAATCAAACACAAACCATCTAAGACCCTTATCAATGACAATCAAACTTGCAAATCCATTGCAAAAAAATGTGTTATTCCATCCCGGCATTATAGGAAGTTTTGACATTAACACAGCTGAAAAGTTGTTAACACTTCAAGATATAAACATGTGTTATCACCTTAGACTAATGTGAGATATGAAATGGTGTTTTACACCTCACTTTCTGCACTTATTGCGCTAATTTGAATGGACGAACGCCATTGCACTTATGTGAGACAAAAGATCATGTGACAAAACCATATAAATCAGGCTTTCTTGAACAACGTCCATCAAAAAGAGTCCTATAAACAACAAAGAGGATTTTTTAAGCATCCAGCCGCTTGGCAGGGTCCCATACCTCAAAAAATCTTACAATAATTATTTGTTGGAAATTTTTACACACTGAATTATACCATACTTGTGATTCTAAAATGTACCATGTACAGCCATTAATATTCCAGAGTAAAAGCGGCGCCTGAAGCTCATTATTTATTTCTAGGTTATCTAAGTACTAAACTGAGTTGGTATGCATGAGTAATGGGTATTAAAAATTAAGGACTGGCCAAGTGTAATAGGATTATATATACTGGCTGATTTAGATAGTAAAGAAAATCAATAAAAATGTTTTCACTATGAATTATTATTGTACATGACTGAGAATACATACCTATGTTGTTTGTCAATTGTTTACCCCAATTTGTTTATCACAAAGAAAGACTAAAGAGAAGCAGCAATGTTACAATACTCGGAAAGAGAAGCAGCCATGTTACAATACAATGAAAGAGAAGCAGCAATGTTACAATACAATGAAAGAGAAGCAGCAATTTTACAATACAAGGAAAGAGAAGCAGCAATGTTACAATACAAGGAAAGAGACAATACAAGGAAAGAGTCGCAGCAATGTTACAATACAAGGAAAGAGAAGCAGCAATGTTACAATACAAGGAAAGAGTCGCAGCAATGTTACAATACAAAGAAAGAGTCGCAGCAATGTTACAATACAAGGAAAGAGAAGCAGCAATGTTACAATACAAGGAAAGAGAAGCAGCAATGTTACAATACAAGGAAAGAGAAGCAGCAATGTTACAATACAAGGAAAGAGTCGCAGCAATGTTACAATACAAAGAAAGAGTCGCAGCAATGTTACAATACAAGGAAAGAGAAGCAGCAATGTTACAATACAAGGAAAAAGAAGCAGCAATGTTACAATACAAGGAAAGAGAAGCAGCAATGTTACAATACAAGGAAAGAGAAGCAGCAATGTTACATTACAAGGAAAGAGAAGCAGCAATGTTACAATACAAGGAAAGAGAAGCAGCAATGTAATGCAAGGAAAGAGAAGCAGCAATGTTACAATGCAAGGAAAGAGAAGCAGCGATGTTACAATGCAATGAAATAGAAGCAGCAATGTTACAATACAAGGAAAGAGTTGCAGCAATGTTACAATACAAGGAAAGAGAAGCAGCAATGTTACAATACAAGGAAAGAGAAGCAGCAATGTTACAATACAAGGAAAGAGAAGCAGCAATGTTACAATGCAAGGAAAGAGAAGCAGTGATGTTACAATGCAATGAAAGAGAAGCAGCAATGTTACAATACAAGGAAAGAGTCGCAGCAATGTTACAATACAAGGAAAGAGAAGCAGCAATGTTACAATACAAGGAACGAGAAGCAGCAATGTTACAATACAAACAAGGAGAAGCAGCAATGTTACAATACAAGGAAAGAGAAGCAGCAATGTTATAATACAAGGAAAGAGAAGCAGCAATGTTACAATACAAGGAAAGAGAAGCAGCAATGTTACAATACAAGGAAAGAGAAGAAGCAATGTTACAATACAAGGAAAGAGAAGCAACAATGTTACAAAACAAGGAAAGAGAAACAGCAATGTTATAATACAAGGAAAGAACAAGAAAGAAGGAACGGAAAAAAGAAAAGTAAAAGAAAAGGAAAATGAAAAGGAAAATGAAAAGGAAAAGGAAAGGGAAAAGGAAAAGGAAAAGGAAAAGGAAAAGGAAAAGAATTGAAATGAAGATTAAGAAAAAAGAAATGAAATGGATCATAATATAAGAGTAATAACCACAAACTACGAATACCGTAGCTCAGTGTAACTCAACAAGGCAAAAAGATGGCATTTCCAAATTCACAGCAGTTTCACTCACTGATGAAATGACTGTAAGTCATTATGCTCCCATGACAATGTGATTTTTTTCTATTACTGGTACTAAACAAATGGTAATATAGGGCTCTATATTTTTCACCATGATCATCTTTAAATTATAACCCATAACAAAGATTTTGATGAATTGAATTGGTCAGAAAAACTAAAATAATAGTTTCTAAGGTAATTTACAAATTTCCATTTCCGAGATTTTATTAGAAGAAATGTCTTTAGGGAAAGCTGTATTTCCATATCATCTGTCATAAAACAGCCTTGTTGTCTGCACTGTCTTTCATGGTGACTAGCCTGAACAACTCATACCTCTTACATTGTAGTTGGTATCTGTGCCATGACCATCATTTCAACTATTCAAACAACTCTTAAACTATATTTATATATTTATCTTGATGTTTATTAGGAATACGCAAATTCAAAATAATTATTTATTAGATATATAAAAATCTATCAGCAAATGTTAATAAAATAACAAAAATTCAAATACTTGAACAAGAAAGTATATCAACAGTGAAAAATCTCAATCAAATTTCAATTATTACCGATAATCGATTATTGATAGGTGGCTTATCGTTGATAATTGACTTCAATTTGATAATCGATACCAAGTCCTTGTGCTAATCCACCTGCCATTAACACAAACTCATATCAACAAGAAATTGTCTCCTGATTTAAACAGTCTGAGCTCTCCGTGTTTAATTAAATTTTTACGTGCAAATGAAATTATAATGATCACGGCTAGACATATTGATTGACCTTCTAGTGTTAATATTATTATAACCATTTTATTGTCATGATCAGATTGTTTAAACTAAACCAGACCAGCCAGGAATCAGTTTCATTATTGCTGCCATTGTAACACAAGTTACAATGTTAAAGGAATACCACCTCTTAAAATGAATAAAAAATTTAAAGGGATTGCTAGACTTTGTATGTGTATCAATTTCCATTCCAATGTCTGTGGTTCCGATAAACTGTTTACGGTATATCATGACTGTCCAATCTGAATTCCTTGTCTTTGTCATTAACAGATGATACTGTCACTTAAACAGTGACAGCACTCGGGCAATTGACGTCTTATTTCATCTGAAAGCAAATATTAATCTACGGTACTAAGACAACATGCAGGGGTTCAAAGACTAAACTGGGCAGACTCATGGAAGCTGTGGCATCAGAATTTGTCTTTCACAGAAGATTCAAACCTACAGCACCTGTATGTCCAGCAGATGAAAATCTAAGACACTACAGAGAGATATTGAGCTGTATTACTATAGTGTTACAAAATGACCAAGACTGCTTAGATGGTTCTAATCTAAATATCTTTGATATTCTGGGTTCCATCATGTTCCTTTAGCAACGGCTATCATTTCATTACATTACATTAATCCGTTGCTATCATGATAAGATATTTTCGTCATTAATTTTGATTGGTCGAACGATTATTGTTCGACCAGTTATATTCCTCGTAACAAATAATTGCGGGAAAACTTTGGAATGACCAGACTTCAAATTTCTTGTAGCAAATTTATTTTGTGACAATCGAGTCATAAATTGAATGTGACGTAGTGACAGTGATCTGCATAGATATCAATAGTTGCTTCCAGTCAGTGACGTCATAAAACACGTTATTTTTAGTGGAATCGCAAGAACCACAGACGTAGGAATGAAAATTGGAATGGTGCTGCAAATTGATGCTATCAGTGTTCCCGATACACATACAAACACTTTACAATCCCTTTAAAAACAACTCTCATCTTGATAAAGGTATTGAAGATAAACAATTTGATTGACAACAATGTATCTCTAACTACTGGATACATGTTATTTGTCACTTTGACACATTGTACCGGCACTTATTTCCTTCTGTCAATCAGTTACTGGGAGCAATGACTTTCTCAAACTATATTAATTGGCATTTATAAATCATTCAAGGTCATTGGACATGTTATATACTATGGCATCTTTAAGCTAAGATTCCATATACGCGTCATGGGATCCGTCATGCGGATATAAATGGCCCTTGCGAATCCGTCATGCGTCAAATATGATTCCATATGTGCATTAAACGTATGCATTACATCTTTCTTTTGACGCACATACTTCTTGACAGATGGATGCTTTGGCGGGAAAAAAGACAGGGAATCCCCACAAAATACGTCACATTTGGGAAATCTTCACGCAGAAAGGTGTCCAGGTGTGTCAAAAATCGTTTTTAGTTTGACACACATGACTGAAACCATTTGACGGATACTGCTTCCTCATAAATGGAATCATACCCTCTAAAACCAACCATTTCGATTTTTAACATGACGGGTGACACATGGCGGATCCGCATGACGCATATATGGATTCTTAGCTTTACGGTAACAAAATCTACAAGAATTTGAGACTTTATCCAACACAATGATTTGGAAAACCATTACTTTTATGATTTAATATGATGCAGACATTTGTGGTTCTTCCAATTCTTCTTAAGGTATTGTAAAGAGGTTTTCTAAACTTTGTATGTGTATCGGGGAAACTAATAGCATCAATTTGCGCCATTCCAATTTCCATTCTGTGGTCTGTGGTTCTTGCAATTCTACTAAAACTAACACGTTTTATGACGTCACTGACAATGATCTGCAAAGATATCAATAGTAGCCTCCAGTAGAATGGAATGGCACAAATTGATGCTATCAGTGTCCCTGATACACATCATTTAAAAAACCTCTTTACAATCCCTTTAAGTTATGTGATACACAAGTTACACAACACAACAAATTAGGAAATAATTCCATGAACATAGACTGTCTTTGTAAGTTAAAGTCAGCAAAGATATTTCAAATCATAGCAAAATTTCTTTAACAGTTTAGAATACTGTACACGTTTGTCAAACTTATTCTAGGACATTTTGAGCTACTAGTCATGTCCAGAAATGTAGTCAAATCAACAGCTCTGCCCCAATGTGAAGCCTTTGAAAGAAATGTCCTAAGCTTATTAATACTAATAGCAAAGTCCAGCCATTAATAACAGATAGATAATATCCTAGTTAAATACATGAGCTATAAAAACAGAGTGCATGTACTAGACCAGATAATATCCATATTAATGACATATATCAATTAAGTTATTACTACTATATTACTCTAGCACTATAAACAAATTAAACTATTTGAACCTTGGATGACTTCTGGTGAAAGAGGACATCATATGGGTATTCATAATTTTCATTGACAAAACTACAGAAATTTAACCCTCAAAAAGACAAAATACAAAAGGCAGAACACATCTGTCTTCAACAAATGGATTCTTGACTCTAGCACAGCTTTGCACCACCCCAAACCCTCTTTAAATTTCTAATCATTCTACATCTAGGTAGAGACAAGTCTGTGAGCCTTCCAATTCCTAGCAATGCTAGACTAGATTGTATGCTTCTAATATTCCATTTGAGTGCTTCTAATATTCCATTTGAGTCAAGACAAAAAAAGACACGAAAAAATATGAAACCCAAAACAACTTTGAAGACTGAACTAACTTGCCTCTAA
The DNA here is from genome assembly GCA_029955415.1 of Lottia scabra. Lineage (NCBI taxonomy): Eukaryota > Metazoa > Mollusca > Gastropoda > Lottiidae > Lottia > Lottia scabra. The sequence continues at coordinate 14,342,659 of JARJEI010000003.1, forward strand.
GACATGTGTTAAATAATAACGGTTCTACTCTGATCTACTTTTTCTACAATTCAAAGGATTATTTGTAAGATCTATATGAGTTATAATAGTATTAGCTGGAATAACAGTAAATTATATTAATTATAAAGCTCTCTGATCATGTGTGATTGAAAATGAATTCTGGAACCATAAGATACTAGAGAGAGTTATAAGTTATAAGTTATAAGAATCTTGAGCTCCATTCTCATCAAATTTATATACAATTCAAAAACCTACAGTTAAAAACACTGTCAACATAGCCATTTACAAATTGCTCGATGATGTACCGTAGTGGCTTAAATTACCTTCTGATCTCAATAAAAACTCCCGATTGTCTCCAATATTATCCAATAATGAGAAAAAACAACATTTACCGTGAATAAAATAATGTGGATTATAAAACCATCAATAAATTCCGTTAAACTGAAGCTAAGAGTTAAACTAGTTAAGAGTGAATATAGTGTACAATATCTCTACTGCTGGTATATCAGTTGTCACGGTTACCACGCTCAAAAATCAATATTCTAATTAGTATTAAAGAACTGAGAGTGGAGTGAAGTGGGAGGCAATATATAGATAGAGATTATAATTTCTAATATTTCTTAATGTCTTCACAGTCTCGTGGGTCTTAGGGGTAGGGGAAACAGGGCTCTGGGATCTAGGGGGAAAGAGATACTGGGTCCTGGCAGGTAGATGTGTATTCGTAATATTCTAATAAGTGTTTAAGAACTGAGAGTGGAGTGAAGTGGGAGGCAATATATAGATAGAGATTATAATTTATAATATTTCTTAATGTTTCCATGTGGGTCTTAGGGTAGGGTTCTTGTTTTTAGGAGTGAGGGAAAGCAGGGTCCTTGGGTGATTTGGATTTTGGAATACAATTTAGTATTAAAGAACTGAGAATGACGTGGGATGCAATAAGCTTATATAGATACTTAAAGTCACATTGCGGGATTCGTTTGTTTACAAAATGAAATTTATGGGATTTCGGGACAAAAGGTATTCTAGCTTAATCTCTGATGTTTAATTAAGTCAAAAAACTAAAATTCACGGCTTTGGGTACTCAGATGGCTTCGATGCAGCTGGATTTATAATCGGGATCTAATAAAATGATTTCCATAAATAACATGCTAATGAGGTCAAGCGGGGGGGCGTGTTAGTTAAATGACGTCACACTCCAATCTCCAGTAGCGCATGCTAGTAGTGGGCGGAGCTTGTGAGTTATTGACGTCTCCCTCAATCAATTCGGTGTTGAAATGTAAACAATCAAAATTTCCTTCAAATGGCTGTAGAATTGGAACCACGAAAGGGAATCTCTTTTTTTTTAGTTCAATATTCATTTCTAAGTGCTTACTTTAAAAAAAAACGATGAGAAGACTTTTTCTCAATGTCCAAGTCTGGGCTTATGTGGTTTTAATAGGGATAATATTTCTTAATGTCTAGTGGGTTTAAGGTAGGGTTACAGCGTTTTGATTTATAAGGGCAGGCATGGTTGTTATTTTTAGGGGTGAAGGGGAACATTTGAATTCCTAAGTATTAAAGAACTGAGAGTTGAGTGAAGTGGGAAGCAATATATGGGTTTTTAGTATTTCTAGATATGTTGTGGGTTTAAGAGGTGGGTTGAGAAAACAGGGACCAGGTTTTTTCATGGAGGCAAAAAAGGTTTCTGAGGAGATTTGGATCAGTAAAATTCTAAAAACAAAAGTTGAGTGAAGTGGGAGGCAATGATAAAGTAGATTTAATAGAAACTATCTCTAGATATCTAATCAGTGATAGGTGTTTCCAATGCACAACACCCAATCATCTTACAACAATGCACTTTGCTACAGACTGAGCAAATCCTAATCAATGGTCAAAAATTATATTTATTCAATAGGATGAAAAATCCTATCAAGCCCTGATAAAAAACATAGGCTACCGTACCATACTGTCACGTCATGTGTCATAAGTCTATGTTTAAGTTTGGACAATGACAATGCCGTCAATGCCATCAAAATCAAAGCCATCCTTTAACCTTGGTATACAGCCAGTCATAGCCAGTTCAATACTAGGTAGGCCTACCAGAAAGTGGACTGATTTAACTGATTAAAAGTTTTGAAGCTAAATGTTGCATCCAAGTTGTTTCAAAGCAGAAATCCTTTTAAATCAAATCAATTGACATGATTAGAGGCAGCACTACATGGCCATGACTACATGTACATATTAATAATAGTAGGCCTACCGTAGACCTATACTATACCAAGGTAAAGGATGACAGTTCTAATACATTGGAAATAGGCTAATCCCTATCCATAATAGACAAATCCTGCAGCTTTTGAAATACCAGGTAGTGTACAAGTACTTTAGGCATACAATCGATTTAAGCTTATAGCATGAAATGACTTGATCTTGGATGAGAATTTCAATGTCTGTTAGACCAAAATCATAGCACAGATACAGTGATAGACTAAACTACTACTAGTAGGCTACTACTACGTCTAAAAGCAGTCATATTATGACCCGCTCAACGGCAGGTTTTATCTGACTAATTATTAGAATGAATAGGTTTTATTAATTGAACGACAATAGAAACCCATAATAAGACGCCTACAAAAACATTTTACGTTGAAATCAATTTGAAATACATTTTATAACAATAATTTTAACATTTTATAAAGATAAATGTGTAAATTACCTTTTAGATCACAAAATAATCAGTGACAGATTGGTACAATTTCTTGTTTGTTTTCTTTTCACTAACCCAAGGGAAGATAATTCTGAATCAGTCAAACGATTCCAAGACCACAACAAAAACTCAAATTCAGACCACATCTAACTATTATACTAGGCTATATAAACCAGTTATATTAGGCTTCACCACAGGCCCTTGAAGCACTATATCCTATGCTTAATATTAGGCTTCTGGGGCCTGTGGCTGCACATAGTAGACAGAAACTAATAAAAAAATGGGGTAAAAAAATTCACTAATGGGGTAAAAATATGCACAATCAGGAGATTATGAAAAAAAAGTAGGCGATGACTATAGGAATTGTCTATGAACATGGATGATACTGGTTGAGACATGATGCCTGTTATGTTTTCTGATTCATAATCATAAAAATATGGTGCTTCATATAGCTAAAATTTAATATGCAGACATTTTGTCACAGGTCCTGGAGATACAACATACCGGTACTGTAGATAACTGAGCAAAGGGAAAGATGAAAGGCTAGATTTCTGGGAAACAAAATAAAACATTTTCAGTTTGTAAATAAACATTTATTGCAGAATTTATTTATCACAGCAATTTGTACAATAATACTTGACAATAGTGGCAATTAGAAAATGAAAAATGTGTGATGAAATAAAAAATGTGTGATGAAATGAAAAATGTGCTATGAAGTGAATATATGTTCTAAAAACTGAAAATGATAAAATTATCATTTTGAAAGAAATGTTATATCAAACTTATATTACTTATATCAAAGTTCAAGTAAGGAGAGGGTACTATAGGTGAAAACCTGTTCCCTAATCCTAATATGTAAATAAATATTGTTTATACAAAAAAAAAGTTCAAGTAGCATGTTGTAAATTACATGTCATAAAAAAAAGTTATATTAAAGGGCTTCACTCATGACATATTATATTTTTAATATTCATTTTAATTATTCATAATCTCTTCCTATGTTTCAATATAATACATGAAAGGAAAATAAAATAAAAAAAAACATACTTTTATGTAAGCTGCCATGCTAAATCATCATTTATATCACAATCAAATATATTTTGATAATGACGTTTTGAATTTGATATCAATATTTAAATCATATACTTTACTAACATACTCAATGAATATTTCCTCAATTACAAATTAGTACATAAAAAAACACATAAGTCACAGCCATTTACAGGAAATCTTTATAAAAGAAAGTTATGCTCTGCGCTCGATTTGTCAAAGTAAAAATTATTATACAATTTTAGTTATTTTGATCACAATTAAGCTCCCCCCCCCACCCCCACCTTAATTTACATTCTAAAAGTTTTGTTCATGATATATCTAGAATTTGAGGTAGAAAAAGATTCCATCACACTGTTAGAAAAGTTCGGAAATGTTTATGATATTTATCAGCATTCAAAATTAGCAGGTGATAGTCGTAACCTTGGCGAAAATCCTGAGTTATTTATCCGGGGTGATGAGCTTGTTGAAATTGGTGTTCTCACATTACGAAATTTCTTTTTAAAAGCTATTAATAGGGCTTTTTGTAGAGGTGCATCAGATGAAACTTCATTTGATTTAGCTGGTGTTCCACCTGGAGATCTGAAAAACACCAAAAAGATTTATATTATTATCTTGATGGCATCTCTTTCTACCATTCCAATTCTGTCATCTCCTGGTTTTGCATTTTATGAATAAGCTGTCACAAAGATGCTTAGGTTTTATAAGCAGCTTTGAGATTGTCAGATTATAAGCAGGTAAACATCTCTGCAAAACAGGAACCAAAGACATTCAAAAGAGGCCATATTGGTCTTATATTTAAATTTAAATAGCTAAATTCTGTCTCTCATAAATTTCACTTAATACACAAAAAGATTCCTTAAAGGGATTGTAAAGAGGTTTTCTCAACTTTGTATGTGCATTGGGGACACTGATAACATCAATTTGCGCCATTCCAATTTCATTCCCCAATACACATACAGAGTTTACTATTCCTTTAATTTATCTTCAACAAGCTTTAAGTACATGTATCATATACAATATTTTTAACGAGAGGGAAATCATAAGGCCAGCTTACCTAATAACAGCTGTAGCTTTAAGTCTAGTGAGAGGATTGGCTGACTGTAAATCTGATAATAGATTTGATTTAGGATGAGATGGAGACCTGGATAATCTGGACCTGCAACAGAAATATATGAAATGAAACAGAGATTTCTACACTTGTTTAGCACAGACATAGCCTCAGTCTATTCCTTCTTCATTGTTGGAGACTATATAATGACTCGGCCATGATAAATGGCCATATTGCTTGCTGAATGGGCAAAGGAAGATAACTCTTGTTCAGAGATAGATTTTTGATTGCTGTTTTCACTGTTTTCATCTGACGGATGATTCTGATTGGTTGACCAACAAATTATTTCATTATGACAATCACCGTATAGCATACAAAGCTATCAAGCACACTAGTCTAGTTACGAAGTTTATACGAGTGCAGTCTATTGTCACAAATGAAAGACTGGATGTTTATCTGTTAGTGTGGTGTATTAAATCCTTTCTTTGTTATCAATCTATGTTGGTTAAAATGATGACAATTTTTAATCAGTTTGAATATTCTACAATGAGTCACTTAAAATAAAGAAACAAACCTTCTCCTGCGTTTTCTTACACACCCATTCTTGGGTGTTAAAAACTGAAAAAAGTAATAACACATAGTAAGACATTAGCTGTGAGAATTTATATAGGACATCAAAGGTTAATGGTACTTTCTATAAAATACGATTATCTAAAAAGTTGAACATTGGACAAAAACTTTGCAAAAGCAAGATTCCAGAAAAGTATCTAACTATCCGACTTAAATGTTTCAAAATTTAATTTTTCACTTTTATATTTCACATCTGAAAGAGTACACCAATTGACAGGTTTTGCGTGTTCAGAAGAGCACATTAAAAAATATGGAATGACGTATTATATACCTACATCATTACTAGAATCTGGTCTAACTGACATAGTGTCATCATGATCAGTATTAGGTTCTTTATTCTCTTGTTCATCATAGATATAATATAATATGTCATTAGACTTGGGTGTGGCTGGCAGGGGAGGGTGTACCATCTGTAAAAAAATATGATATATATATAATAAATTACCGATGTGTTGAATTATTTAGTAGTATACTTTCAGGAGGATTGTTATTTGCAGTAAGGCAGGCAATCCATACAAAATAATAGTACCCAACTAGCTTTCAGGTTTGCTAGGCACTGGTTTTGGGGGGGGGGGGGGGTTTGGTGGGGGCGGGGGTTGTACATAATTAACATAATTGTGAAATTTATTCGTTTAACTTGTTCTATGATAACTTTAATATATTATGCTGAAAACTATTGACCTACCATTGTATGGAATTCTTAGAAAAAGATCAAATAAAAAACTCCAACCTCAATGATTTACAGGGTCTTAGTTTCAGAGTAGAGCTCTTAAGATTTTTTTAAAGTGAATAATAAAAACTTTGTCATCTATTCTACCTGTAATTGAGCAGCTTGTTGTTGTTGGGTAAAAAATGATGATGGTAAAGGTGGGGGAGGTGGTGGGAAGGGCACCATTCCTTCTTCCTTACTCTCATTCTGAACCACTGGTACGTCTGCCAGACTGATCTGTACGTAAGGGGAATAATTCACTGGGCTTCCACAACTTAGTCTTGGTTTTTTCCTGGTGTGAGGAGTACCACATGGTGTAGAATAGTGTGTTCTGTTCAACAGACTAGATGCTGATTTGGACTTCGCAGCTAAAAGATGAAAAAAAAAATTATTTTGGAGTAGTATCATATGATTAATATGGATATTTTGAGTTTTTTTCTTATGTGTAGAAAATTTGGACTAACACCAATAAACCATTTAATTTCAAGATGAGAATAATAGGTAGTATACTTACAACTAGAATACTGAAAGACTTTCTCCATTCCGTGTTTTAAATTGTTTAATTTAGTTGTAGATTCCTCTATATTTACTATACAGTTAGGACAATCATCTCCATGTAGCCATCGTAATATCTTTAACTACAAAATAATTTAGATAAATTAATTTCTCCTTTTACCAAAGAAAGTGACAATAGTTTACATAAAAAATAAGCTTGAATTCATAACCTGTCATTTTTCTGAATTGTTCGTTTTTTTATCCAGTAGATGTCAAAAATTGGTTCCATATTGTTAATTAATTAATTGAGCTTTTCAAGTGAACTCTTTACAAACTTTCAGATTGGAGAAAAAACCAGCATTTTCTATTTCTTCCATTCTTCTCTTGCGTAACACTTTTCTGTACGATTCTGGATTACTGTCTATATATTTTACTAAATTCTGAAATGAAGATCAAGTTCAAAACCACAAAATTATAGTTTCATCTTAAAGGGATTGTAGAGGTTTTCTAAACTTTGTATGTGTATCGGGGACATTGATAGCATCAATTTGCGCCATTCCAATTTCCATTTCTATGTCTGTGGTTCTTGCAATTCCACTTAAACTATGACATTTTATGACGTCACTGATCTGCATAGATATCAATAATAGATTCCGGTAGATCAATGGGGGTGACGTCATAAAACGTGTTAGTTTATTGCAAGAACCACAGACATCGTAATGGAAATTTGAATGGTGCAATTTGATGCTATCAGTGTCCCCGATACACATAAAAAGTTTATACAACCTCTTTACAACCCCTTTAATTGGATACAATTCTTGTTTCTTATCTATGGATTTTTCAAAGACACCACCAGAGTCCAAAATTGTAACTTAAAGTATGAGGGCTCTCATGACTCATGCTGCTGACAGGATTAGAATATAAAATTGTCATCAGGACAATTAGTTCTGCAGACATATTTAAGAGAGATAAGAACCAACCTGAATTTCTCTCTCAGTATCTAACTCGATATTTTTTCCATATTCTTCACTAGTAAGTTGTCTATTAAAAACCTTTTCATTGAGTATTTCTTCTGGTTCATCAAATTCTTGAATCAAGTTCTCTAGGCTTGATGATTGAGAATCATCCATTTTAAACACTGAAAACAGACAATAAAAGTTGTTTATCTTTATTCAAATTTTCATTATCAAGATCACTTGATCATTATCTATTAAATCAAAGTGAAGAAACAGGCAAAATTGAAATAATCAGCATAATTAATAATTTTGTAATATTTTTGCTTTAATCAGATAAACACTAACCCATTACCCATAATTAGTGAAAATATGAAATAATTTAGAGTCAACTTGTCGGCCTAGGGCCAGCTGATCCACAAAAAGGATCTATTAAAAATAAACACTGGGAAAGTCTCACAAAAATTAGAGTAAATTCAGAGGCCATTTTGACCAAAATAGGGGCCATTGTGACTGGCCATTTTGACCAAATTATATATAACAATGTTAAACAAAAGCATACAATGTAAATGATACACTAGCATTTCAAAGTTATTACCTTCAAAAGACTAAAAGCCTACCAATATTAATCGGTTAAAACTTTCAGATTCTGAGGATATATCATTTACGAACTTGATCAAATAATTTATATTTCCCGCAATCAATCAGCAAGCAATCACAGCTGGTAATCATGAACACAATTTTATTGGTCGGATTATAAATTTCCTGTCATATAAAAATAAAACACAGAAACGAAATATTTTCGAACTTTCAATTTTAAACCTATCTAAAGTTGAAAAGCCTTAATCAGTTGAATTATAAAGACAGCAATAAGTATATCAATCAAGAAACAACTGATAAATCCGAATAAAAATAGTTAAAATTTTATTTTGAGAAATTTCGTTATCTTGTTTTTGACTGTACGTACAAATTAAAAATTTACATCCGGGCATGTTTAGGCGGACACCGCCATAGAAATAGTTTGAGTGCGAATTAAGTCGCGCTTTCTGAGCGCTTTAGAGGCGAAAAAACGATCCAATTTAGGGGCCGATCTACCCCGGAAATTTCTTTTTTACACCCTCAACCAATTTATCTACAAATTTGTTTGATAAAATACAGATTATCGTTATTTTTTACAATTTTTGTCGTTGCAATCATGGCTTTATAAAATGTCTCCTTATTTGTACGGAAGTTCAAGTTTCTCTGCTCAGCAGATAGGGGAAACCCGACTTTCTGGCATCTTGGTTGTGCCCAAAGACTTAGTTTATGTTGGAAGAGGAAAAGTGTGTTATGGAAAAGAAAGGATCTCGTCAATCTTCGGTTCCCCCGCCAAAGGGCAATGGGCCATCCGATAAGAAAAATGGTAAGATTGCATATTGGGCTGGGGATGACCTTGACCTTTCAAACTATGGGAATGTCACCATTGCAAGAAATGATTGCACCCTGGCAACCTCTTAAATTGTTGTTAATTTCATATATCCACAAATTTTGTACAGTTTAAAGCCTATTTGTAAAGTGCTTATTCATGAAAATGCAACTGATAAATTATTTAAATGGGAAAATGGCTTCTTTTGGTTTCAATCCAGGTAAAGTAGGTCATCCAGTCAGGTGTTGCAACTGAAACTAAATTGATTAAAGCTATATGATTTTAACCATTTTTTACTTCAGATAACTCTAGTAAATCTCCTCGTTATAAGAAAAGAGAATCCAATGGCCGGGGAGGGTCAGATAATGGAAATGCGAGGAAACCACCTCCACAAAAATGGCGATCAGCTGGTGATAAACGACCGAGATCCAGAACATCTAATACCTTTGACCGTCAAAGAGAAGAGGTAATGGTTGGATTTTGATAATCTGATTAGTAATTATTTGTTGTAAAAAGCATATGTTTTAGTGTTCTATTAACTGTGGACTTCGCTTTTAAGATATGTAAATGTAAATGGTTATGAGGACTTCTTTAGAATCACAGTCACAAGAAATTAAAACACAGGGTTCCTACAATACAGCATAACTTTAAAGATCAAAATCATTTATTTGCAGGTAGTACAGAGTTATCAAGAAGAATATGGTTCTATGTATGGTCCCAAAAAGGGCAATTTAAATCATTTGCTGAATTTTTCCTTTGCTCCAAGGGAAGTTGATGCATTTGTTGGTGGGAGTGTGAGAAGAACAAAAACTAACAGAGTTAGATTTGATAAGAAAAGATTTCTTCAAGCTAAGTAAGGTTACTTCTTATGTTACACTTGGTTTTTACAAGGCAAAAGCTAAACATAGCTGTACATCGTGTATTTCAATGTTATGTTGTTGTGACAAATAGTGGAAAATCAGATATACACGTATGTCAAATTCAGTTAATGAGACTTGAAATCAGCTACAGTACAGCGTGACTCTTGAAGAATATTAATTTTTTAATTAGTTATCTGTGGACATAACTAAGTGAACTTCAATATGGTTATTTTGTTATTGTAGTTGTCAGTTTATAGTGAAAGATACAGGGGATTATTCTCTACATACAGCTGATCCTGATATCCTAGTTGATTGGGATCTTGTTGAACTAGTTGTAAGTATCTATGTTGATCTCATTTAGTTTATTTACTTGTTTACATTTACATACATGGTTGATAGTTGTTTCTTTTTCAGTTTATAGTAACGCAAATCATACCTGTCTGAGTAATCTCACTGAAGAATTCAAAAGTTTTCTAAATATTTGTAAAAGATTTGAAAAATTGTCATTTCTTTTAAAAAAAAAAATTGTGAATGAACCTCCTACTTTTCAACTAAAATATGCGCTATTGTGCTCTTTTGGGAAGTTAAGAGACGAATATCGGTAGGAAATTTATTAATTTTGTGTGAAGTATTTATTTGAATGATAATATTATTTCAGAGATTGTTCAGTCATGATAAACCATCTTGTCCTATCTGTATGGATACACCTGTAGCTGGTAAGTACCTTAGTTTTAGACTGACTGTTCTCCTCATTACATTAAGTTATATCAGAAATTATTTCTTTGACAACTTCTCATTACTTGCCACCTCTGTTCTCATTTTAGCACCCAGATTCTCTCAAATTGTGGAATTATATCTTTGTTTATATAAATTTCTTTCAAAGCTATATTATGTTTATTCTTTATTTAATAAACATTGTGTATTTCAGCTAAAGTAACTCGATGTGGCCATATTTATTGTTGGTCTTGTATATTACATCTATTATCATTAGAGGATGGTTCATGGGCTGAGTGCCCTATCTGTTATAGTCCTGTATTAGATAAAGACTTGAGAAGGTATGGAGATCAATCGTTATTTTCAGTATCATTATCATTTTGGAGGGTTTTTTTTCAACTACGGTTCAAAAATGTCTATTTACTTCTCACAAGTCTTAAGTAGGATGTAAAATGTAGAAAAATGTCTTTTTATAGGAATAGAGTTTTGAGCCACAGATCCTAATTGCATAGCAAATATCAATCCAACTTCATGGCATAGTTTTGAAGAACAACATATTTTTGCATTGAGTAACCATTATTATTATTAATAATTGTAAAATAATTTAATATTTTATTTATCTAAATGAGATTTTATTTGACCTTCTTACTAATCAAGACTATATTTAACTATTTTCAGTGCTGAGTCAGTGATTATCAAGTCCTATAAAATTGGTGATATAATAACTATGAAACTAATGAAAAGAGAATGTGATACCAACTATTCTGTACCTAAAGATATCTGGACTGATAGACAGGGTAGACTTCATAGCTATTTAGGTAGGTTTCTTATTTATAACCTGGTAAGTCAATGACAGTGCTTAAACTAGATGCTTCTTCACATAACATACTCACAGCTTTAGCTCTTGCTAGCTAACCTGGAGGTCAAGAGTTCAATCCAGGCATGAGTCCAGTTATAATTTAAGATTTTTTAACACTTTCTCCTTAATAGAAAGTCTTCATTAGCCGATTGTTGCAGAAGAAAAGGGCATTTAACTCCATTTCAAGGGACTTGAAAATTGTTCAATGTATTGATATTTTATAATATTGTATTATAGAGGATGTTTATGTAACTAAATATATGAAGTTATTGGTAGCCTCAGCTAGTGAAATACTACAACATGTAGTTGATAGAGAGAAGACTAGCTTACAAACACAACTCATAGATACTGAGGTATGGTACCATTTCTTTCTTCAATTTCTGATATTGGAATAAGGTATTTACATTATGTAAAATGTCGAGCCCATAGTTATGAAATCGATTGTAAAGAGGTTTTCTTGGCACTGACTGTATCAATTTGCACCAGTCTTATATTCAGTCAAACGTCTGTTGTTATTACAAAACCACATTGGTTATGCTCTAAAGAAATGCTTCTTTCTTACAGGAATCTGAAGTTTGCTTCATAGAAACTGCATTGGCTCAATTACAGGTAAGTTTTTTTCATGAGACTCTACAGCAGGCCTTCTCAATTTATTATTGTTTAGGGCCAAATGCATGTTATGAAAAAAATATTGGGGCCAAATAGAGCTTAGCTAGCATAGTGATCAGAGCGTTTTAGTGGAAGGGGTGGGGTTTGTGGACCGGATTTGGCCCCCAGACTGTCATTTGAGAAGGCCTGCTCTACAGTCTAGAAGTATTTTCCATGAAAATACTATTCAGTTTTATAGAAAATAATATTAAAATGGAAGAAAAAGTATTTTTATTAATTAATGTAATATTTGTTTATAGGAGAGAGAAAAAGATCTATTAATACAGTTGTCAGTGGAGAAAAGTTTTAATAAATTTGACAAAATGGTTCAACAGAAAGGAGAAATAAAGACAGAAGATAAAATCAAAGCTGTAAGATATCTTGTATTTTTTTAGTGAATACAAAATGTAAATCCAGTGTTCTTCATAAAAGTTCTTGAATGAGCTTATTTGCAAATAAAGTGTTTTTTTGGCTGCAAAATTATATTAAGCTTTGGACATGAGATTCAGAACAGTAGAACCTTTTGTTTCTGAAAATCTTGTAGTATAGGCCATAAAGTTTATTTTACGTAAATTTTTGGCAAATGTTTGCTTGTATTTATGTTTGTGTTTTGTAATTTTCAGACTACAAGTTCTACAGGAGATATATCCAGAAGAGTTAAAACATTATCAGTTGGTTCTACAACATCAGACGAATATCCCGAGATTACTGCTGGTAGATTTAAAACATTCTCTGAGAGCTCTGTATCAGATATTGAGGGTAGCCCAGAGAGTTGTATTGATATGCCTATTAGTCAGTCTGTACCCAGTGATCTAGGAGCTTGTGCTGCTGAAATGATAGAAGATTTAACCATTCCTGAAGAAAGTTTAACAGAGCCTGAGATGTCCTCTGATATGGTGAATGCTAATATACACAAGCCCAAGAATAAACATGTTTATGTTTCTAAAAATGGATATTTCTGTTTTCAAGGTAACTTTACTCTTTGAATTTTAAGATAATTAATTACTGTTATTTTTATGTCCATATGATATGTACCACGAACATAAGTGTCAAGGTCTGGCAAATCACCCATGTTTTCAGATATGTAGAACACAATCAATCTTCTTTTAAGGACTGTTGCACTATGTAAGGGAACTCTTTTAGAGGTTCATTTTGTATGAACTGACTTTGTTCTACAGATAAAATATAGTTTAAAACATCATTTAGAATTAAGTGTCTTTCAATGGGGCTGACACGGAAAAAGCGTCTTATTCGCATGGGGCATGCCCATTAAAAATCTCTCAATGGTTTGATATTGAAAAAAGAGTAGGCTAATGTCGCTGTCCTGGCAAAATTTCCTTCATTTCACACTACATGGCGTTTACCTGTTTTCATGAGTCCATACAGGTGCATGAAAGCAGGATGTCAAACTTTATTTTATTAATTTCATTTCTTTGATTTCCACTTTCAGCTGAAGATGGACAACAGATTTATATTCACAATTTAAATTCACGATGTTTAACACATGAATATGGTAGTCTTGAACAATCACCCCCATCAATAACAGCTAAGATAATAGATATACGTACTATGAATATGACTGAAGAATTACGCTCTAGAACTAAATATCTCAATCATCTACCATTATCCAGTGAATTTCAACAAGTTGAGTTGAATCTGAAACCACCTATATTATCTAGAGCTACACTCGATTTATTTCATAGTAAGTGTAACAATCTAAAAACACTTTTCAAATAGGATATTTGATAAATAGAATTTGATTATTTTGTACACTGTACTCATCTCCAAAAAAGTCTTAACAGTTAGTCAATGAAACTCGATGTGTTTTATTTCTGCAAAAGCATCAAACTCTTTTAAGTGCCTTTACATGGGACTCACTTGCGACACACAGAGTGCAGGTTTTCTATATGAAATTGATATTTTGATTTTACAGGTGAAATAGATAGAAAGAAGAAATCAAGGATAAGAAAAGAAAAGACTGAAAGACAAAGAGAAAAACAAATTAGTTTGGATGAGGATAAAAGGATGGGGAAATGTAAGTACATTTTTTATTACATTTATTACTGACTGGCGTTCCACAAAAAACTTTATTAGAATAAATTTTGTTGTATAGGGATTCTCAATTCTGCTTCAACAATTTTTGTGTATGTTACCTTTGGTTTTGGAAACTGAATACAAGCAGTTGAAGACCACAAGCATTGGAAATATAGTCCAAAGATAGCTGGAAGAAATTGATGATATATGATCTGGATATGTTTATCAGCAAATACAAATAACATCTGCTTTATATGCAATATCTATAATCTCTACTAAGATGAACCAAAAATGCCTTTGGATGTGTGTATGGATGTTTGCTAATGAATCTCTGAGTTACATGTTACTTGAGCTAGGACGGCTGTGGCGCCAGGCAGGGTATGCTTACTCTTCTAGACACCTGATACCACTTTTCATTATGATATAATTACTCATGTATGATTGATTAATTCCTCATTTGAAAAATTCATAATCTGTTACCTATGTTTCGTCAAAATGTCTTGTTGGATTTCAAGTTTCTTTTTACGGTTCGGATCATTAGTACTTGGTTTCTTTATTGTTATCAACCACTGGCCATTGTTTGTTAGTATCTAATTCTGTTTCAGATCCAGAGTTGAGTATATCATTAAACAGTGAATATCAGTTTCCATCACATATTAATAGTTATAATGACCATCCTGTATTACCAGTACATGGTCAGATGTCATTAGATAGTCCTGTATCACCTGATATCACTACTTCATCACCTCCTGATGATAGACAATCACTATCCTTCGCTCAGGTACATATTATACTTCATTGGAATATTTCAGCTGTGTATTACCTGGAGGTCTGGGGTTTATCCTGTCAAAGGTCTACATATGACCTTTCCCTCTGTCAGCAGGGTGGGACAACAAATCAAGGCCCTGTGTTCTACAGCCTGTGCACAATAAGAATGTCTTTAATGTTGGTATACAAAAAAGAATTGGTCTAAACAGTTGATAATCGAAATTGGAGTAGGTTAAAGCTACTATCCTGGCAAAATTTGATAGTGGTAAAAACCATAATCATACCATATCCCTTTTGATAGTGGTAATAACCATAATCATACCATGTCCCTTTTGATAGTGGTAATAACCATAATCATACCATGTCCCTTTAAAACTTTCTTTCTTAACCAGTGTACTGTATAATCAAATTATTTTAGATGTTACGAAATGGTCCTGGTAAAAGTCCAGTACAAGCTTGGCCTAAACTTCAATCTAAAGCCAGTGGTAGTCCAGTAGTGAAAGAAGAGACGACATCAGTTTATATTGATAGTGATGGTGAAGAAATAGAAGATTATACTCCTGTACCAGAATATAAACAATCATTTGGTAACGCTCTACAGGCAGCTTTAGATAGCGCCACTGCAAAATCAGGTAAGATATCTTGTGAACACTGAAGACCTCAGTCAATGTTAACCAAAATGCAATTCCACATTCGAGAATGGAACTTACTGTTGTCAAATTTATATTTGAGAATTGGACTTACTGTTGTCAAATTTATATTCGTGAATTGGACTTACTGTTGTCAAGTTTATATTTGAGAATTGGACTTACTGTTGTCAAATTTATATTCGAGAATTAGACTTACTGTTGTAAAATTTTATTCGAGAATTGAACTTTCTGTTGTCAAGTTTATATTTGAGAATTTTTCATGCCATGATTTAGAATGTTTAATATTAATTGATATAACATGTTTATTTTATAATAATGATATAGATACAATATTATTACAACTCTTATATTCAATGACACTACGAGTGTACATACAGCCTTTCATCATATTGACTTCTTACCTGTTTATTTTTAGAATCTAAAGCAGCAGGTAAACAGAAAGGTGGAAAGAAGAAGAAAAGTAAAAAAGTAAAATTATTGTTTTCTACACAATGAGTGGAGGAGATATAGAATAGACAACATAAAGATCTAACTTATTCAACATTATAGTGTCCATGGTTAACTGTGTTTTGTACCGGGTAGTGACATAGGGTCATCTGTTTACATATTATACAATCTCAACTGAATTTATGAGCTGTTTCTTATTAAATTTGCTATTTTGACCATTATTACAAAATAAAGGAGAAAAAGGCTGGTTCAAAACTTTGAGACGATACATGGATAAAATCTATCTGTATGCAGAAACTTGTTTGCCAAAAATAAATTCCTTAGCTTTTTGACCAGATTCTCTCTTCAATTTATTTTTCCAAATTTTTCAGAATCTAGTCTGTAAATATGTTCTCATTTTTTTTCCTGATTTCCTGGAACATTTGATGCCATTGGACATTAATTTTATTATTTTCTTTCTTTTGTTTATGTTTAGTTTTAAGAGTTTAATTTATGTGATTATTTTAAGCATTAGTATGAATTTATCAATTTATTTATTGAGAATATTATTTCACATATATACTTATGAATTTATATCTTACTATGATTATAAGATTTACATGCAATTTAAATTTATTTAAAATGAATTATCCTTTGTATTAAAATCATTAAATTTTGTCCTTTAAATGAAATAAACAAATTGTTGATTGTGCACGCATGCAATATTACCAAAATAGAAAAAAATGCATTTTACATATTTAGTTAAAATTTCCTTATGAAAAATAAATCTGTATATGTCAGATGAATTGCATTTTAAATGCATTTTTAACAATCAAGTTTGTAAAGTTGGTTAAGGCTATAAGGACATTGGTTTTGGTGTTGTAAATTACTTTTCTCAAATAATTGTTATATAAAAATGAGAATTTAAAATGTATGTATACATAATTTGATAATTGTGATAAATAGTATCAGATTCTCACTTCATGGCATTATTTAATTATAATCAAACATTTTGAAATATTTCATGTATTATTATTTAATTAATAATTTGATTAAGAGAAATTTCATGATTTAGATTATAGGTTGGGCATTATCACTTGCAACCTTCATGATCATTTAGATCATCTGACGGAATTTTTATGTGTGTTCTACAGGAACAATGCCAAACATAATAGACATTACTTTTGTCAAATAGGTCTTAGAGGAGAATTGAAATGATGCAGCTTATGTATGTATACACAATTGATATGATAAATGGTTGATCAAATATTTTGATTTAATTAATAGTATCCTATTCTCAAGCCATGGCATTATTTAGTTATAATCAAATATTTTGAATTATTTCACTATTGTATTTTATAATTTTATTTAATTTAGAGACATTTCATGATATAGGTCGGGCTTATATCATTTGCATTTGAAGAAACCTCCATGATCATTTGGATCATCTGACTCAATTTGTATATCCTACTAGAACAATGCCAAACATAGACATTAGACCTCTTGTTTATATTTGGTCTTTTCTTTGAATATGCAATTAAGTCTTTACAACTATATTTTGTATCAGTGATTGTGAAATGAATCTACCAATTTTGTCTATGTCTATCTATTTAAGCAATAAACTGGCGTGTATCAGGACACAGGTTGGCTGCAAATTGAATGAATGAGCACTAACTTATATTTACGTTTTGAAAACGTGGGATTTTTATTGAAATCAACTTAAGGTCATTAGATTTTCTGAGAACTATTCTTTATCAAAGATTACGCCGTCATTTTGTTAGGCGTAGCGATGCAAATAGGATGTCAAGTTAGGTCACTATGGTTAGGCTAGCAGTGGCATTTATTGCGTGATAACAGCTTATGACATATATTTATGACAGTAGCCTGGCAGTGGTATTTAAAAAGTTGGAAAAGTCTGTATTTAATTATAATAAGAGCTATAAACAATTAACACTAAATGGCTTGGTATTCATTTGTTTATACATTGTACATTTAATAAAACAATCTTGAGATATGTTTGGATTCTATTTTTATACGCCCATATGAATATGTGGTTGTATATTGTCGTCACCCCTGTCCGCCCGTCAACATCTCTTGCGAGAGACTACAGTTTTCATATTATATTGATGAAACCAGAACTCATGAAGTTATAACAGGCTATACAAAATACATTGAGTACATTTTGTAGTGTCAGTCTTTAAAGGGATATGTTCACTAACTGTTTGACCAAGAATTTTTTTTTCTTAGAACCTTGAATTTTTTAGCTGATCTAATCCATAGTGATCATAACTCTCCCTCAAAATTTAAGCCCTCAAATCCTTGCGTATCCATAATTATCAGCGTTTGAAAGTCAAAAATATGACTCGTCGTTTAGTAAGACTATGCCTTATATAGGAAACAGCAAATGAAAGATAAATGTTCGGGTGGGGGTATAATGGAAGGGATTGTATGATATTTGTGCAGTTCTAGTACTTCTGGTACCACTCAACGGCAGGTTTTGACTAGTACTTCAGGAGGCTATTTATATATAATCAAGGCACAAATCGATCCTCGAAGTCTACTTACATTCTGATCAACAGAGAAATTCTACCTATCGGAGATATTACTCTGACCTATTGACCAACCATGTTTTATATAGTTCACGCGTAGAAATTTTTCTCTCGGAGACCAGAAATGAGACGAAACGACTTCATGTAAACAAACCAAATATCCCAAGATGGATTCCACACCATGCAAACCAATTTATACAAACACATATGAAGAGAATGTATTTTATTTGATCCATACTAAGTGAAAAAGAATAAAAAATTTAGCAGACTGATGTTAATGAGTTCGAAACAACTCATAATGGTCCGAAATGTCTTTAATCGTCTTTCCGGTTTCTAGTCTCGTAACTAAAAAACGCCTCCGCTATTAAAAAGAGTTCTGTTCTGCAACTTCTTCAGTAAATACACACTGTTAAATTTGGGAATCTATTTAGCATTTAAGAACTTAATGATATTCCACAGACGTTTTGATATTAAATTTGATGCATTCTTTATCGTTCAACGAATATCGTTGGCGTCATGGCTGGTGATTAGGTTCGTGTCTTTATCTGTGACACATACGGAGCTAGGAAAGATGCGAAGTTTCGTATGGTCTACTTATTGTGTTTCCAAAGAAAAATCCGGGAGCATAATATAATCCAGAACATTCTAGTATGTTCGTTTCGTTCTCGTATACAAGGGAGGTAATACAAATGATTGCACACAGAAATTTCACTTAAAACTGTGGTCAAAATAATCACGTCATTAAAAAAATTCAATAAATAATTAATCATAATTATGTACATTAAATGTTTTTTAGATTCATTCTATTTTATTTTGCAAAGGAGAGAATTGTCGTTAAGCAAAAATCTTCAAAATTGTAATGTGACCATTTGTAACTTTGCACTAAAATTTATAAAAACACAAATTAACACAATGATTATGTATTAATAAGACACTGAATAAATCACAATAGCTAATAATTGGGATTATGGGATAGGAAGCGTTGATTACTTCAATAATAGTTAAAAAAAACATTAGTCATATACCGACGTCCATAGAGAGATAAGATTTCCTATCCGAAACAAGAAAAGATTTTACTTTCACTAACGAATTTAGTTCTCTTTCTACAAATAGAATCCGGATTTTCCAAAAATTTTCTATAAAAAGAGAAAGATATCACGGTGACCTCATTTAGCAAAAAGCTCTCGACGGGTACAGACGTACAAAATAAGTTTAGATATCTTCAATAGTAGTCCTTGCACAAAATGTCCTGTCCGTTACCAGAAAAGTTTTCACTTTTAATAACGAAGAAATGGAAGAAGAGAAAGCCACGTTATCTGATGTTACTAAACACTAATGACTGCATCACATTTAACAACAGTCGAGAAATTATCATCGAGCCGAGTACTCAGAACAATTTTCTTCAAGTTTGGGCGAAATATGGCTTGATGGATAACGGTAATGCCGCCTATTTAAGATGTTTTGTGAAAAATATTAATCACAAGATTTATATTATGCGTATTCCTGAGTCGAAGGCGAGAAACTGCCACAAACGTGTTGATCTAGAATTGGTGGAATTACCAGAAAACTGGTCGTGGAATGAGAAACAAATTAAAGAAGAACACCATCCTTATTGGTTTCAATATGAAGACTGTGATAACGACGAATGTATTTTTCGTTCCTTGTATAACAGAAAGTATCTACTAAAACAGACTTATGATTTAAACTCTGTAGAGTTGAGATATTTGAAAGACAAAGACACTGATGATATTAGACTACTACCAACAAACTATTTCTTCAGAATGTTTAAGTATCCAAAACAGTACTCGGTATTACAGGCCCTACTTTACCATCATCTACCAAGGATAATACCAACATCTTGAACAAAATTCTGCCTAACCCAATAAAGACTCAAGTCAAGTTATTGGTTGTTGATATAACACAGTATATGATTTACTGAGCTGTGTAAATTGTGAGAGAAGTTAAAGGGGGATAAATACTTCAGTTGTAAATAATGTATTATCTAAGTTGGACCAGTGATGATATACTGAGATGATGAATGGAGACAATGACGTTTTAGAAAACTGTTGTTACAGAAGAATACAAAATACTATATCATCAATCAAGGAACAGCTTCTAAGAATGGGATGCCCACATAAAAAATGCAGCTTTTTTCAGCCTTTGATGAAGTCCAAAATGCTTGGATAGAATTATAGGAGCAACACCAGATGAACAGATCGCCAGCTTAAGCAGCACATTTTGTAAACTTCGATACTGCCTTCCCCCGAGTCGTGTGAAATCAACAATAGACCTAAAAGTTGGACCAGTGATGATATACTGAGATGATGAATTGAGACAATGACGTTAAAGAAAACTGTTGTTACCAGAAGAATACTATTGGTAGTACATATGGTATCGATGAACTGATTTTACAAAATACTAAATCATCAATTAAGGAACAGCTTCTAAGAATGGGATGCCCACATAAAAAATGAAGCTTTTTTCAGCCTTTGATGAAGTATAAAATGCTTGGATAGAATTATTGGAGGAACACCAGATGAACAGATCGCCAACTTAAGCAGCACATTTGTGGACTTCGATACTGCCTTCCCCCGAGTCGTGTGGAATCAACAATAGACCTAAAACTATCTCGGAAGGGTTCCAGAAGAAGAAAATACCGAGATTTTAACCTGCCCCGTCGGTAGAGTGGGATCCGTGGGGCTGGTCTTCTTACCAAACCAAAGAGATGAATGTATGATAGAAATATTTGCTCCCCAGAATCGTCTTAGAATGTGCTCTATAGGTTTTTAGTTTACAAAAATTTGTTAGGGCTACCGCTCCTTTGCACATGAAACCTGAACCCCAGCATCACTTTTATCCTGTAACGGGGCTGATTCCAATATCGTCCACTTTGTCAAAAAATTAAAGAAGATAGAGCCAAAAGCTACAATTGACTATGGCAATACCTCGTGGTCGTGTAGAGTGTAGACTGCTTAAGTAAATGAATACCGTTGGAATAGGTTATTTAATGTGAATTTTCTAGAATGATTGCATTATTATTTCTGTCAATAAAAGTATCGAAAGCTATTTGTATTTTCGTTCTTTTGAGGGAAGGGTTCATTTATTTCAGCTATAAAGTCACTTAATATGGCTATACTTACCACACAGTGGTATATAGACACTGCCTTTTTTATTATCATATTCCTGGTGGTGTGAAAACGACATTTAAACGTTGAAGTAATACATATCAGTGGCGTTTCTAAGGGGGGGCCAGGGGGGGGGGGGGGCATTAAGAATTAAGGCTGGCCCGGCATTGCCCCCCCCCCCCCCACTTTGAAATTTTCGTATAATGTTAAATACAGATGGTATGTGCTGGTAGCCCCCCCTGTTAATTATTTGGCCCCAACGCGGCCCCTCCACCTAAAAATTCCTAGAAACGCCACTGATACATATTCTAGATATATATATCCATATAATTGCCTTAAAGGGGACCAGTCTTCATTTTTATTGGTTGATTTGGGTCTTGAATATATTTAAGTATCCTTCAGAAGCACTAGAAATGTACGAAAATTGCATATTTCCTTCAAATATATCTTAATTTAGTCATTTCTCCTTCTATTTCTATAGATGACTTTTCTATATATTGCATAGTATCGCTAATGTGTAGTAGGGCATTATAACTTTCAAATGCTAATAATTATGGATGCACATGGATTTGAAGACTCAAATTTCAATGGTGAGTTGTGATAACCAGTACTAAATTGCTGAGCTAAAAAAGTCCCCGTTTCTGAGACTTGGAAAAATCGACCCACGAAAATGAAGCCTGTGCCGCTTTAACTATCTATAACTTGTGCTTTTAAGATGCCTTTGAAGGATCAGATGTCATTGAGTTCATGTGACCTACATGCATAGAGTTACATGCATGTGTATGGTTATATTATGCCTACATGTTATATACATGTAAATCTATAAATAGGATTTCTAGGAATCCCCCGAATAATGTAATACCAGCTGATTGATAGAAGTACATTTTACTCTATAGATATGATTCAATTTAAGTTTCATAGACAGTTATTACAATGATGTTATATCCGTTATAATTTTATGTCCTTATAGAATGTTTATAACGTTCTGAAAGTGTCTTGTGTCGGTTATTCATTTTTGTATATAAAGAGCTGAAATTGGGCTTTGTGGTTGGTAAAGGAAAGATCTACATCATTATATCCCTTTGAATACTCTCTCATAATTTTGACACAGATTGCAAATTGGATGTCTGCTTTAGCATTCTTCCTAAACAACAAAGATTTATTAGTGGTTAGGTGGTTGAAAGTAACAAGTTACTATTCAGCAGAAGACACTGGCACAGGGTTGAAGTATGAAGTAACCCCAGCTGACATATGTCTGGGTGTACATCATACATAATAGCAATAAAACCAGATAATAAAATGATACAAGTAAATGAGATACTTTTATTAATAAATAACACAAATTAAAAATCTACATTAACACTACAATCAACACTATATAGCAAAATAATATTAAAATATTACTAGAAAAATCACATTGTATTAATAAAAAATATTGCATTCACACACTACACAGTGTAGTATTCATTAAAAACAGTCTCATTCTAAGAAGCTGTTCCTTGAATGATGATTTAGTATTTTGTAAAATCAGTTCATCGATACCATATATACTACCAATATTATTCTTCTGGTAACAACAGTTTCTTAAACTTCCAACCATCGTCATTGATACATCACAAACAGTACGTCATCACTGGTACACCTTAGAAATATTTATGGCCCCTAACTTCTCTCGCAATTTGCACACCTCAGATATTTTACTAACATTAGATGACTGAACGTTTGAGTCTAATCTTAGATTAAGTAGGATTGTCAAAGTGTTGATGTTTTAACCATGGTATTATTCTTGGTAGATGATGGTAAAGTAGGGCCTGTATTGCCGAGTACTGTTTTGGACATTTAAACATTCTGAAGAAATAGTTTGTTGGTAGTAGTCTGATATCATCAGTGTCTTTGTCTTTCAAATATCTCAACTCTACAGATTTCAAATCATCAGTCTGTTTTAGTAGATACTTTCTGTTATACAAGGAACGAAAAATACATTCGTCGTTATCACAGTCTTCATATTGAAACCAATAAGGATGGTGTTCTTCTTTAATTTGTTTCTCATTCCACGACCAGTTTTCTGGTAATTCCACCAATTCTAGATCAACACGTTTGTGGCAGTTTCTCGCCTTCGACTCAGGAATACGCATAATATAAATCTTGTGATTGATATTTTTCACAAAACATCTTAAATAGGCGGCATTACCGTCATCCATCAAGCCATATTTCGCCCAAACTTGAAGAAAATTGTTCTGAGTACTCGGCTCGATGATAATTTCTCGACTGTTGTTAAAAGTGATGCAGTCATCAGAGTTTAGTAACATCAGATAACGTGGCTTTCTCTTCTTCCATATCTTCGTTATTGTGACTGAAACCTTTTTTAGTGACTGACAGGCCATTGTGAAGTTTGAAATAAAATAAAAACAAATTTCATACCTTATTGTTGTCCAATATTTCACAATTTTCCAGAATGGGAATTAAATTACTTAAGTTTGTTTCCCGACTTATCATGAGTAAACAAGTGGATTAGTCGGATTTGATGTGTAATATGGGAATTCCTCATTAATTCATAGAGCAAATTTTACTTATTGAATTGACGTATTAAATTATTAATGACAGCAGTTTATCATATAATATAATTAATGTATTGTCTGGACATGATATAAATATACTACACATGTAGAAATGAACTTTACTCAAAGAAAGATATACTACACATCAAAAGATACATGCAAGGTCATAATGGGCCTTAGGTTGAAAATTTTCAAAATCCACCTCTCATCCTCTCCCCACACCAAAAACTCCTCGGATTTCGGCCACTTGATTTTCAGATTTCGGAAATTATAAAAAAAAAAGTGCAGAGTCCGTGGCCCCTGACAGTAGACTTGCTGTATATTAATTCGTTTTTTGCTTCCAGTTTACAATTACGGAGATGATGATCTTGGTTGATTTTTCTAGCGAAGGCAGAGATTTGTCGAGGAAATTTATTTTTGGGGAAATAATTATCAAACTTAGAGAGATGCAGTATAAGTAGCCAATCCTATTAAAAGGTCACACGAAACTAGAACAGTTATTGCATCCTCATCACGATTGTACTAGACTTGACCCAATCTTTCAGTGGCATTTCTAGGAATCTTTAGGTGCAAGGAGGGGCCGAGTCGGGGCCAAATAATTGTCAGGGTGGGGGTCTACCAGCACCAGTTATCCGCCTGTGACATAATACGACATTTCAAAGTGCAAGCCAAGGGGAGCCAAGACCGGGCAAGCCTAAATTCTGGGGGGGGGGGGGGGGGGTCTAATGACGTACGTTTTATCTATTTTGCAGTCAATTTTATACATTATGTTCTACTGCACAGTCTCCCGGAGCGACAGTGCCATTGAATAACAAGGGATAAACTGACCGTGGGTATTAATGAGTTCAAGACTGGAAAAATCACGTACCAACTGGAGTTAAAAATTAATCTAGGACTTTGAATGTAGTATGGGAAAACTATGCCTTTATAACTCCATGGGCACAGATCACCGGGGGGAGGGGGAAACCTGACCAGAAAATGATCGAGCTTTGTTGAGTAGAATGTCCATAATGGACAGATAATGGCACAATTTGGCATCCGAGAACACATCAAAGTCTTAAAATGTCAAATAACAGAAAAACTCATCCTTTCCTTTCGCAAATCATCTCCACTCACGCATGAATTGCTACTAATGGTCACACAAAGCAAATTGTATGGATCGCATATTTTTGTCGATCACAAGATGTGATCAGTACAAAAGACACTGCCCCCCACCCCCCTCCGCATTGAAAAAACGATATGCTCCCCTGTATAACTCTATGCCATAAAATAACTATATAATAACTCTATTATGCCATACGACTAAGCATTTACACCTTCAATAAAAATCTTACTTTAGGGACGGGTTTTACTCTACAGGGGCGGATTAATAAGATATTCTCAGTTGCAACGCATTCAGAATTCAAAGCATGCGTGCCAAGCATACTTCTTGTATTGTTATTCCTTCTATCTACATTTCTATATGGTAACATATCACGGTAATGAAAAGCGGCCATATTTACCGAACTGGGTCAATATTGTCACGTAATCGTGATTCTGGCATAGCTGTAGGGGCCCATGACTCAACAGGGGGGCAGAGCGACTTATTGCCCGAATTTTAAATGATATTTGCCCGATTTGGGGGATATTAGGCCCGAAAACATAATATAGGTGTCCCCCTGTCTCCTACGGCTATGGAGTCTGGAAGTTCAAATATCAGAGACAGGTTAATCGAGAGTAAAACAAAGGAAATAAATTGCTTGAACCTAGATTATTTTCAAATGAATATAACTATATATAACTATAGGATATCTGTATTCTAACAAATCACGATTTACAACGTTCATTGACGTCATCAAACTACATGTATAATTTCATTATTAGAATTTATTTGGGGATTGTATTTTCCGTCTTCATCACAGATAAATAAACTTGAAATGAAAACAAAAATACCATATCAGCAAAACAATTCCTTATAAACAAGAATCTAATTATTTAAGCATGGCTAAATCGTGAGCTATCATGTAGTGTTTCAAAAATAGTCTCCCTTACAAAAATTGAGACATGGTTTTACTACATGGTTATGCATGGTTTTACTGTACAATTAACCATATAGTTTTTTGAGACGGTAAATCATGAACTGTATGGTTTTACCACAATGGTTAACCATGAACTGTATGGTTTTACCACAATGGTTAACCATGAACTGTATGGTTTTACCTAGACCGACAAGTTGACTCTAAATAATTACTGCGTATTTTAGAGACAGACGACCAAGCATATAAATATCATGAAATGTTGTGTTACTTGATTTAGACCTTTGAAAATAGTAAATTTTGTAAGGTATTAGATAAGTATGAATTAAGATGTACCGTACAACAACTTGACATCATGTATTTGTGTACAAATTAGATGAAATGTCGATCAGGCGGGTATTTTAACTCAAACTACGTCGCCATTTTTCTAATATATGTGTTTATCCAATGAAATTCATGGTTACAATCTATACCTCTGTTTGGGAGATTTGGTTCATTTTGAGAGAAGTCTTTTGATTGGATGTAATTTCAATGACGATAAGTCTTATTTAAATATGGCGGCCATGTTCAAAATACCTCCAGATTGAAAATTTCAACTAGGATTACAGACAACAAGGATTAGTTTATTCTGTCGAAAAAGGGATTGAATGTTGAGATGGCATCATAACATACAAGAAAATGGTCAGTTTTTTTAATAATGACATCAAGGAAGAACAATAATTCAACGCAACCAAATTGGTTGCGGAATATCAAGTTATTGAATAGGATGTAATCCTGACTCTCTGCCAGCGGCATTGAGAGAGACAGGTATTCCGGTCTAGGTTTTACCAACCTTGAACTGTAGGTAGGCCTATTTACAATTTTTTCACATGAAGAATTATATCAATCATACATGAGTAAGTATTTCATAATGAAAATGGGTATCTTGTGTCTAAAAGAGTAAGCATACCCCGACTGGCGCCACACCCGTTCTTGCTGCAAAACATACACGAAACAAAGTACAAAACAAGAACATGACGAAAGAAAAAAATATAATTGACTTGATTTTTCAAAAGTTCAAGGGACGTAACTGATGAAAATACATTAATTTCCAATTTCGATAATTCAAGGGACGTAACAACTGATCATAATAATTGTTGTATTATGATAATAAAAAAATGTCGAGTACGCCCGAATCAATGAGGAAGCATTTAATGATGAAAAGTAACATTAGGTGATCGATGAGCAAGCAAACACTACCTATATAACCAAACCGGTAATAGCTGCTTGATATTACACAGGGGCGGATCCAAAGGGGGTCTGCTCCCCCGGCTCGAGCCCCCCCCCCCCCCTATTTTTGGCCGACTGATGTCTCGGTGCCATTGAATTTGGAGCATGTTATTATTCAGAGCCCCCCCCCCCCTTTTGGGGTACCAATAGATCACGTAAAAAAGGGGTACGAAGAATCAAAAAGATTGGGAACCAGGGTTGTAGTGGTTGTCTCAGTGTCTCGTCTGTTAATGTATTTCTACTTATTTTGTGTCAAAAAATAATCCAGGAGCTTCTTCCAGAACATTCTACAATATTCTTTTTTTTCTCAAAAATGGTATATAGAAATCTTGTTATGTATTATTGTAAACTTTGACCTCCCTTTTATTAAATGTTTATATACACACACTACCTGTATATCGTAATACGCGTAAATTCAGTTATGTGACACAGCAACAAAATTGACCTTGAAATTTGACGAATGCATTAAATGCATGTTTACATCAAATAAATGTAAAATGAGATCAGCATAGAAATTAGGTCATCAGACCACTATATCTAATACATATAATATGTCTGATCAATTGATATCAAATGTTTCCTGGAATGATATCTTTTTTTTCAAGCGCATAGATTAAATTGTAAAAATATGTATATAATGTGATAACTTTTTAATTTGCCCCAGTTGTCTTCTCGATAGTTATTCGAGTTAGAGTTTTTTTTAGATAAAAGGAGGGAAAACCAAAAAAGGTATAAAAAGGATAAAAGCTCAAATTACAGAAGTCAGTCACAGGAGGCGGACGTTTCGTATTGATAATAACAATATTTCATCATATCTAGGGAATTAAAATCATCACTCTCCAGTATAATTGAAAGGTAAACTGTTATATTATATGATAATTATTATTAAATAGATATTAATGAAATGATAATTATAATAGTTAAATAATTAAAGGCCTAAATATTATATTATTTATTGAACTTGCATAATGTATATGGATACCGTGGAACTAAGGATGACTCTTGAGCATAGTGTTTTTTTTTCTCCGCAAGATCGGTTAAGTATGCAAGGTAAAGAAATAAAAATCGAAATCAACTAGGTCCACGGCTCTTTAAGTTGCATGAATTTTTGTCTGAGCAAAATAATATGCTTTCGAATCTGGGAGGTCAGTGGATATTTCACCAAGTCGACCGTTTTGTTATTATGTTTGCAAGGGGTTATTATCAAAACTAACAAAAAATTTAATAGGTCAATATAAGGTTTTTGTTTTGTTTCTATAAATAGATGGGGATTACCCATATGTAATATTTCATCAAATCCTGTGTAGGCCTACTAGACGTTATCAGTCGGTAAAACAAGCTATTTAAACAGTGCACCAAGATATAAGACTACAAAAGGCATTCATTTTCTTATTCTTTCAGACTTCACAAGATGGCCTGTCAGTCACCAGAAAAGGTTTCAGTCAAAATAACGAAGAAATGGAAGAAGAGAATGCCACATTATCTGATGTTACTAAACTCTGATGGCTGCATCACTTTTAACAACAGTCGAGAAATTATCATCGAGCCGAGTACTCAGAAAATTTTTCTTCAAGTTTGGGAAAAATATGGCTTGATGGATGACGGTTACGAAACTTTTTTAAGATGTTTTGTGAAAAAAATAAATCACAAGATTTATATTATGCGTATTCCTGAGTCGAAGGCGAGAAACTGCCATAAACGTCTGGATCCAGAATTGGCGGAATTACCAGAAAACTGGTCGTGGAATGAGACACATATTAAAGAAGAACACCATCCTTATTGGTTTCAATATGAAGACTGTGATAACGACGAATGTATTTTTCGTTCCTTGTATAACAGAAAGTATCTACTAAAACAGACTGATGATTTGAAATCTGTAGAGTTGAGATATTTGTATGACAAAGACACTGATGATATCAGACTACTACCAACAAACTATTTGTTCAGAATGTTTAAATATCCAGTACAGTACTCACTTCATCCAGTAATACAGACCCTACTTTACCATCATCTACCAAGGATAATACCATGTGTTAAAGGACAAGCACCAATTGGACAACAGATCGCTGCTTAATCCAAGATTAGACCCATTCGTTCAGACATCTATTGCTGATATATTGCAATATAATTTATTTTGAAATACTGAATAAACATCAATCATAGAATAACTTCTAAGATTGAGAGGATGCTTAACGAAATCTAAGAAGTATCCCATGACGAAATATTGAAGCAAGTACTAATTCCGAGATCGCAAACTCAAACGTCATCAGCAGTTGGTGGTCTTCAATGAAACGTTTATTCGAGTCATGTGGAATCAACACGTGTTCATCAGACCCAAGCTTCAAAACCCACCTTGAAGGGTTCTACAACAGCTTGAAGAAAAGAAAACTGAGAGTCTATCAACAAGATCTAGTCAAGAAGCTACAATGAACTGGGTGATTCCAGTGGTAGACGTGGTCGTGTAGAGTGTAGACTACAAGAGGGGCTTGCTTCTGAAAGATCAGTAATTCAGTTTCTGCATACAGTTCAATTGATTTTTGGAGTACTAAGTATATGATTGTATTACTTATTTCTATGATTAAAAGTTTCAAAAGCTATTTGTATTTTTTTTTCTCAAGAGAGAAAGAGTTCATTTCACTAAAAGGGAAATGTTCACTTTTCGTTCGTATACAAGTCACAGAGAGGGTGATTTTTGTTGTAATTAACCACGTTTGAAGAGTATTTTAGTGAGACTAGGCAAATATAGAAAATATAAAGTGCAAAGTGCAATTTCTAGTATTCGTGCAGTACTAGTATATACTTCTGGGGCCTAATCTATAATACAAGACTCAACTCAACCCATGAAAAGCCTCCTGTTTCTCTTCATTACATTATATGTAATATTTAGACGGCTATATTACCTTCATAAGTATGACTTCGATATGTCTTATTAAATAACTGAACGATATTAAATATATTTTAGTCTTTTTTGGAACGACTTCAATAATATAACACAAAAACAAAACTATAATGTATCTTTTACGTGAATACCGAATATTGATTCATTGTTTGTGGGCGAAATTCAGTATGGAAGGTATAATAAGCACTGCAAAGCTAGTCAGAAAAACTGGTGGAAAGAAAATCCAGAAAAACAGTGAGTCGATGGCTCTGGCTATCGATCTCCAAGTTATATTCGGCAAATTCTTTGGATCATCTACATCTTTTCTTTCAGACGTTACCGTAACGTTATCCTTACCTCTTCCACAACAT
Organism: Lottia scabra; assembly: GCA_029955415.1. Lineage (NCBI taxonomy): Eukaryota > Metazoa > Mollusca > Gastropoda > Lottiidae > Lottia > Lottia scabra. Next base: position 14,373,359 of record JARJEI010000003.1, read on the forward strand.
GGTCGCAATACGCGTGTGTAAAAGAGCAACCAGGACCTAGAGATTTTCTGTGATTTGTTATGTATCTTTGCAACCAGAATTGACATAAAAACGAATACAGCACTGAGGGCAAGAAGACATGACATGTACACAGAAAGTGATGACGTAGTTTCAGACGTCTGTGGCATCCTATCGTTAATAAATCCAAGAAATACTCCGAACGCCAATAGCATGGTGACAGAGAATGATATCTTTTCGCCTGTTTCGGCAGGCACCAGAAACACCAATACGTTTATATTAGCTAAAATCACCAATGGTATGATGACGCTTTGGATTAAAACCGTAGCTCGTCTTTTCAATCGGAGAGTAACCACTATGGTGGGGTGAGGTTTCCCTTCTGTATTCAAAAACTTTCTTTCTAGAGACGACGCATTTAGCTCCCATTCGCCATTCTCTTTGTAAGTATCTAAATCTACGTGATCAATATACGGCTCAAGATCTACAGACTCGATCTCGTGTCCCCACACGAAAAATTCCAATTCACAGTTTTGTACATCAAAGGGAAATGATTGCACATTCATCTTACACGAGGTCCTGAAAGCAGATCCGGGAGTCCATCGTACAGTTCCATTCGACCACACAGTAGGATGCATAAATTGGCTTTCGATTGGCTTCAGTTCATCGACGCTGTTGGAAACCGCAATACTAGGAGTCCAGATTTTGTGTGGTGGAACTGTTGTCTTCGCTAAACCACCGTAGTCGGAGGGCAACCATTTTATATTCTGGTCCGTCCATTTGACGCTGAGCCACGCAGTCGTATATAATGATTCCGACAATTCTTCAAAACTTGTGATCGCCAATAAATGGAACGATATGGACACGATAAGAGTGTCGCTATAATTAAAGATGGGTCGGATTTCCGGATTATTTGTGTCGATCGTCTCCTTCATCCATCTGTTGATGTCAAAAAAGGTTTGACCGTTACATGTACATCCATGGAATATAAACACAACTGATACGATTGCCATCAATGCCATTTTCATTTTATATCCGGATTCACAATTTGATGGATGACTTAGCCTGTGGTGATTGGTCTGCTTCACAACTTTTCTTGGTCTTTGTTATGGAGTTCAACTTAGTTTATGAATGATATCAGATGCTCGGTAAATGTTTTATGTTTGGTTTCAGCGTAGTCTTATGTACTTAGTTCATCACATGACTACTGTCTTCAGTTTATTCAGTTTAATAATAGATCATTACAGTGTGAGCTGCTTTTTTTTATCATAAAATCCTCAATTAGTATGTGATATCATCAGATCCTCACTTAGTATGTGATATCAAAATATCCTCACATGTCAAAAGATCCTCACTTAGTATGTATAGTCATGAGATCCGTAATAATTATAAGAAATCAGATCCTCAATTAACGGAGTATAAGATCCTCATATAGTCTGCTTATATCTGGTCCTCATTTTGTTTGTCATCCTCACATGGTATAAGTTAACAAATCAACGAACAACGTACTGTAAGTAAGGTGTTCACAGTTCGGCGTTCACCCGATTCTTTTTCCAATAGCAGAATGGTTCATGTTATATTGTATACATGTTGATTCCAATATGTTTCTATTTTTAAATCTGTTCACAGCTCATCACAATAATATAATATGTCAATCTTTCATCATAGATAAAACCATTAATATCAATAGTCCGAAATATTCCGATATACGACATAGTTAAACGGATGATCTTTCTGCGTAGTTACTTATAAGATTGTGATCGTGATTGTGATGCCTACACAAATTGTGGAAATGTTTTGAGTGTGACAAACACACAAGATGGAGCTCGGATAAAAAAGGAACCCAAGAAAGGCTTGTTCAATATATATCTAAATGATCTGTATTCTGGCCCGTAGGCAGCCAAATCCTTTTTTAAGGGGCAGTGGGGGGGGGGGGGATTGGGGATCCGGGAAACGTTATTTCCTGACATTTCCCAGCGAAAGGTTAAGGTTGAAGATTACTTGATTGCACCTCTCTAGCAACAGGCCTGTCTGTATTCAATCTTCTCCGTGTGAAAAATCGACGCAATTAGATTTATTTTTCTCAATCCTAATGGTGATAAAGAGAGGCTTGGTATTTATGAGCTGATACCAAAGAAAAAGAAATATAAACGTCAAAAGAATACGTTAGAAATATAGATGAAGTTTATTACCATGTGAACTTATTTATAGGAAACGACGGGTATTCTCCCTTTAATCTCTTGCATTATTAATACATGTGAATTGAATTTATAAAAAAAAGGAGAATTCTGAAGCAATTTTATCCATTTCAGCCTATCTAATCCTTACCTAGGAAAATAGGAACAATCTCTTTAATCCTCCTAGGATGAATCGCCCTAGAAATCGGATATCCACTGATAGTTGTGATTGATATTAAATCAGATAGTTATATTAATAATTTATATTAATGATGGTTAATCATATAATGTGGATGAGTGGTAAATCAGCCACACTGCTCGTAGACATTGACATAAACATAGAAACTATGCCCGTTAAAGGGATTGTAAAGAGTTTTTTTTATGAGTCTTCTTATGAGTATCGGGTTTTTGTTGCAATTCTTGAAACAAATTGACCATAATGACGCCACTATCGCAACAATCTAATTAAATGCTATCGCAATAACTTCATTTGACCGCAATGACATTTGTGATAGTGGCGTAATGATCTGTTTTATTGCTGGTAACACAGAAGTTTATAGTGCCTCCCCAACTCTCCCTTGCCAAAATTTCCAGACTAAAAAATAACCAACAAATAATTTTTAATGTAAGTATTATTGTCTTGTGTGAACATTGTGACGAAATTTAGCGGCGTATTGACGAACCAAGTGGTTATCTGCTGAAACACAGTTTCCATTGGCTTCAAGTATACCTCTTGGCTCACATCGCCATACATCATTCGTCGTTTCCTGCCATGAACTCAACTTGGATTTCAAGTCATTCAATATGTCGGAATAAGAAGGATTTTCAGCAAGATTTACTAATTCAGAAGGATCGGCAGTGACGTTAAAAAGCTCGAATTCATGTCTGAAATAATAATCTTCTAGGAATCGAATCCAGCCTGTTTGGAGACCAGCTTCAGTGTTGTTGAGAAGCTCTCTGAAAGTTGGCGAATCAAAAACATCCAAAGCCATGGGATATGGAGCCATATAGTTCAAGTTATGAATAAGACGAAGGTCTTTGGTTCTAAGAACTCTCATTGGGTAGTACATGGTAACTTCGTGGAGATTGTGGCTGGCGAACACATGGTCATACCCTGACGCCTCTACATTCGACAGAACCGGAAGTAATGATTTACCAATAAGCTTGACGTTTTGATGGAAGAGTTTCCATGATGGGTATTGAATATTGAACCAATCTAAGACTGTGGGAACCATATCTGTTGTGCTGACTAGAGCATCAGACTTCTACAATTTAATAAACTGAAATTATTAACTGAACTGAGTAAATGCCGAGCAGTTATCCATGAAAGTTCAGCTCTATAATCACGACTAACAATTTTGGCATAATTATTAAAAATCAAATTAGCAATTTCGAAATATCTGCTCTACAATGCAGCTTCTGGGCTGGGGACGAGATTTATGCATAAGTGTATAATGATAAGTATATCACACAAAAGAAGGCTTCAATGCGATTAGTGGCATATTATTCGGCTCTTAAATGCTTGGTACTTTCAGCTACCATTGACAATATGTTGCCTCCTACTTCCACATACCTTGCCCCAATTTTCTTTATGATATGGTGATGAGACGATGTAAGGTTCCTGCATGCCAGGTTCATAAAGATTAGTTTTAGCACCAGGGAATGATATCCCATTATCTGATGTAAATATTATTAATGTATCGTTCAATACTCCGTGTCTTTCTAAAGTCTTCATAAATAATCCTATGCCTAAAATGAGAATAATGAACCATAAGCCAATCGATAAATAGTTAATTTATAATTAAATAAAACTTAAAGTCAACATCCAGTGGCTGTAGTATACAAAATAAATAGTCAGCTTGCAACTATACAAATCAACTGTTATTGTACAAAACAAATCAAAGATTGTTTGACGAATAAGTCATTCATCAGATTCAAACACTAAGCTATCAATATATGTTCTCGACTTAAAATCGTGTATCTTCTTTTCAGAAAAGAGCTAAGTTAGAGTACAACTAATATAGAACTCACTGCGGATGGAGTTAGGGTCTTGAATATTATGGGATATATTTTCATATATTCTGATCCACGGATAAGTCCTCTTCATCTTGCCAAAATGGTCTCTTACCTTGATCCATCCGTCCAGTTATGGTATAAAGATTAGCTATGTCCTGTCTTGCAGCAGGTTTATCTGGAACATATTTCTCTAGAACCACATCTTTCGGATCATAATAATCTGGTTTCCAATCCGGTATACTGCCGTTACTTTTTGTCGGATCTCCAAATTTCTCACAGAATGTTCCGTACGGCTCTGGTGATTTACATCTATGAGTGTCGTGAAAAGCAATGTAAAGGAAGAATGGTCTGGAAAATACGAAACGATTTGTTATCAATATGATAGCCACAGTGGTGTATCATTTATTCGTGATTCTGCCATACGTAAATGTGCACTTCTATGCCGGGGTATCTGCGTCAAACAAACTACCTCGAAAGCTAATATTTAAATTGCTACATACGCACTTCATTGTACAAGCTTGATCTCTTTAGCACGCCTACCTGGTGCTGTTAGCACCCCCACCTCCTCCCTGGCAATTATTTTTTGGCCCTAACTCGGCCCCCTACCTAAAGATTTCCTAGAAACGCCACTATCCTTGATGCACTCCCGAGACGATGTATTTAGTTTGTGTAACGTCTTAAAACAGTTTGTACATACTTGTCTCCATAAGATGAAAGGAAACGTTCAACCTGGTAATTCATAAAGGTGATATTTCTACCAATCTGATACCGGTCATTGGTCATATCTGTCTCCATAAAGTCAAATGTATAAACAGAAACTGGTCGCACGTGGTATTTGCCAATCATACCTTGAAAAAAAAAACATTGCTCTTATAATTGACCTAACATAAGAAAATGTAAAAGCACAAGAATGAATACCTTCGGATTTTCAACCCGGTTTCCCACTGTCGGTGATGCATGCATGCAGTAAAAAGTTTTGCCTGTCTTACCTGTCCTGATGCCATTATCGCCCAATATTTTAGGTATACTCTTAACATTATCAAAAGAATGGAAGTGGCAATGTCCTGTGGCCAAACCATAGATACCATTCTGATGTTGAGGTAATCCAGTTAACAAGGCTGATCTGTAACAGAAAACTTAATATAGATTGCCGTTCAGCCAATAGTACCTCAAGATTTATACAAGTGAATGTTGCCTATAATTACTAGATTTGGCAAGAAATCATAAGAAATATTGGATGGCAAAAGGGGGTATTTTGACTCGCAATCTGCGATGCGATACCGCTTAAAATGGACCCTGCATCCATATCCAAAATGACATTGACATTGATTTTCTTTGAGAAATGATGGAAATGAGCAAAGATACCCTTTTCAGAATCCGGTTTCTATCAGACGTAAGTACATGTACCAACCTGCTAGGAGAGCAGCTACTTACTGATGTAAAACCATGACGAAATGTTACACCATTAGCAGCTAGAGCGTCGATATTAGGTGTTTTACACACTGGATTGTTATAGGCTCCCATCTGAATACCAGCGTCATCACCTTTAACGACATCGATGAAATGAATTTGAATTATGTTCTATATTAGGCAGTTTTTTACCTAATGAAGAGGGCAATGGGAAAGGCCGCTTCTCTTCGCATTTAGCCTTGTTTTCTTCTTTAGTCTACCAGCAGAGGGCCTTGATTTTGATAAACACGTCGTAAATATTATATCAGTTTGCAGGCACTGATTGCACTCGAATCACATTAGGTTTGCCTTTAAAGGATTATGTTATGGTTCTTGAAATGCATTGTTCTGGAAGTTCAGAAAAACTTGATCGTCACAAATAAAGCAAATTCATAAAGGCATCTTCATGTAGCCTACAGACCTTCCCATCTGTTTCAATAGAAGATCCTCCAGTGCCCAACAACTGCAGCTGTGTTACCCATTTGATGGGGCATCCAGCTAAAAAACATGCCGAGAAATGGTATCTTACCGAATATAACAACCACATTTTTAGCATCAGATTCAACAATCAAAGTACTCAAAGCTAAACACCACCAAGTCCATCGGCAACTATCTGGGCTGCATTTCGCCATGTTCAATTTCCATTGACTGTATTATTAAATTATGTGCTAAGAGATGATAGGGCTCACTGATTAGTAAGTATTGTATAATAGATAATAAAGTCTACATCTTAAACTATCTAACTTAAAGGAACACGACCGCAAATATTTGCTTTGACAGCTTATAGATTGTTACAAAAAGGTCTGGTTATTTACACTGTCTCCTCATTTCTTTCTCAAATTGACCCAAATGTTGGAATTATATTCAAAAGTGTACGTCAGGTCAGTGGACGGCTCAACTGGAGCTAAATTGATACACCGCTCGTTCAATATTGAACAAAAACATACATGTATTCAAAGGGCAAAAATATTGGGTGAGAGGTTGGGGCAAACCAGAATGGTTTGTAGAGTCCAAGTACGTCGCGAAACGCTGTAGGCGCGAGCTTCAACAAGAGGTCCTCCCTCTAGAAAAAAAATATGGAAAAATTGCATCGATCAGGTGCATTCTGAACCATATTTCGGGATTGGATGTTGAAATCGGGATTTCAGACTCTGCATTACATCTGACTGAGTTTTATTTTTCACAAAATCTGTCTTGACAATTAAATGTGCATGAGGCAAAAGGGTAGTCTTATTGGATGTTCAATACATAATTGAAAAAGAAATTTGTAAAGTTAGATTGTCGCCTATAAAGTTAGTCCCGTTTATCTCCATAACGCTATGCACTTGGAAATTTTCAAAGTTAAGTTTATATGTTCTTCATAGTAAGCATTACTGGTGTCTACTGTGGACAAAATCATTGCCACCGAATCAATATGAGTAAATCGACATAAAGCAATCAAAAATTAAATGGTAGAACACATTGGTGAAATACAATGTCATCTCCACTGATATCGAATTTTTCAAGGACAATTTTGTTATCAAATTTGAGTTTTTTTTATGGAAAGTAAAAATCGCGACATCTTCAGATAGTGTAACTTGAATCAGTATAGATTATTCTGTTCTATATTTGGATATAATTTGTTATAGAGGTCAATTGTTGCAGCTTACAACATACTCCCAGGGATATTATAGAAGAAGATTCAGGTTATCTTGCCTCAGTTTCCAAAGGGTAATGCTATAATGTCCAAATGATTGATCAAATCAACCCACCCACAAATAAAAAAGAAAATTTGCCAGGCAAGACAACATACTCATTCCATTAATGGGTTCAAGAGAAAAAATAATAAACAACAAATTTTGTTATTCATATAGAAGTATCATTGTTTTGCTTTAACATTGTGACGGAATTTAGCGGCGTATTGACGAATCAATTGGTTATCTGCTGAAACACAGTTTCCATTAGCTTCAAGTATACCTCTTGGCTCACACCGCCAAACATCATTCGTCGTTTCCTGCCATGAACTCAATTTGGATTTCAAGTCATTCAATATGTCGGAATAAGAAGGATTTTCAGCAAGATTTACTAATTCAGAAGGATCGGCAGTGACGTTAAAAAGCTCGAATTCATGTCTGAAATAATAATCTTCTAGGAATCGAATCCAGCCTGTTTGGAGACCAGCTTCAGTGTTGTTGAGAAGCTCTCTGAAAGTTGGCGAATCAAAAACATCCAAAGCCATGGGATATGGAGCCATATAGTTCAAGTTATGAATAAGACGAAGGTCTTTGGTTCTAAGAACTCTCATTGGGTAGTACATGGTAACTTCGTGGAGATTGTGGCTGGCGAACACATGGTCATACCCTGACGCCTCTACATTCGACAGAACCGGAAGTAATGATTTACCAGTAAGCTTGACGTTTTGATGGAAGAGTTTCCATGATGGGTATTGAATATTGAACCAATCTAAGACTGTGGGAACCATATCTGTTGTGCTGACTAGAGCATCAGACTTCTACAATTTAATAAACTGAAATTATTAACTGAACTGAGTAAATGCCGAGCAGTTATCCATGAAAGTTCAGCTCTATAATCACGACTAACAATTTTGGCATAATTATTAAAAATCAAATTAGCAATTTCGAAATATCTGCTCTACAATGCAGCTTCTGGGCTGGGGACGAGATTTATGCATAAGTGTATAATGATATCACAGTATATCACACAAAAGAAGGCTTCAATGCGATTAGTGGCATATTATTCGGTTCTTAAATGCTTGGTACTTTCAGCTACCATTGACAATATGTTGCCTCCTACTCAGCCCCTCCCTTCCACATACCTTGCCCCAATTTTCTTTATGATATGGTGATGAGACGATGTAAGGTTCCTGCATGCCAGGTTCATAAAGATTAGTTTTAGCACCAGGGAATGATATCCCATTATCTGATGTAAATATTATTAATGTATCGTTCAATACTCCGTGTTTTTCTAAAGTCTTCATAAATAATCCTATGCCTAAAATGAGAATAGTGAACCATAAGCCAATCGATAAATAGTTAATTTATAATTAAATAAAACTTAAAGTCAACATCCAGTGGCTGTAGTATACAAAATAAATAGTCAGCTTGCAACTATACAAATCAACTGTTATTGTACAAAACAAATCAAAGATTGTTTGACGAATAAGTCATTCATCAGATTCAAATACAAAGCTATCAATGTATGATCTCGACTTAGAATCGTATCTTCATTTCAGAAAAGAGCAAAATTCGAGTACAACTCAATATGGAGCTCACTGCGGATGGAGTTAGGGTCTTGAATATTATGGGATATATTTTCATATATTCTGATCCACGGATAAGTCCTCTTCATCTTGCCAAAATGGTCTCTTACCTTGATCCATCCGTCCAGTTATGGTATAAAGATTAGCTAAGTCCTGTCTTGCAGCAGGTTTATCTGGAACATATTTCTCTAGAACCACATCTTTCGGATCATAATAATCTGGTTTCCAATCCGGTATACTGCCGTTACTTTTTGTCGGATCTCCAAATTTCTCACAGAATGTTCCGTACGGCTCTGGTGATTTACATCTATGAGTGTCGTGAAAAGCAATGTAAAGGAAGAATGGTCTGGAAAATACGAAACGATTTGTTATCAATATGATAGCCGCAGTGGTGTATCATTTATTCGTGATTCTGCCATACATAAATGTGCACTTCTATGCCGGGGTATCTGCGTCAAACAAACTACCTCGAAAGCTAATATTTAAATTGCTACATACGCACTTCATTGTACAAGCTTGATCTCTTTAGCACGGATACCTGGTGCTGTAAGCACCCCCACCTCCTCCCTGGCAATTATTTTTTGGCCCTAACTCGGCCCCCTACCTAAAGATTTCCTAGAAACGCCACTATCCTTGATGCACTCCCGAGACGATGTATTTAGTTTGTGTAACCTCTTAAATCAGTTTGTACATACTTGTCTCCATAAGACGAAAGGAATCGTTCAACCTGGTAATTCATAAAGGTGATATTTCTACCAATCTGATACCGGTCATTCGTCATATCCGTCTCCATAAAGTCAAATGTATAAACAGAAACTGGTCGCACGTGGTATTTACCAATTATACCTTGAAAAAAAAAACCATTGTTCTTGTAATTGACCTAACATAAGAAAATGTAAAAGCGCAAGAATAAATACCTTCGGATTTTCAACCTGGTTTCCCCCTGTTAGTGATGCATGCATGCAGTAAAAAGTTTTGCAGTTTTTTTAATGCCACCGACGGTGCTGTCCTACCTGTCCTGATGCCATTATCGCCCAATATTTTAGGTATACTCTTAACATTATCAAAAGAATGGAAGTGGCAATGTCCTGTGGCCAAACCATAAATACCATTCTGATGTTGAGGTAATCCAGTTAACAAGGCTGATCTGTAACAGAAAACTTAATATAGATTGCCGTTCACTCAATAGTACCTCAAGATTTATACAAGTGAATGTTGCCTATAATTACTAGATTTGGCAAGAAATCATAAGAAATATTGGATTGCAAAAGGGGGTATTTTGACTAGCAATCTGCGGTGCGATACCGCTTAAAGTGGACGCTACATCCATATCCAAAATGAACATTGATTTTGTTTGAGAAATCGCGTTTTTAGCTTGATGAAAATGAGCAAAGAACCCTTTTCAGAATCCGGTTTCTATCAGACGTAAGTACATGTACCAACCTGCTAGGAGAGCAGCTACTTACTGATGTAAAACCATGACGAAATGTTACACCATTAGCAGCTAGAGCGTCGATATTAGGTGTTTTACACACTGGATTATTATAGGCTCCCATCTGAATACCAGCGTCATCACCTTTAGAAATGAATTGGAATTATGTTCTATATTAAGCAGTTTTTTAGCTGATGAAGATAACAATGGGAAAGGCCGCTTCGCTTCGCATTTAGCCTTGTTTTCTCCTTTAATCTGCCAGCTGAGGGCCTTGATTTTGAGAAACACGTCGTAAATATGATAATAGTTTGCAGGCAAGCATGATCCACTTTTAAGATGTTATGATTCGTGAAGGTTTCATGAAATACATTGTGCATCTGTTTCAATAGGAGATCCTCCAGTGTCCAACAACTGCAGCTGTGTTACCCATTATTTTGGTGGGGTATTCAGCTAAAAAAACCATGCCGAGATAAGAAAATTTAGAAATGGTATCTTACCGAATATAACAACCACATTTTTAGCATCTGACACAACAATCAAAGTACTCAAAGCTAAACACAACCAAGTCCATCGGCAACTATCTGGGCTGCATTTCGCCATGTTCAATTTCCATTGACTGTATTATTAAATTATGTGCTAAGAGATGGCAGGGCTCACTGATTAGTATGTATTGTATAATAGATAATAAAGTCTACATCTTAAACTATCTAACTTAAAGGAACACGACCGCAAATATTTGCTTTGACAGCTTATAGATTGTTACAAAAAGGTCTGGTTATTTACAGTGTCTCCTCATTTCTTTCTCAAATTGACCCAAATGTTGGAATTATATTCAAAAGTGTACTTCAGGTCAGTGGACGGCTCAACTGGAGCTAAATTGATACACCGGTCGTTCAATATTGAACAAAAACATACATGTATTCAAAGGGCAAAAATATTGGGTGAGAGGTTGGGGCAAACCAGAATGGTTTGTAGAGTCCAAGTACGTCGCGAAACGCTGTAGGCGCGAGCTTCAACAAGAGGTCCTCCCTCTAGAAAAAAATATGGAAAAATTGCATCGATCAGGTGCATTCTGAACCATATTTCGGGATTGGATGTTGAAATCGAGATTTCAGACTCTGCATTACATCTGACTGAGTTTTATTTTTCACAAAATCTTTCTTGACAATTAAATGTGCATGAGGCAAAAGGGTAGTCTTATTGGATGTTCAATACATAATTGAAAAAGAAATTTGTAAAGTTAGATTGTCGCCTATAAAGTTAGTCCCGTTTATCTCCATAACGCTATGCACTTGGAAATTTTCAAAGTTAAGTTTGTGAGATTAAATGCATGATTAAATCGTTAAATTTATATGTTTTTCATAGTAAGCATTACTGGTGTCTACTGTGGACAAAATCATTGCCACCGAATCAATATGAGTAAATCGACATAAAGCAATCAAAAATTAAATGGTAGAACACATTGGTGAAATACAATGTCATCTCCACTGATATCGAATTTTTCAAGGACAATTTTGTTATCAAATTTGAGTTTTTTATGGAAAGTAAAAATCGCGACATCTTCAGATAGTGTAACTTGAATCAGTATAGATTATTCTGTTCTATATTTGGATATAATTTGTCAATATTTCATTTTTTTTTTTACTATAGAGGTCAATTGTTGCAGCTTACAACATACTCCCAGGGATATTATAGAAGAAGATTCAGGAAGTATGTTACCTTACCTCAGTTGCCTGTGAAAGTGTAATTATATAAGGTCCAAATGTTTAGTTAAATCAACCCACCCACACATAAAAAAGAAAGCTTGCCAGGCAAGGAAACATAGGCCTACCCATTTCATTAATGGGTTCAAGAGAAAAAATAATAAACAACAATTTTTTTGATTCATATAGAAGCATAGCCATAAGGGCCCATTACTCAACAGGGGGGCAGACCGACTTCTACCCGAATTTTAGTAATGTTTTCCCATTGATTGCCCGATTTTTTGGAACTTTTTGCCCGAAAACATACTTTTTGTATGCCCCCCTGTCTCCTACGCCTATGTATAGAAGTATCATTGTTTTGCTTTAACATTGTGACGGAATTTAGCGGCGTATTGACGAATCAAGCGGTTATCTGCTGAAACACAGTTTCCATTAGCTTCAAGTATACCTCTTGGCTCACATCGCCAAACATCATTCGTCGTTTCCTGCCATGAACTCAACTTGGATTTCAAGTCATTCAATATGTCGGAATAAGAAGGATTTTCAGCAAGATTTACTAATTCAGAAGGATCGGAAGTGACGTTAAAAAGTTCGAATTCATGTCTGAAATAATAATCTTCTAGGAATCGAACCCAGCCTGTTTGGAGACCAGCTTCAGTGTTGTTGAGAAGCTCTCTGAAAGTTGGAGAATTAAAAACATCCAAAGCCATGGGATAGGGAGCCATATAGTTCAAGTTATGAATAAGGCGAAGGTCTTTGGTTCTAAGAACTCTCATTGGGTAGTACATGGTAACTTCGTGAAGATTGTGGCTGGCGAACACATGGTCATATCCTGACGCTTCTACATTAGACAGAACCGGAAGTAATGATTTACCAGTGAGCTTGACGTTTTGATGGAAGAGTTTCCATGATGGGTATTGAATATTGAACCAATCTAAGACTGTGGGAACCATATCTGTCGTGCTGACTAGAGCATCAGACTTCTACAATAGAGTAAAGCGGAATTAAATAAGGTCCCCCGTCAAAGTTTCGTCTTATAATTTTAGCATTGCTGAAATTTTGTGATTGCCATTCTCCGCCTTAATGCGTCACTGTATGTTGTCCGGTGGCATATCATTCGGCTATTAAATGCAATATGTTGCCTCCTACTCAGCCCCTCCTCCCTTCCACATACCTTGCCCGAATTTTCTTTATGATATGGTGATGAGACGATGTAAGGTTCCTGCATGCCAGGCTCATAAAGATTAGTTTTAGCACCAGGGAATGGTATCCCATTATCTGATGTAAATATTACTAATGTATCGTTCAATACTCCGTGTTTTTCTAAAGTTTTCATAAATAATCCTACACCTAAAATAGTAATTAGAATAGATCAAAATCGTAAATCTTCATTTCATAAAAGAGCGTATACGCTTATCTTATAAGAGGTTTACAAATCAATAAATGAGTTTGGAGTCTTGAATATTATGGGATATATTTTCATATATTCTGATCCACATATACATCCTCTTCATCTTGCCAAAATGGTCCTTTACCTTGATCCATCCGTCCAGTTATGGTATAAAGATTAGCTAAGTCCTGTCTTGCAGCAGGTTTATCTGGAACATATTTCTCTAGAACCACATCTTTCGGATCATAATAATCTGGTTTCCAATCCGGTATACTGCCGTTACTTTTTGTCGGATCTCCAAATTTCTCACAGAATGGTCCGTACGGTTCGGGTGAAGGGCATCTATGGGTATCGTGAAAAGCAATGTAAAGGAAGAATGGCCTGGAAAACACGAAACAATATGTTATCATTACGGTAGCCCACCGCCTTCATTAAGGTGTTACTGTATTAGAATCTTAACCTACGCTTGCTCGTCTGTATGAGGTTATATGATTAGGATAGTGATTTACCGGAAGCTACTATTGGTAGCTATGCAGATCACTGCCAGTGAAAACGCGTTAGTTTTAGTGGAATTGCAAGAACCAGACGTCGGAATAGAAATTTGAATGGCGCAAATTGATGATATCAGTGTCCCCGATACACATACAAAGTTCAGAAAACCACTTTACAATCCCTTTAAGGTCACTTCCAGAAGACGAATTACAGTACAGTATGTTCTTATGATTTGTGTATAATGTAGGCTACATACTTGGCTCCATAAGATGAAAGGAAACGTTCAACCTGGTAATTCATAAAGGTAATATTTCTTCCAATCTGATTCTGTTCATGCGTCATATCTGTTTCCATAAAGTCAAATGTATAAACAGAAACAGGCTGTACGTGATATTTGCCAATTATACCTTGAAAGAAAACATCCAACAGAAATACAAGAGGAATGCAAGAGCTCAAAAATATATATTTGAAAGAAAGCATACAGGTAAATGTCATTCTAAGTAAGACCCATTGGGATATTTAAGATTAATAAATCCTAAGCCCGAACGACCCCAACCGTTAAAACATTTTCAATACATTGGTAGAAGCTAATTAACTTTTCAATAGAGGAAGTATATCAATAAATGAGTAAATATTTCTAAATAAACGTGATATCAGGTGTCTGGAAAAGTGCATGGCACCATACCAACCACTGCTGCTCATTTGAGAGGATAGCAATCAGCAAACTATATCTAGCATACTGCTAAAGTCACCCATTATTTAGTTGCTTTGCATTTTTTAATGCCACCGACGATGTAGTCATACCTGTCCCGATGCCATTATCGCCCAATATTTTAGGTAAACTGATAACATTATCAAAGGAACTGAAGTGAAAAGGTCCTGAAGCCAAACCATAAATACCATTCTGATGTTGAGGTAATCCAGTTAACAAAGCTGATCTGTAATAAACACAGGGTTAGAGGTAGATCAATTGTCTAATAAATGCAAATTATAAGAAGATGAGAAAGGCAAGTAGAACGATGGAAAGACAGATATTGCTAGTGAGAAAAAAGAAAGGGTCCTCTTAAAGAGAAAGCAGTGGGGTAAGGAGGCAGGGACCGCGTAAGAGAAAGTAGAGATGTGGTTAAGAGCAGGAGAAATAAGAGTGGAATTAAAGATACTCTTTAGGGAAGGAACCAGAGTAACCTAAGAGGAGACGATAGAGTGAAGGGTTACATGCAGGTAGAGGATTATTAGATTCAGTTTGGTCTGACAGACTAGAGGGATTGAAATATTTTCATACGTAGCCTCAATGATGAAACAAAATTTCAATTACTTCCCTTACTTACCACATTACTATTTAAATTAAAGAATTAATACAGACGTAGGTACCAACCTGCTAGGAGAGCAGCTACTTACTGATGTAAAACCATGACGAAATGTTACACCATTAGCAGCTAGAGCGTCGATATTAGGTGTTTTACACACTGGATTATTATAGGCTCCCATCTGAATACCAGCGTCATCACCTTTAACCACATCAATGAAATGAATTGGAATTATGTTCTACATTGAGTAGTTTATTGTAGGCCTACTCATGAAGAGGGTAAAACGATACGATGTGCAACGGGGAAAGCTTCAGTTTGCATTAAATTTGTCTGGCTTTCTACTTCATTCTACAAGCTAAGGAAATGGGTCTGGGTTTTGAGAAACAATTGGCCACATAGATTTATTATAGGCCTACATTGTGCTGAAAGTTCAGAAAACTTTATTGTCACAAATAGAGCAAAAAAAATGTATCCTATCTTCTTATGTAATCTTTGTCAAGAGGAGATAACCCATCGTTCAACCGCATCTACGTTAAAGCTTGGAGTAATGACTGGCATATTAACTTTAGCGTATTCAGCAAAGAAACATGGGAGCGGCGGTGATGAGTAAGAAATACTTGAGATTGGGAATGGAAATTGAAGTGAAGAAATCCTTCTTACCAAACATAACAACCACATTTTTAGCATCTGATACAAGAATCAAAGCACTGAAAGCTAAACACCACCGGGTCAAACAGCAAGTATCTGGGCTACATTTCGCCATATTTAATTTCTATTGGCTGTATAAGTACATGTATTATCAAATGTTTGCTAAGAGATAATAAAACCACTGATTATCATTTACTATTTTAAGGATAACGAAGACTGAAGTGGGTCATTTAAAAGTATCCTACAAAAGGCATATTATGTTCAAAATAAACAGTCGGTATTTCAGAATTCCCTCTGATTTTCTTCATACTACAGATGTGTATTCGAAAAAATACTTTTGACAACTGAACAGGAGCTGCATCGAAATGCTTGGAAAACTTATTGAAACGGCATTTGAAATAATAGAACGTCGTTTAACATGATCTTCAGATAAAATCTCTACTACTCCGGGCATCATTATCGCTCCGAGTCAATTTAACCATCATAGACCTATAGCCATCAACAAATTGAAAAAATTCTCAAAACACATTTGATACAATAGAATGACAAACAAGGCCATATATAAACAAAATTATCATAAATCATTCGCATTTTTCATTTCCATTTTTAAAGTCAATTTTATTTTTAACTAAATTTATTTTTTTAAATTTTTTTTTTATGAAAAGAAAAAAATCGTGACATTTGTAACTTTTTCTGTTCTATACTTGGTTTTAATTCGTCAATATTTCATTTTTGACAATAGAAATCACTCGCTGGGTTGTCATAAATAAAGATTCAGGAAATATTCAACATAATTCAGAGTACTGCATAAATGCTGGTTTTCCTGACTCTTTTGAACGACCAAAGTGGTAAAAGGTTATAGCATGTAATGTCCAAATGTTTGGTAACACCAACACATTCTCAAAAAGATAGCTTGCCGGGCAAGGTAAAACACGCCCACTGACAGCTTTGCTTATATAAGAAAATGTAACAGAGCTTCAATCATTTGAAAAACTCATCCTTGAGTGATAATAGACAATTTCAACAAGTTGCAATAATAAAAATCCGTACAAGAAAAACAATTCCGTTAGGTTTTATTCAAATCAGCGAGACAAAAAGGACAATACTTCATCATATTAATGGCTGTTCACTTAGTTTTTGTGTGTTATTTCCATGTAAAAGTCACACGTTGTTTCGCAAGGGATTCATTCTTGATAATAAACAAATATTTTTCGAGATTGTGAAATGTAGAATGTATAAATGAAAGCAGAACAAGGGCAATAACGCATATTAAGTTTAAAAGGTTCAAATAAACAATTTCAGCAGGTTTCGTCAAAATCCAACAAGAATTGTGCCCTATAGAATGTTTGCGAGGAATTGTGAACGGATGGACATGGGTGTAGCCAATATACAAATCACATTTAAGGTGGGCGTATAAAAAAATTCATCTCAAAGATATTCACAGATCAAACGTTAAAAACAAACAATAGACCTTAAAGGACAAGTGCATATTGGAGTTCATTATTCATTGCATCTAGATCACGACCAGCTTCCACAGTCATCAAATAAACCTTTAAACAATAACGCACCTGTGTTAGAAATGATAAATCACCTTTATCCTCTAAATATGACTGACATCTTTACCCTGCCACCCCCGTCATATTATAACATAACGCAGATGACAAGGTGTTTGTCTCCTGTAGCACAGCCCGTATTTTGACGTCAACGTGGCCTGATGAACTAACAAAAACAATCCGGATTGAGTTCATTCATAAAGTAGACAAATTGATAAAAGCTGGACAATTGTGGATAAATGTATTGTGAAGTAACTTAAATATCTCTCGGAATAGGATTAACAGATTCAAGACTTCAACATGTTAAAATTATTTACTTTATGTGTCTTGTGTGTATCAGTACTGGAGTTTGTTACATCAAGGAATATAAACCCATCTTTATTTAATAGACGTAAGTGTATTTGAAGTGATTCCAGTTTAAATATAGTCATTAATATCTTTGAGTCAATTAGTCTGATGTATGGAAGTAAATCTCAAAGTTGTTGCCTACTTCCTAAGGATCATCCCAGAAAGCATCAGTCACATGTGAACTTGCTAGGTAGATGAGTAGGCTATATAATGTGTTCTGGTTGTGCTGCGAAGCTTAATCGTACTCTTTGATAAATGAGACTTGCTTTCTGAAACATCATCATCAACCCAAAGCACATACAATACAACGCTTACCTCTTCGCCATCGCAACTTTAGAGAAATGACGCTAGGGTTAGCATTAACACGAACCCCGGAAGGGGGCAAACGCCTTTTTTCAGAAGCTAACCATGTTTTAGCACACAAAAAAATCTGTAGCTAAGCTAGGTACCGTAATACGAACTAGTAATTTCAAATATTTGGCTATGAGCATTGTACCTTTCTAGTCGACTGGAAATGGGTATAATGGATCAAGATCGACGCCGAGAGGTTTTTCAACATCTTCTTAAACCTAATTTGATAACCTTGTATAAATGACTGTTTCTTTCTTCTGACAATAGTCTATTACTATGAATTCCTTTCTAATAAAATCTTAATTCCAGGTTATAGGAGAAATGTGGCACAGGTTACAACAGACATCCTTCCCGGAGCCGAAGATATGCAAGCATTGAAAGAACGCATCAGAAACTCACCACGGGCAGTTAATATACTACCAGCGCCACAAAAGATATCCAGAAATACCAAATCCAAATTCAGTAGGCCTGTTTCTGAGGCGTCACCATTGACTAATATGATTGTAAGAGCCGGTGCTACAAGACGTAAGTATCCAAAACTATATCTCACAGAGTTGGTGACTCTTCTATCGCTAAACCATAAGTCACCTTAAATTCTCGAGTTATCTTTCAATATATCCTTAAATGTTCGATGGTGCTCGTGAGAGCTAGTGCTCGAGTTTTTGTAAGATGTTCAACACTTAAGTCTCTATGGGTATCTGTCGATGTTTTTACTGGCACAACTCATACTCGATATTAATTGTATTTCTCTTGAAATATTTCAGAGAGCCTATCGGCAGTTCCTCTTGGTCCAAGTTTATCAGAAATGGCCGATTTAGGTAAGTTATATGTTCTTATTGATTCCAATAAATATTCTACTCACAATTCGTGGAAAAATCAATGATGTAGAGAGCTGGGACATTCATTGTTTTCTAACCGTAGGGAATACATCATCCAAAACACTTGTCTACAGAGATGTTCTTTTGCCCAAATGACATGCCAAAAGATTATGATCATAAATCGTCCAAATAAAATTGATCTGGTACCTTTCAGGAAAATTCTGTTATAATTGTTTCTTTTGTTTCAGGGTCATCTCTAACCAGCCTTACTTCTGAGAACATTGCAACTCAAGTTTCTCCTAATTTCCTCCCTGAGGGTATAGTGTTTGGAACAGGTGTACCAATGGTAATGGGTAGCTCTGCAGTCGTCGAGGGCTCCCAAGATATAATGATCTCTATCAATGGCGCTCCGGATCCAAGCAATCAGCAAAAACTTCGCGGAATTGCTGATCATCCGTTCGCGGTTCATGTATCAGATCCTAATATGGAGGTGCATCACGTACCGCCACCATCTGGTTTAGTACCAGACACTGGAGTCAATTTTGGTGGTGCTGGTTCACCACCTGCTCTCGGACCTAGTTTAGCGGATCAGATCGGCATCGATACTCCAATAGTTGACCAGAGTTTACCTGCTAGTACTATAGGAGAACAGGAACCAAATTGGGTGTGGCCTGATGACGTTAATACTGGACCATTTCTGGGATGAACAAGATATCAACAGAAGAGATGTGAACTTTTGAAGTTGATTCCCTCCATCGTGTACGTTGGAAAGCGGAGGAGTAACTGGACTAGGTCCATTTTAAAGCACGCTTTTCGGTTATTTCTGCTTTTTATCATTGGGTTTAGAGTGGATTATGTTTTCCAGTGATATTCTGGACAGCGTTTGATTGAATATTTATTTGATATAACAAATTGATGTAAATTGAAATCCGACAAATACATGTAGTCTAAAAAGTGCTATTCATTTGATTTAAACTTAATTGTTATGTGAATAAAAAATTTGTTTATTAGATGTAGTTGTTTGTTTTTTAAATGATATAACTTAGATGCTTGTTGGTTGAATGAAGTGTGTTTTTTGTTTATTATTTCTTATTTTTCTATACTATCAAGGGATAGTTCACCATGAATTCAAAAAAATCCAAAATATTTCATGCTTCCCAGCTTTGAAGATTTTTGATAGTCCATTGAAAATCGTATTGAAAATATGCACATCTTTAAAAGATAAAAATTTTTGAGTTGTGGCACTTTCTAAAAGTGGGAACACTGTTTTTTTAGCTAGCTAAAACATATATTAATTGATTCCATGTGAAAAAAAATTGTCTCCATAATGTGCTACAAAAAGTTTTTTTTAAGGGCTACAGTCCACGGCCTAGCTATATTTTAGAGCGTTTACTTTCTGTTATCAAACAATAAGTCACAGGTGACATTATATGAAATAAAAGTTTATAAAGAGCAAAATCTGGCGTTCCCTTGTCACAATAATGTCATAAATTTGTAATTAATGTCAATCTGGACACAATCCACGAGGCAGAGTTGACGATATTCAGTGACATCTAAAGGTTCGGGTAGATAAACGCACTGTCATAAATCAATGTTATCTTTTAATAAATTAATCAGTGACAGATTTAGTTCGAATTTAAATTGATCGCCTATTTTTAATCTGAATCAAAGAAATTTGCTTGCTATTTGATGACAGAAATAGAATATGTTATAGCCTATACTTCAAACATTTCATCAAAATAGTTTTTGCATATCGGTGAGTGACTCCACGAAAATATTACGCGTATGCTCTCTTGATAGTTGGGGCACTCTGACATGGTATGATAACACTTATTATAGGATCATCTAAGGCAGATATAGCCAAATCTCAACTCCAATATCAACAATACACCGATGAAACAGTACTGTTTGCAGTTAAATGTCAGATTCTTCAAATAAATGGAATTCTTACTTTTTAAACGTTGACTTGTAATAATAAATAATGTCATCTCGTGCGATTCGATGACTTTCGGAAACAAACCAAATTTCATTGAGAAACCATGCCAGAAGTGAGCCAGATAATTCAAGGTATATGCTTTGTAATTACAATGCCATTGATACAAATAAAACCTGCTGTGCTAATGAGATCGGAGATGACATGCAGTCAAGAACGAAGAAATTTTGCCATGAAAATAAATTTATTCTTTCAGGATTTTTGAACGGTGTAGCACACATTCGAACGACCAGAACCTTTTTCCATGTAAGCCCCTCCGCCCTACATCGCTCAAAGAGAGAGTTGTACCATTGGACACCCCTTATAGATCTCCAGAGAAAGCGTATAACTCACTCAATCAGTTCGACTCGCACCGTTGTCCATACAGGAACTTTAGGAATCTTTGGAACGGAATGAAACAAACCAAACAGAGCTAATCTTGGGTTTATTTATAAAATAATAAAGATTCATATTTAAAGCTTAAATAAGCTTAAAATTAAAGAATTTTGGAAATAATCTCATATATATACTAAATCAGATTAGAATATAAATTCAACAAAACTTCGGTGATAGAGCATGTTTTATGTGAAATATTTAGTTCATTTGCATATCTATATATAGTGTGGTTTACTACTATACACGGTAAATTTCAAGTTTAATAATACTTGTACAATGTACATTATTTGAAGTCAAAAGTTTCCCTTTGTTCAGCAAACTGACATGTTCAAAATCCACAATTTCTACTCTTTTTGATCTGTAGGATTTAGAAACCTCACACAATACAGTATATTGGAAGGATAACCCTTAGACATTAGAAAGACAATTTAGACAGTTGACCAAAAGTAAGCCATAAATGAAACTTTCCAAGTCACTAGGTTATTATTGAGAACCTAAATGTACTGAAATATTGTAGCCTGACTGTGAATAGATTAATTATTAAGATTATTAATAATAACATTTATAATACAAAATAAATACTAAAATATACATAGTTATAATACATAATATATCACATTTATACAACATAGAATTAACTAATATAACATTATATAGCCTTTCAGAAGCTAATTTAACGTAATATAGCCTATCATGAGCTAATAAAAAGTAAGACCTACCATTCACTTGTATATCACGATATATAACTAATTTAAAATCATATTGCCTTTCAGAAGCTAATATAACATTATATAGCCTTTCAGAAGCTAATTTAACATAATATAGCCTATCATGAGCTACTATAACATAGGACCTACCATTCACTTGTATCATGATGTATAACTAACATAACATTATACAGCCGTTCAGAAGCTAATATAACATAATATAGCCTACCATGAGCTAATATAACATAGGACCTACCATTCACTTGTATCATGATGTATAACTAACATAACATTATATAGCCTTTCAGAAGCTAATGTAACATAATATAGCCTACCATGAGCTAATATAACATAGGACCTACCATTCACTTGTATATCAGGATATATAAGGCGTTTTTGTGGGACGATTCGATTTGGTTTCGATTTGCTAGTACGATTTGGTGTAATTTGGTGTAATTTGCTGTGGTCCACAAATGTACCGGCAATTAGGCAGCCTTGACTGTCAGTCTAATTAAAATCAGACCCTAATTTCGTTTCGTTCGGTTTTGTTTTAATTCCGTTTTTTTAACCACTACATTAGGGTCTGAGAACGAGACGCTGTAACAGCCGTTCACGTTAACTTTGACCTAACCTTGATAAAAATGACCTAATAAACTAGTCTACAGCACTTAGGAATCCTAGAATGCACCTATTGTTCGAGAACAAAATCCCAGCGCAGGAGAGGGCAAAGATCTGATTGGTTAAAACAAAGGTCATTAAGGTTAGGTCAAAGTTAACGTGAACGGCTGTTACAGCGTCTCGTTCTACCGTTCACAGACCCTAATGTAGTGGTTAAAAAACCGGATTTAAAAAAAACCCGAACGAAACGAAATTAGGGTCTGATTTTAATTAGACTGCCTTGACTGTCAACAAAAGAAGGTCAAGTGTATGTTATATATGACGTATTTGATATATCAGCCAATAGTATTACGAACTGGCACATTCCGCCATCTTATAACACCTAATCGAATCGAAACGGTCTCACAAATGCACCGATTAGCCTAATCGAACTGGCTCACAAATGCGCAAAATAGCTAATCGACCAAATCGAATCGTCCCACAAAAACACCTTTAGTAACTCATATCACATGATATTGCCTTTCAGAAGCTAATTTAACATAATATAGCCTATCAGAAGCTAATCTAACATAATATAGCCTATCAGAAGCTAATTTAACATTATATAGCCTTTCAGAAGCTAATATAACATAGGACTGAAAACCATTCACTTTTATATACATGTATAGCTAAATATTGACTAATAATAAACCTAAACTAAAACATCATACACCCAACCAATATAACACTATGCAATACTGAGAGATCATTTTGTTCTGGGGGCACTAAATTTCAAGAATCTGTATTCAGTTTAATATTTCTATTTTTATTATTGGAGATTTGAGAATTCCTATTTTTGCCTGATAGTGTTTTTAGTTTTTAATCTTTTTTGAAGCTATTATAACATGATGAATAGCTTAGCATTAGCATACACAACATTATCACGGCTAATATAGCAATAACAAACATGATAACACTGAACATTTTACCACAACACATTCTCCACATTAGCAATTAGTACATGTACATGATGAAGTCTAACATTTGATTAAGTAACATGACACAGCTTAACATATAACATGACAATGTCTACAATCAGCTAAAACATGATATAGATCACATTTTACAACCTGGTGCATAGCTAAGAAAAAGCAAATATATCATGATATAACTTTTTAAGAAGAACAAATATACCATGATACATATATGACACTATACATACTTTAGTCTATAAACACAGCCTAATATAAAGAAATGGTGTACATGCATTGAATTTTAGCTTATATAACATGATACAGCCTTGCATCACCTAACATGATACAACATCACCTAACATGATACAACATCACCTAACATGATACAGCATCACCTAAGATGATACAGCCTTCTACAGCCTAACATCACCTAACATGATACAGCTTCACATAACATGATACAGAGTTGCATAATATTTAACTAATACAGCCTAACATGATACAGCTTCACATAACATGATACAGCGTTGAATAATATATAACTAATACAGCCTAACATCACCTAACATGATGCAGCATCACCTAACATGGTACTACGTTGAATAATACAGCCTAACGTCACCTAAAATGATATTAGCCCATGTAACATGATAAGCCTAACACAACATCTTATATAACATAATACCGCCTTGCATAATAACATGATACAGCATTAATTTTAAGCTATCACAATTATAATCTAGTCACAAAACTAATTCTACTTTTCCTAACACAATTATGAATATGAATTTCTAATAAGCATATCTGACAACCATTCATAACATAGCCTAAGTTATCATCTAAAAACCCAACTTACTTATTTCTAGATTTTTCTACTATAATACTTTCCTTGTTGTAATATCAAGTATTGCACAATGATACTTCAAGCATCTCATACTGTCAAAGGTCGTGCCATAACAAATTCTACAAAAGAGAGAACTACACAAGACTTTCTCAAACAGTTTTGAACACCTTTTTTAAATCTTCAACTTTCAACACATCTCATAAAAAATACTAACATTGTAAGTTTGATCAGGAAGGTCAAAATTGCAAAATTAATCTTGTAAAAATTAAACTACTAAATCTTTGTCCGGAACAGTGTTCCAGTTCTTTCAGTTCGGACAGTTCTGACTGTTCTGGACTATGATCGTGCAGACCCATAATAACCACTAGGTGCCATTTGAATGACTAATTAACAATCTCATTATCTAATGAGTATAGTATTGCATTCAATTTGTGAGTTCTGAACAGCTTTCCTCTCCTGCAATCACACAATACATGGCTGGATATACCACATTCAAATTTACTATTTTTTCTATATACATGGAACACATTCTGAGCCTAACTTGATTGAACATTCTGATGAAGTCGGTACTACTGTCATAAATTCAGATCCTCTACGAGCAATACGAGCAATACTAGAATGAACAAAAAAATTTAAGTTCTCAAACTTAGTCAATAAGAGTATTTATTAAATGGCTAGAAAATATGCCGTTGGCCTCGGTAAATATTACAACCTTCAGGTTGATAAATCCTCATGTCAACCTCATCAAAGTCATTAATTGTATAATATTCATCAATAGTATTCAAGGTCAACGGTAAACAGAATCAAATAAACTCATAAAACTATATAATTTTCCATACAATTGAAAAACGCTTAGAATATGAATAAGCATTTTTCACTTATTGTATTGAAACATAGTTGTCTGGATTTATCAGATTTTTTAGGTAATCTGTTGTATAGTTATGCCACCAGGTAAGTTCCCTGATGAATATATACTCCTACTGTTTGAAAAATTCGATTTTTTGTTCATTCTAAGAGGTTGTATTCCTTTATGCAACATAATAGATAGACAAGAAGGTTTATAATGTACAATGATACTATAGGTTTATATTTCATTCTATCACATGATTAGTTCAATATTTACATCACTTATATACAATATCAGCTGAGAATTAAAACACCCCTCAATTAAAAAATAAACTCTTCTTAACATACATAGCATTAATTGAAAGTCTGCATGTGCAGAAGAGTTCAATAACCAATTGAGGGATGTCAAGTATCAGCTTAAATTATCAATAAATTAAAAGAATTATCAAAAACTTTCAAATTTCAAGCTGAAAAATCAGAGCATCAATAAGCATAATTCATCAGGCAAAATATCATTTGTATATAAATCTATCTTTCTTTAGGAATGTTTTTACTTTTGAAACACTGTGGTTTTATGTTTTCAAACTTGTTAGGGCCAGACCTGGGCCCAGTTCCTAGCCTAGTGCTTAAGATCAATTTCTTGCTTAAAAGACCTAAGTCGACTTGAGTCTATGCAAGAATTAGTAGGAAAATCTCAACCCTGGATGCACATAAATATTTTTGCTCAACGATACTCCATACTCCATATATTTATTATTCTGATTCCAATATTTTTCCAAATTTCAGCTCCAAATTTGTGAGTTTTTGGTCCAGACCTTACACCACATACACATACACTAATCTGGCGAAGCAGGAGGCTCTGTACAAAAATAGGGCGTGGCATCTTTCACTAGAATAGTATGACAAACATCACAAACTTTAGAAGGACGTAAATTTCGACCACTAGCCACAGTTTTTGTGATACAGTCATTACAGAATATTTTACCACAATGTTTACAATGATGCTGAAATACAAAATGAACATAATATAAAATCTTGGAAACATCTTTAATGAAATGAAATAGGGCATTTTCACATGATAAGAATAAAGAGTGAAATTTCTCATTGACAGATGAATCCAGTAATTCCTGAAATCTTCAGAGTGCCAGAATGTGAAAAATAAAATCTTGATCATGGTACTTCAGGGCTATCTCCTGACCAGATACAATCTTTTTACCAACTTTAAACATAATACATGTGCCATTCGGTAAATATCGCTAGTTGTGTAGACACCAACATATTGATTTTTTCATCAGGACAAGTTTGCGACATTACCACTCACTTTTTCAGTATTTCCCCTTGAATTCAGAGTTTTTTAAGGAATTTTAGCTTAAGTACAAAAAGTCGGATTTTTAGGAATTTTAGGGACACTTGACAGCCTGCAATTACTTTTCTATAAATAAGATATTATATGTCTTACCTTTCTCTTGGTAACAGAAAATGCTTGTTTACAATACATACAATCATCTACATCATCTTCATGTTGCCAACGTACTTCAGTTTCAGCTTGACGAATTTTCTCTAGTTGTATCTAATACAGGGATATAATTTACATATTAATTACATACATCTTTCTTCAGTCAAATTAGTTTTTAAAGTCTTTAAATGGTATTTAGCAATTGTAAGCATAATATATAGACACAACTTTAAGGAACAACAATCACTGGTAAAACTTTTATGCAATGTTTCGAGTGTTTCCCTAATTGTCATTATGTGCCTGAGGACATCTGACGAAACACTTGAAACGTTGCATAAAAGTTTTACCAGAGATTGTTGTTCCATAAAGCTGTGTCTATGTAAATTTAGTTTTTAGTTAGGCAGTGCTTAAGTTAATTTAAATTCACAAGAGTTGACAAGATAAAACTCAGTGAGAAATTGACTAACTACCAGTAATTGTCATCAACTGGATGCAAATTCATACAATAACGGGCAATGACTAGATTCCTCGAGATGCCACTTGTTGCTGGCAGATATTGGAAATCTATTTATTTTTAGATGTGTCAGTCAGTCATTCTGAGCCCAGGATCATGGTGAGACGAATCGTTGGCTGTAAGGCATAACATGTCGTAAGTTATAATACAGCAGCAAAAAATGTCATGGATACAACAGATTGCCATTGTTTTTGATAGACTGCCTGTATCAAAAAAAAAATAAACCAACCTGTAGACTTTGTGATAATTTGACAAAATCTCTCTGTACAGCTTCACTATTATCAAGATCTATTTGTAATGATTGTATTTTACTACGACTAGCTTGACTCTCTTCTTCAAATTTCACCTGTAAATTATAATAGTATAGTTCTGTCCCTTGATATTTCCTATACTATCAGGACCCATTTACAGCTGGATTTAGGCCTCGTTCGATACCTCTCGTAATTACCATTTTAAGCGGGATCAATGTTGTGAATTTCTTTTCGATAGCATGGTTTTCTCATAATTACTACTTTGGAAAGTAGTGGAAATGGAGAACAATTATTGACACCCATTTTCACAACTTCTCTATCCTTCACCTTGACACAGAGTAAAAATGTCCACAACTTCAAAATTTATCTAAACAATTTTTTAGATAACTTTAATCTCTATTTATGTCATAATAAACAATAAATGCTGATAAATAGCTTGATATTAGAATGTAAATCTCATGAATGTTGTTGATATTACTTTGTCGTTCATGTAAGCTGAAGCTGTTAGCATGAAGTCGTGATTATTGTCTGAACGGTCTCCACTTTAGCAGTTGTATTTCAGATTTTTGAGAAAGTTGTAAACACACATTTTCTTGAACGCAGCATAAGTGCAACAATAAGAGAAATATGAATTCCTCCTATGCAAAGAGCTGTAGTGAGACATGGTTTAGAATAAGAGCTTTCAATATTGAATTACTTACTTTTGCTTTATCAAATTCCTCCACTCTCTGTTGAAGAACTGATATTAACTGTTTATTTTTAGCTTGGAGATTCTTTAATGCTTGTTCATTTTCTCGGAATTTAGTCTCAAACTCTGCTCTGACAGCCGACTCTCTTTCTAATTCTGATTGGATACTTTCAAAACAGGCTGCAAAATAAATATCAACCATTATCATACAAACTCAACAAAAAAATAGACATTTGAAAATATATTGTACGGCATTATGTGGATGAACATCTCTCTACCTTTTCAAATACCTGTATATGTAAGTATTAAAAACATTGGATTATGTCACTGTTAAATGAAGAACAAAAGAAGAATTGTAGAACATGTAACCACCAACATCATTTTAAAGGGATTGTAAAGAGGTTTCCTAAACTATGTCTGTGTATCCGGGACACTGATAGCACCAATTTGCACCATTCAAATTTCTATTCCGAAGTCTGTGATTCTTGCAATTCCACTAAAACTAACACGTTTTATGATGTCACTAATATCTACCGGAAGCTACTATTGATATCTATGTCATAAAACGCGTTTCTTTACAAACCCTTTAATGCAAATATTAGCAAACTTGAACGTTTCTACTAGGTAAAGACTTTATGGCCTGAGTGAATTATTGGCTTCACAACTACCTATCTTCTAGTGAAAATGAATACACTACCTTGTTTTTCCTGTAAGCCATGTATTTCCTGTGATAATGTTTCCTCTATGTTATTTTTCTCTTGTTGTTCTGATATAACTTGGTCTTTAAGGAATAATATCTCTGATCTAAGTGTATCTTCTAAATGTTCTTTAGCTACCTTAGCAGCTATAATCTCCTCTCTATATTTTAATAATAATAACTGCATCTCCTAGAATAATATGACAATCAAATGTTATAATAAAAATCATTTCAGTGATTGTAAAGAACTTTTAATATGTAGGTTTATAGAGAGTACTGAAAGCAAATATTTGCAGTTCTGTTGTTCATGAAAATCCACTAAATATAAGTGTTTTAGGACATCAGTATTGCAAAGGACCTTGGATATTATTAACAGCTTTTGCAATAGGGGCCTTTTGGTGAAATTGCTTGAACCACAGACATCTCTTCAGAACATGAAAATATTAGGGCACGATATAAACTTAGAGAAAAAGACAAGAATAATAACATAATAAATCAGTACCTCCATATTATCAGGTAGATTAATATCTTCATTCTGTAACTGTTGAGCTGTTTTAGAATGTTTTCCCATTAAACTTTCATTCTCTTCTTGTAATTTATTTAACTGTAAAATAACAACTGTGTATTTATGGAAGGTATTTCAACATGGCTCAATGGCTAACCAAATCAATTTTTACAATTTTAAAAGTTGTTTTGAATAAGAAGTATAAGCTGTTTAAGTTTTAGTTTGCATCATACATTAAGCTTTTTTATTCTTTTAAAACATCCATACCTCTTTTTGAACTTCTTGTCTTGATTCTGTTAATGTTTTCTGAAATTTAAATTATACATAAGGTCAATCATCTGGTAAGACTTAAAACATTTTTTTTTATTCATATTTACATTGAATCGCATTCAATGTTGAGTTTTAGTGGATTAAGGGGTAATTTCATGAACTGTGGTCTTTTAATTTCTTTTAAAATTTTCAGAACTGTATTAACAAATAGGTAATAATTAATGAGTGCTGTACTTACTAATTGGTCCTGTAACTGTAGTTGAGATTGAACTGATTGTTGTTTGGTTTGTACTAAGTATTTCTCACTTTCACTCATTTTATTCTGTAGACTTGATACCTAGAATAGAAACATTGAGCTTTCAGATCACACATACTCAATGAGACAAAACTGAATAGTGTCAAGATTTATCTTTGGACGCTTGACTTTGGAAGTTTAATGCTTCAATGATGCCTTATTGACGAATTGGGTGTTTTAATAATGGTTTAATTCCCAAATGAGATAGTTCAAAAGTTATTTTTTGAGTTATTAGATAATATTTGAGTTGAGAATGAGGCCAACATTAGCAGGGCCCTAACAACAAGCACAAAATGCCTTGCAATGCTGACAGACTTTTAAGTAAGAAAGCAGTAATGAAAATAAAAAATTCTTGAAAACATATGAAATTGAAAGGTCACTTGGAAACTCACCAGACCAAAAACTTCATCAGATTTTGTTTTAATGGCCTCCTCTAATTCTGCTATATATTTCTGTTGATTCTCAGAGGCTGTTTTCTCAGATTTTAAATGTCTATCTAGTTTATGAGCTTCACTTGTAGCATCTTTTAATTCTGTTTGTACAGTTTGTAACTGGGCTTCATAGTTTGTACACATATGACAAGGACGACCTAGCTTCTCTCTTGAAGTTTTCATCTGAAATGTGAACAAATTCTATATTGTTGTTGTACCATTATCTTTAAAATATCAACAACAATTCATCCATTTTCAAATCAACAATTTAGGCTAGAAGAATAATTTTTATAAGTTTGATTTTGGCCAAATCACTAGGCATGATTGGAATATTTTTACCCATTTTTAGCTAAAATGATTGGTATTCCAAACATCAGGACTTTCAGCAATTAGCATTGCACAAAATGTTAAGGTTTTTATCACTTATGCACAAATTTAAAGGAATTCAAAATGAAAAATCAGACTGCGCTTGTTAGCAGATATAACAGATATACAGAGCATAACAGTCAATTTTTTGTCAAAGTATCCAATTTCTCATTCCATGTTAACCAAAGAGTAGATATCATGTATAGAAGTAGGAAGATTACATTAAAACACTAAGATATATGAGTTTTGAAACGTAGTATGTAATAAATTCAGGAGTAGTACATTCATATATCTTGTTTTAAGAGTAGATATTTCTGGTTTTAAGGCAACTATGCCTGATAAAAAGCCTGATAAGATGCCTGAAAACTATCTATCCAGTATGAACTAGTCACTATACCTCTTGTTGTAATAATTTCCACTCTCTCTCACTCACCAATCTCTTGCCTTCTAGAGATAAATTATCAGATTTAGATTTAGCTACAGCTAATAGAGATTTCCTTGCTTCTACTTCAGGGGTCAGATCTAATAGAAAACAGAAAAAAAAAAAATTGGTAATATCTTTTTCCTGGATTTTTTAACAATTTGACAGGTATTTTCGAATTTAAATCTTTAACTGAAAACAAGGAGTTCCTGGAGTTTCCATATGTTGTAATCCTTCAATTGAAGTGCCAGATGCAAAATTTACTTGTCTATTCCCTTCTCCACTATTTTCTCTTTTAACCTACATGGAGAACACATTGGATACATTTTGAACTTTTTTCCGACTATCCTTTGTCACTTTTAAGTATTTATGCTGCTATATCCCATGCCACTCACACTTCTAACTACAAACAATATACACAATATTACCTGTAATGGCTTTCATTTGTGCTTCAGTAAGTGTAGGAAGATTTAAAACTTTATCAGGACTAATTCTAACAGTATTAGTAGTAGAATCTAGGTCACTGAGAGATCGTGTATCATGTATACCACTATCTAGAAACTTATCTTCTGATAATAAGCTTAACTCAGATGTTGACAATGATGTAGGAACCTCACTACCCATCAAATCAACTTCATCTGAGTTAGTAGAGTCCAAGGAAGCCTTTGATTGACTTTTGGATTTATCTAATCCATCTTTGGTTTTCTGAAGACAAAAAAACAAACTTCGTCATTATTAAATTCACAGACAATTTCGCAATAAAAAAAAAAAATTTATCCCCCAAAAAAAAAATCATTAATTTTACTGTTTACAAGTTTTTGTTTTTTAATAATTGGTTATTTTTTGGAAGAAAAAAATCTGTTCAAGTTAATAAATTATTAGTTATTGTTGTTAAAAAGATATAATATATACATGAAAATATCAAAGGGATTGTAAAGAGGTTTTTTAAACTTTGTATGTGTATCGGGGACACTGATAGCATCAATTTGCACCATTCCAATTTCAGTTCCGATGTCTGTGGTTCTTGCAATTCCACTAAAACTAACGCGTTTTATGACGTCACTAATAGTGATCTACCGGAAGCTACTATTGATATCTATGCAGATCGCTATTAGTGACGTCATAAAAAGCGTTAGTTTTAGTGGAATTGCAAGAACCACAGGCGTCAGAATGGAACTTGGAAGGGCGCAAATTGATGCTATCAGTATCCCCGATACACATACAAGGCTTAGAAAACCTCTTTACATTCCCTTTAAATAAATATAGAAATAAAACTTACTTGTAGATTATTGTCTGTTAATCTATTTCTTTCTAAAAGACAAAATACAAATGATTGTTATTATGATCAAGGATTTTGATATTAATAAAAATCATTAATATTTATTTACATCTAAATTGCACTTACAACTTTTCATATTTTTTATGAATCTTCATAACACAAAAGATCAAAGAATTTGAATCATATTAAAATATAAATTACATTAATTTGGGAAGTATCTCTAGAGAATATTTTTAATTCAGTTATTTTGTTTTGTGTATCTAAACATTTTATATTTGGCCAAATAAAATTTTGAATAGTTCTATACCTTCACTTATTTTGCGTCGTTTTTCTGCTTGTTGTTTCTCCTGTTTTTCTCTGGCCTCTTCTAATTCTCGTACCTTTTTCTCTTGAGCCTCTCTATCAGAATCTTGTTTCTGTAGTTCTGTTGATAGAAAATTTAAATACTTTATTTCACTTTTCAAAATATTAACAGGATAGTACTTGTAGAAACGCAGTCTGAAATAGATCTGTTGTCTGAACATCGGACAACGTGAAACTCTGAGTAACAACATGTTTCAGGTTCTATTTTAATATTTTTAGTATTTCTATATCGATCTACATTTAATGTATTGAGCACTATTTTAACAGTAAAAATATTTTTGTTATTGGATAGCACTTGTCTGTATTAATCCAATATAGTACACAGCAACCATAAAAAAAAAACCAGATTTAATTTATAGTATCGTAACATATAATGATTTTCAAGTATGCAATATCAGCAATATTTTCAATTCAACACCTCCTAAAAATTAAATTTTGGAAGCAGTTATAACTTAAATGGAAATACAGTCTGTCTCAGCTAAATAATGCAATGATTTCATATTTTGAAACTATATTGTGCTGATGACTAATGCTATAAGATAAATAGAGGACAAGATACAAAGCCGACTAACCAGCAATTTGCCGTTGTTGTTCTTGCGACAGAACTCCTTCAATTCTTCTCATATCCATCATCATTAACCTTTGAGATTCTAGAAACTGATCGTTGGCCATCTGCCATGTTTGTTTGAGTGAATCATGATTACTTTTTTCTTCTTCAAGTAACCCACATACTGAAATACCAAAAATGACATGTTGCAATTCTCTATAATGTGAATATTAGCGATAATTTAAACTCTTATAAAGAAAACCACACTAATGGAAAATGCAACGGGTTACTTGGTTATATAGGAATTGGTTATCAAACAAAGTATTATTTAATTGTTCATGACCCATAAGTTGGTCAATTGGAGATCTGTTTCCATTGCCTGGTAACTCTTTAAGATGGGGAGATGTTTCATGGAGGTGATTCAGTCAAGATTTTTCAAATATGTCTGTAAGAGACAATGCTAGTTTACAGAGGATGTAATTAAGGTGGATTTCTCTGCAAATTCATCATAAATTTCACTGTCTTAAAAATGGTTTTAATTCATACCTTCATCTAATTCCTTTCTGACTTTATCTGTATCTTCATTTAATACATTCTTCTGTGTAGTTAACACAGTGACAAACATTTCCAGATCTTTCCTTGCTGCTTTCTCAGCCTTTAAATATCGTACTAACTGGTTGACCTTGTCTTCGCCTGTAGAAAGATCTTCCAGGTCTGGTAATGATGGAGATTTACGGTCTTCACCGTTTAATATATCACCGTTCTGGAAAATGAAAATGGAAATAGTTGAAAAACAAGATACGACTAAAGCCAGGTACAATACACAAAAATATAGAGGCAACATGGATTTGAATCAAAGCAGAATTTCCAGAATGATTGAAATTACCAAATAACATTATCTGACATTTGGAACATCAGCCATTCAAGGGCGTGGATTTTTCAAAAATTTTGGGCAGAACGAACCAGGATGGCTTGAAGAGTCCAAGTACACAAGCTCCGATAGTAGATTATCCCCTTTCGTCCTCTCCTTCTGAGTTCCCCAAAATCCACGCCCTTGCAGCTATTCCAGAATAAAAAATAAAAGTACTGGAAACCTGCCAGAATAATCCCTTTGATACTATCAGCGTATAAATCCATAAGGAGTTGAGTTATTAAATAGAAATTAAACATACCTGCATTTCAGCAAGTTTTTTCTGAGATTGTTCTAATTGATCTCTTAATGATGCTATTTCTTTCTCTAGAGGTAAAACTACTGACTTTAATACTTCAGCATCTTCTTGAGCCTATAAATAGATATAGAAATAGACAGTAATAGGATTATATAGCATTATATAGTTCATACAGTTCAAAACATTACTAATGACTTTAACTGATAGATATTTTTTATACAAGTATTTGCACTTATGTAAGCAATAAGTTAGATAATAGGTCAAAACAAGGAACGTCAGGATATCAATTAATCTTGCAACTCATACATGACAGGCATAGACCAAAGAATAAGCAACTCTAAAAAGAATTTTCAGAAAAAGTCAGTTAGCTCTAAGTTAAATCCCTATTCAAAGCCATTCTAAGACCATTCACTTCAAGATAATATGTATTACATGTATTTGATTTACTGAAAAGAGCAAGAGATCCATACCTTTTTCATACTATCTTCAAGGTTTTCATTATGTTCTATACTAGTATTACTGATAGAGCCGGGGCTTGCTGGAATAGGTAAACTTCCACCAACACGTTTTAATGATTTAGATATAGATGTTAAAAAACTCTCACTTCCAGTACTGATAGTTCTACAATAGAGACAAAAATATTTTCATCAAATTTTACCAAGATGTAGGTCGTTTTTGAATTAAAAATCAAAATATTTCATATGATTATGAGCCAAACAGCAATCAAAATAATCACTATTAGCTTCATGAACTAAAACAATTTCATATTTTGCCAAACAAAAGTTAAAATACTTTACTTCAAAATGAATCACAGTTTTGTCAATGTGTATTAAGTGATATATAGCATCCATTCATAAAACTTTTAAATTTTCAGTCAAATGTCAAATTTGTGGTTCTAGTAATTCCATTAAAACTAATAGCAATCCCATTAAGATTACTTCAGGGCAAAATAAATATGGAATACATGCAATAGTGATCTAACCATAGAATGAGGGACCATTTCAAACCATTAGACCTACCTTTCGTGTCCCAATTTGCATCTTAAATCCTGGATCTCCTCTTCATATCTACCAGTTAAATCAACTAATTTACTTCTCTCTATATCATAACGTGCTGCCATAGACGTTGTAGCTTCATCTGCAGCTTCTATAATATAAGAGGTCAGGGTGGTTGAAAAACAACAAGTTACTATCCAACAGAAGGCATTGACACAGCAGTAAAGTTATCTTTATTAAAATGTGTGTTTGCAAGTCATGTCTAGAGTGAAATCATAAAATTTAAGCCATTTCTTAATGACCATTTTTTTTTACAAATTTTAATCAAATACATCTTAAGCAACTGTTCAGATATGATAAATAAATCTATAGATAGAGTACACATTGCTAAATAAACAACATTTTAATTTATTACATAATGTTTGACCTTGGACCTGAGATAAACTATGGTGTGGTCAATATAAGTCTATCAAATATTATGATCAATGTCATAGCCTTTAGATGTTAGATACATAAGTTTAAAATAAATCCTTAATATCCTTCTGAAAAAATGGTCACAAAGCAGACTAAGGAAAACATATGCCATAAATATTTCAACTAACAAAATCATATTCAAATAGATTAAAGTCGTAATTGGTTTTTTTCTTCAGACATCGTCCAATGGATTAGAATAAATAAGCTAAAAAAAAACCTTTGCATGAAATGAAAGTATCATCCATACAGGAATAACTTCCAGGCCCCCTATTCTCGAAACGATCCTAGCGCTAGGATGTCCTAGAAACAATGTTAGAAGATAGGAAATTAGGACGTCCTAGCGCTAGGATCGTTTCGAGAATATGGGGCCAGGTAAGGAAGGAAAGCTAAGGGTTACTTACCATTGAGAAGACCTTGTAAAGATGCTATCTCCTGTTGACATTGTTTCTCTATGGATTGTATTTCTTCCTGTTTATTGACCTCTGATAATGCTGCTGCTGTTTTAACTCCTTCCAATTCTCCTGAAACTTTCTCCAATTTATTTTCTAATTTCTTGATGGTTTCTTGATATTCTGCTGATTTACTTTTGATGGAACTTAATTCCTCTGAAAAAATATAACAAAACAAAGAGGTAAACTTTTGATTAGTTTTATGTATATTGATCGAATATGCATCGATTTGCGCCATTCCAATTTCATGTCAGATATCTGTAATTCTTCCAATTCCATGTAAACCTTGTTTTCACTATAGCAAAAGCTGCTTATAATATTTAAATGCCTTTTGATAGTGAACTAAAATGAACCATAGACTAAAAATTGAAAATGTATAAAGCATTCAAATTTGGGTACCATATCGAATTCACATGAAAATTTAAAAAATTTCTTACTATCCTGTTATTTTTTTTTATCATGAATTGTAATGCATATTGTGTTATGGGGGCTAATGGTTTTGATTGTTAGTAATAGGAACACTAATCGACTAGAAGGTTTCATTAGAAATTACAATATGGAAAAGGTGGCAAGCATTGCTTCAACAAAAACAAATTAAAAACACGATGAATGACTAAATTGAACTCAAAAGTGGCATGCTTTCATTTGTTTGTCTTCTCAACATGTTATGTGCAGTACATGTACCTTCTTTTTGTAAATACAAATCTTTAAATTTTGCCCTCTTCTGACCAAATTCATTTTCTAATTCTTGTTTCAATGTGGCTTCTCTATCTTCTAATGTTGCCACTTGCTGTTTCAATTTACTCAACTCATCTGCAAGTAATATCATTTGACTAATTAGCCTGGGTTTATGAATAAAACATAGTTTGAAAACTATTCATAAGAGTACAGCGACAGCCTAATTTCATCTGCAAGAGATGTAGGATCACTCCCATTGCAAATTAGCATTCTTATCATACATCTTTACAGTCTTGACCACAGCTGACATTTGACTTGTAAATTGTCATCATAACATTTTAGTAGGTATAATGGTAAAGATTTAGAACAAGCCAAACCAAAGTCAAAATATTATTATCATTTCCCATAAGATAAGCCTGGTGCAGAAGTCCGAGTCAAAAACATTCCTTATAATATAATTAATTGGCACATTGCACTATCAAGAACTTATCATGTATTCCCTTATCTGTCATATTTAGTCAAAAATTCTGCAAAAAAAACGACTTCGAATACAGTTTTGGAAGGGTCAAAGTGTTAAAATCTTTCGACATAGAAGAATCGGCTTACAGTGGTTTCCCCCCTTTTCAAACTCCACCCTGTCTTTTTCCCCCATTTTCCTGTTCAACCCTGGTGGTCTCAACCCCAGTGATTTCATCCCTATATATTATATTGTAGTATCATAGAACACAGTTCTATGGTAGTATCTTTGGAGTGTAATTGATAAGAAAGAATATGCTTGTTAATAATATATTTTATTCAGGAAAAATTTAAAACAATTTTTAAACCAATAATAACATTTTGATTTCATAGCGCATTTATCAGATTCATATTAAGCTCATTTTATTTATAGTTCCATCATAACACTTTTATAGTTTTATGTACATACCGGTATGCAAATTTTTATATTATCTATATCTATTATACATATGCATTTCTATTCCGATTTCAATATTACCATCTATTGTTGTATTTGTATATGTGTTTGATTCTTACGGCCTATTTGTATGTATGGGCTATTTCCTTGATTTTCTGTAACAAAAGATTTTAATTCTTTCAATTGATAATTTTAAAACAAAGTGATCCATTAATTAAGCTGATAAAAAGGTGTCTAATTGAAATCAATCAAGATTAAGATGTGTATTTACCCCCTACAAAGTCTTTTGTTGTTCTTCTTGACATGATCACAAAGCCTAGTGGAACCTGAGTTGATTCATAATGTTTGTTTACAGTTAATTATAATTTAATATATACATTTTGTATTTAAATATGTAATTCTTTTACATTTTTTTGCTTTTTTAAATGTTCTCTCATATACCTGTGTTACAATTCCTTGACACCATTTGTCACATATATTGCAAGTTATGGCATGCTGTCTTGGTCTTACAACAGCATTGCATCCTAAGCATAAATCACTCATTTTTTTTTTTTTGCCATGTTCTAGAATTCAAAATATAATGGTTTGAGCATGTACTTATGGCATATTTATATACTATAATAATGCTTCCAAATAGATTACTTAATTGTGGATTAAGAATTTCAAAGAAATCAAATTCAATGACTTCTGGATTCATTCCTTTTCTTTTGTTTATACTAATGAAACCATAACAATAATTGATTAAGATTAGTAGGTTCTTAATTAGTGTTTGATGATGAGATTAATTAGGGGAGGAAACCACTTGGGATTTGGGTGGAAATAACTAGGATTAAAAAGGGGTGGAAATTGGGAGGTTGAAAACACCAGGGTTGAGTTTGAAAAGGGGGGAAACCACTACATCCCGAAGAATCAACCCCAAAATAAAAATGTTTGTTTACAAATTTCAAACCGTGACATTAATGCATTCCTACGAATTCTATGGTACAACAACATATTCATGCATATTACCGTTTGAAACAGGCTCCGCTGATTCCAGAGGACCAAAATCATCGACATCAGTCATTTTTGGGGATTGTTTATGTTTTTATTATCATTTTTCTATAACCGATCAATTCTGAACGTCATTAATTTTATTGTAGACACCTATTTCCGGAAAGAGAAGACTACTCCATAACAGGTGCTTGTTTGAGACTCAGACCACAAATATGTGAGTTTAGTTCATTTGGAACATGAACTCCCTCTTTGGATGTTATCGGAATAAAGAATTCAAAGAAATTAGATGAGATGATTGTTATGAACAACATTTACAAAAAGAAAGGCACAAGGACAATACAAAGAAAAAAACCTAAGCCATATTATCATATTTGTGTTTAGCAAATGCGCCTGAAGTGGCTTGTAGGCCTACTGTATAATGTCTCTATTTCTAATATGTCTATAGACATGATAGTAAGCTTATAATAGTCTACATGTCTTTTGACTACATAATTAGACCGCTTCGATAAAACATAAAACACCATCTTACCGCAATGAAAAATAATATCCAATCTGAAAAAGGGAAAGTTTATGCAATCATTGTATTGTATCAATTACATCTTCAGTGACAGTAACTGTCTCAGAGTAACACTGAGGCTTAGGGGTGTGATATCTTTATTATGGAGAGCCATCTCATCAAAAGTGTTAATTGCTAATTAACTTGATAAGAGACAGCAGGCCCGAAGCTGTGGGGGTTCAAAGGGGGAGGGGGTAAAAAATTGATTAGTTTACGATATCAGCATCCGCTGGAAGCAAACGTTCACCAACCTTGTAAAAAAATTATTGCCTCCTAACATCCCCCCCCCCCCCCCATTCTAAAAAAAAAACCTCCTGAAAATAATGTCAATTAATTCATTTTTGTTTTGTATCGCGATATATATCTAATGTTTCTTATTGAATTTTCGTATAGAAATTTTGTCATGTCGAGTTGTCCATAATAAGTCAATCAGATAAGTTGATAACAGTGTTTTAAGGTTATATATGTGTATTTATATGATTGATAGGTCTATATGAACAATCTGTTATCTCACAACAGTATATCGATCATATCAAAATACAATCAAGTCCTTGAGAAAATGTCACACCATTCTGACTATTGCTTCATAATGCTCATTCATTACATAATAACCTGTACGACTTTGAAAAAAAATAACACTTTAATATGTTTCTGGAAATTGTAGACATTTTTTAATAACTTCAAATAGATATACAAAAGAATCTAAAATATTGATATTGAAAAACAATTGAAAACTCATTTTGAGTAGTATAGATCAAACTTTTCAAAATTAAAAACCTAGAGTAACTTGTTATTTATTTCTCAAAGATTCATGGTGGAAATATATGACTATTATATTTAAGCTGCGTCATTCAACGTATGCAGTTTTAATTCACACTCTGAAGAAGTAGCTTAAAGAGTTCTGAAAAAAATCGCCACCCCACTAATAAAATAATGGAGAAATAAAGGTAGGTCACACATGAAATTGCGCGTGCATTTATAAGAAGTTCACCAAGGAAGTTAGTAATTGACCTATTAAATATTTAATTGAATTATGTAAATATAAATGAAATGTCTGATATGTTTTGTTATTGTATTGATCTCTACTTAGTACTTTATTAGGCTTTATTAGAATCACATGAAATTGCGCGTGCATTTAAAAGAAGTTCATCAAGGAAGTTAGTAATTGACCTATGTATTTCAATAATTATGTAAATATAAATGAAATGTCTGATATGTTTTTTTATTGTATTGATCTCTACTTAATAGTTTACTAGGCTTTATTAGTCTATTTAAAGCACATGAAATTGCGCGTGCATTTAAAAGAGTTCATCAAGGAAGTTAGTAATTGACCTATATATTTCAATAATTATGTAAATTGAAATGAAATGTCTGATAATATGTTTTGTTATTGTATTGATCCCTACTATGTAGTTTATTAGAAATATTAGTCTACGGTAACAGGTTTCTTTTGCATTAATTATCAAAATATTGACCGTCACTTTCTTAGATTAATATACCCCGGGATAGCAGCCATGTTGACGGTTTGATTTTAATCATTTATTTTCATATACATGTAGCCATAATTAATCTCTTATAAAAAAAATTAAGAAATGATAATTAATTTTGTGATAAATTTCATTTTTCTAAACTACAAGGCCCAATTGAAGCGAACCATTAACTTTGAAGTTTCGGGTATAGAAAAATTCCATATGGCCATTATCAAATTAATATAATAATAATAATATATAATAATAATACTTTATTTGACAGGAAAACCAGTTTGCCAGAAGCAAATCTTCCCTGGTATCCTCCTAAACTACACATACAGAATTGTAATTTAAACATAGAAAAATAAAAATTAAGTGACTTCTAATTCATTATGGTTAGTTTGAGATATATTTTGACAAACCGGATTATTTATTTGTTTCAGATATTAATTGTAGCGTCTGTTTTAGCGCTAACCAATGCCTGCAATGATGCCTGCACTGTAAGTATACCTGATTATTAAACCCTGGAACGATGGTACATTTTATCCAAATGGATATACATACAAGGTGGTCAGCTTCAACCACTTCACCTCTAATAGAGCGGTTATCAGTACTTATACAATATCCAAAAATTTTCTGCGGTATTCTTAATTACAAAACAAGCGTAAAAACGGACAAACATGTAAAAGATGCAATTGCACGATAAATGATGGTCCGACCCGTCGCCAGAGTTAAGCCCCCAGCACGCTTCTTACAACGCTAAAAAAAATGTTGTTTTATTGGGATTTTGTCAACGCAGAATCGTCTTAAATATATTCCTTAGGTTTCCGCTGCACTTGCACATATCAATTCTGGCGATGAGGCTGTAAATGGTATTTCGGGTTTGTTTCATTTGCAATTTTTCACTTAAGCCATATACCCCTTGTTCTGCAAATGTTGATGGGCAACTATAACAACTACTTTTTAATTGTATTTTTCTTTCTAGAATTTCGAGTGTTCTGAATCTATGACATGTAGAATTATGTTTAAACAAGAAGAATGTATCGAACCGCCATGTCCAGAACCCATTCTTTATCCCGTTTGTGTGAAAGTTGAAGATAAAGGTAAACCGGGTGCAATAGTCGTCATATCATCATGTATATCTGAATATGCTTAAAACCACGCACATGTGAAGATACAGAAATTCCCCGAAAAAGAGGGCATATTTTTTCTACACAAGCCGACCTCTGCTCAAATAGCTGTACTGTAAGAAGCTGAAATTGTCTTTTTGTATGTCGGACCTGCGACCTTTCGGTTTCAAGATTAGCATAGCAACTCCGTCGGACCTATGACCTTTCGGTTGCAAGATTAGCATAGTGAGTCCGTCGGACCATCGACCTTTCGGTTTCAAGATTAGCATAGTAAGTCCGTCGGACCAACGACCTTTCGGTTTCAAGATTAGCATAGTAACTCCGGACCTATGACCTTTCGGTTTCAAGATTAGCATAGTAACTCCGGACCTATGACCTTTCGGTTTCAAGATTAGCATCATTAAAAGCAGCTTCAATTTAATTCTATCATGTTAAGGCAAAATATAATGTCATTTTGATATTTCAGATGCAGAAAACAATCCTTGTGAATATGGTTCTGCATTCCTAGATGAACAGAGAAGACCCATCAACTGTTCCCAAGTAGATAAAACCTGTCCTGATGGTTCTGTATGTGAACAAGATCCTGAGATTGGATGGTCACTCTGTTGTTCCAGATGCTGTTAGTAACTTTTTTTCTTACAAATTTTACAATTGATGCAACTGAGCTAGCTCACCCTTGTATGTCATGTCTGAGACACTTTGTAAGACCGTAGGGTTAGCTCAGTTGCATCAAAAGTGAAGATGTCGAATTCACCCTTGTATATCATTTTTGATAACAAGGTAGGACCGAAGGGCTAGCTCTAGATTACATCATTTGTAAATTTCTAATGTTCTTATCTAAACAAGCTTTCAGAATTGACAAACTGAGTTAAGGAGGCCTCACGACCATACCCTAATACAAAACAAAATATTGGAGCTTTCAATTCCATTTGCCACATCACAAGATTCTCAATGGATAATTTTGTATGGATAATAATTACAGATAATCCAGGACGGTGTGCTACAGTAGAAGAGAAACCCAACCAGCCTAAACTCTGTAAAGAAGCCTGTGTATTAGACGGTGATTGTGGGGCAGTAAAGAAATGTTGCTTCAATGGATGTGGTCAAGTTTGTATAGATCCAATCTTGTAAAGCAGAAAAATAAAACTTGATTCTTTCAATTTTTTACTTTTTCTTCAAAACAAGTCTTCAGATCTTTTTGAAAATTATGTGTCCATAACAAATGTCCTCTACCATTTACAGAATGCCACAAATTATGGTCATTTCTTGATCGAAACTCCCCTAAAAGACCATATTGGTTTCACAAACAGGCACATATATGACCTCAACATAGAAAACATGAACTGCCACACCAATATGGAAAGATTTTGTCCATGTTTGTAGGGAGATTCTTTTCAATACTGTCTGTTTGTCCAAAGAGTCAAGAATCTAAGCATCTTGAGCTATGAGATTTCTGGCAACTTGAAATGCTGCTATCATAGAAGACATCTGAATCTTTTCACTTGTTCCTGATGCTAGTCGATATCTGTAAAATAGATAATATATAATATTAGATATTTGCTTAAACAATTACAAAATGGCATTATGGCATTGTCTTATTGTGTCTTATCTTTGATGTTCTTTCCACATAAGGCTTGCTGAAAGTCTAATTGAATATATTTGAT
The DNA here is from genome assembly GCA_029955415.1 of Lottia scabra. Classification (NCBI taxonomy): domain Eukaryota; kingdom Metazoa; phylum Mollusca; class Gastropoda; family Lottiidae; genus Lottia; species Lottia scabra. The sequence goes on from JARJEI010000003.1 coordinate 14,417,205, forward strand.
AAATCCTGTGATTAAACTATGGATAACAAGTATAAATTCACTGGAAAGGTTGCATACAAGTTTTCAAGTCTTTAAAATTAGCACATCTATACCAAACTAAATCCTTATGTGAATCCCAACTATTTTTTTAAAGACCAGGGTCACAACTTAAAGTCCCCCCTCTCAGATATGACTTGTGTGTAAGAACATATTTCATCATTCTTTTAAAAACAATGATACAATAGATACAAAAGGGGGATAGGGAATAAAAATTAAAACAAATTCTTCTACTTACTCTATGTCAGCCATTTTCTCTAAAAGATGTAACTTGACTTTCATGGGAAGTTCAACTGAAATATAACAGTTAGGTTTGTTATTTTCAGAATCTAGATCACAACAATGTAATGAATGAACTTAATATCTAAGTGTT